>BPTQ01000002.1:110262192-110309134 GCA_019973895.1 Chrysanthemum seticuspe | reverse complement strand
GGGTGCGCTGGCCTTGCTCTTTTAGATGTTAAAAGACTTTTTTACCAGCACTGCGGCAGTGAGATATTCACACTGCGGCAGCGAGAAACGGCTGTCTTTTAGACGGATATTTATATTGTAATATTGAAGTGAAAAACATTCGGGATTTGGGATTCAGGCTAAGGTCCCAAATCCATCCACAAAAATGTCGTTGAATTTCCCAAAGTTTGTGAGGTATTTGTAGCACATTACTAAACAAACAATTAGGTTAGGATACCATACAGAAGTTAATAGTATTAACAACGAACGAGAAGTAATTAATACGAACCGATTAAGTGGATAACAAACGAATACTAACATACTTTGAACATATATTAATTAATCTAGAATAACTAAAGAATCACTACGAACACAGATAGAAGTAGTAATCCCACACTGTTAAAGTTAACTTATAGAGTGACGGCGTCACGACCATTTTTTCAGAAAATTGTAGATTTTCTCGTTCCGGTCGCGTGGGCTTTTGAATCACCTAAATCCGAGTTCGTATGCAAAAGTTATGGCCAAAACAATATCAACTACTTCGCGCGCATGTTGTGACTTGATCAGCTTGTGACGGCGTCACCTTAAGGTTGTGATGCCGTCGCCTTCAGTCTCTGACGTCGTCTGGGTCGCATCTAGGACGTCTGAGTAGCAACGGCCTACTCTTTTAAAGCCCGACGTCGTCACTTGAAAATAGGGTTTTTGGCTTCTGTATCGTCACAAAAATCCTCCGACGGCGTCGCAATTAACACCTGACGCCGTCGCCTTCTGTTTTCAGCAGCTTTGAGTGTCTCGATTCTGACTTTGGCCATTTTCTTCGTATATTCGCGCCTTTTTGTCCAAATAAGTGCCATTCCAGCATTTTGCCTTCAAGAGACCTAAAAAGTGAAAAGGAACGATATTAAGCAATAACGGATACAAAAGTGATCAAATAAGGACTTAAACGACCCCTCAAAATGGTACCTTTTAAAACCTTATCAGTATACACGAAACTCAAAGGAGGATTACGTGCAACGAGTTTCAAAATCAGTGTCCGTTATGAACTTCCCTGATCATTTTTCATTCCGAGATTTGTGGAGGGTATGTGATGAATATGGGAAAGTTATTGATCTTTTCATCCCAAATAAACGCTCAAAGGCAGGTAAACGTTTTGGTTTTGTTCGTTACATTAAGATTGAAAATATGGATCGATTAGTGGCGAATTTGTGTACTATCTGGGTGGGTAGACTGAGATTGCACGCAAATATCATGTGTTTTCAAAGATCTCCTCAAAAGTTTGGAAATAATCAAAGGAGGTACGATGCTTCTCATCATTCACCATCTTATTTACCGATGTTCAAGGAGCCTATAATGAATAGAAAGTCATATGCATTGATAAGGATTTAAAACGTACACTTTTAAGGGGTCATTTAAGCCCTTAATCGATCACTTTTATATCCGTTACTGCTTAATTTCGTTCCTTTTCACTTTTTAGGTCTTTTGGAAGCAAATTGCTGGAATGGTGCATATTTGGACGAAAAGGAGTGAAAACGTGAAGGAAATGGCTAAGTCAAGATCGAAGACACTCAAGCAGCTGAAATTGAAGCTGATGGAGTCCCAACTAAAGAACGACGTCGTCCCTCTCTACGGGTTTAATTAAAATACACCTGAAGACTCAGTAGACTTTTTGCCAAAATATACCTAACGGTGTCAGGATTTGAAGAGGAAGGGCGTCACTAAGACTTTTCATCTCAGACGGCCCAGATCCAGAATCAGACGATATCCCTACCGAAGCCTGACGGCGTCACAACTATAAGGTGACGCCGTCCCAATGATAACTTCGACAAGACGAAAACCCTAATAACGGCGATCTGACGGCATCCCACCTATAAGGCGACGCCGTCGGAAGTGTAAAATTATATATAGAAATCGAATTTTCATAATTTTAGGAGGTAGACTTTTGGAGTAAAAACCCTAAACGTTTGTAGTCCGACTTGGACCGTATCTTAGGGTCCCAAACCCTATTTTACACTTCAAGATAAGTGTTTTACTTCATTAATTTCATTATGTCTTCCACTGAATGTGTATGCTTCCTTGATTAACATGTCCGGTTAAATTTCTTGTGTGTTTGCTTAGATCTATGAAACCTAGTTGTTAATTATTGTTAGGTTGTCTCTTATCTTAATTGTAATTGGCTTAGGAGTGCAACTAGGCTATCGTTGTGTTTAATGCTTGATGAATCTTTTAGAGTTTATGAATGACTTAGTGGATTTCGTTTACTACACTCAAGGGTGACTTCAAAGAGTTAGGGCATAGGTACACCCTACGACTTTAGGAAACACAACGCGTTAAGAATAAGGACATGACAATTCAACCTACAATAAAAGATTACTAGGGAGTGATAGTATCTAGGTAAACACATTTTTAATCATCATACGAGCACACATCAATAGACATAAGACTACCCGTAGAATTAAATAATTAGAATAGTAGAGTAATCGATAGAAGTACCACCCCCCAAATCCAAGCCCCGATATTTTACCCTTAGCTTTCTTAAAAAAATATAAAAAGATAAAAAAGAATCTTTCTCAACCTCAACCTTAGCATATTACACTTCTTACTAGCATTCCTATTCCACTAGAGAACGATACCAATCCCCGAGGCTTACCCAATACTACACTACAACGATTAGGTTCACTGCCTAGGGTGTTGAAAAACTTGCTCCACGAAAAGGAAGTTCCTTTGACCCCGAACGCTCTCCGTACGCGCATCAAGTTTTTGGCGCCGCTGCCGGGGAACATAATAGATAGTTAGATTCCTATCAAGTAAGATTCTTTTCTCATTCTTAGCTTCCTCGTAGTGTATCCCCCTTCTTCGTGACTTTGTTAGTAATCCCATCAGTTTTCATCATGGAAGGTGATAACCCACCAGACAACAACCCACCACCAAATAAACCACTTTCACTCAAACCACAACCCATTGACCAACACCCCTCTAATAATCTTCGCAACCGATATGTTAGTAGAAACAACGATCTTCAAGATTTGCATAGGATATTTGAGAGTACAATTAGGGACGCTGTTGAAAAAGCGGTTAGCGCCTCGATTGTTGGCTCCATGATTAGCAATAGTTCGGGTAATGATTTAGTAAATGAAAATGTGAATGAGGAAAATAATGCTTACTTCAATCTTAACCCCACTAAGGAATAAGTTGCTTACCACCAATACGTAATCGACATCCTCGATCACCCATCATTAGGATATGCCCGAAGATTAGGAGAGGAAACCCTTGGAACATCAAAATCCCTTGTATGATTGGATATAGGAATGTTGAGCACGCCTATATAGATACGGACTCTCCCATTAATGTGATGTCATCAGCTGTTTACATTGACATAATGAATGAGCGACTTAAGATTAGGAGAGACCCTAAGTAACCTGGTGGGGTTTGCAATTATGTGGGAAGAGTCAAGGATGTACACGTCTTTATAGGAAACTTCACCTACTTAGTTGATTTTATGGTCCTAGAAGACATAGGATGTGTCATTGACTATAGCTTGTCCCAAGTTGTGTTAGGAAAACCGTTTATTGAAAAGTCTAAACTAAGCTATAACAAATCCGAAGGAACGGTTATATTTGTGGAAGGGGACGATGAAATTACTTATAGGATGCCTTGGAAGATGAACGGATATGGTCCTTTATCCCTTTATGAACGAGATAACATTAGAGCTTTTGAGGAAAAGATTGAAGAAGATGTTGAAAAAGGCTTGAACTTTATGTGGGAAAAAAAGAGGCTTTACTATAGGGATTGTTTGACCCTTGGACCTAGGTATATAGTAGATGAGAATTTTGTCAATATGATAGGGTTTTCATTGAGGATGAAAAACGAGACAACGTAGGAGCACGACTTCGAGTCTAGCTACAAGACTCATAAATAAAGAAAAGTGTTTCGTGGGAAGCAACCCATGCTTAATTGTTTGCTTGTTTGTGTGTCATATATCTTTTTCATTATTGTTTATTCTCATGTTTGAATTTGTAAAAATGCTTTATTTTGTCTTTAACCTCGTCTTAATTACATATAAAGGCATTTTACAATAAGATAAGTGTAGGGAAGATTACACACATTTTTTAAAAGAACGTGAACATGAGAATTACAACTAATGAAATTGATATATATGTGTGTTTGTTAGAGTCAAATGCTTGTATCGAGTCATAATGGATGTTTTGCAGGAATTTTTCCATATTTTAAAGGTGTAATTTTTCCAGGAAAATGCAGCAGACCAGTTTCTGTCAGGATAACCTGACGGCGTCTGGATTAGAACCTAACGACGTCAGGTCCAGCAGAAACTGCTTATCAAAATTTTATCATTTTCTGTGCTATTTATAAATTTTTGGAAATTCTCAGGTCTTAATTTTCCAGAAAATCTGCAAACATCCATTCCACAAGCATTATGTCCTAGTGTAGTTGAGTCATATATAGTTTTACCGCTGATTTTACGCGAAGGTTTCGTCTATTTTCTTAAAGTGTGAAGGTTTTATTTGGCAAGAAGAAGAAACACAATATTGTAAGAAGCTTATCACGCATACATTCTTCTTGGAAAAGAATTTAACCACTACTTCACACGGATCCTACCAAGCTAATCAAGGGAGTACTAGTTTTGTTCTCTTTTAATTACCTTCCTTTATCTTAAGTTTGATACTTTCGGGGAACATTGGGGACAATGTTCAGTTTAAGTGTAGGGAGGGAGAATAAAATGAGAACTTTGAAACTATGTTTATCCTTGATTATTTATCTTGTCCTAGTTCATTTGTTTAATAAGCCATGAGAAATTATTTTTAGGACAATTTTAGCACCAAATTTAAATTTTTTATGACATGTACGAGTGGGACTTTAGTCTTAATAAAGCGTCTCATGGATAGGAGTTATATGACTAGCACAAAAACCGTTTACCACTCAAATTCCACCCCAAAAATGTGAGGTTCGCCCCTAGATCTTTAGGAATTAAAGCATTCACCTTTAATGCTTCGAGAGTGTACCGGTGGTATAATAGATTCTAGAACTTGTTTTGTGATGCATTCCGAGATCGCTAGTGAGACTACACTTGTGTAGTTAGGAATAACTAAATCATAAGAGACATTAGGATAACCCTTGTTTGAAACACGTATTATAATTACTTCTTCCACATCGGTCGAGTAATTACCCCACACCCTTGTGATGTACTCATCTTTAGTACACGATACCCCTAGTCAACCCCTCAGAGCCTATCCTTTTCGCGGTTCTCGTGATGTTTCGATTTTTCGGAATATCAATGAAGAGCATTGTTTACAATCCACCCCCAAATATACACCCAAATCGCCTTAGCCTACCTTGTATGCACTCACTTTTAGTGCATTATTGTTATCATACTTAACCCTTAGTTCATTTATCTAGTTACTTGCATGGTTGCTAAGTCGAGTCATATATTTTGTACACAGTTTTGGGATGATTGGGACTCATGGGTAAAGTAAAATTTTATGGAGTGACGGGAAAGAACGTTAAATTCAAATTCCCTTTATTTACATAATTAAATACTCCAAGTGTTTTGATCTTTTCAAATCGGGTCAAATTAGTGTTAATGTAATTAAAACTCAAGTGTAGGGATGCTCCTATAAATGTCTTATATTTTTATGTTATCTTAGAGGATGGTAGAGTAAAAGGTTATGCAAAAAAAAATTCGAAAAAAAGAGTGTGAAAAAAAATGAAGAAAAACATATGGGCTACCATCTTACATCTATCTTTATATTTATGTTTGTTTCTTTCAAGTTATCTAGAGTTTAGCGAGTTGAGTCTTGGCTTAGCAACGCCATTCTTTTCATGCTTGTAACATAAGATTTTTGACTTGCCAACACTAAATCGCCTATCCAACCAAACCCTTTGTTTCCCTACCGTAAGCCTAACATTACAACCCTTGAAAAGACCTCTTAGATATTTGTTCCTAGGTGCTTACGCCAAAGGGATGGAGGTTTGATCTATTCTCAAGCCTATGGTAATCTATGTACTATGACCAGGTAATGAGTGTTTATCTTCCATTTCCATTTACTATATTTCATATACACCGGAGAGATGAGAGAATCCAAACACCCATTGTGAGGTGCTAGTATATAATTTCCGTGCTTGTTATGACTATTGCAGTGCTTTTACTTGCTGTGAATTGTTTTGAACTAATGCTTCATGCCCCCTAACTTATAAATTGATTGGTCAGAAGCACATTTGCTAGAGGACAAGCAAATACCAAGTGTAGGGATATTTGATAAGGATTTAAAACATACACCTTTAAGGGGTCATTTAAGCCCTTAATCGATCACTTTTATATCCGTTACTGCTTAATTTTGTTCCTTTTCACTTTTTAGGTCTCTTGGAAGCAAAATGCTGGAATGATGCATATTTGGATGAAAAGGAGTGAAAACATGAAGAAACGGCTAAGTCAAGATCGAAGACACTCAAGCTACTGAAATTGAAGCTGACGGCGTCCCAACTAAAGGGCGACGTCGTCCCTCTCTATGGATTTAATTAAAATACACCTGGCGACTCAGCAGAATTTTTGCTAAAATACACCTGATGGCGTCAGACTTTGAAGAGGAAGGGCGTCACTAAGACTTTTCATCTCAGACGGCCTAGATCCAGAATCAGACGGCGTCCCTACTAAAGCCCGACGGCGTCACAACTATAAGGTGACGTCGTCCCAATGATAACTTGGCCAAGAAAAAAATTCTAATAACGGCGATCTGACGGCGTCCCACCTATAAGGCGACGCCGTCGCAAGTGTAAAATTATATATAAAAATCGAATTTTCAGAATTTTAGGAGGTAGAATTTTGGAGTAAAAACCCTAAACGTTTGTAGTCCGACTTGGACAGTATCTTAGGGTCCCAAACCCTATTTTACACTTCAAGATAAGTGTTTTACTTCATTAATTTCATTATGTCTTCTATTGAATGTGTGTATGCTTGCTTGTTTAACATGTTTGGCTAAATTTCTTGTGTGTTTGCTTAGATCTATGAAACCTAGTTATTGTTAGGTTGTCTCTTATCTTAATTGTAATTGGCTTAGGAGTGCAACTAGGCTATCGTTGTGTTTAATGCTTGATGAATCTTTGATAGTTTATGAATGACTTAGTGGATTTCGTTTACTACACTCAAAGGTGACTTCAAAGAGTTAGGGCATAGGCACACCCTACGAATTTAGGAAATACAACGCGTTAAGAATAAGGATGTGACAATTCAACCTACAACAAAAGATAACTATGGAGTAATAGTGTCTAGGTAAACATATTTTTAATCATCATACGAGCACTCATCAATAGACATAAGACTACCTGTAGAAATAGATAATTAGAATAGTAGAGTAATCGGTAGAAGTACCACCCCCTAAATCCAAGCCCCGAGATTTTACCCTTAGCTTTCTAAAAAAATATAAAAAGATAAAAAAGAATCTTCCTCAACCTCAACCTTAGCTTAGTACACTTCTGACTAGAATTCTTATTCCCTTAGAGAACGATATCAATCCCTGAGGCTTACCCAATACTACACTACAACGATTAGGTTCACTGCCTAGGGTGTTGAAAAACTTGCTCGACGAAAAGGAAGTTTCTTTGACCCCGAACGCGCTCTGTGCGCGCATCATGTATCAACGGTTGAAAGCAGGGAGGTTAATTATGATGTAATGGTGGATTCAAAACTGGCATTAGTCCTAGATAATTCATGTATTCTTCAACGCGATTTATCATTACCCTTGATGGGGAAGGTAAAGGAGTTTGGATCGTTAACAAATCTATTAACAAATCTATCGTTAGCATTGGCTAAAGAAGGTTTTGAGGACTTGACACTGAGTTATCTCAAAGGGTTTTTGGTAATGATTGAATTCAAATCAGTTATAGTAAAAGACAAATTTCGTAATCACGTAGGAGTGGGATCATGGTTCTCGAAGATAATTTAAGCTTCAAGCTCTTTCCACATAGATAAGAGGGTTGCATGGGTTGACATTGAAGGAATTCCGTTCCGTGTATGGACCCAAAACTCTTTCAACAAAATTGCAGCTAGATGGGGTGAATTATTGTACGTGGAAGATAATAATGAGTCATGTTTACACAGGAAATGCACATGTGTGAAAATGCAATCTGAAGAACTTATTTTTGACTCGTTCAAAATAATTATAGAAGGAAAAGTTTATTGGGATTTAATGAGACGAAAGAAGACTTCCAAAATGACAAAAACATGGAGGAATAAAGTGATGTTGAGGAGGTTCCTGAATCTAGCTTTGTACGTAGGGGAGATGTTGATCAGGAGATTGTGAATGTTGATAAGGACAACGATGTGTCTACAGACCCGTTTAATATATATGATTTGCTGAATAAGAATCAAAGAAGTAATAAAGTTAATGAGAGCTCAGATAGTAACTTAAAATATCCTCCGAGATTTACACTAGTTGAGAAAGATGTCGGTTCATCAACAAAGGAGAATAATATAAAGGATCTACAAAATGGAGCTTATAAGGAGGAAGAAATAGAACATGAGATAGGTTCTGTTGGATAAATACATGTAGGTATCAATAAATAAAAGTAGGAGAGGACATTTCGGTAGGTTCGGGACATATTTAACAAGTCAAGATGCCAAGATCAGGTGGTTCAATATTGGATCTGATGGACGATTCAGTGAAAGTGGGCCAAACAATGGGGTATAATATGGAAGGATGTATACACAATATTGAAAAAATAATTGAGTCTCGTGGAGTGAACGAGATAAATCCATGTATATTTTGTCTCTAAATATTCAAGGCCTTGCCCAAAAGGCTAAAAGGAATTGGGTTAGGGAGTTTTGTTCCAAGCATAGAGTTAATTTCTTAACTTTGCAAGAAACAAAGATGGATGAGATTAATTTATTTTTTATTCAAAAGATTTGGGGTAATTATTTTTTAGATTTTGCTGTTAGTTTTGCGGTTGGTAATTCGGGTGGCATTGTTTGTGTGCGGGATCCTCGTATGTTTGGGAAAGAAAGTGTAACGGTTTCAGATTACTTTGTTACTATTAAAGGGATGTGGATTACTAGTTCAACGAGACTGATGATTATTTCTGTATATGCTCTTCAAGAGTTGTCACAAAAATAGATGTTATGGGACTACTTGAATCATGTGATAGACTCATGGAATGGAGAGGTAATGATAATGGGTGATTTTAAAGAAGTAAGTATGAAAGATGAATGCTACGGTTCGACGTTTAATGTCCAAGGTGCGGTAATGTTTAATTCTTTCATATTATCAGGTGGTTTGGTCGATGTCCCTCTAGGAGGATATGACTTTACATGGGCTCATAGTTCTTCAAGAAAAATGAGCAAACTTGATTGTTTTTTACATTCGGTAGGTTTAATGGAGTTTTTCCCGAACATGGCGGCTATATGTCTTGATGGATATCTTTTCGATCATCGGCCCATTACATTGAAAGAATCTAGTCGAGACTACGGACCCATCCCATTTCGGTTTTTTCACTACTGGTTTCAGGTTCAGGGGTTTGAAGGAGGTTCACTGAATCAAATGCTATGATAAGATTAAAGAAGAAAATGCAACATTTAAAACAAAAAATTCGAATTTGGAATACAGAACAATTGAGGAGTCACAAACGTCAAAAGACAAAGTTTAAAGAGGATTTGTGTCGTATTGATGAGTTGTTAGATCAGGGGCATATTGATTATGATAATCTTTCAAATCGTAAAGAAATCTTGAAATATTTACAGTATTTAGAACATTTGAAATCTATGGAGCTTGCTCAGAGAGCGAAAGTTAAATGGTCGATTGAAGGTGATGAAAATTCTAAATATTTTCACGGTATTTTAAATAAGAAAAGGAGTCAAGTAGCTATTCGTGGTATTCCTGTTAATGGAGAGTGGGTAGATGATCAAGTAAAGGTCAAACATGAATTCCTTCTTCATTTCAAGGAGAGGTTTGATTTTCCTTCTACTTTTCATCTTTTATTAAATGATGACTTTCCAAACCATATTACATCAGTTCAAAATGAAGATATAGAAGGTGCTATCTGTAGGACCTTAAATATATCAACCTTATCACTTTACCAAGCTTACCAAAAGAGTATAACACGTAAACCACGCTTAACTCACTACGTATACACGTAACAGTTATGCGTAGAACACTAAACACTTATGCGTAAAGTAGATGAAGAAAAATGGTGACTTGATATGATATAGGATATGCGTATATGTGTAGAGAGAAAAGATGAAAACAAGAGATGTTATATCAAAGAGAAAACACACACATACACACTCAAGCACACCCCTCAAATGACCATTTGAGGGGTATTTATACTTCCTTACATATCACCCTTATGGGCTTGGGCTTGGGCTTGGGCTTGGATTGGACTTGGATTGGATAATAACTTACATAAGGCTAGCTTAACATAAGTATTAGCCATTTAGCTTAGCCCAATCCACGAGCCCGTTGACTATTCTATCACAATATCAAACACACATTACAAAGTTCCTAAACGTGAATGACCATCACTTCTATTAATTATTATTAAGGCTAACAATCTCCCCCTAAGGGGTGGTCATTCAATAGATGCTCTACTTGATTAGGTCTTTACATTCCTTGAGCTTGAACTTTGTGTGTAGATATAGAATAGTCTTAATTCTTTGTTCCTTCATGCTTTGTGATCAGTTAATGTGGTATTCTGCCATTTGTCAACTTCTTTGGTGTAGGTTTCTCCACGTCATTCTCCACCATGCTCACACTTCTTTTTGACTTTGAGTATCCAATGATGAAGTTCTCGAGTCTTTAAACTTTGTAGATTCTTTGACATTGACGAAGAATCATCTTTAACTTTGTGTTGCCTTTGAATTTGATGAGAACTTCATTTGTGATGTTGTTGGTATGAGCATGTGGAGAATTTGCACGATCTCTTCCTCCTGCGAGCATCCATCAGCAGCAGCTTCCCAGGTACAGTCACGAACATCAATTGATCATTGTAATCTTTTCTTAAAGAATTGATTACTACAATTGTTCTATTGATGAATGTATTGATTCCATTCACCTTGGTCGGGCGAATCAGCCGTCCGAATCCCTTAAGGGACAGTTGGCATTACGTTGAACAAGTTCAAGTAATGACCCACATCTTCAGGATTCGATTCGTGAAAGGAATCTCCTTAGCGGGATTTCCAGCACTTACAGGTTCGAACGTCGAGGGTGTTAACAGCATAGTGTGAAAACACATCTCTAATTATTACAAAGGTTGTTCCTGAAACTGGAGGCCCTCAAGAAGGCTAACACGACATACCGAAGTACATCTACAGTTCAGGTGAGTCGTTGAAGTACACCGAAGCATCACTTCACGACTGTAGACCGTTTGAGACACATTAAGCGTAACCCATAAAGAATTACTGAAGTGACCTGCTGTCAGGGCTGTTTGATGTTGACCCTGGCAGGAATTTCCATTCAATCACTGAGGATTACAATTGTAACTCCCCTCATAAATGTTCTAGCATATTGCTAAGATCTGCGTAGGACTCTAGAATGTATCACTTGTGTCCTTATAGATGAACAACAAGCGATGAAATGTCATGTGTTCCTATGAGATCTTTTGATGAATCTCGTGGCTCTAGACTCGATTAGTGCATTTTGGTTTACCTAAGCGGAGACTAGGGAGAGGGTCTCCTTCTTCAATACCAATGTTCTCTAAGAGAAAGTCGATAGATTATGTAGGGTTCCCAGTGAGAATGAAACAAATCCCTTTTAAGAGGAATTGAGTGGGTAGAAGGTTTAGTGCAGGGCGTCACTGGGTCCATGACGTCTTTGTCTTCAATACCAGTGTCATCTTAGTGACAACCAGTAGCAGATGAATTGAACCCGGTTTCTGCCCTAAGGTTGATTATGGAGGGCTATTTCTTTTCACCCTTTTTCATTACATTTCTTTTTAATTCTTCAACCCCTTCTTTCTCCTTTCTCACATTACTCCTTTTTTCAATCATACCTAAGGACTTCTAATACTAACTATGGGTATTGTCCCTGGGTAGATCCCTCCGGCTCTGGCGGATCATAGGGCGGATTTTCCTATCCTTAGTCACCTTATAACTCCATGACTGTCCTATTGTTGCCATAAAACCATTTTTCTTGAAAATCTCTCAAAGTGTTTATGATTATCAAAACATTTAACACCTTGAGAGTTTTGTTTTTTAGAAACACTCCCCTTCACATGTGTTTATATTGTTTTAACTGAAATTTGCACAGAGAGGGTAGAGTTTGCACTTTTTGAATTGATCGACTTTAAATGAACAAGACCGATTCGAGAAACGTTTACATCACTAGAGAACTAGCTTGAAATTATTACCCGTCCTGGTCAAGTCCATAGAAAGTTTCTCGAGATGGTACATTTCCTGACTTAGATTCCTCGTCAATTCAATGGTTACGACTGAGTCGAGCTCTTTTGAGATTCAAACAACAATCATTAAACTTTTTGATCACATTTTAATCACGTCTTCTCCCCCTCAAAAATAGCATATTCGTGATATTTTTGATATCAACGGATTAAACAACATTTTAGAATCTTTTTGTGAGACAAACGGATTTGATTTAAGCATGAAATTGGAACATTTTGGTTTTATACTCTCCCTTTAATTAAGCATAATCAATTAAAGGGTTTTAGAGGGAGTTATCTTGAGCACAAAATATTTTGAAAGATTTTGAAAATCTTTTTGAACAATCGTGAAAAAGGTGCTCAAGATGATGATGATTTCTTACCAGTTTTAAATGTAGTGCACTGAAGCGTACACTATATTTTTTCTTAAAAAACACGAGTTTTGATTTGAAAATAATCAAAATTCATCATTTTAGTCCGGGTTTCGTACTAAAATATACGAAAGCCATTTTTGAAGAAATTTAGAGAAGTGACATGTTTTAGAAAATTTAAAGAACTCTCGCTCGAGCATCTGTACATGTCCGTATCATTGTTGAATGACATTTCTAGAAACGTACAGAATATCGATTATACGAGAGACATGTCGTGAGAAGAATATTTTTGGATTTTTGATTTTATATTGTTTTTGTATTTTTTGAAAGGTTTATATTTTTATATTTTGCTTTTGTTGGTTTTTCAAATTTTGTATTTTGTTTTTCAAAAATATTTACAGCGAAGCTTTTTTTGAAATCATTTTCAATAAGATTCGAGAAGACGTTCTAACTCCTCAGGGGTTAGGCTTCGCATTCCAATTCGTCAAACTAAATCATTAAATCGTTCTTTTGAAAGGGCTTTAGTGAATAGATCGGCGAGTTGGTAATCAGTCTTCACGAAGAATAATTCAACAGTACCTTCTTCTTCAAAAGTTATAGCCGTTTGAAGTTTTGCTCAAAATCTTACTCGTAAACTTTGTTCTTAGGCGTAGGAATTGGTGCTTATGCGTAGGATTCCTTAGGCGTAGGATGAAGCTTATGCGTAAACTTTACCTTACGCGTAAACTTTAGGCTTAAGCGTAAGCTTATGCGTAAACTTAAATGCTTATCAGTAAGAAACCTTACGCGTAAGTGGTAGCTTATGCGTAGAGTGTTACTCGTAAGCTTTTGTGCTTATGCGTAAACTTAGGTTTAAAACCAAAAATCCTTTACACTTAAACCAGTGTAAAAGATATCCAAAGTCGAAGTGTTCCACAAACTTATCCAAGTGAGGGAAGCACTGAGTAACCGTTGTAGCACGAATATTCTTCACCAAAAGATTATGCGTAGGATTTCACTTTCTTACGCGTAGACCCTTACGCGTAGAACTAGGGTTTTGACTAAAAGGTTGCTTACACGGAAACTGCCTAGAAATGTGTAAAACACGATTTTTTCACCCAAAAACACGTTTCCAAATGATTTCTTTTGCACAAACTTCTTCCAAAACACTTAAAGATCTATAAAAACTACAACTTTAACCAAGATCACACTTACAAATCAAAACTTTAAGCAAAAAGCTTGTGTTTTTATGTAAAAAACGAAACTTGGAGAAAAAGTTTCAACCAAAAACGAACACAAACACTCCTAAACCATTGTTAGGCAATTGATACCAATTGTAGGACCTTAAATATATCAACCTTATCACTTTACCAAGCTTACCAAACGAGTATACCACGCAAACCACGCTTAACTCACTACGTATACACGTAACAGTTATGCGTAGAACACTAAACACTTATGCGTAAAGTAGATGAAGAAAGATGGTGACTTGATATGATATAGGATATGCGTATATGTGTAGAGAGAAAAGATGAAAATAAGAGATGTTATATCAAAGAGAAAACACACACATACACACTCAAGCACACCCCTCAAATGACCATTTGAGGGGTATTTATACTTCCTTACATATCACCCTTATGGGCTTGGGCTTGGATTGGACTTGGATTGGATAATAACTTACATAAGGCTAGCTTAACATAACTATTAGCCATTTAGCTTAGCCCAATCCATGAGCCCGTTGACTATTCTATCACGATATCTAACACACATTACAAAGTTCCTAAACGTGAATGACCATCACTTCTATTTATTATTATTAAGGCTTACACTATCTCTCATGAGGAGATTAAGCGATCTGTGTGGGATTGTGGGATGGATAAAAATCCCGGGCCTGATGGTTTTTCGTTTAGTTTCTATCGTAGATACTGGCATATTATAGGAAAAGATGTGACTGATGCAGTGGGACATTTTTTTTCCGGTTGGGTCATTCCCAAGAGGTGTTAACTCGTCTTTTATCGCGCTGATTCCTAAGAATCATAACGCTAGAATGGTAAAGGATTTTCGTCCAATAAGTTTAATCGGTAGTTTGCAAAAAAATTATAGCTAATATTTTAGCTAATTGATTATCCTTAGTTATCGGGGACATTGTGACTGAAGTTCAAAAACCGTTTGTTGCTAATAGGCAGATTCTCGATGGTCCGTTCATTATAAACGAGCTCATTAATTGGTTTAAATCTAAGAAGAAAGAAACCATGATTTTTAAGGTGGATTTTGAAACGGCGTATGACTCAGTTTGGTGGGACTATTTGATTGACGTTATGAAGAAATTTGGTTTTGGTGCTCAATGGTGTGGATGGATTCATGCTTTTTTATTATCTTTTAGAGGTTTAATTCTCATTGATGGTAACCCACTAAAGAGTTCCAATTTAAAAAATGTCTTAAGCAGGGAGATCCTCTTTCTCCTTTCCTTTTTCTTTTGATTATGGAAAGCCTCCATATCTCTTTTAACCGAGTAGTGAATGCAGGTTTATTTGAGGGATTATCGATTGGTACTTCAATGAATGATTTTACCAGGCTTCTGGTCTTCGTATAAACATGCATAAAAGCAAGTTGATGGGCTTCTGTGTAGCCCCGGAACAAGTGGAGAATGCCGCTACTCAGTTAGGTTGCACTACTTTTAAAACTTCATTTACATACTTAGGCGTTAAGGTTGGTTGTTTGATGTCCCGGGTTACAACATGGGAGGATATAGTTCAAAAGATTATGTCTCGCCTTTCTAAATGGAAGTTGAAAACCCTTTCCATTGGTGGTCGTCTAACACTTTTAAAATCGCTTCTCGGATCCATTCCTATCTATAACATGTCCATTTTCAAGGTTCCAAAGGAAGTGTTGAAAAATATGGAAGCTATTCGAAGTCATTTTTACAATGGTGGGGACTTTCAAGAAAAGAAATCATTATAGGCTAGATGGGATTACGTTTTAGCTTCCAAACAAAAAGGTGGCTTAGGCGTTAATAGTTTTTTTGCTCTAAACCATGCTTTAATGTTTAAGTGGATTTGGCGGTTTAAAACTCAAGATTCCATGTGGGCTCGGTTTATAAAAGCAACTTATGGAGATCATGGTTACATCAATCGTTCGCCAAAGTCTTCTCGTTCATCTGCTTGGCTGGATATTGTTCGGGAAGTTCATCGTCTAAAGCTCCAAGGAACAGATCTTCTTGCTTATTGTGTGAAAAAGGTGGGTAATGAGGTTGCCACTAGTTTCTGGGACGATCCTTGGATGGTAGACGCTCCATTGAAAATTTAATACCCAAGATTGTATGATTTGGAATCGTTTAAAGGTATCTCTGGTGCATATAAGATTAGCCATCAGATTATGTCCCATTCGTTTATTCGTCATCCTACAAGAGGCGTAGCAGGAGCTCAGATTCAAGTTTTAGCTTCCAGATTATTGGATGTTGTTTTGTGTCAAATTCAGGATAGATGGGTTTGGTCGTTGATGGGTAATGGGGAGTTCACAGTTGCGTCTGTTCGAAAGTGTTTGGATGATCAAAGATTACCTATGGTTTCTCAGCCAACACGATGGGTAAACTCTATTCCAATAAAAATAAATGTTTTTGCTTGGAAAGTTAGTTTGGATAAATTGCCTACAAGGTTTAATCTTTCTATTCCTGGGATGGACATAAATTGTATTTTATGTCCCATTTATGAGGTTCAAGCTGAAACTACAGACCATCTTTTTTTCTCTTGTACCATGGCATTAGCTCTTCTTCAAAAGGTAACTCAATGGTGGAGTATCGAGTCTCCGGATGTTTCAAATTATAAAGATTGGTTGAGATGGTTCAAGGAGCTCCACTTTGGTACTAAAGTTAAACAAGTTTTGGAAGGCATTTTCTATGTAATGTAGTGGAAGATTTGGTGGTTTCAAAATGAGATTATTTTTGGCTCAAAACAGCCGAAACAGGCGACAATGTTTGATGATTTAGTTGTGATATCTTATAAATGATGTAATTTTAGAGATAGAGCAATCATTAATTGGGTACGATACCAAAGATATCAGATTACTCTTTGCTACTAGCAATAGCAAAGTATTTATAATGTATCCGTATGTTTTGGCCATTGTCATTCTTTCGAGAGTATTAGAGACTTATCACCCACACTATGTTACAACATATAAAATTTTGTTGTATAAAAAAGTAAATAGAATTATCATTAGACTTATAGCATAGTAGTTAATTAATATGATTTAATGCTATATTAATTACTTTAAAATAGTAGTGTACGCTACGGGATAACCCCTATGATATAGTTAAGCTTTGAATTAATAGCATATCATATTACTCGAAAAATTGTACAATATATGTTGAAACTGTTAGGATTTTATAATCTAGTTAACCAAGTAATGCAAACAAGTATGCAGCGGAATTTGATCTAGTTTATGCAATTAGGTAAACACGTAAATAATAAACAATAATAAATAAAAGGTAAATAGAAAACTAACCCTCGAAGTCAACTGCACGATATAAAACGAACAAGAAACCAAATATCTAAATTAGACACCTCTACAAGTTCACACACAAACACTTTATCACATGTACGTTCGAGTAACGCTAGTCGAGAACGTTTAACCAATCAACCCATTGAATAACTTGAATACTGATGTGCTATTTAATTATGCTTTTAATATTTATAAAACTAAGATAAACTAGGATAAACACATGCTAACGGGCAGGAAACCATATCAGATGAAGTAAAGCCTTAGGTAAATCCGAGTGTCGTCCCAAGAGAGCTATGACCTTGAAAGAACTAAGATGTTAAGAATTAACATAATTTGATAATGGTATGATAAAATAGATAGAATTATTCAAAATACACAGAAATAAGAGTTTAAGATAAAGAGATAGAAGAGTGAAGCTTAACCAAGATTACAGATATGAATTAATTCTCGATATTAAGGTTCAATATAGTGGTTAAATATCGCCAAACTCCTTTGTTCAATTTGTCTTAGCATATGACTCTTAAATCCCTCACCCAGATGAACAGGTCACCTGGGATCATTCAGTAACCTAATAGCAGTCATTAAGAGCCAAATCTACTAGATCTAGTCTATGGAAACCCGGCCGTTAGGAACTTAGGTTTCCCTTAGCTTCTTAAATACCTCCACTTGATAGGTGATCATTTGGTCAGTTCGCACACGAAGAACGGTCATACTATGGCCAATTCCTTCCATACTTCGCAACCTAGTGAGCTGAGGTCAACTGGTCAATTCTCCCAACCCCTCTAGATACTAACAAGCTTATAATATTACTGAGACTAGCGTTCTATGATAAGACTAAGTAGATATCTATACATAAATATAGAGAAGATTAATAACATAAACATAAACTTGAATTAATAACATGAATTCATAATATGATCTCTAGAAAAACATAAAAAGAATCGAAACTCGAATACAAAGGAAATCGTAGACGAGAACTTCATTCCTCATGCTCCTAAACTATAATTCTTCTTCTGTGTTTGATCTCCCTAAACCATAGAAAGGTTCGGGAAAGGAGAGATGATTAAAATTGCTGAAATCTTTGATTATTTGTAGGCGTAAAACCAAGCTACGGCGTAACACTTATGAACTAGTTACGTCGTAGTTCTTCATATCTTTGATGCTTATCTGTGGTTACGGCGTAACCTGATCGGATGGTTATGCCGTATTTTTTGGGTTCAGTAAATACCCAAACCCCTTAATCTAGGATTTGAATAGAAAATAACCTAAGTGTTTAATCCGTTAAACACAATCAGGTCACTGAGCGCATAGTCTCTCAGTGAGCCATCTTCAGGTTACTTAGTACGAGGCGAAGAAGAGCCTCTCCACTCAGCAAGGCGGAAGTTAATGGGTGAAGACTAAGTCAAGAAGAAGATGGTGGTTTCAGTGAGTGATGACAATAACTAACTGAATCCCTAAGAATCCTCTCCAACTGTTAGCACTGAAGACAAACTGAAGGAAGAGACTGAAGGCTTTGAAGAGTGAAGAATGAGCGGGACTAGGCGGGAAAAGTTTACCCAGATAAAACTAAGTCCCCAAGTGCTTTACCCAGATAAAACTAAGTCCCTATCTACTAAAGACATATCTTCCCATTTATAGTATGCGGCGATACTAAAGGATTCTCTATTAAGGAAAGAAGCTTCGCCGCCTGACTACTAATAGCAAAGTTAACAGTAATCGAATATATCTATATTCGTGATTACTGTGATCAATGTATTTGTATTCTAGGTTAAAGTTAAAATCATACTCGTATAAATAGCATAAGAGAATGAGTGAAAAGTTTAAGCTTGTGAATTGTAAAAACACACATACACACAAGCCAACTTTTCACTCCTCCAAATACAACTTTATCCTTGAGCTAGCTCAGTGGGTTCTAAGAGTTGTGCTCAGACTTAGCCTGAGCTTAGAGAGGAGTCACCCAAACTTTGTCATTTCAATCCCAAGTACTATTTCGCAAGTACTTGGGTAACGTATTCTTTTGATTTATTTCTAATAAGAATATGATGTTGAAAATTACTTTGTGTGTGTTACTTACGTTACTTTCAGTCATTATTCACTGTTAAATTGTTTTAAGTACTTAATTGTTTTTTAAACGATAGTGAATAGGTAACAACAAGTGGTATCAGAGCAAGGCTGATTATAAAACCTTTTTAGCCTCTCTAAAACATTTTTAAATCAGGATTCCTATGGCTGAAATTGATGTACCCCAACTAGTCAATAAAAAGGGTGGAGCTTATTCAGCTATTGCCCCTAGACTTGAAGTTGGCAAATTCAACAAATGGAAAAAGCGTATACTTTGCTATTTGATTGGGATGGAACCTTATTATAGCAAGTGTATTAGTGAGGGTCCATTTGTCCCAAAGACTGCTGAAGGTTTGCCCAAACCTGAAGCTCAGTGGACTCAGGATGAAAGGAGAGTGGTCAACCAGGACCAAAGACTCAAAAGTATCATCATTTCATGTCTTCCTGATGATATAATGGAGTCAGTTATAAGCTGTAACACGGCTAAACAAACCTGGGATGACCTGGTCCATAGCCATGAAGGTCCATCTGATACCAAAGAAAATAGGATAATGGACCTGAAACTTGAGTATAATACGTTCAGGGCTATGGATACTGAAACTCTCTCTCAAACTTACACCCGTTACAAAACTCTTTTAAATGAACTGGCTAATGATGGTGTTAAGTTATCCAAACATGAGATAAATGTTGGTTTTGTTAATTGTCTCCCTGAGAAATGGTTGAACTTCTCTCAGGGACTTAGAAATGCAAATCACATCCAAACTCTTGAACTTCCTGAAATTTATGGGAAATTTGTCTATGAGGAAAACCTCATCAACAGACGATACCCTGACTTAAAGAAGTCTCAGGAAGTCAAGAAGTCCCTGACCATCACCTCACCTATATCAACTGCCTTCTTTTCTAACAATGTGGTTCAAGATTTTCAAGAAAATTCAGATGATGAGCTTGATGAGAGATCAAGTGAGGAGTACCTAAATGACCTGAACGTTGAATTCCAGGAAAGGGCACTCCTTGCAAACTCTCGAAGGTTTATTAAAAGAAACAAAGGTTTTTCAACTGCTAAAGAAAATGAGGACACTGAATGTTTTAAGTGTCATAAAAAAGGTCACTTTGCAAAGGACTGTTTTTCAAAAACAACTTCTGAACCCTCTTACAGACCATCAGGGTCAAATCAGTCCTCAAGCTTCAGCAAATTTCAACCTAAAATCTATCAGTCTCATCAAAACTTTCAGAATAAATCTGACCAGAACAAAACAATAGATTTTGAAGCTAAGTATAGGAATATCAAAGCTAAGCTTGCATTACTTGGGGCCAGTCCCTCAGAACCAAAAAGTGTTCAATCTGTGCAGGGTAAAAACAAAGGTCTTGTTGCTGAAACCTTCGACTGGGATGAAGAGCCAGTCTCATCAGATGATGAAATGGTGCATGTCAGCGCACTGATGGCCCTCTCAGAGGAAGACAAGCTAGCTGTTGGAAAGAATCATGCTAGAAATGGAAAATGGGTCAACATCACAATGAAGAAGGTAAATATTCTACTTTCTATGGATGATGATTCTGATTGGCAGTCCTATATGAACTATATCAATGTTGATCTTAAGTTTGTAGAGGAGCAAAGACTAAATCTTTTTTCTAAGTACAACAAGTTAAGTTTTGAATTGAATAAGTGTAGGGATGAGTTACTTGTGTTAAAACAAAACAAGCTTGAGGCTATCACCTTACAAATTCAAAAAACTGAATTAGTTAAAAGAAATCAGGCTCTTCAAGATGAACTTAAGAAAGAAAAAGAAATCATTGATAGTTGGACTAACAAGAATCCAAGAGTCTTTGATGTTGTGGGTGCTCCCAGCAGCAAAAAGAGAGTCATAGGTGAACATCATCTTTCTGACTCTCACAACAAAGACCAGAGTCCAAAACCATTTGTGTCTGGTGGCATGATTACCAATATGTTGTCTGATCCCAAGCCCAGTGATTGGATTGAAAGACTTAATCCTGAGAGTAAGCTTCCTAACTTTGACTCTGGAAAAATTCTAGAGCCTAAAAGTCAAGCTCTAAAAAGCATGCTTGGACTCCCAGATGTGCCCAGTAGCACTGAACACATCTCTGAGTCTGAAGATGAATCTCAAGCACCACTTCCACTGTAATACCCCCAACCCGACAAGGGTAAAGATATCACAAATACGGTTTCATATCAGAACCTTAAGTACTCTACAATAGCGGAAGCCTTTACAAAACTTACAAAGAAAATATAAATAACATAATAATCAAAATAAATCTAAGATCCCTATTTTAACTCTTGCTCTCAGCATCTACTCTCAACCCAAATCAGCTATCCCATAAGCTCATCTTGAATGCTTAACACCTGCCGCAGGAAAAGAAAATGCGGCTGAGCTTACAAAGCCCAGTGAACAGATATAACAAAACAAAAGCTAAAATAGAACAAAGATACAAATAACGAAATCACAACGAAATGAGAATGACGAATCATTGAGGATTCTGCGGAAGCACAAATATACAGAAATTCGAAAGAAACACACAACGATTAAGAACAAACACATAGCATATTGAGGACACAGACGGAGACACATCAAATAACCAAGCACATAATAAATCAGCAAATAGAGTGCATATAAGCCAAACGAAAAGTCTAAAGGCTAATGGAAACAATTTCTAGAAAGTAAACATGGCATTAATACAAGTCAATTAATCTACATTTAACACACTTAATCCAATATTGTAGCAGCGGAAAATAGCAGTCAAATCATGGCAGTTACACATACAGATAGAAAACACAGTAGACAAACTATAACCAAATAGACAAAAGACATAACATAGCCATTAGCAATTATCAGAACAGATATCATAAGCTAAACCAGTTTCCAGATCAAATCTTAATATAAACAGAGTCTAATCATAGCAGATCAAACATAAGAAGATAGATACCCTAACGGATAGGCAAAGTTCACCAGATTAAATGAACAATCATACTTACTAAACTTTCAGGATACTCACTTTCACGCTAGCACATTCATCTCACAGATCAAAGAATTAACATAACGATAAACTAACATAACATTAGATGACAGCATATGAATCATATTTAAACATGTTAATCATAACCTAGCATAATAAACGGTAGTCACATAAACATACAAAAGCATAAACACATATAATAACATATAATAAGCCTAGCACATAATCATAAACACTTGAACATATCGAATCATAATCAGAATACTTAACATAGAAATAACAGATAAAGATTTAGTTAACTACCACGAGCCCAGAACATATCAGAAATATCTTTCTTATTCAGAAAGTAACCTCATAAACTAATTAGAGTAGCTAGCTCCCAGAATTTTGTGAAGACGCGTATTGCACACGACATCCTTCACCAGAAAAATCACATCGGATAACAGATCAGATCTAGGATGCATCCATACGCCCCAACAGACGGATAGTGGCCATACTATCAATAAACAGATAACAGAAAGGGACGTGGCAGAACATCACTCTACTGCCCTAGAGTCATGTCAGAGGTGCATCACTGACACGGACATGGAACCCCCATGGCTAGTGAAATAATGGCTCGGGTGTCAAACTAACTTAGGTCAAACAGATTGTCATAAATGACACAGATCATAATTCATCATAAAGGTCAAACAGATTTACAAATCGGAGTTTTCATATCATAAGTTCAAATCAAATGTTTCATGGTTCAATAAACAGAGATTTCAGATAAGCAACGGATCAAACAAATCAGAAAGGGTTCATATCAAATGTTCAGAAATCAAAGGTTCATATCACAGTCACATATCATACGTTCATAATCAGAGGTTCATAATCAGATGTTCATAATCAGAAGTTCATAATCAGGAATTCATACTCAAACATAGCAAGGTTCAACAAACAGCAGTTCAGACAAACAGAGATTCACATAAACAGAAGGGAATCATAGCAATGGCATAGGGAATCCTAATAAGCATAAGGAAATGACAAGAAAAGGAGATCATGAGAAAACCTTTACTAAAAAGGTCAGAATATCTGTACCTTAACGCAAATGAGGGAAAAGCAAATGAATGAACGAACAAGAAGATACGACGCCACGTCTTCTTCAACGAATCTACACGGATTACGATTCGTATAATACTTATTAGCTCCTTTTATAAGCTTCTTATGCCTTTGTAAGTGTGTTACTTATTGATATCATGTTTTATCTTTCATTTTCTTAAACTCATATTTGGACCAGACTTTAACGATTTTTATAAAATACTTACTTAGCTCAAATGAAATCAAGCAAAATCCCAGGGGTTACCATATGATTTAAAAGAATCTCCAAAAATTGGTGGGTTCTATATCTATGCCAAATGGCCTAGGGAAAATCACAAGTCCAGACCTGTCCAGAAAGTAATCAGAAAATACACCTTAAAAGTTTACACTTATTGGACCTGTTTCGACACCTTGGAAAAATTTACAAAACTCCCAGAAATTCATTTATATCCTAAATGTCAATCCTGTAAAAGGAGAGCTCCCAATTCCTTATGGTTTGGAAATGAAAAATCAAACAATCCAACTAAATTTCAGACCCGTTTTCTCAGCTTTGACACTTGATCTTGTAAAATTCAAAAATACGACTTAGACAACTCCAAATTCGACCAAACCACTTGGAAAACTTAACTAAGACATAAAATAAACTTTTCCCACAAAAACCCAGATTATTGAAATTATAAAATTGGATCTATAACACACACAAATTCGACATATGATGCTGTCCAGTTTTAGGGTTTATTAAAACCATTATAATCACATGTTTTACCTACCCAAACGCACCCATGACCCATGAAAGCCATGAAATATGTTTTAATAGCATCTTGACATGCCCAATACTTTATATTTTCCAGCTTATGAATTTTATACACACACTTATAAAATTAACGAATCAATTATTCCACATAAAATCATACCACCAATTCTTACAAATGACCTAGGGTTTCTATGTGTCGACTCCCGTCTTATATGATCAATTGCGATTACTAAACTTGCATTAGTATCCATGAGGGTCGATAAAAAGGGGCTGAAAACAGGAGGTATCGAGGCTAAAACAAGGATTTGGGTCGAATACACTCAAAACATCAAGGTTACGTATGGGTCGACTGAAAAAGTAACAAAAGAGACGAGAATACACGATACCTTGGTCGATTGCTAGGACAAGAACACGGACTCAACAAGCCCACAAGACCCTCTACAGATTATTCGATCACACACCCTCCCCCATGACTCTTGCTGTTGTAACCTTCAAAACATGCCCTAGGATTGTGAAAATTTCTTTTTGCCGCTTCTTGTTGTTAATCCGAATTAGGGTTTTCTTCTTATTTTTTTTTGTGAATGATGAAAAGATACGGTCTAGGGTTTTGAAGGGGAGGGATATTCGGTTTCAAAATAAATGGGGAGGGGATTTTCGGTTGTTTTAGCCGCACCAAAAGAAAAAGAAACATGGGCCAAGAACCAAACTTAGTTGGGCTTCAATTAGGTTGAAATGTTTATGTAAAACTCGGCCCATGTACATGAGTTTTAATGTGTGATGTAAATTTTTAGACGTAAGTGTCGACTTTATTTATTTTGCACATTAGGCTTTATAATCTTTTACAAGTTATATTAGAATTTCATTTAATGAGCTTGACATATTTTACGTATTTTGTAAATTTTAAATTAGAGGGCAAAATAGTCTTTTTACATGTTTTAGATTTTCGGGTTTTACAACTCTTCCCCTCTAAAAGAAAATTTTCGTCCTCGAAAATTGAACAAGACGGAACAGAACAAAAAACGAATCGGACTTCAGAATTTCAAGGAATAGAGCAAACGCGAAACTTATTTTAGAAGAAACAGGTTCTTGTCAAAACATTCATACTTATACTTTACAGAAATCAATTCAACAGTCAAATACTTATAACAGATAATCATATACTTATCAA
Source organism: Chrysanthemum seticuspe (assembly GCA_019973895.1). Lineage (NCBI taxonomy): Eukaryota > Viridiplantae > Streptophyta > Magnoliopsida > Asterales > Asteraceae > Chrysanthemum > Chrysanthemum seticuspe. The sequence continues at coordinate 110,283,864 of BPTQ01000002.1, read as the reverse complement.
AGTAATGGCAGATAACAGATGAGATGCAGAGAATCAAACAACACACTCTAACTTATTCAGGTATCTAATGATGAAAACAACATATGCATAGACAGAACGAATCCTAACGGTCTTACTAATCGCAGAAGTACGTGGAGACATACAAACTTAGGGCAGACATAGCAATCTATAGGTTCACACGGATCATAACGATTTCGGATTCCAAGCATACAAAACTTATATATAACAGTTGTCAATGAGAATCTCGCAAAGAGGTACAAAATTTCAATCAAACATGAGGAGCGACAATTAACAGATACAAGTCAAAGTCCATTCACGTATCAACCACAGGCATTTCCCCAGACGTCATATGATTTCAATAAGTTCAAATTATATGATATCGGTATTATCACGTTGATCAGGCGTCATAATACTTGCATCACATAACAAGTCCTTATTATCATCATATTCTGTCTCGGGTCATGACAACCCACATAACTAATATCAAAACAAAACATATCACATACAGATAACAAACAACATACTGAAACAGGCCAGATCACATACATACCACATATATTACATCACACAACTTACCATATTACCAAACAAACGAGGCCACCAACTTGCATAAAATGGTTCCTCATGACTCATTACTGTCGGTCCAAAAAGAAAAACTGAGATATACCAGAATGCTAAACGATAAAACTTCACGATTCAAACCGAGTTCTGAACGAATCAAAGAAACGCAATACCGATCAGAATCACTTAACAGAATATCAACCCGCCTCAAAACGCATGACAAACGAATAGGAGTAACATAAGTCGCGCCCAAATCATATGAAGTAAATGAACCTTCTCAGCCACCGGTTGAATCTTGTCTCCGTCTTTTGCGTCTTTGGTTGGTCCGTCCTGCTTCCTCCAGCAGCATCCTGATGCCTCCAGCAGTACGGCAGTCGGGTGTGGCTTCTGCTTCACGAACCTCTCCAGCTCAGAGACTGTTGCAGCAATACAGTTTCGGCACCATCATCTTCGGCTCCGCGGGTAGTCTCCATCTGACGATCGACAAACGGATGTGCGAAGACAAAATAATAAAATTCGATGCGAAAAGAGGAGGGCCAACTCAGTGAAGACAAAAGAATATCGAAGTCAAATCTGAACGACAATCAAAAGGAATCGAAAGATATCTGAACAGACGGAAACCTAATGTCTACCCAATCCTCACAGGTCATAGCCTAAGCTCTAAGGGTCCTAAAACCTAGAGCTCTGATACCATAATTGTAACACCCCAACCCGACAAGGGTAAAGATATCACAAATACGGTTTCATATCAGAACCTTAAGTACTCTACAATAGCGGAATCCTTTACAAAACTTACAAAGAAAATATAAATAACATAATAATCAAAATAAATCTAAGATCCCTATTTCAACTCTTGCTCTCAGCATCTACTCTCAACCTAGATCAGCTATCCCATAAGCTCATCTTGAATGCTTAACACCTGCCGCAGGAAAAGAAAATGCGGCTGAGCTTACAAAGCCCAGTGAACAGATATAACAAAACAAAAGCTAAAATAGAACAAAGATACAAATAACGAAATCACAACGAAATGAGAATGACGAATCATTGAGGATTCTGCGGAAGCACAAATATACAGAAATCCGAAAGAAACACACAACGATTAAGAACAAACACATAGCATATTGAGGACACAAACGGAGACAAATCAAATAACCAAGCACATAATAAATCAGCAAATAGAGTGCATATAAGCCAAACGAAAAGTCTAAAGGCTAAAGGAAACAATTTCTAGAAAGTAAACATGGCATTAATACAAGTCAATTAATCTACATTTAACACACTTAATCCAATATTGTAGCAGCGGAAAATAGCAGTCAAATCATGGCAGTCACACATACAGATAGAAAACACAGTAGACAAACTATAACCAAATAGACAAAAGACATAACATAGCCATTAGCAATTATCAGAACAGATATCATAAGCTAAACCAGTTTCCAGATCAAATCTTAATATAAACAGAGTCTAATCATAGCAGATCAAACATAAGAAGATAGATACCCTAACGAATAGGCAAAGTTCACCAGATTAAATGAACAATCATACTTACTAAACTTTCAGGATACTCACTTTCACGCTAGCACATTCATCTCATAGATCAACGAATTCACATAACGATAAACTAACATAACATCAGATGACAGCATATGAATCATATTTAAACATGTTAATCATAACCTAGCATAATAAACGGTAGTCACATAAACATACAAAATCATAAACACATATAATAACATATAATAAGACTAGCACATAATCATAAACACTTGAACATACCGAATCATAATCAGAATACTTAACATAGATAAAGATTTAGTTAACTACCACGAGCCCAGAACATATCAGAAATATCTTTCTTATTCAGAAAGTAACCTCATAAACTAATTGGAGTAGCTAGCTCCCAGAATTTTGTGAAGACGCGTATTGCACACGACATCCTTCACCAGACAAATCACATCGGATAACAGATCAGATCTAGGATGCATCCATACGCCCCAACAGACGGATAGTGGCCATACTATCAATAAACAGATAACAGAAAGGGACGTGGCAGAACATCACTCTACTGCCCTAGAGTCATGTCAGAGGTGCATCACTGACACGGACATGGAACCCCCATGACTAGTGAAATAATGGCTCGGGTGTCAAACTAACTTAGGTCAAACATATTGTCATAAATGACACAGATCATAATTCATCATAAAGGTCAAACAGATTTACAAATCGGAGTTTTCATATCATAAGTTCAAATCAAATGTTTCATGGTTCAATAAACAGAGATTTCAGATAAGCAACGGATCAAACAAATCAGAAAGGGTTCATATCAAATGTTCAGAAATCAAAGGTTCATATCACAGTCACATATCATACGTTCATAATCAGAGGTTCATAATCAGATGTTCATAATCAGAAGTTCATAATCAGGAATTCATACTCAAACATAGCAAGGTTCAACAAACAGCAGTTCAGTCAAACAGAGATTCACATAAACAGAAGGGAATCATAGCAATGGCATAGGGAATCCTAATAAGCATAAGGAAATGACAAGAAAAGAAGATCATGAGAAAACCTTTACTAAAAAGGTCAGAATATCTGTACCTTAACGCAAATGAGGGAAAAGCAAATGAATGAACGAACACGAAGATACGACACCACGTCTTCTTCAATGAATCTACACGGATTACGATTCGTATAATATGTTAGCCTTGATTATTTTTATTAGAAGTGATGGTCATTCACGATTAGGAACTTTGTAATGTGTGTTAGATATCGTGATAGAATAGTCAACGGGCTCGTGGATTAGGCTAAGCTAATTGGGCATTAGTTAAGTTAAGCTAGCCTTGTCTAGTTCGTGAAACCCAAGCCCAATCCAAGTCCATCTCAAGGCCCATGGCCAAGCCTTAGGGCATATTCTACTTGTACTATAAATACCCCTCAAGTATGTCATTTGAGGGGTGTGCTTGAGTATGTGTGTGTGTGTGTGTTTTTCCTTTGAAGCAATATACAACTTATTGTTTTCATATTTCTTCTCTCTACCTCTCTATACATATACATACGAATTATACATCAAGTCATCAAGTTCTTATCTTTATCTTTCTTGTTTAACGTGTTCTTGTTGTGTGGTAAACGTGGTATTTGTGTTGGGTTTGCTTGGTAAAGTGATAAGGTTGATATATCTAAGGTCCTACAATTGGTATCAATCGCCTAACAATGGTTTAGGAGTGTTTGTGTTTGTTTTGAAGTTTTGGTAAGATACGTATAAGCTCACGTTTTACCTCTTTGATACGCATAAAGCTTTAATTTTTACACTCAAAAATTCAAGATTCTTGTGGTTTAAGGTTTATTTGGTGCTAAAGTTTTAGTTTTTTGCAAAAAGTTCGAAGCTTTACGTGTTTTTCTTCACTTTTGAACTCGTTTTTGGTTCATTGGTCATTTCTACTCGTAACTTTTCTAAGCACTTTGGGTGAAAAAGGTTCACATTTTCGTGTTATTTGAGTGTTTTTAAGGCTATCTGTGCAAAAGAAATCATTTGAATCGTTGGAAATTTCTTACGAGTAGAAGTCAAAAAGTCAAAACCCTAGTTTTCTACTCATAACTTTTCTACTCATAACTTTTCTACTCATAACTTTTCTACTCGTAACTTTTTGGTGAAGAATCTTCGTGCTATAACTGTTACTCAGTGCTTCCCTCACTTGGATAAGTGTGTGGAACACTTCGACTTGTGGATATCTCTTACGTTGTGACAGTGTAAAGGATTTTTGGTTCTTAACCATAGTTTACGCATAAGCTAAAAGCTTACGAGTAACTCTACGCATAACTTCAAAATTACGCGTAAGGTTTACAAGTAACTTTTTGTCTACGCATAAGCCTAAGGTTACGCGTAAGATACTTTCTACGCTTAAGGTTCCTACGCTTAAGGTTTCTACGCATAAGGTTTCTACGCATAAGCTTCCTACGCATAAAATCCTACTCGTAACTACATCCTACTCGTAACCATATCCTACTCGTAACTTTTGTTCTCTACGCCTAAGCCCATATCCTACTCGTAACTTCTTTCTAAGTCTACGCCTAAGCTCTTCAAAAAAAATTTAAATTTTTGAGTAAAATTTAAATTTTTGAGGAGACTAAACGTTCAATTTTTACGCGAGATTCAAATTTTGGTTTACCTGTGAAAATTTTGGTCAAAAATTCAAATTTTTGGGCCTAAATTCAAATTTTTCGGGTCAAATTTTGCGTCAAAATTGTCATAACTCAAATTTTTCATACGACCTTAGAATTGATTTTTATAGTGAATTTCAAATTTTGGGCGAAAATTTTTTAAGAACCGAGCTTACGAGTACGACTTTCGGAAACACCTCAACTGAGCTTAATCTTCATCAACCACAACTCCTTTATCGTTGAATCGATCCTACATCAACTTTATCAGATCATACCTTCATCAATGGCAACTCAACAAGACATTCATGCAGCCGGTGCCGAAAACCGACCTCCTATGTTGGCAAAAGGTGGTTATCTTCAATGGACAAGTCGTATGCTTCGTTACATAAAGACCAAACCTAATGGGAAACTCATGATTAAATCCATTCAGGATGGACCGTTCCAGCCACGACAAGTTCATGTACCTGGAAATGCAGATGCAACACCTCCCATCCCACCATCCTCTCATCTTCAAACTGAATCAGAATACACTGAAGAGGATCAGAAACAAGTCGATGCAGATGACATGGCAATTCATATTGTCCAACTGGGTTTACCAATAGACATCTTTGCTGCGGTAGACAGTTGTGAAACTGCTTTCGATATGTGGGAACGTGTTAGACGGCTATGTTTTGGAACAGAAATTGGTAAACAAGACATGGAGAACAAGCTGCTAACTGAATGGGAAAAGTTTACATCTACACCAGGAGAATCCATTGAATCCTACTATGGAAGGTTTTGCACTTTGATGAATGAGCTTATCAGAAACAAGTTGGCACCCAGAACAATCGTTCAAAACATCAAGTTCCTGAATAATCTTCCAGAAGAATGGGGACGATATGTCACTATTGTCAATCAAACAAAAGACTTACATCAGGTGAACTTTGATCAACTCAACGATTTTCTGAAACAAAACCAAGCTGAAGCGAATGAAGTCAGAAAAGAAAAATTGGCAAAATTGGCACTTATTGCAAAGACTCAACCTTCAGTTAATACACAACAACAAGCTTCATCATCTTCCAACAACAACAACTTGCAGCAATACATTCCACAACCACAACAACAATTCTATCCAGATCAACAATACCAGGAACAAGGAATCACTGATCCTGAAACTGACCCAGAAGCGACCTTGCATCAGATATTTTCTTTATTGGATAAAGCAGTTAACAGTCGCATCGGTAATCATGCGGTTCCGTATCAGGGTAATCAGTCGGGTCAGAATGATGGAAATCAGATGGGACAGAATGTTGGGAATAGAGCAGTGGGTAATCAGAATGGCAATGTTGCAGCTCCAGTCGTTGGGAATTATGGAGATGGACATCAAGGGGGTCAGATTGTGAATCAGAATATGGGATATCAAAATGGGAATAACTGTTTTATGACTTCTGTTCAGAATGCTACCTCCGAACCTCAAAGACAAGATTCAGGATCTAGTGTCATACCAATGACAAAGCTTGAAAAGATCCAGTACATGTTGATGTTAGCAGAAAAAGAAGAGTTGGGAATTGAGTTGACTACTGAGGAAATAAAATTCAGGTACCCAAAATGGGAAGATAAAGCAAACGATACTGCAACCTCCAGTCACACAATCAATCAACAGGCCACAACATCAAACGGTACTTATGACACAACTCCTGTCTACGACACAGATTCACTCAATGAGGTACCACATTCGTTTACTCATGAGAAGCCACATTCTGTGTCTCCCGAACCTTATTATGACACATATGTGGGAGAGCAATTTAACAGCAATGTTAACTCTGAAACTCCATATATGGATCCTAATGGAGGTCAAGTGATACAGAATGGTGCTAATGATGAGGAAACTTGTGCTTATTTTGAATCATTAATCAATCAATGTGGCATTGAAGTTGAAAAAGTAAGAACGGTCAATCGCGAGGTTAAGGCCGCGAATAAAAAATTGACCGCTGAGCTTGAGAGTTACAAGGAACACGCCAAAGCCTTTGAATTTCATACAAACAAACTTTCAGAATTAGAAATTGGTTATCGAGATTCTGTTTTAAGAGAAAAACAATTGCAACTCAAGTATGACACACTTGATGTGAATCTGAATTTGAAAATAAAATCTTTAAACAAGGAAATTTCTGATCTAAACAACCAACTTTCTAAACAAAAAGCACTGTTTTCTGATCTTGAAAAAGAGAAGAAACAGTTGATTGCTGATTTTTCAAAACGAGAAGATTCTCTTCTTGATGAAATTCTGGATAAAAATGATACTATAAAGAAATTGGATAATTTGCTTCTTACAACGGGTCATTCCGCTAAATCAAACAAGATGCTTTCTAATCAAGTAAATCAGATTTTTCACACTTCACATAAAATGGCTCTTGGTAACAACCCTCCTTCGTTCCTCAAGAAAGCTCAGAAAGAACGGAATGTGTTGAACAATGGACAACCTTTGCATGAACCCATAATTGTTCGTGATTCTCTTGAAACGTTGGAACTAGCTGAGGAGAGTCGATCAAAAATGAAACAAAAGAATCCAGATCTTAAACCGATTGATTATAACAAATGGAACAAAATTAATGGGATTACTTTTGTTAATCAAAAAGAAACGTCAAAGTTTTCCATCACACCAAGTGTTTCAAACAAAGTGTCAAAACCAGTTTCAAAACCAGTTGTAGTTTCCAAATCTCTTTCGAAAATCGAACAAATGTCTTCAAACAATCCTTTTAACACAAGTGATACTAGAAGCATTTTAGACGATGTTAAAACTAGAATTGGGAGTCTTCAAGAGACTGTTAAAACTAAAAACACTATGACACCTAACAACTGGTTCTCTACTTTTGATATCGAACAGAGAAAGTTTTTTGAAACTCAAATTGCCCCTCAGCTGAATAACATCAACTCAAGGGTAATTCATGTTGAACAAGCACTTTTGAAAGAAACAGCTGACATTGTCAAGGACCATAAATCCCTTGTAAAGCAAGCTAATGAATGTTTTGAACACATCAAAGTTTTGGAAAATTTGAATGATTCTCTCTTCGAAGATGTTATGACTACCGATATCATGTCCATTATTTTACAAACATATTCTGTTGAAGATCATGAAAGACTCCAGGATGAGACCTCTGAAATTGTTTCAAAATATGAAAAAGCTCTTATGAAACTTGAAAAAGAAAACGTGTCCTATTTTAAACAGTTTGATCGAAAAACAGAGGAATGCAAGTATGACAAACTGTCGTATGAGCGTGCCTACAAGGACATGCAAGAGCAAAATGATCTTTTGAGAGCTCAGCTGGGATGTCTAAAAGGAAAGGCTGTGGATACTAAGTTTGCAAAACCATTGACTGAGGAGAAAACAAATGTTCCCAAACCGGTTTTCAAACCAAAAATGTCTATTTCTCAGTTTCCTCCAAAAGTCAATGAGAAAAATGATTTGTCAAAAACAGTCACTCCACAGACTTTGCCTATTAAAAAGAGAATTATCAAAGGTTTTGAAAAACCTGTTTTTGATAAAGAAAATGTGATTAAACATGGCACTTCTAGGAATCATACACGGAATGTGACCAAAAATCCAGTTAAAGAATCTGTTGGTTCTAACAACATGGTCAATAATCAATATCTAGAAGAAGCTAGAAAAAAGGCACAGACTCGAAAAGATGGAATTCTAGGTACAACATCTAGGGTGATGAATTCTACAAGATCTCAAGGCACTGCTAGTAGTAGTAAACCATTACCTAGGAACACTCTACAAAAGACTAGGGATTGGCTTACATCTAAGAGTAGTTGCACAAAAGAAAATGCTATGCCCTTAGAAAACAACACTAGGAATTCTAAGTCTTTTTCGAACAAGAATCAATTTCCAAAAGACTGTAGTGACAGAGTTAAAGCTGATGTTTTAAACAAGAATATTGAATTTGTCTGTACTACATGTAAAAAATGTGTCTTTTCAGCTAATCATGATGCATGTGCCTTACAATATCTCAAGAAAGATAACTCTCGTGCCAAGGCACAATCCACTAAGACACCAAATAGAAACAAACCCGTTGACAAGATGAACATCAAAAGGAAACCTTATAGGTGGATCTCTTCAGGACGTAGTTTTTCAAAAAATGAGTCTTCCGCTGCATCTGATAAGAAAACAACTCCTAGATCTTACCTAAGGTGGATACCCACGGGAAAAGTTTTCAACGAAGTTGGTCTTAGATGGATCCCCACAGGAAAGATTTTTGATACTTGCTCCAACACAGATAATAGTGAAAATCATCAGGATAAGAGTGAGGAATCTTGTACTTCTAACACTGTTATTTGTGAAAACTCTTCTTCTTTGGTTGCAGGTGAATCAAATATCTCTGAACCCAGCTCATCTGAGGGTTCCAATTCTGTAAAATCTTCTTCTTCATCACTCTTTCTATCTTCTTTATTGATTTTCCATCTCTTTTATAAAACCAACAAAAGCAAAATATAAAAATATAAAACTTTCAAAAAATACAAAAACAATATAAAATCAAAAATCCAAAAATATTCTTCTCACGACATGTCTCTCGTATAATCGATATTCTGTACGTTTCTAGAAATGTCATTCAACAATGATACGGGCATGTACAGATGCTTGAGCGAGAGTTCTTTAAATGTTTTCCAAAACATGTCGTTTCTCAAATTTCTTAAATAATGGCTTTCGTATACTTCAGTACGAAACCCGGACTTCAAATCAATGGCTTCTGGACACATCAGTTCAGGACCCGCGCTTCAAAGAAAGGAAAGTGCTTAATAAAAATCAAATGTTTTAAATATTTTTTCAAGCACTCTTCCTAAAAACAAAATGGCTTGTAAGTATTTCCGCTTGCAACCCGATCTTCAAAGAAAGGAAAGTGCTACGCAAAATCGATTTTCATAAATATCGAGCACTTATCCTAAAACAAATGAAGATAATTTTTCTCTAAATATCTTCAAAAGATTTTTAAAATCTTCATCTTGAGTACCATTGATTCGAAAATTTTTCAAAAAGATTTTTCAAAATCTCTCTCATTTGGTACCAAGATAACTCCCTCTAAACCCTTAATTGATTCTAAATTTTCTAAATGAAAAATATGCTTTCGTTAAGGGGGAGTATAAAACAAAAATTGTTCCAAAATTCATGCTAAATCAGTTTCTCTCCAAATGCTTTTCGAAAAACATATCTTTTAATCATTTTGTTTCAAAAACATCATAGATATGCTATTTTTGAGGGGGAGAAATGTGATCAAAATGTTTAATGATCGTTGTTTGAATCTCAAAAGAGCTCGACTCAGTTGAAACCAATGAATTGACGAGGAATCATGTACCATCTCGAGAAACTTTCTATGACTTGACCAGGACGGGTAATAATTTCAAGCTAGTTCTCTAGTGATGTAAACGTGTCTCGAATCGGTCTTGTTCATTTAAAGTCGATCAATTCAAAAAGTGCGAACTCTACCCTCTATGTGCAGATTTCTGTCAAAACTTATGAGCACATGTGAAGGGGGAGTGTTTCTGAAAATACAAAATTCACGGAGTGTTTCAAACATGTTTTCTATCATAAACACTCTGAGAGATTTTCATGAAAAATGGTTTTATGGCAACAATAGGACAGTCATGGAGTTATAAGGTGACTAAGAATAGGAAATTCGTCCTATGATCCGCCAGAGCCGGAGGGATCTACCCAAGGACATCACATATAGTTTAGAACTAGAAGTCCTTAGGAATGATTGAAAAAAGGAGTAATGTGAGAAAGGAGAAAGAAGGGGTTGAAGAATTAAAAAGAAATGTAATGAAATAGGGTGAAAAGAAATAACCCTCCATAATTCATCCTTAGGGCAGAAGCCGGGTTCAATACATATGCTACTGGATGTCACTAGATGACACTGGTATTGAAGACCAAGACGTCATGGACCCAGTGACGCACTGCACTAAACCTTCTAGCCACTCAATTCCTCTCAAAAGGGATTTGTTTCATTCTCACTGGGAACCCTACAAAATCTATTGACTTTCTCTTAGAGATCGTTGGTATTGAAGAAGGAGACCCTCTCCCTAGTCTTCGCTCAGGAAAACCAAAATGCACTATTGAGTCTAGAGCCACGAGATTCAACAAAAGATCTCATAGGAACACATGACATGACATCGCTTGTTGTTCATCAATAAGGACACAAGTGATATATTATAGAGTCCTACGCAGGTCTTAGCAATCTGCCAGAACATTTATGAGAAGTTTCACATCTGTGATCTTCAGTGATTGAATGGAAACTCCTGCCAGGGTCAACATCAAGCAGCCCTGACAGCAGGTCACTTCGGTAATTCTCCGTGGATTACGCTTAGTGTGTCTCAAACGGTCTACAGTCGTGGGGTGATGCTTCGGTGTACCTCAGCGACTCATCTGAACTGTAGATGTACTTCGGTATATCGCGTTATCTCACTTGTGGGACTCCAGTTTAGGAACGGCCTCTGTGAGAATTAGAGACGTGTTTTCACACTATGCTGTTAACACCCTCAAAATTCAAACTTGTAAGTGCCGGAATCCGCTTATTACTAACCTGTTTTTATGTTTTCTTCTTATGGAAGCTCTGGAGCGGATTGATCGTGCAGACTCGCCACATGCTCATACCAACAACACATGAAAGTTCTCATCAAAATCAAAGGCAACAAAGTTAAAGATGATTCTTCGTCAATGTCAAAGAATCCTCAAACTATAAAGACTAGAGAACTACGTCATTGGTAAATCAAAGTCAAATAGAAGTGTGAGCATGGTGGAGAAAGGCGTGGAGACACCTAACCAACGAAGTTGACAACGGCAGACAACCACATTAACTGATCACAAAGCATGAAGGAACAAAGAATTAAGACTATTCTATATCTACTCACAAAGTTCAAGCTCAAAAAGATTAAAGACCTATTCAAGTGGAGCATCTTTTGAATGACCACCCCTTAGGGGGAGATTGTTAGCCTTGATTATTTTTATTAGAAGTGATGGTCATTCATGATTAGGAACTTTGTAATGTGTGTTAGATATCGTGATAGAATAGTCAACGGGCTCGTGGATTAGGCTAAGCTAATTGGGCATTAGTTAAGTTAAGCTAGCCTTGTCTAGTTCGTGAAACCCAAGCCCAATCCAAGTCCATCTCAAGGCCCATGGCCAAGCCTTAGGGCATCTTCTACTTGTACTATAAATACCCCTCAAGTATGTCATTTGAGGGGTGTGCTTGAGTGTGTGTGTGTGTGTGTGTTTTTCCTTTGAAGCAATATACAACTTATTGTTTTCATATTTCTTCTCTCTACCTCTCTATACATATACATACGAATTATACATCAAGTCACCAAGTTCTTATCTTTATCTTTCTTGTTTAACGTGTTCTTGTTGTGTGGTAAACGTGGTATTTGTGTTGGGTTTGCTTGGTAAAGTGATAAGGTTGATATATCTAAGGTCCTACATAATACTTATTAGCTCCTTTTATAAGCTTCTTATGCCTTTGTAAGTGTGTTACTTACTGATATCATGTTTTATCTTTCATTTTCTTAAACTCATATTTGGACCAGACTTTAACGATTTTTATAAAATACTTACTTAGCTCAAATGAAATCAAGAAAAATCCCAGGGGTTCCCATATTATTTAAACGAGTCTCCAAAAATTGGTGGGTTCTATATCTATGCCAAATGGCCTAGGGAAAATCACAAGTCCAGACCTGTCCAGAAAGTAATCAGAAAATACACCTTAAAAGTTTACACTTATTGGACCTGTTTAGACACCTTGGAAAAATTTCCAAAACTCCCAGAAATTCATTTATATCCTAAATGTCAATCCTGTAAAAGGAGAGCTCCCAATTCCTTATGGTTTGAAAATGAAAAATCAAACAATCCAACTAAATTTCAGACCCGTTTTCTCAGCTTTGACACTTGATCTTGTAAAATTCAAAAATACGACTTAGACAACTCCAAATTCGACCAAACCACTTGGAAAACTTAAATAAGACATAAAATAAACTTTTCCCACAAAAACCCAGATTATTGAACTTATAAAATTGGATCTATAACACACACAAATTCGACATATGATGCTGTCCAGTTTTAGGGTTTATTAAAACCATTATAATCACATGTTTTACCTACCCAAACGCACCCATGACCCATGAAAGCCATGAAATATGTTTTAATAGCATCTTGACATGCCCAATACTTTATATTTTCCAGCTTATGAATTTTATACACACACTTATAAAATTAACGAATCAATTATTCCACATAAAATCATACCACCAATTCTTACAAATGACCTAGGGTTTCTATGTGTCGACTCCCGTCTTATATGATCAATTGCGATTACTAAACTTGCATTAGTATCCATGAGGGTCGATAAAAAGGGGCTGAAAACAGGAGGTATCAAGGCTAAAACAAGGATTTGGGTCGAATACACTCAAAACATCAAGGTTACGTATGGGTCGACTGAAAAAGTAACAAAAGAGACGAGAATACACGATACCTTGGTCGATTGCTAGGACAAGAACACGGACTCAACAAGCCCACAAGACCCTCTACAGATTATTCGATCACACACCCTCCCCCATGACTCTTGTTGTTGTAACCTTCAAAACGTGCCCTAGGATTGTGAAAATTTCTTTTTGCCGCTTCTTGTTGTTAATCCAAATTAGGGTTTTCTTCTTATATATTTTTTTGGAATGATGAAAAGATACGGTCTAGGGTTTTGAAGGGGAGGGATATCCGGTTTCAAAATAAATGGGGAGGGGATTTTCGGTTGTTTTAGCCGCACCAAAAGAAAAAGAAACATGGGCCAAGAACCAAACTTAGTTGGGCTTCAATTAGGTTGAAATGTTTATGTAAAACTCGGCCCATGTACATGAGTTTTAATGTGTGATGTAAATTTTTAGACGTAAGTGTCGACTTTATTTATTTTGCACATTAGGCTTTATAATCTTTTACAAGTTATATTTGAATTTCATTTAATGAGCTTGACATATTTTACGTATTTTGTAAATTTTAAATTAGAGGGCAAAATAGTCTTTTTACATGTTTTAGATTTTCGGGTTTTACATCCACCTTTGGAACCTCTTTAGGGTGCTGATCCTAGCTCTGAGCTTACTCCATTACACTACAATCCACACTCTCCTAAAGAAAGGTCTGGACTTGGTAGAACCATTTTGAAAAGACCATCAAAACCAACTCAACAAGAATCCACCCCCACTGAAAATTCCTCATCCTCAGTCCCCACTGAAGCTGATCAGATTCAGCAACTGACTGAACTTGTGAGGAAGCTAACTGACAAAATGGAATCTATTGAAAAGGTCCCTGAACCAATCAAGGAGACAAAGTCAGCTGCCTCTAGTTCCTCAAAGTCAAAAGCTACCACCAAAAACAAGCAGAAGTGTGATCTATGCCACTATACCAGTCATACCACTGACAATTGTTATATAATCCTTTTTTGCATGATATGTAAGAAGGATGATCACAGGACTGCTGACCACTTGCAATATGTGAGCTCTCTCAATCAAGAAAACTACACAAAAGTTGGTCATCAGTATGCTTCTTCATCCAAAGCTCAAAAATTGAGAGCAAAGCCTTTTCCTCCTTGCCCACACTGTGGCTTTAATGATCATCGCTCTGATGATTGTCTTATGAACATATGCTGTGATATTTGCGGTAACACAGCTCATAAGACATCTCAGCATGACAATGTCATCCATGCAAGGAGAAGTTCAAAACAACCAAAATCCACTGAGTCATCCTCAGTCTCTAAATGCAAAACCTGTGGTAGCTCATTGCACTCCACCACTGACCATGAATCGATTGCTCAATTCAAAGAGACCATGAGACCCAAGCCCACTAGTAAGTGGGTCACGAAGAGAAACTAATTCAGTTTACTACTTGTGCAGAGACATGCCAGGGAGCCTATCTGGAATCTAGACAGTGGATGCTCAAGAAGCATGACTGGTGTAAAGGAATATTTGCACAAGTATGTAAAGGAACCAGGGCCCAAGGTAGTATTTGGTGATAACTCATCATGTCCCACAGAAGCTTATGGTTCAGTAAAATGCAACGGAATAGTTTTCTCTAGGATTGCTTATGTCAATGGTCTCAAATACAATCTCATCAGTGTCAGTCAGCTATGTGATGCTAAGTACATTGTACAATTCAATGACAAACAAGGTACTATTTTCAATGCCAACAAGGAAGTTGTGTTGATTGCTCCTAGGAGAGACGATGTTTATGTCTTAGACATGTCAACTCTCTCTAAAGATGGAACCTGTCTCTTTGCTAAAGCCACTGAAACTATCAATTGGCTGTGGCACAAGAGACTCTCACACTTAAACTTCAAAAACATCAACAACTTGGCAAAACAAAACAAGGTCCTTGGCTTACCATCACTGGTTTTTGCAAAAGATAAACCATGCTCAGCTTGTGAAAAAGGCAAACATAAAAGAGCATCTTTCAAAACCAAGCAAAATTTCTCTATCAAAAGTTGCCTTCACCTCTTGCATATGGATCTCTTTGGACCAGTCAGTCCTAGATTAATCTAGCATGAGAAGTATACACTTGTCATTGTTGATGAGTATTCAAGATACACTTGGGTATACTTTCTTTCCAAAAAGAGTCAGACAGCTGATACTATAATGTCATTCATCAGGAACATTGAAAACCAGAATGACATTACAGTGAAACAAATCAGAACTGAAAATGGTACTGAATTTAGAAATGCTGGGCTTGAGAGTTTCTGTGATGAGAAGGGAATCTCCCAAAATTTCTCATCTCCTTATACCCCTGAACAAAATGGGGTAGCTGAAAGGAAAAACAGAACTCTCATGGAGGCTGCAAGAACCATGTTAAATGGCTCAGCCCTTTCAAAGCATTTCCGGACTGAAGCAGTTAAAACAGCCTGTTACACTCAAAACAGGTCAATCATTGTCAAAAGACATAATAAAACCCCATATGAGATACTCAAAGGTAGACTTCCTGATATTAGCTACTTTCATGTGTTTGGATGTCCTGTGTTTATTCATAACCACAAGGATCATCTAGGCAAGTTCGATGCTAAAGCTGATGATGGATACTTTCTAGGTTACTCACTGATCTCCAAGGCCTTCAGGGTGTTTAACACAAGGAGACAACAAGTTGAGGAAACCTATCATGTCACCTTTGATGAAAGTATAGAAAGCATTAGGTTTACCAACACTTCAGTGGAAAAAATAGGAATTGATAACTCATCAAGATATCCTCCTGATGAGTACAACACTGAAACCAATTCCTCATACCAAGCTGATGCTGACATCTCATATTATGTCTTACCTCACAACCTGTCACAACCAACTATCAGTGAATTCATTGATAATCAGTCAATCCCTATTGGGATAGGTAACACTGATCCAAATGATCAGGATCTTGTAACTCATGAACCTCTACCAGAACAAGACATCTCAACAGATGATCTAAACGATCCTGTGGCTCTTGCACCTGAACTCACACCTGAACTTCCAGTGACTTCCTCTAGCTCAGAACCTAGACCACAAAGTAAGTGGACAAGAACTCAGGACATTGAGCTTGTAAACATCATTGGTGAACCCACTGAGGGCATGCTCACTAGGAGCATGGCTGCTAACTTAATTGCAGCTTCAGCCAATGAATGTCTATATGCTGATTACCTATCAGAGTAGAACCCAAAAGTGTCACTGAGGCTCTAAAATACCCAAGCTGGGTTCAGGCCATGCAAGAAGAACTACAATAGTTTGATAAAAACAAGGTCATGACCTTGATCAAATGTCCTCAGGATGTAGTAGTCATAGGAATGAAGTGGGTTTTCAGAAACAAAACTGATGAAAATGGCACTGTCATTAAGAACAAAGTCAGACTTGTAGCCAAAGGTTACAGTCAACAAGAAGGCATTGACTATGATGAAACATTTGCTCTTGTTGCAAGAATGGAAGCCATCAGGATCTTCCTTGCATATGCAAAATACATGAACTTCAAGGTCTACCAAATGGATGTTAAAAGTGCATTCTTAAATGGTGATCTCAAAGAAGATGTATATGTTCAGCAACCTCCAGGCTTTGAGAGTAGTGAATTCCCTGACTATATCTGCAAGCTTGACAAAGCCCTTTATGGACTTAAACAAGCTCCCAGGGCATGGTATGAAACTCTCTCAGCCTTCCTGATACAAATCAAGTTTGTCAGAGGAAAGATAGACAACACTCTGTTTGTCTATAGAACTCAACAGGACGTGATTCTAGTCCAAGTGTATGTTGATGACATCATCTTTGGCTCAACAAACTACAAACTTTGCAAACAGTTTGAAAAAATGATGACAAAGAAGTTTGAAATGAGCATGATGGGGGAACTCACATATTTTCTTGGACTACAAATCAGGCAAACTGATAAAGGAATATCCATCAGTCAAGAGAAATACACCAGAAATCTCTTGAAGAAATATGAGATATCTGACTGTGCCTCAGTGAAGACTCCAATGGTCCCACCTAACAACCTTGGACCTGATCTCACTGGCAAATCAGTAAATCAAACTCATTTCAGAGGGATTGTGGGTTCACTGATGTATCTAACTGCTTCTAGACCAGACATTCAATTCTCAGTCTGTCTAATAGCAAGATATCAGTCCAATCCTAAAGAATCCCATCTCACAGCAGCCAAAAGAATACTCAGGTACCTGAAGGGAACCCCAAACCTTGGACTCTATTATCCAAAATGCTCAGGGTTTGATCTCAAGGGTTACTCTGATTCTGATTATGCTGGCTGTAACATGGACAGAAAAAGTACCTCAGGGTCCTGTCAATTTCTTGGAGGAAAACTAGTTTGTTGGAGTGCTAAAAAGAAACAATCAGTGGATATGTCCTCAGCTGAAGCTGAATATGTAGCTGCAGCAGGATGTTGTGCCAATGTATTATGGATGAAAAGTCAACTCAGTGACTATGACATGCATTACAAAATGGTGCCCATCTTCTGTGATAACACCAGTGCTATTGCAATCTCCACCAACCCTGTCCTCCACCAAAGAACCAAACACATTGATATCAGATATCACTTCATCGGGGATCACATAATGAAGGGAGACATTGAACTTCATTTCATCCCTACTGAATATCAACTGGCTGATATCTTCACAAAACCCTTGGATGAACCTACCTTCAGGAGACTGAAAGCTGAGTTGGGAATGCTTGACATTGAAAGTCAGGTATCTGAAAACCAATCTCAGTAAGTTCTCTGAAATGGTTCATTCTCCCTGAACATCCAAAACAAACCTCTCACTGAATGAGTAAGACTCACTCAGGGTCCCTGACAGAAAGCATTGAATGAGTAACTAAATGCTCAAAGTATTAGTTACTTAAATGTCCTAGGTCGGTAATCCCACCAATTTAATATAGGAATACATGTCTTACTGTCAGGAGTATCATCATTTACCTCACCCACTTGGCATTAAATGCCTTCTCTCACATAAAATATCCTATGGAAATTTTATTACTGCTAAAGTGCACTTTTACTGTGCATTGCAACTGTTTTCCTTGAAAGACGGGATTTTACTGCGTGAAGTGGTGGGTGGCATTAAATGTGGAATATCTAACGATTTCAAAAATGGTCTTTACATATCCACGTTTATACAAAAACCACCCCTCCCACTACTCTATAAATACCCTCTTCAAAAACCACGAAACACACACAAATTATTTTCTGCAACTAAACTCTGTCAAAATCCTTTCTCAAATCCAGAAATATTTGTGTGTTCTTAAAATCTTTAAAACCTCTTTTGGAAAACCCTCCTTGTAAACATTTACAAAAGTTTTTCATCACAAACTTGAGAGATCTAAACACTTTGATTGTTCTAGTCAAAACATTTTTTTTAAAAACCCTAAAATCTTCTTTACTAGAAATGGCTAGAACACAATCTCTCTAGTTTGCTTCTCAGTTGGTAGGCGATCTTACTAACATTGAATTTAAAACAAATAATGTCATAGGAAATTTTGAATACCCTGAAAATGTCCCAACCTATAAAGACATTATAAAATTTTTATTCAACTGCCCACTCAAAACGGCCTTTGTAAAATGTCCCTCAGTACTGTACCCAAACTACCTCAGGGAGTTTTGGGCTACAGCTAAAGCCTTTGACGCGACACCTTCTACTGATGAGAATAACCTTAGACCACTCAGGGAGTATCTCATCAGGTTTAGTCTTAATGGGGGGCAACAATACACCCTGGATTACAAAACGTTTTGCACTGCAACTGGGTTAGATTATAACAAAGGTGTTTATGTCGCCCATCCTGAACCCTCCACAGTGAAGGATGGGTTAAAACAAATCGTTTTAGATCCAACTTTTTTGGACAAGACCCCAGTCACTAAAAGTTCATTCCCCGTGGCTTGGAGGATCTTCTTCACTTTTGTGATTCAGGTCCTCGGCGGGAACCACTCATCCACTGAACAAGTTAACTCTATTCAGTTGATGATGGCATACTGCCTGATGAATGGGGTCACTGTCGACATAGGGGAGATCATTTACAGTGATCTCGTAATGAAGCTACAGAGCAAAACTAGGACAAAGTACGTTTCGTATCCTAGGTTTATCTCTTGTGCTCTGCAATCGTTACTGGGTTCAAATTATACTCAGGATGAAAATTTTGGAAATTTACCTGGCATCCTGAGCCCATCAAATTTTCAAAAGGACCCATCCCTTGTCACTCCCATTGAATTGACGGCACACATGATTGCTGTAAACAATCAAAGTGGATCAGTGTCTCCAAACCCTGCTCCTAAAAAGAGAAAGGGGAAGTCTCAGACTGGGACTAAGACTAAACCAAAGTCTCAGGGCCCTGAGGCTTCAGGAGCACAGCCTAAGAGGCACAAAAAGCCCGAGACTAAACAGACACCCACTGACCAGGCAACAACCACCCCCGTGACAACGAAGGACACTGATACATCACAGTCAGTGCCCTTGGTCACACCTACTACTCCCCAAGATCCAGAGGGAAACAAACAACCCGCTGGTAGGGGAGCGCCTTCCACTACGCCTGATGATGACATTAACAAATCCAAGTCTTTGTCTGAGGGCACACTGATCGATCCCAAAGACTTAGGGGGAAACAAACAACCCACTGATAGGGATACAACAATCATTGACTCCGCCAAAGGCACTGGGAAACACCCACCAGTGTCTCAGGGGTCACTGGGGGACAAAGACTCGGAGGGAAAGAAACAACCCACCGATACGGAACCCAAAACCAATCCTGAATCCGGAGAAGGCACTGGGAAACTCCCACCAGTGTCTGAGGGGTTGATCGGTGCAAAACCGTCAAGTTTTCTCACGCAAGCTGACCACTTGTGAATGGCCAACTGTAAGAAACTTAAAACAGCTCAGACACCAATGCAATGAAGATCTGGGGAGTATAGTGTTTCCCCGGGTCGTTATGTCCCAGCGAGCTATGCAATAGATCACCAAACGTAAAGTGATCGAGAAATTTGAACAGAAAAAGGGATCTGAATTATTATAATTAAGGAAAAAGCCAACAAATTACAAGGGCTTAAATGCAAATTAAAGGAAATTAAAAAGATAAAAAATATTAAATAAACGCTATCACTATTTGCAAAATGATGTTTTTGATTTTATGTTTTTATAAAACTAAATTAAAAACTACGTAACGTACAAATGAAAATGAGAAACTTACACAATATTAATCCTAAAAATATGAAAATGATATTTTTACAAACCTAATGATAAAAGAAAATTTATAGAAAAAGAAAATTATTTTTATAACTAATTATCTAATTATTATTAATTAAAAACTATTTTTAACTATTAAGTAATTACCTAAAATACAAGAAAATAGGAAATAAAACTAGAAAAATAAAATTTTGACTTGGAAAAATCTAAAATAACAAAAGAGAATTTTCAAAACTATTTTTGTATTTTTCTGAATATTTTTGTATTTTCTAGGAATTAAAAACTATTTAAAACTACTTAAATTACTTAAAAATACAAATTTAACTAAGAAAAATCTGAAAAAATATTTTTTTAGCTTTTTATATTTATCTTAACTTAAGAAAAATGAAAAATTATTTTTTTGAAACTTTTCTTAATTAATTGTATTTAAAGCTAATTAAAAAGTGCTAAAAATTGATTTAAATGCAGAAAAATAGCAAACAAACTTGGAAAAATCTGAAAAATTCAAAAAAAGCTTAAAATAATATTTAGAATCTAGGAAAAATATAAAAAACAGGGGTTGTGTACAAGAAAATGGGACTGCAAGGCCAAGTGCTTATAAAGAAGCACTTAAAATAAGCCAACCACCACAAATAAGCACTAAACTGATTCAGAAGTTCTAATATGCTAAAATTATCCAATTGCAACTAAAAATAACTAGCCTTAAACACTGGAATGCAAGTTACAAAGATTTGGCTAATATGGCTCAAGTGCTTAAAATCAGTTTAAAAGATCCTAAGTAAAGATCTATTTTAAGTCACTTTTAACAACAAAATTTTTGAAGGGAACCAGATAAAAGAATATCGGTAAAAACATATTAAAACGTTTAAAAAATTTTCGAAGTTTACTCGAACACCTAACCCAGAGTTTAGGGGACACGTGTTCGAGTCGTAACTGACTCACACGTGTCCACTAAACGATCGGAACGTGTCTCGAGTTATCTCGAGTGGATCCAGATCAAAAACCAAATACACAAGAATCGGTCCAGAACTAACTCAAGGTTGAAAACGAAAAGTAAAGGTCGAATAAAACTTCGGACACGAATTCAGGTTTGAATCGTGGGAGTTGACTAAAATTCGTGAACTCGGTATAATCGGTTTAGAAACATTGAACGTAAGGTCACAAATTCCGATCAATAAAAATCAACGTTAACCTATTAAAATCGTATAATCTTGAAGACTTAGTCAAATCACGAATAAACACCACCAACCGAATAAAATTCACGAAG
>BPTQ01000002.1:110162486-110261336 GCA_019973895.1 Chrysanthemum seticuspe | reverse complement strand
TTATGACTTTTATAAGGTTTTAACGTAAAATATACAAAGTCTACGTTTTACAAGTTTTAGTCTACTTTTTACTCGATTCAAACGTATTAACCGTCAAAGTCAGGGGGTTCAAAGTTTTCAACAGTCTTTATCAGGGACTCGTGTATTAAAGTTTTCTTTTCAGTGGTTTCCAGGAAAATTTTAGTATTCAACAGTTTTTAATCAGGAAACCATTTTTTATAGTTTTCAAAACTCTTTAATGTTTTAATCAGGAAGTTCAAACTTTAAACCGTTTTTACCGGGGACTTTTAACCTTTTATAGTTCAAACCAGGAACATGAAAAACTCTAACAGTGAAAATCGGGAACCTCGTTGAAACTAGGCCAAGGGTATTAAAGGGTTTAAATGACAAGGACCTAAGGTGTAATTTCTGAAATATCAAGGACCATAGCTGCCATTTCATCAAAGTTGCTCCAAGGGCTAAAAGTGACAATCTCAAAAAGTACAAGGACCAAACTTGATATTTTCCAATTTTCAGGGGCCATTTTTGCCAAATTTCAAACTTGAAGGACTAATTTTGTAATTTCTCAAAACTTTTGATATTTTTTACCAAAGGACTAATTTTTGACAACTTATGATTTTAAAAGGACCTTTGGTGACTTTTCTTTTGAAATTATGTGCTCAGGGACTATTTCTGACAACTTTTGAAACTTGGGGGACTGAAACTGCCAATTATGCAAACTTAGCTCATTTTTCATCTGATTTTGAACATTTTGCATCTGAAACATATAAAATGCAATTTTGGAATATTTTCAGTATTTTGATGCATTTCTGAGCATTTTTAAACGTTTTGCAGTTCAGATTTAACCAAAAATGATGAGTATTTACACACTCATCAATCCCCCACACTAAACTATTGCTAGTCCCTAGCAATCTTTTAAGAAAAACTTAATGGATTTGAAACTCTTTACCAAAAGCCATTACTTCTGGAGTAGCCAAATGTTTCAGTTCAAGTAAGAACCATGGTACACCGATAACCATGTGATTTTGAGCCAACCACCAGCTTCCAACGGATTTGACTTGTCTTTACCAGAAGCCGTTTGCTCTGGACTAGCCAACTCTTAGATAAATTATCAATATTATCTTTGGTGAGCTGATTACCAATTATGGTTTTTCCACTGCCTTTACCACAAGCCATAAACTTGCGGGCTAGCCAACTCTTCACTTTTTAGGATATGGTGAGCTGAATACCATACAATTTTGGGCAAATTGCAAGCCGTCAACGGATTTGAGATATCTTTACCAAGAGCCGTTTGCTCTTGGATTAGCCAATCCTTTAGTTTATTAGACAAGGCGGACTGATAACCAATTGAGTAAGTGCAAAACACTTACTCCAAAAAAAATTTTGGCCAAAAACAGGGGAATTAGGCGGTATAATTACATGATAAAATTCGTGAGAATTCCCCCCCACACTTAGAAATGAATATTGCCCTCAATATTCAAAGTACCGGCGGTTATGCTGAAACTGCGAACGTAAAAGGGAAATACTACGGCCATTATTTAGAAAGAAGATTTTTTTTTTTTTTTTTTTTTTTTTTTTTTTTTTTGAAACAACTTATATACACAACATGTGGGGCAACCCCCCCCCCCCCACACTAGGGTGGTAGAAAGATGGAAAGAAGTCAGAAATATGGGTGAAAACCCATATGGCATGCTACTGTTTTTGATTCCCGAGTCGCTAGCTTGACTCGATCCCCGCATTCATTGGTTCATGGGGAAAGTTTGTAAATCCGGGACAACCACAGGGGGTATGTCCTCTCCAAAATAATGCTTCAACCGATGACCATTCACTTTAAAGTTTGGACCATCGGGTTGAGATAACTCAATGGTTCCATAAGGATAAACCTTAGCAATGGTAAATGGTCCAGACCAGCGGGATTTTAATTTTCCCGAGAAAATCTTCAATCTTGAATTGAAAAGAAGGACTCGATCACCGACGTTGAAAACGCGGTTTTTGATTTTTGAGTCATGAATCTTCTTTGTCTTTTGTTTATAGATCAAAGAGTTCTCATAAGCTTGATCACGGAGTTCACTTAATTCATTCATTTGAACTTTCCGATGATCACCAGCTGTCTGAATATCGAAATTAGCATGCTTCAAGGCCCAGTATGCCTTGTGCTCGAGCTCAACCGGCAGATGACATGCCTTCCCGTACACCAGCTTGTATGGAGTGCACCCGATGGGTGTTTTGTAAGCTGTACGGAAGGCCCAGAGTGCGTCATCTAGCTTATCCGACCAAGAGGCACGGTTTTCACCAACCGTCCTCTCAAGAATTCTTTTTATCCCCCGGTTAGAAACTTCCACTTGCCCACTTGTTTGGGGGTGGTACGCAGTAGAGAGACGGTGAGTTACACCATACTTTTGCATGACTCTTTCAAATTGGTCATTGCAGAAATGCGTACCACGATCACTGATTATGGCTCGTGGAGTTCCAAACCTAGCAAATAGAGATTTTAAGAATTTCACCACAACTCGGGCATCGTTGGTGGGTAAAGCTTTAGCTTCAACCCATTTTGACAAGTAGTCAACGGCCACGAGTAAGTATTTGTTACCGCGAGAAGAAGGAAATGGCCCCATAAAGTCAATGCCCCATATGTCAAAAATCTCACACACTTGAATAGCGTTTTGCGGCATTTCATTCCTTTGTGAGATATTCCCGTGACGTTGACAAGCGTCACAGGTTTTGATAAATTCATGGGCATCCTTATAAATTGTGGGCCAGTAGAATCCGGAATCAAACACCTTCTTGGCGGTGTAGTTGGGGCTATGATGTCCCCCAGTAGGTCCAGAATGGCAAGCCTTGAGAATGTCAATAGCTTCCTGACCATACACACATCGCCTGATGACTTGATCCGCGCAAATTTTAAACAAGTAGGGGTCGTCCCAGAAATAATGTTTCACATCTTTAAAGAATTTGTTTTTCTGTTGGGACGACATCCCTTTCACCACAAAGTTACCCGCATGGTAATTTGCAAAGTCAGCAAACCATGGGGTAGAAGAGTCTCCACGAAAAGAAACCACATTGAGTGTTTCGAGAGGAAATGTTTCGTTTATTTCCTTTTTCTCGAACACATCTTGGTGAGGGTTCTCTAATCGGGACAGATGATCAGCAGCCAGGTTCTCAGCTCCTTTTTTATCACGTATAATGATATCAAATTCTTGTTAGGAGGAGAACCGAACGGAGCAATCTCGGCTTTGCATCTTGTTTTGCAAAGAGATATTTGAGAGCCGAGTGGTCCGTATACACCACGCATTTGGTCAAGATAAGGTATGGCCGAAACTTTTCAAACGCATACACCACAGCTAATAATTCTTTTTCTGTAGTGGTGTAATGGGTTTGAGCTTCAGTCATAGTTTTGCTTGCGTAGTGGATAGGCTGAAAATGCTTGGTTTTGCGTTGCCCCAAGACTGCACCGATAGCAAAATCACTTGCATCGCACATGAGCTCGAAGGGTAAATCCCAGTCGGGTGCAACTAGAATGGGTGCTTCCGTAAGCTTTTTCTTCAATGTTTCAAAAGCTTCGATGCACTCAGGAGAGAAGATAAAAGGAGCATCTTTTTCGAGAAGATGGGTCATAGGCCGAGCGATTTTAGAAAAATCTTGAATGAATCTACGATAAAACCCGGCATGACCTAGAAAACTCCTAATACCTTTGACGGTAGTAGGATGAGGTAATTTAGCAATAACATCAACTTTTGCTCTATCTACCTCAATCCCATTCTTTGAAATCTTATGGCCAAGGACTATGCCTTCTTTGACCATAAAGTGGCTCTTCTCCCAGTTTAGACATAGATTGGTGTCTTCACACCTTTGAAGCATTTTGTCTAAATGGGAGAGA
The DNA here is from genome assembly GCA_019973895.1 of Chrysanthemum seticuspe. NCBI lineage: Eukaryota > Viridiplantae > Streptophyta > Magnoliopsida > Asterales > Asteraceae > Chrysanthemum > Chrysanthemum seticuspe. The sequence goes on along the minus strand of BPTQ01000002.1, from coordinate 110,257,459 downwards.
CATGTTTGAAATGAGTCCCCAATGACCGAGAAGTCATCCATAAACACCTCCATAGTTTCCCCGATCATGTCGTGGAAAATTGCCATCATACATCGTTGGAACGTGCCAGGAGCATTACATAGGTCAAAAGGCATACGTCTGTAGGCAAATGTCCCGTATGGGCAGGTGAATGTGGTTTTTTCTTGATCCAGCGGATCAATGGGGATCTGAAAGTAGCCCGAGAAACCATCAAGGAAACAATAGTATTCGTTCCCTGCTAATCTCTCAAGCATCTGGTCCATGAAGGGTAGAGGAAAATGGTCTTTACGGGTGGCTTCGTTTAACTTACGATAGTCAATACACACACGCCATCCCGTAACCAATCGAGTTGGAATTAACTCGTTTTCTTCATTTGTGAGAACAGTAATGCCACCCTTTTTTGGAACGCAATGGATTGGGCTAACCCAAGGACTATCAGAGATCGGGTAAATTAAACCGGCATCAAGAAGTTTGAGAACCTCTTGTTTGATAACCTCATGAATCTTAGGATTCACCCTTCTCTGATGTTGGACTGCTGGTTTGAAGTCATCCTCCATTAAGATTTTGTGAGTACAAAACTCAGGGTTGATACCCTTAATGTCGGAGAGTTTCCAAGCAATTGCTTGCTTGTGTGACTTCAAGACCTTTATGAGAGCAGTTTTCTCCTCCTCAGTTAAGTCTTTAGCAATTATGACGGGTAATTTATCATCACCCTCCAAGAATGCATACTCAAGATGAGGAGGTAGGTCCTTAAGTTCAACCTCGGGAAATTCTTCAGTAGATGTTTGTACTGATTTGATTTCCTCAATAGTGATTTCTTTCGGAGGGAGTGAAGGTAATGGATCTTCATTAAGCAATTGCTCAAGATAAAGAATATCTCCCTCCGAATCATAAACACCATCAATTCCAGGCGGAATTGATTCATCAGTAGCAAGAAATTCATCGATCTCTTCCAGAAGGAAGTCACCTCCCTCAAACGGAGTGAGAGAGGGGGAAGAGTCGGCAATGATAGGTTGAGAGGATGTGGTGGAATCCCCACCCACAGAATTATGAAGATAACCAAGAAACTCTTGAGAGTACTCCTCTGAAGCAATATCAATCAAATCGACTCGATTAACTGATTCGGTGTCATAATTTGAGGAGTACCTCGAAGTTTGATCGAGGTTAAAGGTAACAGCTTCGTTACCCACACGTAAAGTGATTTCTTGCTCAAATACATCAATAAGAGCACGGCCCGTTCTTAGGAATCCTCGTCCAACAATGAGAGGAACCCGATGATCGGCATCGAAATCAACAACCACAAAATCAGCTGGAAAATGGAACTTTCCTACTTTCACGAATACATCCTCGGCAATGCCAAGAGGACGCGATATAGAACGATCTGCAAGCTCAAGAGTCATGCAGGTAGGAATAAGTTCCGGAAAAGAAAGTTTCTTCCATACTGAATACGGCATCAGATTGATGCTTGCACCAAGATCGGCAAGGGCAAAGCATTCAATCATCCCAGGAAAAACACAAGGGAGAAGAAATTTTCCGGGATCTCCAAGCTTCTCGGGAAGCTTCTTTAACAGAACAGCTGAGCAGTTCTCGTTTAAAGGAGTTTTAGCCATTTCAAACAGTTTTTCCTTGTTGCTCAACATGTGCTTGAGAGTCGATGCAAACTTGGGCATCAACATGATGGCGTCCGCAAAGCTTATGTCAAAGTGTAGCTCTTGGAAAATTTGAAAGAATTTTTCCATTTGATGACTAGCTTTCTCGCGGAGCTTTTGCTCATGTAAACGTGAGGGGTAAGGAATAGAAGTTTTGGATTTGGGGTTACCAACTGGAGGTTCAAAAACAACCCCAGGTTTGGTATTGGGTTTGGGGACAACCTGAGGATGGACATTGCTGGTACCTCCGTTATTAGTAGGAAGTTCCTTGTCCTTTGTCGCCTCAGGTTCGCTTTCCACTACCTTAGGGAGAGAGGAAGAAGAGGTAGTAGGAATAGCGGGTCCAGCATAAGAAGCACCACTTCTGGTTGTGATCGCCTTTGCATCGCCCCTCGGATTAGCGATCGTGTTGCTAGGTAAAGTACCTGAGCCCGAGGGTCGATCATTTAAAGACTTCTTGATGTCAGAAATCTGGCTGACCAACAACCGATTCATTTCCTCTTGGGATTTCATGAATTGTTTCAACAACTCATCAGATGATGGTCCAGTTGGAACAATAACTTGAGTTTGCACAGGAAAATTCTGGCCTCTATTGTTTGGATTAGGGCCTTGATTTTGGAAATTTCCTTGATTATTGCCATGAAAATACCCTGGGTTGAAATTTCCCTGACCTGGGTTTCTATTGAAATTTCCTTGATGTTGGAAATTTTGATTTTGATTTTGAAAACCGTTGTTTGGACTGAAATTACCTTGGTTTTGGAAACCTTGGTTTGGTCTACTCTGATTCTGATTACGGTTTTGATTGAAACCGGGAGGTCCAGAGTAGTGGTTAGGACGGTGGTTCGGGTCTATAGGAGCACGATATTGGTTGCCTCCTTGATTAGAAATCCCGCCCACAGCATTAGCTTCAAAAGGGTTACCATCGGTGGCCATACAGTTGTAATAAGCATGGGGGCCACCACAAGTAACACAGACTTCCACTTTCTTAACTTCAGCAGGAGGTGAAGTTTGTGGAAAAGAGACTTTCTTTTGGTTGGAGAGAACCAGAGCTTGAATAGCTTCCGTGAGTTTGTCAATCTTAGCATCGGTGCTAGATTGACTCACGGGCGATGAAGAAGAAGAAGGACCAACACTGACTTGGGAAACAACAGGCTTGCTTCGTGCAGTGCGGACTTTAGACTTGTTTTCAATGATCGCTAAAGCTTCTTTGACAGTTTTGCTTAGGAAATTTCCTCCCGCGGAGGAATTGAGAGAATCTTGATCAGATTGACTCACTCCATTGTAGAAAGTATCGAGTTGCATCAACTCGGAGAAACCGTGGTGAGGACATTTGCGAAGCAATTCCTTAAAACGATCCCACGATTCACTGAAGGGTTCATCAAACTTTTGAGTGAACTTGATGATTTCATTTTTAAGACTCGTGGTTTTGGAAGGTGGATAAAATTCATTCACAAATTTCTTCACCAGGTCTTCCCATGTCTCAATTGACTGAGGGGGTTGTTTTTCAAGCCAAATCCGGGCTTGTCCCTCAAGAGAAAATGGGAACAGAAGAAGCTTAACAGCATCAGTAGGGACATTCTTGTATTTGATGGTAGATGCAATCTTGTTAAACCATCTAATATGAGCATGAGGATCATCCCGCTCAAAACCGTAGAATTGATTTGAGGTTACAAGATTCAGTAACCCGGTTTTGAGTTCAAAATTTTCAGCCACGATGGCTGGTACAACGATAGCATCTCCATACCCGTCGATGGGTGCCTGGAGAAGCTCACACATAGGGCGTTCTTCCGCCATGATAACGGAAGTAGTGTGAGCAGTCCGGATCTCAGATCCGACTGAAGGAGCAGAAAGTCTACGGACACGCCTTCTTGGAATCTTGATAAGCTCACGAAATGGGCTCACAGATCTAGAAGAGCGAGTGCGCATACACCAGAGTTAACTCTAAGAAACCTCAGAGTTAAGGAGAGGAATGGAATTATGAAGACGTTTTTTAAAAAAATTGGGTGAGAAGAATCTTTATGGGTTTTCTGGTTCTGATAAGTAGATATAACAACAAAATTAATTAAAACAAACTCGAGGCAAAACAACAGTGAACTTAACCAATAATCACAATATGAATGGCTTCTTTGAAAAAGGTACACCAATCACAAGGACACAAAGGCAAGTTTTAAATCTTTAGTTCGGGAACTTATTATGGTCGTACCCCCAGTTAGGTAGTACACTGCCTTGGTTTGCGGTGGTAATCTTTTAAGTTGTTATTATTAAGAAAACGACAAATCTTTTTGTATTTTTATTTTTGATACATATATAGAAACAAAAGGAAAATATTTTTGTGTTTTATACGTTTTTGGATGTTTTTGGGTTTTTGGATTTTTTTTATAAGAGAATATAGATATATATATAGATAGAGATGGATGATATAAACAAAGAGTGAGTATTCAAACTACTAATCTGCTAAACGGACGATAATCAGCACAGCTCCCCGGCAGCGGCGCCAAAAATTTGATCGGTGCAAAACCGTCAAGTTTTCTCACGCAAGCTGACCACTTGTGAATGGCCAACTGTAAGAAACTTAAAACAGCTCAGACACCAATGCAATGAAGATCTGGGGAGTATAGTGTTTCCCCGGGTCGTTATGTCCCAGCGAGCTATGCAATAGATCACCAAACGTAAAGTGATCGAGAAATTTGAACAGAAGAAGGGATCTGAATTATTATAATTAAGGAAAAAGCCAACAAATTACAAGGGCTTAAATGCAAATTAGAGGAAATTAAAAAGATAAAAAATATTAAATAAACGCTATCACTATTTGCAAAATGATGTTTTTGATTTTATGTTTTTATAAAACTAAATTAAAAACTACGTAACGTACAAATGAAAATGAGAAACTTACACAATATTAATCCTAAAAATATGAAAATGATATTTTTACAAACCTAATGATAAAAGAAAATTTATAGAAAAAGAAAATTATTTTTATAACTAATTATCTAATTATTATTAATTAAAAACTATTTTTAACTATTAAGTAATTACCTAAAATACAAGAAAATAGGAAATAAAACTAGAAAAATAAAATTTTGACTTGGAAAAATCTAAAATAACAAAAGAGAATTTTCAAAACTATTTTTGTATTTTTCTGAATATTTTTGTATTTTCTAGGAATTAAAAACTATTTAAAACTACTTAAATTACTTAAAAATACAAATTTAACTAAGAAAAATCTGAAAAAATATTTTTTTAGCTTTTTATATTTATCTTAACTTAAGAAAAATGAAAAATTATTTTTTTGAAACTTTTCTTAATTAATTGTATTTAAAGCTAATTAAAAAGCGCTAAAAATTGATTTAAATGCAGAAAAATAGCAAACAAACTTGGAAAAATCTGAAAAAATCAAGAAAAGCTTAAAATAATATTTAGAATCTAGGAAAAATATAAAAAACAGGGGTTGTGTACAAGAAAATAGGACTGCAAGGCCAAGTGTTTATAAAGAAGCACTTAAAATAAGCCAACCACCACAAATAAGCACTAAACTGATTCAGAAGTTCTAATATGCTAAAATTATCCAATTGCAACTAAAAATAACTAGCCTTAAACACTGGAATGCAAGTTACAAAGATTTGGCTAATATGGCTCAAGTGCTTAAAATCAGTTGAGGGTGCTAAGTTTGGACTTAAGCACAGGCTTCAAAATAAGCTGGAAATGAAAAGCAAAAGTTGGAACTCAATCAAGACCTGGCTAAGAACACATAAACCAAAAACTAGACCTAGGTGAGCTCTATTGAGCTCTGTGCAAGGCTAGCAAATCACCTGTGCACACTCAGTCAATGCTGAGCTTGTGCACAGGGGATTTGAGACCCAATCCACAAGCTCATTTGAAGCTTTTAAAAAATTTGCAAAATTATACAAAAATGGCTATAAGAAAATAGACCAAGGGAAGTTTTTAAAACAACAATTTTCACTGAATTTTATCTAGAAATGAATCCTAGAAAATTCCTCTCAGTTTGGCTAAAAACCACTTTTTCAGTTTTGACTTTTAAAACAATTTGGACATTTTGACTTTTATGAACTTTGAGCTTGATTTGAGGACTGATTATGTTATATTATGATGAAATGACACTAATGCAAGTTATCTCTATGGATTTCAAGCACAAAACAAGAATTTGATTTCCAAAAAACACAACAGAGAAGCAGTTGAGACAGATTAAGTTGATGTTTGACTTTCAGAGTTGCAGGTCACAAGTTTAAGACAGATATGAGTAAATATGAACTAAACAAACCTAAAGCAACAAGTATCCACTACTGAACCAACATCTAATACAGTTTAAGTATTCAATCCAAACACACCTTTAACTACTGTTTTGCAATTTAAAATGAACTAACTGCTTAACTAGCCAACCTAACTGATTAAACTGAGTTTATATAACTTACATACAGCCTAATAAACAGATTTGAGCTTATTATAACTACTAAGACAGATTATGCATATGAAACTTTAAAATGACTTACAAATAGTCCATAGCCACTATGGCTTGAAACAATGAACCCATGAACCTCTAACCTATTTATATCAACCCACTGGATTCCAAATCAACCCAAAGCTAGCACTGCTTCAACCCTTATCCATTTTCTTTTCAATTTCTGCCCATTTTGACTTTCTTTGACCAAGAACCAATTTGGCTTAAAACTAAAATGTAAGCTTATAAAAAGCTATGGAAAGCTTGTATAAGCTTACTAGAACTGAGAAACAAGCTAATGGGAGCTTGTATACAAGACTTTGAAATGGAAATTTTCAACAGTGAACTAAACAACATAAATTGATAGTGCAACTTGAATTAACACTTGAAAATGATTTATATTAATCCAATAACTTATAAAGAGTACATTACAACAAAAGATTACAGGTTTCTTAACTTAACTAAAACTTTTTATTAAAAACGACATTAATGAAAATTAAAAACTAGTAGACTACTCTTTTCTTCTTCTCTTGCTTCCTTTTTATACCAAAACTCTTTCTCTCACTTCTCTGATTGTTTCCCAACAATTTTCTTAGCCATTGGATGGTTTGAAACTATCTTGGCCCTTGGATTAATTTTTGGCGCCAATTTGAGTATTTGACAGTGGGGGTTGAGATGGTGGTGGATGGGAAGCATTAATTGCTTTTGGAGTTTGGTGGAGGTGGGGGGAACAAGGTGAGGAGATTGTGAGCTGGGTGGTTGCACTGGTGGGCAGACATGGGGAGGGAAAGAAAGAAAGGGGATGGCGGGGTGTGGCTGGTTTGACTGAAGAGTTTGACCAGTTTGACCAGTGGGCTAATATATGAAGGGGGTCCAAAATGGAAGGGTCCAAAGGTGTTGGCAGGGGGTCACAATTGGTATTTGACAAGGCCAAGGGTATTAAAGGGTTTAAATGACAAGGACCTAAGGTGTAATTTCTGAAATATCAAGGACCATAGCTGCCATTTCATCAAAGTTGCTCCAAGGGCTAAAAGTGACAATCTCAAAAAGTACAAGGACCAAACTTGATATTTTCCAATTTTCAGGGGCCATTTTTGCCAAATTTCAAACTTGAAGGACTAATTTTGTAATTTCTCAAAACTTTTGATATTTTTTACCAAAGGACTAATTTTTGACAACTTATGATTTTAAAAGGACCTTTGGTGACTTTTCTTTTGAAATTATGTGCTCAGGGACTATTTCTGACAACTTTTGAAACTTGGGGGACTGAAACTGCCAATTATGCAAACTTAGCTCATTTTTCATCTGATTTTGAACATTTTGCATCTGAAACATATAAAATGCAATTTTGGAATATTTTCAGTATTTTGATGCATTTCTGAGCATTTTTAAACGTTTTGCAGTTCAGATTTAACCAAAAATGATGAGTATTTACACACTCATCAGGGGTCAACGGGGGACAAAGACTCAGAGGGATATATACCACCCGCTGATATGGAACCCATCACCAACTCCTTGCTCACAATTGCTGATGTCACTGGTATTCTATTCTCAGAGGATGAACTTGCTGAAACTGATGATGAAATTTTATCAGCTGGAGAAGAAATGGACGCTGAGGTTCAATCTGAACAAGAGCCTCAGCCTGATCCAAAGGAGCATACTGAGTCACCATTTCATCCAGAAGATAATGACTCAGAATCCTCATCATCCAGCTCTGGGGAATTTAACCTTTTTGACAACATTCTTCCAGTCACTGAAAGACAGCTGGTTCAGTGGATCACTAAAGCCTCAAGGAGACTGTACACTGGGGTTACTGAACAATTTTGGGATCAACACACTGAAGCGGCAGCCAGCTACGCTGATCTTCGATCTGATGCGCTCACCTTCAACGAAAATGTTCATGAGCACCGAGATCTTATGTACCAACACCTTATCAGACTGGATGAAAACCTGGTTAAGTTCCTCAAGCATCTTCAGACTTATGGGGTTACAATTGATGAAATCAGCGACGCTGTTAAAGAAGACCCAGCACTCAATGCCAAAGTGCTGGAGGCCACTGAGGTGTATGTGAAAAACTCATCTCGATTGACTGAACTGATTGAAATGCTCCAATCTTCAAATGTTCAGGGTCTCCGATCTTCAGTTCAGACTCTTCAGACCTCAGTGGACTCTTTGAATACTCAGGTAACTGCTATGGCTTAGGCCTCATCTTCTATGGCCTGGAATCTTGGTCCCCGGATGACTGCATTAGAGATCTCTCAGGCTAATCTGGATGCAAAGGTCACTGGTATTCAGGCAGATACTTCAGAGATTAAGGCCATGTTCACCGAAATCTATTAGGCCTTCAAGGGTCAAGCAGCTCCGTCCCCCTCAGCACCTACTCCAACTCTTGCCCTCACTGAAGCTCCGGCAACAGTTGAGGGGGAGAATACTGCTGAAGAGACTCCTCTTCACACTGAGGGGGAGCAAACACCTCCAGTATCAGTAGCCCCCACATCATCTGCACCAGTCTCTGCAATACCCATATCCTCACTACCACCACAAACATCAAAAACAACAACACTGACGGTCACAACAACAACACCACCATTAGTTGCATCATCTTCCTCAGGCCAGGACAAAGGCAAAGGCAAAATGACTACTGCTGAGCCTGAGAAGATTCCCTATAAAATCGACGACACTGAATACCTGCTCACACCACAACAGCTAAGTAAACATCTTGCTAAAGAAGAAAGAAGAATGAAACTAGCTGAGGAAGAGAAAAGGAACAGAGAAGCACTGGCAAAGGTTGTCGCCGAAGAAGCTGAGAACATGGGATTAGATGCAAGCAAGCTCCAAAAAGGTCAGGCAGGACAAAAGTTCAAGGAAGCTCAGGCTGCTCAGATGGCTGAAATGAGAAAGCAGTTGGAAGAAAAGAGAAAGAAAATTGAAGCTCTCAGGCAAAGCAGAGTTAAAGAATACAACTGGACAATGACCAGCCGAAGGCTTCCTGAAAAAATCACAGATGTCAAGATTATTCCCAACACCAAACCATTGGCTATGAATGTTTATAGAGGGGATGATGTTAGGAATTATATTTGAGTTGATTATGACAAAATATGAAAGATGAAAGACTTATGAAGACTATTGAAGACAAGGGACTTATTTGTTAAAATAATATTTATTATATAGTCCTTAGTAGTAATTGTAACCCTAGACTCTCTAGTATATAAAGAGAGGTAGGGAATTAGATTTAGTGAGTGTCAAGATGTGAACACCAAAAGTGTGTGTGTGTGTGTAGGCGTTTAGGGAACGCCTAGGGTGATGGTTAGTTAGTTAGTTCCTAGGCGTATGTTCATGTAAACGCCTAGGTTAGTATTTAGTATATTAGTGATTAGTATTAGTTGGTAGAGATGATGACGAGGAACTTTGTTCAATAACAAAGTATTGTTTTGATTATTCCGCTGCGTATTATGTTATTAATCTTTGTTATTGATCCCTAGCCGAGCTTATAAACGATCTTATCAATTGGTATCAGAGAGGGGAGCTCTTGATATAGGGATCTACAAGGTTTTTCGAAGAAAAGATACAAAATTCGAAGCTGTTAAAATTTTTCATATCTTTATGCAGGGCTGTTTTTAAACAGCGATAACTTTTTCGTTAACCGTTGGATCGGGACGAAATTTTAGGTGAACGTTCTTTATATGACAATCTAACTTTTCACTGGAGGGATTTTCGATATGAGCATTTATGCAAAAGATATTAACTGTCGAAGTTGGCTGCTGAAGGAGCTTTTCAAAATCGAAATTTTCATATTTTTAGGGTTTTCATTCTGTTGAGTGTGCATTAAAAGGTACTATCAGACCCTAATTCAATGAGTTTTTACTGGTCATTATTTTTGGAGTATGGTTTGCTTGTTTGTGGTTGTCGAAACTCTAAATTGCTCAAAGTACTGCTTATGTTTTTCAAAGTACTGTTCGATGTACCAAGGTACTATTCGAGAGTTCAAAGGTTTAATCTTCCTGGATAAGAGGTTATATTAAGTAGGTTAGTACTGCTTGAGGTTCGTTAGTACTGTTGGCTTCAAGAATTAATACTGTTTGTGTTCGGTTCTTGGTTGGAAGAAGCATCACGTCGTCAAGGATGTGTATGATTGACGTTTAGTAATTTGTTAGGGTTTACAAAACCCTAAAACTAGAATCGGTTCGTACAAGGTTTATTGACGACTGAAAGCAGTAAATAAGAGGGTTTCAATCAGTTTAAAGAAGTTTTTCAGAAAAACTGGATTAAGCTTTGAAGAGTATACAATCAGGGTACAATCGGGTTGTTAGGATTTTGAAGGGGTTTATTGAAAACCCTAGATCGCTACTGTTCATGATCATTAAACCCTAGGTTATGCAAGTGAGGGGAAGCTATGATGCTGTTTGTTCTTACTCCTCGTATGTTGCTGAAAGTGACAGTACTACTATGTTGAGTTGATGCTCTCTATCACGTTTGTACTGCTTGTTAAGGATGAAGTTGCAACGTTAGTACTGCTATTAATGATCACGTTTGGATGTTATGTATTCTAAAGTTTTTCAAGGCAGTAATGTTTTAATCTTTTTAGAAGAAAACATGCATGTCAGGTTGCGAAGATGGTTCAACTGGTCGAGTATATGATTTGCTTTTCACATAATGGAATATGCATGCATGGTAACTTTGCTATGATTGGTCAAATATTAATGAATGGGACGGTGGTAAGTTTGTATATCAGTGATATCTATGTGGGTGAGTTTGTTTTTATTTGTTGTGATATCATGTTTACAGTGATCAGACGAAAGTACTGTTTTATGCTCAAGGTGCTACTCGAGTTTTTATAAAGTACTGCAGTTTCGAGATGTTGAAATTAGATGTAGGGTCACTGTCATGTACTGCTGTTGTTCAGCAGGAACCAATGAGATAATATCATTGGCGACATACACATGAAGATGAATAGCAGCCTATGAAGTGAATGACCTGTAGATGCGAGTATGATTATGGGATGGCCATCTTTGAAAAGTGATAGTGGCGTATTAGTTATTGATAGTGGGACGGTGAGTTTATTTTTGAATGGTATCTAACTGATCTCATATTCATGATAAATTTCTTGCTATCTAGTCGGTATAATTCATGAGAAATCATCATGGGACGGTGGTTTATTGGATATTGTTGGTTTGCATTGTGGGATCACGTTATGAATGGTTTAGTTTTTTAATTGTGGTCAGCTATTGAATGTCGTGAGTTAAGAAAGGAGATGCAATGGAGTGGATTTACGTGTGAGAAAGTGACTAAGGAGTAGACGCATTAGAGTTAAGTCTGTTTTCATTATAGGAGTTAATACTGTTCGCAAGGTTAATTCTTGCAGCTGGGATGTTAGTATTGTTCGCGACATATTAATTCTGGTCATATTACTTCTTGTTCGCGCATAGAGTTTGTGATTAGATATCGGACAGTACATGGAGATGGTTTTCATGGTCTAAGGATGCAGTTTGTACTGCTCTTTCACACTACGTACTAATGGTCCAAGTTTTGTACTGCTTGTGGTCACAACTTTGTATGCTTTCTTGATCACATGCTGCTACTGTGAGTAAGACAAAGGAGGTGATATGCATTGTTATAGATGCATGTAATTTATATTTTGATTAGTCATGGTTTTCTAATGGGACGGTGGTCCACATAAGCCATGTTATAGTGTTTTCATTCAATTGATACAAATTGGTGGGACAACAGTGCTGAATCACATAAGTAAGGACCAATGAAGTCTTCTCAAATTAATGTTGTTCGAACAAAGGAGGAAAGTACTGCTGTTCGTATATTTTAGTGATATGAGTTTATGATTCTGATAATGGTTGGTTATGACGAAAGTACTGCTTGTGATGATGAAAGTACTGCTTGTAGTTTTGCAACAGATTTGCAACAGCTTAGTCACAGAAAAAGTGTCACTAACAGATTTGGGAGGAAGGAGAATGCAACATAGTGACACATTAGCGACAGATTAGTGACAGAATAAGTGTTGCTAATAGGTTTGTTTTGGAATTAAGGGGAAGTCATACATAGATTTGATTCTCAGCTTGGTATGGAGTTTATTTAGATTACACACGCTGTTTAGATATTGGTTCGTGGTGGTTGAAATCAAAGTTGCTTCTACTTAGCTTCTCCTAGTGGATTATGACAAAAAGGGGAAGATAGGCGACAAAGACGGTTTTGCAAAGATTCTTGGTGATTGCATGTTTAAGGGGAAGTTCTTATCTTTCATGACATTTTAACTTCAGGGGAAGTTCGCGCTTATTTGGTTTTGTCATTATCAACTAGGGGAAGATTGTTAGGAATTATATTTGAGTTGATTATGACAAAATATGAAAGATGAAAGACTTATGAAGACTATTGAAGACAAGGGACTTATTTGTTAAAATAATATTTATTATATAGTCCTTAGTAGTAATTGTAACCCTAGACTCTCTAGTATATAAAGAGAGGCAGGGAATTAGATTTAGTGAGTGTCAAGATGTGAACACCAAAAGTGTGTGTGTGTGTGTGTAGGCGTTTAGGGAACGCCTAGGGTGATGGTTAGTTAGTTAGTTCCTAGGCGTATGTTCATGTAAACGCCTAGGTTAGTATTTAGTATAGTAGTGATTAGTATTAGTTGGTAGAGATGATGACGAGGAACTTTGTTCAATAACAAAGTATTGTTTTGATTATTCCGCTGCGTATTATGTTATTAATCTTTGTTATTGATCCCTAGCCGAGCTTATAAACGATCTTATCAGATGACAAAAGACACTTTGAGGTTCATGATCCCCTAAAATTTACTGACTTTGGGATCACTGAACTCGATGAACTTGGTCCGATCATTGGAAAGAAGCAAAATAAGGTGGTCAAGGAGCTGATGAAGATGCTCAGCAAAAGATATGAAAGGCTGAGAGATGCACCAGCCCAACTGGGAATTCAGCCTGCCCTGACTGCACCACAAGGATCTCAACCACAAGCATCCACTGGAAAAAGGAAAAGAGTTGAGTTCCAACCTGAGATCAAAGTGCCTGGCTTAGAATGCAATAGAGAGCTGCCTGAGGGTGTAAAATTTGTGAACTATTTGGTAATTGAAGAGCCTGAAAGAGGGCTATTTCACATTGATGTCTATGGAAACCCAGCATTTCAAAGATGGAGTGATATTGATCAGGCTGGTGTGGCTGCAATGATCAGCTATATTCCAGTGGCCTCTCAGATCCACTCCCCAGAAAACATCAGGTTCTGTCAAGACCTGAATGCAAAGATAAGAGATCATACTGATAGGGAAACACTCATCACCAAGAAAGTGAAGCTCGAAGCACTGGGTATCCATCTGGACTGACATCATGTTATCTTTTCTTTGTACTAGTGTTAGGAACCATGTAAGATGATTAATAAAGATGTATGTTTTTGTTAAAATACTCAGTGTTCCTTATTGTATTCATTAGTACATTCAGTGTAAGAAGAAGCCATTTGCTCACTTACACTGATCAAACACTTAGGCTATTTGTATATCCAAATAGGGGGAGACTGTTGGGTTTAGTAAATACCCAAACCCCTTAATCTAGGATTTGAATAGAAAATAACCTAAGTGTTTAATCCGTTAAACACAATCAGGTCACTGAGCGCATAGTCTCTCAGTGAGCCATCTTCAGGTTACTTAGTACGAGGCGAAGAAGAGCCTCTCCACTCAGCAAGGCGGAACTTAATGGGTGGAGACTAAGTCAAGAAGAAGATGGTGGTTTCAGTGAGTGATGACAATAACTCACTGAATCCCTAAGACTCCTCTCCAACTGTTAGCACTGAAGACAAACTGAAGGAAGAGGCTGAAGGCTTTGAAGACAGAAGAATGAGTGGGACTAGGCGGGAAAAGTTTACCCAGATAAAACTAAGTCCCCAAGTGCTTTACCCAGATAAAACTAAGTCCCTATCTACTAAAGCCATATCTTCCCATTTATAGTATGCGGCGATACTAAAGGATTCTCTGTTAAGGAAAGAAGCTTCGCCGCCTGACTAGTAATAGCAAAGTTAACAGTAATCGAATATATCTATATTCGTGATTACTATGATCAATGTATTTGTCTTATAGGTTAAAGTTAAAATCATACTTGTATAAATAGCATAAGAGAATGAGTGAAAAGTTTAAGCTTGTGAATTGTAAAAACACATATACACACAAGCCAACTTTTCACTCCTCCAAATACAACTTTATCCTTGAGCTAGCTCAGTGGGTTCTAAGAGTTATGCTCAGACTTAGCCTGAGCTTAGAGAGGAGTCACCCAAACTTTGTCATTTCAATCCCAAGTACTATTCCGCAAGTACTTGGGTAACGTATTCTTTTGATTTATTTCTAATAAGAATATGATGTTGAAAATTACTTTGTGGGTGTTACTTACATTACTTTCAGTCATTATTCACTGTTAAATTGTTTTAAGTACTTAATTGTTTTTAAAACGATAGTGAATAGGGAACAATAGTATTCTTTATATAGTTGCCATATCATGATCTGTATTCATAATACGGCGTAATTATATTACTTAGTTACGCCGTATTCTTCTTAGAATTGTGAGAGAAATATGTCATTGAGCTCGGAAATGTCCAAATACCGCTTCTTCATAGTAAATAGTTCCTGAAATGAAATAAGAAGGAATAAGTATGATTCTAATAGCATTTTGAGCATAATATGACAATAAAGGGGGAAATTAACACTTAGAATATCAGGACAATTTGATGTTATCAAATATCCCCCCACTTGAACTCTACTTGCCCTCAAGTAGATTTTTAGATTACAAGAGAAATAATATGCAGTTAAGAGTTCCCATGCTATAATATTTATAAGAGCCGACCACCTCACGAAACGGGGATGAACACACTCTCACGCTCATCCTAATCTAAGTGTTTAATTTGGGGGTGATCACTCGATTGCACAGACATAGTAAGTATTCTATCATAGGCTTGGAAATTACACACGTCTCCACCACTAGAGCTAAGGTCAAGACAATCTTTAGAAGGCAATGTTGGGTTTATAGTGATTCAAAGGTTAAGGGTTAGTGTCATTACTAATGTGTCACGGCGAAGTGGACAAAATCAATGATATATGACCAAATTCATGGCCAAGACATCAAGGATTTCTCGCTTCATCACCTAGACATGATTCATGACAAAAGGGGTAAGGTAAGGCATGGGATAATTTAATTTGTGTAAGAAAATAAATAGTCTTATGTTAAAACCAAGTCGCCACCTCCGCACCGTTCATTCAAGGTTCAACTTCAAGGCATAGAAACCGGATCATGATGCGTCAGGGGAATGCACCATTAGAGGACGTCATGATGAATTCATTTCCTGCTCCGAGAACTGTTGGTACCATGACCAACTCCAATCTTCAAATGTGATCGAGGTGGCCTCCTCGATGCTAATATCTTATAACACATAACATAGTGCTATAACAATTTGCACTTTTATCAACAAGAGCTAATCAATTTTTTTTATTACTACATAGTACAATGATAGCTTATCCTCCCCCCTACTTGAGATGAACATAAGGAGAATATTGGGGGATCTTCAATGATCTTTAATTGGATGGCTTTGATTTAGTGTGATTTCTGAAACTTTTACTTAAACCTTGAACTAGGGCGAACAATGACTCCTAGATCATAAAATAAGACTACACGGTAGGATAAGGTGAAAAGGTGTAACGAATAAGGGTTAGGAAATGAAAGGATAGGCTCAAAAAGGTGTAACTAGGGGTATCTTGCACTAATGATGAGTGCAACAAAAAGGGTTATCACGGAGGTCGAAAAGTCAATGCAACTAATCGTTAAACGCACACAAGTGAACACACATGGGCTACTTAGGTTAATCCTAAAACATTTGCCTCTTCGAATTGCCTTTTCTAAATGAACCAAGCTAACTTGATACACTACTTATCTATGGTCTTGAAGTGATGAAAGAGCCAAGTTCTAAAGTCTATAATACTATCAGCACACTAACGTTTTGGTAGATTAGGGTAAAATAGGGGAAACGGAAAGGCTAAATCTCACCAATGACATTAAGGGTTATAGTATGCTCAGCTTTATGTGATTCTAGATTGGTTAAAAACAAGACAAAATTTTTCAAAAGAGCTTAATTTTTTTTAAAACCAACTAGAAAATTAGTGCAAGTAGGCTAAGTAAACGTACACTTCATTTCTATTCCTATCCCCCCACTTGAAGTGTACAAAGTCCCTTTTGTACGAAAATAAAAAGGAAAAGAAAATAGAAATGAAAAAAGAAGTGAGAAAGAAATGAAATCCCCTCTCAATTGCTTGCCCAAGAGGTCTTACTAAAGGTCAGAAGGCTGCTATGGCCTAACTTATGCGGGTGACTACGCCTTAACTTAAATGCCCTCAAAATTTCTCTCGGAAAAAGGTTATGGCGTAACTCAGTTATATGGTTACGCCGTAACTGTCTCACAGAACACAGCCTGCACAAAACACTTGCAAAATTGTAGCATATTGGTACTAACGATCAATACCATCATAAATATCCTAGCAGTAAAATTATTACAGAGATAGAAATATTGTTTTAAAAAGTGTTTTGATATTGTTCAAAGGATAGGGGAATCAATCATCCTTGCTAAGATCATGATCCATAGATTGGTACTCTGTCGGGTCAAAGGGGCTGCTTATGGTGCTTCCTGGGGTAGGCTGTGAGTTCATAAAGGCTACCCTTGCTGGACTCCAATATCCGGAATATCTGGCTAGTAAACATATGGAGCTCCATGCCATCGGGGGTGGCTCAGGTGCATCTCCTAGAGAATTTGATCCGTCCGATCCGCGCTCCAACTGAAAAAGTCTTGTTGCAGCTCTTGCACTTGGTTTAGCGTACCTGAAAATCCATCAAACTGAGCACTTAGCCCATACAAACCTTTAGTTAGGCTATCGATATCTTCATTAAAATGGCTCTCCATGTCATTTAGCCTCCCATCGATCCTATGCAGCTTATCCCCCACGTTTAAATTGGCCCTAGCTCGGACCCTTGGAACCTGCACCTCAGCTCCCAACTGGCTACCACTCGCATCACTACCACCTGCTTCACCTGCTCCTCCACCTCTAATCGGAGCCTCTGGCATCAACTCAGCTTCACCTAGTCTATTCAGGCGACAAATCCCGTATTCGACTAGCTTGTTCTTCCCTATCAAGCTAGTCTCCCTACCACGGGTCACCAATGACAACGCCTCATGACTCATCAACCCGAAGCTCCTTGCCAGTTTGCCAATAAAATAGGCCCCTTGAATCAAGATTTTGGTGGTGAAGCCCTTAGCTCCATTAGACATGAACTTGGCCAAGAAATTAGGAACATCGATAAAATTTCCCCCATCCATACCATGAAGAAGATACAAATCATCCATAGCCATTTTTTCTCTCGCCGAATGCCTAGCTATGATTGAACATGCTATTAGCCTATGACCAAGCCAACAAATAGGACTCCTTATCATGGTGTATGAAGGGGGTGCTTCGAGTTGTACCCTTCGATGGAAGATATGTTGTTGAAGTAGGTGGTGGGGTTGTATGCATCAGGCCTGAATCTCCAGCACTTGTCATAATATGCTTCAAACAAATCGTTGCTGAAATCTTGATCATTGTACAAACCCATTCTGACCATAAACTGCCTCAAAGTTAAGTCCCTTCTCTCCCCTCCAAGCTAAAAAAAGAGTGAGATTTGATCGATGTCTTCAACTTTATCCATGAACTCAATAGATGCAAAGAATTCTCTGACATATTCGGGTATGACTGGCTCCTTGATTTTGAAAAGCCTAAGCCACGCATTGCAAGTGAACAAACCAGTACGCTTGGTGTACTTAATCTTGAAAAATTTCCTCAATTTCCTGCAAGCAGCCCCGTTGTTGACTTCCTCTAATGCATCAAAATCAAGAGCTTCAGGGTTATCAATTTCCTTCTTGACCAGTTTCTCATACTCGGCTCTGCATAACTTCCTTCCCTCATTGTTGTAGTTCAAAAATCTTACCCATTGAGCGGGGTTGTTGTTGTTTCCTGAAAGAAACGAAATATAGTTCATTTATTATCGCAAACTGATATGAAGTTACGGTGTAATTGAAGACAAATAATACGCCGTAACAAGGATTACGGCGTAACACGCACAACCTGTTATGACGTAATCCAATCACATAACTAAACCACGACATAACCAAAACTACTAGTTACGCCGTAATTAGATCACAGAACACAGATACGGCATAATCTTACCCACTGATTACGCCGTAATATCCCCCAAAAACTTAGCACAGACCCATGGTTATGACCAGCACTAGATTACGCCATAACCATCAATTTTAACCCAAAGGTAAATAAAACCATAACTTTTTAACATAAGTAGTGTTGCAAGACCGCCCCTAGACCATAATATTCACGTTTGACCAAAAACCCAATTTTATATTGATCAAAACGACCCAAACACCCAATAATGATATGACACAAATCAATAAAACATCGGGAATCATTCTTAATTATAAATTAACAAGGTCAATAGCAATAATTATCATGAAAGAAGCAAGATCCCCAATTATGAACATATAAACCCTAATTGAAAAATAATAATTGAAAGAGAATCAAAAGAGTAAAGAATAATCTTACCAGCCATTGAGTAATTGTAAGAACGGGATAACACCACAAAAATTTTTAGGAATAATTTTTAATGTAGCGAATGCGGTGAAAAGATGATGTTTGGTAAAAACCTAATTTCTCAGCCGTAGCTGGGGTTTTATACCGTCCGAGGTTACGGCGTAATTAGAATTTTAGGTTACGCCGTAATTAATTTTTAGTTATTAATTTTTTTATTTATTTAAAGGTTACGCCGTAACTTTAATAGAAGTTACGCCGTAACTAATTGTTTCAAAGAAAATATTTAGGAGTGTAATAGAAAATTGTGATACGAGAGAGTGAGATACGTACCTTATACGGCATTGCAAAGTATTCAAGTCTCTTATCATAGGTCAATATTATAAACCATACCTTAGATCTTTCATTAACTGCTCCCTAGCAGCGGCGCCAAAAAGCTGATGTGCTATTTCATCATGCTTTTAATATTTACAAAACTGAGATAAACTAGGATAAACACATGCTAACGGGCAGAGAACCCGATCATATGAAGTAAATCATTTGGTAAATCCGAGTGTCGTCCCAAGAGAACTGTGACCTTGAAAGAACTAAGATGTTAAGAATTAACATAATTTGATAATGGTATGATAAAATAGATAGAATTATTCTAAATACACAGAAATAAGAGTTTAGGAAAAGAGATAGAAGAGTGAAGCTTAACCAAGAGTATAGATATGAATTAATTCTCGATATTAAGGTTCAATATAGGGGTTAAATATCGCCAGACTCCATTGGTAAATTTGTCTTAGCCTATGATTCTTAAATCCCTCATCCAGATGAACAGGTCACCTGGGATCATTCAGTAACCTAATAGCAGTCATTAAGAGCCAAATCTACTAGATCTAGTCTATGGAAACCCGGCCGTTAGGAACTTAGGTTTCCCCTAATTTCTTAAATACCTCCACTTGATAGGTGATCATTTGGTCAGTTCGCACATGAAGAACGGTTGTACTATGACCAATTCCTTCCATACTTCGCAACCTAGTGAGCTGAGGTCAATTGGTCAATTCTCCCAACCCTCTAGATACTAACAAGCTTATAATATTATCGAGACTATCGTTCTATGATAAGACTAAGTAGATGTCTATAAAGAAATATAGAGAAGATTAATAATATAAACATAAACTTGAATTCATAATATGATCTCTAGAAAAACATAAAAAGAATCCAAACTCGAATACAAAGGAAATCGTAGACGAGAACTTCGTTCCTCATGCTCCTAAACCATAATTCTTCATCTGTGTTTGATATCCCCAAACCCTAGAAAGGTTTG
Organism: Chrysanthemum seticuspe; assembly: GCA_019973895.1. Taxonomy (NCBI): domain Eukaryota; kingdom Viridiplantae; phylum Streptophyta; class Magnoliopsida; order Asterales; family Asteraceae; genus Chrysanthemum; species Chrysanthemum seticuspe. Next base: position 110,237,405 of record BPTQ01000002.1, on the reverse strand, counting down.
GGAAAGGAGAGATGATTAAAAATGCTGAAATCTTCGATTATTTATAGGTGTAAAACCTAGCTACGATGTAACATTTATGAACTAATTACGCCGTAGTTCTTCATATCTTTGATACTTATCCGTGGTTACGGCGTAACCTGATCTGATGGTTATGTTGTATTCTTTATAAAGTTGCCATATCATGATCTGTATTCATAATACGGCGTAATTCTATTACTTCGTTACGTTGTATTCTTCTTAGAATTGATTACGGCGTAACTTCATCACTTAGTTACGCCGTGGTCTTTAGTAAATGTGAGAGAAATTTGTCCTTGAGCTCAGAAATGTCCAAATACCGCTTCTTCATAGTAAATAGTTTCTGAAATGAAATAAGAAGGAATAAGGATGATTCTAATAGCATTTCGAGCATAATATAACAATAAAGAGGGAAATTAACACTTAGAATATCAGGACAATTTGATGTTATTAAATACCACGAACAAATAAAACCAAGAACACCTTCACCCTATTTTCCCCGAGAACCAAACACTGTCCAAGAACTGTTCCTTCTTCACCCGATATCAGACAAGCTTTGTCCGATATATTCACCCCTTTTCTGTCCGAGATAACCACAAACAAAACCCAGAAATCGTTGCTGAAAACTGTTCGACCAGGAACTATGTAACAAGAAACGAAAACCTTGGAACTTCTTGGATCAATAAACTCGACGCAAGCTTTAGGCTTTTTGAACCAAACCAAACAAACCCTAATCGTTTTGTAGACAAACCGGTCGGGTATAGAACAAGTGAGATGGATTGATTACTTTGAGTTTAGGGATAGATGATATCGTATGTTATGATGCATGGGGTGTTTGTTTATATAAGCTCATAAACCGACCATAAGCTTGAGCTCAAGACTTGCGCACCAAGTTACAAACCCAAACACCCCCGATCGTAAATTGGTCTAGGCCCAAGGCTTCACCAAACTGACCCAAGTAAATAAGGAACTTGTCCAATGGGTCATTAAATGGATCGGGTATCATGCATGCATAAAACGGGTCATATGTATTCAAGTATAAATATTTGTCACGTACTCTAATGTTTAACGTGTGTGCCCCAATAGGCTCACACACTTCTAGTCGTTTACGTATGTTTTAACTCCCACAAACCAACAACTCCCACTTGGGAATCGGAGTGTCGAATAGCACACAAAACTAATGACGAAAACGCCTAGTAACGCTCTCACTCGCTTTTTAACTAAAAGCGTCAAATATAAAGTTTCATAAAATTTCTCAATAGCATGGTCATTCAATGTCTTGCTTTAATCATCCTTTGTTATAGATACCGTTAAACCATGGATAAGAATCATCTTGCATTACCCTTTGGGTTTGGCCAAACATTTATCTGATTAAATTTGGAGAGGTGCCATGGTATCTTTCTGCACATATCAAGTGGAGTAACAAATCCTTTATTGACTACAAGTGTTGTGGATGCTGCTTCACATCACTCCGAAATATAACTTTTATAACTACCTTATTCAGATAACGTTTTGCTTATACTTACAAAAGTGATATCCACACATAACAGAACTTGCTTGTATCTCAAGTCTAAGGACAAAATTAACAAACCATTTTCAATATTTTACTTATGACAAGGATCCAAAAGTAAATGTTTGAAAGTTGGGGTATCCAATATGCATCTCTAGTTAATACATATGAGTTTGGTGGGAACAATCCACATTCTTGTTAGAATATAACCAGCACTCACATTTTCCTTACATAACAATATTCCCATATTGTTAACCGATAATGGACATATTAAGAATGATAAATAATTTCATGAATTAAACATGCAAATATGGAATAACATATTATATGAATATAATAACAAATACCTCATATCTTTATTTATCATAAAGTAATAACTGTCTTACATGAGACTACCAGCTGGTATTAAACTTATACCTCTAGTCAACTTAGAATGCTTACAATACGCTAAAGCTTTCGTAAATAGATCTGCTAGGTTGTCATCTATGTGAACCTTTGATATCTTCACATCACTTATTTCAATGTTCTCTTGAAGATAATGAACTTTAGCGCGATAATGTCTAGCACCTTTGGTGATTCCGCTTGCATTAGCTATGGTAATGGCTCCCATATTATCACAATACATATTTATGGGTTCTTCAATTATGGGAACAATGTTCAACCCATAAATGAATTTAAGAATCCATACAGCCTCTTTAGATGCATCACAAGCAGCTATATTCTCAGCTTTTATAGATGAAGTAGCAAAAATATTTTGCTTTGTACTTTTCCAGTCAACAACACCTCCATTTAGAACAAATACATATCCAGTATGAGATTTTAAGTCATCAGCATTTGTCAGATATCCAACATCAGTGTAGCAAGAAACCCTAAGCTTTTGTTCCGTCTCCCCTCAATAAACCAGAAACATATCCTTAGTATTGCGTAAATACGTAAGAATATTCTTAACAACAATCCAGTGAAGTTCACCTAGATTCTGTTGAAATCGTCTTGTCACCTTCTGAGAGAACGCAACATCAGGATGAGTACATCTCACAACATACATAATAGATCCTATAGCCGAAGCATAAGGAGCTCTTTGCATGCGCTCTTTCGCATCAGGTGTCTCAACAACTTGTGACTTACTCAACTTAGGCTCCTCTTGCATTAGGATAGCTCTACGTTTGGAATTCTCCATACAAAATCTCTTCAAGGTTTTCTCAATGTAAGTACTTTGACATAACCAATCAATCATTTAGATATGTCTTGATAGATCTTGATTCCAAGAATATATGCAGCTTTTCCTAAATCTTTCATGGCAAAACATCTTCCAAGATAGGATTTTACATCTTGTAACATTGGAATGTTGTTTCCCATGAGCAATATGTCATCAACATTTAGAATTAGGAAAGTGCATAACTCCCACTAGCTTTCTGATATACACATGGCTCATCTTGATTTTGAGAAAATCCAAATTTCTTAATCTCATCATTAAAATGCTTATTTCATTTCCTAGATGCTTGCATAAGTCCATAAATGGAACGCTTGAGCTTGCATACACGGTTAGGATATTTAGGATCAACAAAACCCTCAGGTTGCTCCATATAGACCTCCTCGTAAAGATGTCCATTGAGGAAGGCGGTTTTGACATCCATTTGCCATATCTCATAATCATAGAACGCCGCTATGGCTATAAGAACCCTTATAGCTCTAATGTCTGCTACAGGATAAAAGGTTTCTTCATAATCAATCCCGTAAGTTTGAGTGAAGCCCTTTGCTACGAGACGAGCTTTAAAGGTGTATACCTTACCATCCATGTCGGTTTTCTTCTTGAAAAGCCACTTGCTACCAACTGTCTTGCAGTTAGGAGGAAGCTCAACTAAAACCCAAACATCATTGTCTTCATGGATTTCATTTCCACATTCATTGCATCAAGCCATTTCTTGGATTCAGGATCCAGCAATGCAGCTTTATAGTTATTGGGTTCACCAAGATCCCCTAACTCATGTTCCTCAGTATCGATGTATAAGCACATACGATCAAGAGCCCGACATTTCCTTGCGGACTTTCGAGTTGGAACAATATAATTTTGAGGTTCATCAATTTCTTGATCATCCTCATCATGATGAATGCTAGTGTCTAAAGAAGGATTTGTATCTTCATCTTGAATTATTTCAAGATCTTCTAGACTCCCACTTGCTTCTTGATCCATGATATTGCTCTTAAAGAACTCAACATTTTGAGCAACAATAACTTTGTTCTCTGATGGAAGGTAGAAAGAATATCTCATTGTTTCCTTTCGGTATACTACAAAGATACACTTAACAGATCTGGGTTTAAGTTTGTCAGGTTTGGTAAATGTATCACTCTTAAACCGTGCCTCACAACCCTAGACTTTTAAGTAAGACAGCTTAGGGGCTTGCCCATGCCATACATTGTATGGTGTCTTATCAACCTTCTTAGTTGGAACCAGATTGAGAATGCGTGCAGCAGACTCAAGGGAATAATCCCAAAAGGATTTTGGAAGAGTAGTTTGACTCATCATGGAGTGAAGCATGTCAAGGAATGTTCGATTTCTCCTCTCAGACACACCATTATGTTGTGGAGTGTAAGGAGGAGTTCGATGGGTAATAATCCCATGCTCCTTTAGATGATCCAAAAACTCTTGACTCATATATTCACCTCCACAATCAGAACGTAGTGATTTTATGGTCTTCCCGAGTTGGTTTTCTACTTCCTTTTGAAACACCTTACATGTTTCAAACACTTCATGTTTAAGTTTCAGCAAGTAAACATAACCATACCGACTATAGTCGTCATAACAAGTCAAGAAGTAACTTGCTCCTTGTTAGGGATTGGAAATTCATGTGAAAGTGTCAGTCACCCCAATTATGGTCTAGCATATGTTAGCTCGTAGACTTGTAGTTATTTACGTTGTTTAGTAGTTAATTAGTTAGTTAGTAGCGTAGATTAGTTTAGAGTAATAACGTGGAGGAAGGACGGGTCTTTACTCACTGTATGCCTGATCCACAGCCCGACAGGAGGGCGTATTGTTTGTAACTATAAATACCCCTTCCATTATTGGAAGGGGTGGTGCTTCTCATTAATCTAACCTTGCTTGATTATTTCTCTCTCTAGAAACACCCTTTCCTCTCTTCATCTCTCTAAAATGGCATTCTTGTTTAATCATCTACATAGACCACCCGAATCATCTAAACAACATAAAATATACGATCCTACAAATGGTATCAGAGCCTAGGTTATGTTGTTTTTGATGATCCGAATGGTTTTTGAAGCGGTTTGTGTGCGGTTTGATTAAGATTGTGTGATGTTTGATGTGTTGATGTGGTCGTTATATGGTTTGATGTTGTGTCCTAATCGGGTTCTTAAGTTGATGTTGTTTTGATTATGATGAATGGTTTTTGTTGTTTCATGTGGATAAATACTCCCTAAAACTGTTTTATATCAGTTTTTAACAGATTCTGTACCAGCAATGTTTTGAGTTATGCAGTTTTATGTTATGCTGTAATTCGAGTTTGCTGGTTTGAGTTATGCAGTTTGTCAGATTCATCGATGCGGGTTGTCTAAACTGTCATGTTTCTCAATGCGGGTTGTCCTTTTCCAGTCCAGATTCAATGTATCCTGGTATGCGGTTTGTTTGATAATGTACTTATGCGAGTTGTCTAAATGAATTATGGGTATGCGAGTTGTGTTAACTGAAATGATGCAGTTTGACTTTTGAGTCAAATGCGAGTTAACTGATTTCTTTATGCGAGTTTTCAGTTTTGACTGCGACTTGTCCATATTCAACATACCAGATGTGAGTTGTTCGGAAGCGAATTGTTCAGAAGCGAGTTGTTAAGAAGAGAGTTGTTATGAAGCGAGTTGTTAAGATGCGAATTGTTACTGATGTGAGTTGTTACTAAAGCGAGTTGTTATTGATGCGTGTTGTTACAGATGCGAGTTGAAGACTTTTGAAAACAATGATGTTTGACAGTTATGCGAGTTGAAGACTTTTGAAAACAAGGAATGTGGTTTGAACCATCATTCGTAAGCAAACATTCAAACATCATAGACAAGATTACCAACATCAACATGCAGCAGAATAATCATAAACATACATCATACTACATGCTACAATCTAAACCATCATTCAATCACAATCAGTTTCAAACATCAATACGACACAACATCATCATCACAATCTTGAATCAAGACTATCTTGAATCAAGACTACATCAATTAAAACATCAATACGACACAACATCATCATCACAATCAGTTTCATTGTCATCATCATCAGATTCACAATCTAAACCATCATTCAATCATTAACAAAGATCCAAGACTCGAAGTTGTTTTCTCATGTTCATCAAAGATTAAGGATCTCAAAGTTGTTTTCTCATGTTTATCCAAGATTCATCAAGACTTTAAAGTCATATACACGAGAAAATAATTTCATCATTGATCCAAGATTTTTTGATAATATCCGGATAATAATCGAAGAGAGAACAAAACCTTCAAAGGCTTCATCCTCTCCTCATATTCGTGTACCTGAAAGGACAAAACATAAGTGTTAACCTCAACATCCATTTTGTGATAAGTGGTGTAACTACAAGACATGTCAAGGACCATTTCGCAAAATGACTTCATCACTGGTCGACCCTAATTATCAAATTTAATCATGTCTAAGATCTCAGCCTTGTTCCATATGTGAATGGTTCCACTAACGCATAGATCTCGAAAGATCTACTCACATATGAACGTGTGCTTCATTGATCATTTTTAGAGTATACTTTGTTTATTGTCCGAATTGAAATAAAAAGGATGATAACAAGACTGTTAAATCCTTTAAATTGGTTCGTTCATCTTCTGGACTTACATGTTAAAAATCAAATCTTATTCGTGACTGATCTTTTATCCGAACATGAAGAAAAAGATTATAACAATTAGGTTATATCTCTCACTTGGTTCGTTTAAGACTACAAATCATGATTTGAAAAAACCTTACCCGTTATTTTCTATGGAGATTGAAGTCAACTCTACTTCTTGAAGCCATCCCTATGGTGATTCTATGTCTCCCGAATCTAAAACCTTATGCCATCCATGTGGCTAGGTCGAAATGTATAGTTATCTAAGAAGGTTTTCATAGAGCATTCTTGATTACAGATGAAAGGGATGGCTGTGTTTGATTGTGAGAGAGAAGAGAGAGGCGGATGTATGTGAGAATAATTAGGGTTAAAGTGTGTTTTAGGGTTAAATGGGGTGTTTTATAACCGGATGTTTATGGGTAACACTGGATATGTTTCTTTGCTTCGTACATGGGCCTCTCAATTCGTAATATCAATTCGGACATGGGCTTTTGATATATACTCGCAAACGGGCCTCATCTAATAAAGGGATTTGGAGATATTTTGTTAATATTGGGACATTGGACCAATGTGTAAAGTTGGGATCACGTGATCTTGGTATCCAAAGTATTAAAGGGAGCTACAAAGTATTAAAGGGAGCTACAAATCACGTGATTGAGTTATTTGGAACTTAGTTATATGGACAAAGACGTTAACTTTAAACCACGTGATAATATCCTAAGAGTTATTTGGGGCTAATATAATTTCCAGTTGAGTATTCAAATCACGTGATTTATTATGAGTTGGATTGGATTTGTTGAACATGGGCCTCAAAAGTTTTCATGAATGAATGGACCAGACTTGGAATTGTTATCACACGTTTGATATTTGGTACTGATATTACTCGTTTGTGACTTTGTACCTGAGATTGAGATATTAATTGAGATATTGGATGATGGACTGATGAGCTTCTCAAGATTTGGATTTTAAGAGACTTGGATAAAATGAGATTTGTTGAAGAGATTTGATGATGACATTTGGTATGATGTTGAGATTTGTTGTAATGTGGTTTGATACTTTGGCTTATAAATTTTCACAGAAGATACTAATTCACGGCTTGAACTTCGATTTGACAAAAATGACTACGGAGTTATTTGTACGGTATCTCTTATTTGGATTTGAAGTGAGATTTCTCGGGCACGTTTACTTATTTCATCTTCTTTCTTTCTACCCTTCCGCGAAGATGACTTGGTTGGGCATTTATAGAGTGTGATAAAGACTTGGCTATTTAGTTACTTTTGTGATTCTTTCTCGCTTAACCCACAACGGAACTATCACTTCGGTGTCTCACGCAGTTGAGAATACGTCAAGAGTTTTTGTACATTGGGTACACCGTTTCTTTTTCACAAGGATTAGTACAAGCTTAAGTAAAAAATATGAGGAATTCTACTTCATGTTCAAATTTGATATATCGGATTTACTTTAGCAAATGGTCACATCAATTGCCGACATAACATGTGGAAAATGTGTTTACCAAAGTGTTTATTGGATGTGACGTGATCAGCAATTCTCATGGAATAATCTTCGCCACTAAATGTCAATGACACTTCATAGTCTAAGAAAAATCTTTCAAGAATCTTCAATGTCTGTCATGATTTTTCAAGATGTTTGCTTATGACAAGAACTTTTTGTGCTGATGGTCGTACACGTTAATGATGCTTCCAAAAGTTCGAAACCATCATGGGGGAGAAATGTGTACTTTAATATTTTACGATCAACCTTAGGGGGAAGTAGTGGATACTACTCGACTTAGTATGGTTTGTGAAGTTGTCTACATATGGGTATAAAATTGTTGATGATGTTGTTGATGTTGGATAATGAACCGTTGATGAACCGCTGCATGTTCTCCTAAAACAGATATTCACCGAAACCAAAGTTGTCATAACACGTTCAAACTAACATTGTTTACGGTTTAGTCTTGATTTTGTAAAATCCCGCGAAAGAAACTATTTCTCTGTTTAAATCATAGATTTGTAAAATCCCGTGACAATAGAAACATCCTGGTAATTGTTAAGTGCATTTTCGGATCTATCTTACGGTTTATTCTTGGTTTTGTAAAATCTCGTGAAAGAAACTATTTCTCGGTTTAAACCACAGAATTGTAAAATCCCGTGATGATGGAACCATCCTGGAGAAAGGAAAGTGTATTTTGGGATCTTATCTGATGCTGGTGCCATGGTTTCTACTTCGAAGAAGGGATAAAAGGGTGTACTTCATGAATTGGGTGATTGTTTGGATATTCTTCATGGCAGTTTGTTTATTACAAGGTTTTACGGGGTTATGTGCTATTAACCATGGTTGGGATGAAGCCATTATCATAGTTCACTTAAAACGTAAAAGGAGGCTAGAGTTGAGAGTTTAACCAGAAGATGTGACAACGGCGTTAATTCACTATTATTTATTTGAGGTTGAAGTGAAATATCACGGGCAAGTGTACTTAGTATCTGAAGGTATCGGGGATGGTTGGATGAAGATTCTTCAAGATCCTTGTTTGAGCTTATTATCAAAAACGAAGACTTGGAAATCTAGTTATTGTTGGGTGACTTTTTACTTTTCTTTTACCACTTAGGGGAATTGGGCTCTTACCACCACAAAATAACTATCACTTTAAGGAGTTACGTTGTAGTGCTCAGTGTCACATTCAATTATTGATTTTCAAGAGGTGATGTACGTCTTATACTTGATAGTTGGTTGGATGAAGAGTATAGAGTACTTAGAGATTCAATGGAGGATGAACTCTCGGCACCCCTGTTTGTTACATGTGTGCAAGTTTATGTCACGAGTTCGGGTTAGTTTACTTCAAGGTCAAATTCATCATATTGGATTTTCTCCATCAGCTGTCACGACAAAGAGCCTACTGAATGATAATGGGATTGATAACAAGTTTGCCAAGAGAGATTGAAAAGAGAGAGATTATGATGTTTGAACACAACAATTCAAGCCTCGCACTCTAAAGAAAAGAAAAGTGTACGCTTCAGTGCGCTTTATCTTCTGAAGAAGAGAAATCTTCTCAATTATGACCATTCTCGTCAACATGCTTCATGCTTTTTCCATGCGCTTTCAATTATCAAGTGAACCGGATTACCGTTGGTTGTTTTCTTATTCCACTTGCTCAATTATAATGACGATGGCGACATCATATGCTACCTTTGAGGGGGAGAAGTATGAATAGACTACATTTGTTGAAGATATTCACTTGTTTAATCAAGAATGGCAACTCCTTATGCAATTCTTGAGGGGGAGAAGAAGTGTGAAACTACTGCATGATGATTGATATATGAGAATAAATGGTCAAACGGCTCCAAACTCATGTAAGAACCGAGCTTCTTCTTATCGGGTTATCTTTACATGGAGTTTCTTCTAAGAGCCGTTGGTTGACATCTTCACACGGACTGATGAGTTTATCGACAATGTGCTTTCGGTTAATGCTTCACGTACACATAAACATGATGATTCCGAACAATCTCTCTGTTCTTGTTTGATGTGATTGGTAGTTTGGTGTTACCATTTCGTGTGTTCGTTGCGGGCTGATTGTTGATTTCCTTGATGAACATCTTTTTTCTCTTGTTTGATTGGGAGGGATTTTAGTTAAGGGGATGTGCAAGATGTAAGTTAATTGGAACGCTTTTTGGTGAGAAGAAGATGTTAACCTTTTTATCCCCAAATGGACAATCTAGAAGAAGGTCGAGTCTACAGTCTGTTCTACATTTTTGTTGCATGATAGAAGACTAAAAGACGAATTGCATTTAATGATCTAAATACTTCTTCTTATTCTGGGCATTCATCGAAAAGATTGTCATCTTAGGGGAGAGCACTAATTGGGGGAGAGTGAAATGTTGAATTTAATCCCTAATTAGACTTGCTCACATACTTCTTCAGCAAGTTGATTCTCACAGATACATCTGAGGTTATGATGTTCTTCTCAATAGATTTCGAGTATATGAGCTTACAATGTGTTGCTGAGTCTGAAGTGTCAAAACCAGCAAGGGGGATGGAGACACACATCTAAAAGCACAACGAGTACACTTGACGAACTTAATTCTTCTAAGTGATTGAAGATATCCCGGGAAGACAAATGTCATGACCGCAGAGAAACTCAGTGTTTGACTCGTGGCTTCTAGTGTTCTAATTCCAACTATGTGGGGGAAGAGATGGAAGAGTTAGTTTCTAGGGATAAAAGAGGTACACAAGTATGACATATTCAGGGGAGATAAATGTGTAATATGAGGGAGGTGTTATCAGCTATTCTCTCTTTGGGAATGTGTGTACTTCGGGATTCTTGAGCTTCATACACGATCATCAGGGAAGAAAAATGTGAACATTGGGGAGGTGTGTTCATTCCCCTCATGATGTGTATTCGGGAGAGCTCTTGGGCATTGGTGTACTTCAGATTCTTGAGCTTCATACACGATCATCGAGGAAGAAAAATGTGAACATTGGGGAGGTGTTTTCATTCCCCTCATGATGTGTATTAGAGAGAGTTCTTGAGCATTATACTTGAGGGAATTGTTCTCTTGACACCTTTTGGAATGGATCGCTTTTGACGTCAGTAGAAAAGAAATACGAGAAGATTATTTTATGTGTGGGATGATACGTTGCTATTCTATTGGATGATATAACCCCGAACGAAGAATCACAAAGATCATTCTTAAAAGGAGCAGCAAGATCGATGATAATGGTGTGCTTCTTTGTGCACCTGGCTAAGGCAAGCTTGAAATAGAGCTTCGAATCTGCTCAGCTAAAGGATTTTCGGTTTGGGGGGAAGCTGCCAAAGTCTCGCATTCTTAAAGGCTCAATCTCTTATTTTCAAGAGCCTCAGAAGCTTTTGTGGTGGATGTTTAAGAGATGACGATTTCTATCTTCTACAACGGGCCTGTTCGATATCCTTATCTCGGTACTCGTATCATCATCTTCTTAAATTATATCATCTACTCTATCTTTGTAAATATTTATCAAAAAGCAAAATACAAAAATATAAAACCAACAAAATCAAAATAGAAAAATTTAAAATCATAAAAACCCATAAAAATCAGAAAAAATTGAAAAAGACTAAAAATATGTTTTCTAAGACATGTCTTCTGGTATCGATAACATCTACGGTCTTAGAAATGTCATTCAATAATGGCACGGGACCATAGATGAAGTTCGAGCAGGAGGTGTAAATATTCTTTTCAAAAAATGTCTCAAACTATGGCTTGCAGTTACTTCTGACTGTAACCCGTGCTTAAAATCATGGTTTGCTATTATTTCAGATAGCAACCCGCTCTTCAAGGAAGGAAAGTGCTGCGCTAAACCAATTTTCAAAAAATTTCGAGCACTTATCCTAAAACAAAACGAGGAAAGTATGTCGAAGGACTGCTGTTCCTACTCAAATATTTTTCCTTCTAAAATTCTTCAGAAAAATATTTGTTTCAACAAAATGGTGGTAAATGAGTTGCTTGAAAATTAATCAGAATCATGTTTTCATAATTTTTCAAAACCCAATCAATGACTTCAGCTTTTTTAAAACTTTTCATAGAAAGAGTCATTGATTGAGGGGGAGAATGGTTTCAAATCTATATCATCTATCGGACTTATCTAATTATCATACGTGCTTAACTAAAAATGATATTTGCCTATGTCAAAGGACTAGGAATTTAGGATATGATTGTTAGAATTAGATGATTAGAGTTTGATGAACACATAAATCCCATGCCTTATATGAACTGATTGACATATTGGATTGACTTTAATTAGTCGATTGCTAATTGGGTGATGTCGACCACCATATATCTGTTTGTATGTCCACTAACATATGTAGATATCATGGTTCATAAGATTGTTGACGATCCGGATCCCACTAATGAAGAAGAATGGATGCCGAAAGGAAAGGGCAACTATTTCTTGGGTCGAAAAAAAGAAGAAACGGAGCTTAATTTGATCTCTCTATGGATAGTTGGCACGATAGATGCAACTTCAGAGGTCTCACTGCATCAGCAGATGGATTTCTCCAACCTTCAGCAACAACAAAAGAAGTAGCTTATCCACCTAACGTATCTTTGTGCAGGAATAATTGTGATGATACCATTTTTTTAAAACAATTTTTAAATAATATTGTTTTGAAAAATGGAAAAGTATTGGTTTTGAAAATAAATTGGACTTAATTTTGGAAATCATCAGACTTCATTTTATCAAAACTTAAGTCACTCAATCATCGACTACGGTCATCGATTGAGGGGGAGGGTGATTTAAAATAAAATATTTTCAATCGATATTTCTTCATAAAAGTTCCGGTTTGTACGTAATAAAGTGGTGATCTAAAGATTTAATGTTATGTCATGGTATGATTTTCTTTAAAACTCTAAGATCTTTCAAAATGAAATTTTTTTCTGCTCTTGTTTGATTGTGAAATTGTTTTATTTTACTTAAAGATCTTTTAAAAACGATCATACCTGACACTAACAATCTTTAATGTCGAAAAATTGATCCTTATCAGTCATTTTTCAAAATTAAATCAAGCCACATCTTTCCCTAAAATTTTCTAAATGACTTAAATCATTTGGGATCACAAATCTCAAATGGTTTGATATTTTTTATCGGGGGAGAGATCATGATTTAAATCTCAAATTGGTTTTAAAAGGGTGATTGTTTCAAAAGCACTCCTTCCTTCATGTGCCAAATGATTTCAAATACATAATGCACATGATTGAGGAGGAGCACTTAACCAAAAACCAGAAGAGTATTTAAACAAGGCCACATATTCTCCCATGTTTTCCAAACCTTATTAAATCACTTGGGATCCAAAATCTCAAAGGGTTTGATATTTTTGATCGGGGGAGAATTTGTGATTTAATATGAAATTTGATAAAAGATGATTGTTTTGATACAAAGTGCAAGTTCTCTCTAATATGTGCTAAACTCTTTCGTATATCGATGCACATTTTGAGGGGGAGCGAATGGTTTCAATTGGCAATCGTGAAAAGTACTTCAAAAACCTCTTGCCTCTATGAGCAAATGATTTTCAAAAACGCACATATTGAGGGCGAGAATTTACCAAGAAAATCAAAAGGCTTTTTCTAAGGAAATTGTGATCAAAGAAATTATTTCAAAAGAAATCTTGCCTCCATGTGCTAAACAATTTCATAATCATATGCACATGTTGAGGGGGAGCATTTCTAAATGATCAAAATAATTAAGGTACAAAATGCTTTGATATTATATCACAAGTACCTTGATTGATTTTCCAAATGATTTTTCAATTGGTTTCAAGAAGGAACGAACAATACCAAAAGACCGACCAATTTACTTTATGCATGGTGTTATAAGGATTGTTAGGTTAGGTATTCGTTCCCACGATCCAGAGCCGGAGGGATCTACCCAGGTACAATCCACTAGATAGTGTAGAGTCCTTAGGTATGATGAAAAAAGGAGAAAAATGAGAATACAGGAAGAGTGCGGACTGATACAGAGCTAGTAATGGAATAAACCCAACAAGGTTCTAGTTATGAAGTCTCGGTAAGCACTGAAGGGGTTGAAGAATGAAAAAGAATTGAATGTGAAAAGAGTGAAAAGAAATAGCCCTCCATTAATTCAACCTTAGGGCAGAAACCGGGTTCAATACATATGCTACTGGTGTTTACTAAGGTAACACTGGTATTGAAGACAAGATGTCATGGACCCAGTGACGCACTGCACCTAACTTCACAAGCTACTCAAGTTCCTCTTAAAAGGACTTGTTTCATTCTCACGGGGAACCTACATAATCTATCGACTTTCTCTTAGAAATTGTTGATATTGAAGAAGGAGACCCTCTCCCTAGTCTCCGACATAGGAAACCAAATGTGCACAATTGAGTCTAGATCCAAGAGATCATCCACAATATCTCATTAGGACACAAAATTAATGAAGACTTGTTGTTTCACACAGTGTGGAAAGTAAGAATATATTAAGAGTCCTACGCATTATCCTTGTGGTATTGCCAGAACATCCGAGTGATATGTTAAATATTCACAATGAATATGGAAATCCTTCTAAAGCCAACATCAAACAACCTCTTGGTGGGTGACATGTGAGATCTTTTCAAAAGATCAAGCTTGTGACAACTGGACAGAAACGATGGGGCGATTTACTCTTGAATCAACCTTGGTCCAGGAAATGAATTGACGAATACTTTTGGAAAAACCGTTCGATGTGCAAATCTTCTTTTCTCTAGCACATCGAATGTGTATTCATGTTTTCAAACACAAAAAGTATCTCTGATTGAAAAAATACTTTTGGAAAAACCGTTCGATGTGCGAATCTCTTCTTTTCTCTAGCACATCAAATGTGTACTCTTTTCAAATACAAAAAGTATTTTTGATTGAAATTTGATCTTTCTCATAAAACCTTCGTCGTATTGTAAAATTCTTTCTTCTAAGCAATACGCGATTGTTTTTCAAATCAAAAATATCATCAATCTGTGAATCTCAATTCGCTGGTTCACTCACTCCGTGTTGTCTTCTTTGAGACGTTCCGGTTTGAGAACAGCTAGAACAGCTGCGAAACCCTGTCAAGGAGATTCTTCGGAATTATACCTGATCACATGCAGTACTTGTACTGATCAACGGGGAACCGTGGGCTGTGTACCTCAATTAAACGAAAGTGATCAAAGACACTTTCGTGTGTTTTATTGCTAACTGTTGTTTGCAGGTACATTTGGATGGTTGCAGCTGATCAGAATTGAGAAGTCAATCCAAAGCCGCATGCTCACAGCATCCACACTTAATTGAAGAAATCATGACTACTGCATATCTACATAACCTGGCTCTGGTATTTTTATACTATGCTTCTGCTACGCTACTGCAAATATCATGAACCAGTAAAGCTTCCGCTACTCTGATGGAAAGATGTCATGATCCAGAAAGTGTGAGCATGTCGGTCCGAAAGTCACAACTTCACATGATGGCAACACAATAAAGGGTGATCCAGAGATTTACTGTGGCTGACGATCTCAAAGAACGCTCGAAGATCATCAAGATGTGGACCAGTTCAAAGACCTCCACTGAAAGTACAAAACTATGCGAACTATGAAGAGTCACTACTCAAGCACAAATATTGCGGAACTTGAAGAATTGAAGTCTAAGAGCTCAGAACTAAAGACAAAGATAGAATGCTAGGATGCAAAATGTATTTCATGGGGTGACCTCCCTTAGGGGGAGATTGTTAGGAATTGGAAATTCCATGTGAAAGTGTCGGTCACCCCAATTATGGTCTAGCATATCTTAGCTCGTAGACTTGTAGTTATTTACGTTGTTTAGTAGTTAATTAGTTAGTTAGTAGCGTAGATTAGTTTAGAGTAACACCATGGAGGAAGGACGGGTCTTTACCCACTGTATGCCTGATCCACAGCCCGACAGGAGGGCGTATTGTTTGTAACTATAGATACCCCTTCCATCCTTGGAAGGGGTGGTGCTTCTCATTAATCTAACTTTGCATTTGTTGATTATTTCTATCTCTAGAAACACCCTCTCCTCTCTTCATCTCTCTAAAATGGCATTCTTGTTTAATCATCTACCTAGACCACCCGAATCATCTAAACAACATAAAATATACGATCCTACACTCCTTGTCTTGACATAATTCTAAATGAACCACATACATCTGAGTGTAGTAGTCCAAGTAGATCTTTAGCCCTTTTCACTTGATGTGTATAGGGTTTTCTTGCCATCTTACCAGACATGCATGAAACACACTTTTCAAGTGACTTAATGTCAGTTGAGTTGAAAAGTTCATCATATTGCAACTTCTCCATGCATTTCTTGCTAATGTGTCCAAGACGACCATGCCACAAGAGAGCAAAGTCCAAGTTAGACTTGGCTCTTTTATTGCTAATAGAAAACATAGAACTATCATTTGTATTTGAACAAGACATATCAATTTCATAAATACCATTACGAGGAATAGCAGTAAAATAAACAACGTCATTTTTAGAAACTGAAATTTCATTATTCGATTCAAAACGGTTAACAAAACCATCGTCATACAAATGGGAAACTAAAATAATCCCTCTACTAATAGAAGGAGCATAATGACAATCACTTAAAATAGTTACTAATCCGCTAGGGAGATATATATGAAAAACACCAATAGCTTCAAATCCTGCCCGTTGACCATTGCCCACGTACAGACTTAAAGCTCTTGGCTTCAGCTTCCTACTTCCCCTGAGACCCTGAGTAGTATTACAGATGTGAGTACCACAACCTGTGTCATATACTAAGGATGTATTAGGAAAAGAGTAGAGTTCTATAGTGAAAATACCTGAAGAACTAGCTGCAAGAGACTGTTTCTTCTTTTTCATCAACTCGGCGAGATACTGGGTACAATTCCTTCTCCAATGACCCATCTCACCACACTGGTGACAGGTTTCGTCCTTCGCATGATTATCCTTCTTGGGTGGTGGAGGAATCTTAGGTTTGGAAGCATTGTATGGTTTATACTCAGTAGCATAACCAAACTTGTTCTTTCCATTTCCATGATTCCCCTTAGCAGCATTTAACGATTTATTCTTCTTTTGGTTTTTCTGGACCTTCCCCGCATGTATGTTATGTAGTGCAGGTGCAACATCTTTCTTTGGCAACGTCTGCTCATGTTTCTTAAGAATAGCATGTAATTCATTTACGGTCTTCCCCATGTTGTGCATATTAAAGTTCTGCACAAACGAAATATACTCTTTAGAGAGACCGATTAGAATCAAACTAACTCTATAGTTCAGAGTAACTGGGTGGCCAAGATGTTCCAAATTGTCAATGTATCTCTTCATCTTTAGAACATATGAGCTAACCGATTGACCCTATTCCTGCTTGCAAGCGTGAAATTCACGTGCAGTTTGTAGAAGCTCCTGTTCTGCATGTTGGGAGAACATGGACTTCAACTCCTTAAGCATGTCATAAGCACCAAGATGAGTTAGATTTCGTTGGATCTCTAACTTCATGGTCATGAGCATGAAGGTAGCTATATCCTTTGAGCCTTTGACCCAAGCAGTGTGAGCTGCAAGAGCCTCAGCAGGAGGGTGGCCAGAAGTTGCAACAGGTGCAGCAGGTATGGGATGCTCCAAATAAGTTTCCTTATCTTTAGCTGACAGTATAATGCGAAGCTGGCGATACCAGTCAATGAAGTTAGGTCCAGTGAGTTTTTGTTTCTCAAAGAAACTCCTGAGTACCAAATTGTTTCCGACTGAGGTAGTCATCTACAATTTAGAAAAGTTCAAATAATTAGTAATTTCGATAATTACATTCTTAAAAAAATTAACTACCCAATTAATTACTAATAAGACTAAGATCCATCTTGCACTCCCACTTATTTACCAGAGGTCTGACCAGTGAGTAACTAAGTAGGACAAGAGGTAAGCGACGAGCGTTAATTGCATAATGCAACTCTTAGACTTTATAAGACTGTTCAAGACATTAGTAAACAAGTAATAATGTCAAAAGCATGTTTAGCTCTCATCTTGTGCCTCGGGTTCAAGGTCTGACCAAGCAAACTTGAAATAAGTCGACCAAGTAAGAACTTGCAAAAATCACCAAAGGTCAGACCTAAGAGTAATAATCACCATGGGTTGGATTGGCCCTAAGGTCTGACCAAAGAAGTCAAGCCAAATGCACGTGTTCATAGTTGGTTGGCATAGAATTAAAACTTTACATATAGGGTATTCACATGAATGTGGTAAAATCGTGTATAAAGAATCATGCAAAACAACTTTGTAACACTTATTTTAAAAACTTTTGGTAATGACACTGTAGTGATCATCATGGTTCACGGTAGCTCCAATCGAACTCGCGGGGAGGTGGAGGACCAGGTCAGCGCTAGGCACTAACCGGAAATCCTTTAGGTGTGACTGTGCGCACCTCCTTAAACCCCCTTTATAGTCTGTTCTAGTGGGTGAGCCGTACATCCCTAGTGTCCATAGCGTCTAGTTTTTAAATTCATGAAAACTTGTTTCAATAGTTTAAGTCACTTTATTTAACAAAAACAATTTTCCACGAAACAAATAGTAGGTCACAATGAGCATGATATTTAGGCGTGTAAATAAAGACCAATATTAATGTTATGATTACGAAATGTATTATTCCATATTGCATATAATTATGAGTAAAAAACAAGTAACAATTACGCACATAAGGAATCACAAACATAAAACATTAATATAAACACATATTGTTCCGAGTTCTCTCGCGAGTCTTTCCCAAAAGGAGAACCATAAGACCGTCACTAGGTACGAACCTAGATCTCTCCATACATCACAAAAAGCAATTGAGTGGGTCTTATAGCCGGAAAAACACATAAAAAGCATGGCAAACTTAATTAACAATTAATTACGCTATTTAATGTATTTAATAACATAATGTATTTCTAATTACCAATATAATTGTAATTAACAATTAATTCTAATTAACCTTTTAATTTTAATTAAAAATTTTAATTCTAATTAACAAATTAATTCTAATTAACAATTTAATTTAATTTGTGTGTGTCTTATTATTTTTATTAATAATTGACAAGTATTGCATATAGTTGTCAAAACAAAAATAAAACAAATTACTAATTAGATTTCATGCAGCCTTTTAACATGTTTATTAAAGCGTGTAACCCATAATCGCAAAAACGAGTTGACTCGTGATGCCACTGTTGGGATTTTATAATCTAGTTAACCAAGTAACACAAACGAGTACGCATCGGAATTGGATCTAGTTTATGCAATTAGGTAAACACTTATATATTAAACAATAATAAATAAAAGGTAAATAGAAAACTAACCCTCGAAGTCAACTGCACGCTATAAAACACACATGAAACCAAGTATCTAAATTAGACACCTCTACGAGTCCACACACAAACACTTTAAAACAAGTGCGTTCGAGTAACGCTAGTCGAGAACGTTTAACCAATCAACCCCTTGAATAACTTGAATACCACGAACAAATAAAACCAAGAACACCTTCTCTCTATTCTGCCCGAGAACCAAACACTGTCCGAGAACAGTTCCTTCTTCACCCGATATCGGAAAAGCTTCGTCCTATATATTCACCACTTTTCTGTCCGAGATAACCACAAACAAAACCCAGAAATCGTTGCTGAAAACTGTTCGACCAGGAACTGTGTAACAAGAAACGAAAACCTTGGAACTTCTTGGATCAATAAAGTCGATGCAAGCTTTAGGCTTTTCGAACCAAACCAAACAAACCCTAATCGGTTTGTAGACAAACCGATCGGTTATAGAACAAGTGAGATTGATCGATTACTTTGAGTTTAGGGATAGATGATATAGTATGTTATGATGCATGGGGTGTTTGTTTATATAAGCTCATAAACCAACCATAAGCTTGGTATCAAGACTTGCGCACCAAGTTACAAACCCAAACACCCCCGATAGTGAATTGGTCTAGGCCCAAGGCTTCACCAAACCGACCCAAGTAAATAAGGAACTTGTCCACTCGGTCATTAAATGGATCGGGTATCATGCATGCATAAAACGGGTCGTATGTATTCAAGTATAAACATTCGTCACTTACTCTCACGTTTAACGTGTGTGCCCCCATAGGCTCACACACTTCTAGTAGTTTACGAGTGTTTTAACTCCCACAAACCAACATAAACTAATATTTTCGAAACTATCTTTTATGTTACTTAGAATTAATGGTTAGTTTAGATTATCATTGTCACATAGTCAAACTTCGATCTGCATTGTAATCTAAATGAAAGTACACAATATTATGAATTAATTAAATGACGGTATTTTCGAATATATGTACCTGTGCATGTGATATGTGGTTTTAACACAATTATGCATGAGTTGAGATTACTATTTTAAGCATATATTTTGATATTGTTTGGTAATGATCGATTTGAATACATCATGCTCTATCTATTTACTAGTTTTACTGTCAGTTACGTGAAGCTCCTATTTGATTGCTGATAACATCAAATTATCCTGAATATTAAGTGTCAATTTCCCTCGATAATGCTTGTAATTTATATCATTTATATGGATTTACGCTTGTTTTCCATTATATTTCACTTTCAGGTAAATTACTAGCATTGGAGCTAAAGAGACGCGGATTTGGAGAGTTTATTGAAGATTTATCATAGTATGCTCACTTTGAAGAAGTTACGGCGTAACTCCTCTCTCACATTACGACGTAACTAAAGCGTGGCTCAGAAAACCAACTCAACAAGAAGATTACACGTAACTCTATCCAAGATTACGACGTAACCATATTAGGTCAAATGAGGTTCCGTGCCGCTACTAATTACGCCGTAACTCATGCAACAACTACGGCGTAACCAAGATTTATTGAAGATACGGCGTAACTCCTTCCAGAGGTTATGCCGTAACCAACATTATTAGTGCAAATTACGAAGAATTGTATGTTACGGCGTAACTCTTTTAATAGTTACGCCGTGACCAAATCTGGCCTATAAATACCCCACGATTTCCAGCATTTCAAAGCATCCCATTTCACACACAACAATCAAAGAACATGAGAAGAAGTCGAAGGCAGATCTAGAGGAGCATACGAAGCTATCTCAAAGGGAGAAATCACTCCCCTACGATAAGCATTACCTTTTTATTTTTTCTTTACTTTCAATTCATGTATTTCGTAATATTAAACATTAAATTGATTGTTACGGTTAATATGAGCGGCTAAGCACCTCTTGGTGCTGGCCTAGTTATGATTCCTTAATTGTTTTGTTTGCGTTTACATTGCTTCTGTATAATTATTTCTAAGTGTATGCATTCATAGTTTATTGGTAGCTACCCTTGTTTCGGTAGTTTTGAATGGCGGTAGAGGCTAGTTGCTTAAGAGATATGACCAACTGACCCTAAGTGAGTAGACTGAGACGGGAAGGGTAAGATATGACCAACTGATGACCCTTTCTACTTGTGCGATTTGACCAACTGATCACCTACCGTTTGGATGAACTTAAGAAGTAATGGGTGAGTGTTTAAGTTGCTAGCGCCCGGGCACTCACTATTATAAATCTAGCATGTAGCGGTACTTAATGACTTGGCTTAGGGGACCAGGAATAGCTGGACTTATGAGGGGACACCTGACTTCTCCAGTAGGACCCTTTGTTGATAGGTTAGGACGAACTGACCAAATGCTGTCCTAGCGACTTTGACCCCACCTGAAGTAATTGGAAGTAATTAGACGTAAACATTACTAGTTAGGATGAGTAGCTAGGTTACCACCACTCTCCTCTATTGATCACAACCTTTGCCTTTATTTGCTTTATTAGTTAATTCCTTATCTAAATCATATTAAAATCTGTGACACCTAGACTTAGTATAAATCCACACACATAGCTCTTGGGACGACCTCGGTTTACCGAATACTACACTACACACGACCGGGTACACTGCCCCGTTAGTGCATTAGGGTAGACCATAGGTATAACGAGACTTATAAATATTAAAACCTGGTCAGTAAAACCTACAACAATTGCAAATATAACAAACATGGACTAGACTTATATGCCGGTATTATATAATGTTGAACTATGCGTATTTGACACTAGACTTACGTGAAGCTCATATTTGACACTAGACTCTTTGTTTGAAGTTACTCATTAAGACATGTTGGCAAGAAAATCAAGACATGCGATAGAAACACATATAAAGTTTGTCATATGTTACATGTGACGTATGAGATGTTAATATTTTGCTTATATTGTGTCATCAAGTTTGTCATACACGTGCAACTTATTTATTATGTGTTTTTAGTTTTATTTGCTTCTCAGATATCCTTAATTGATTAATGGCATGGATATGTTGATAAATAGTACAACTTTACTTTGTTGAGAATGTTTTATTTTTTGATAATGCTATAAGCTAATGTGCAATTACATTAAACTATATGAATGCTAAAAAAGTATTTATATAAATTTGATTGGAGAAACAAAGTATAAATGCTATGATGTATTGGTTTCTCCATATCATTCGACTTTTAGATATAATTGAAGTGCACATGAAACACCTGTGGTCATAAACCATGGTCTATGAACCAAGATTATTTTAATGAGTGGCATGACTGGTTAAACCATCCTGAGTCAATGAAGATGAAAAATATATAGAAGAACAATAAGTTTCTTTCAATATAGATTATATTGTTCTCCATGGAAGTTAATTGCTCATATATAACCACCATATAAGTAAGGACTTTGTCCTATAAACTTTTAAAAATAATATAAAAGGGATGTATGTAGGCCTATACATCCGTCATGTGGAACATTTTGAGTTTAAAAATCGATGCATCGTCAAAATGACCATCAAGGACACAACTTAAGGTTAGCGTGATTAATGGCTCGACTTATAAAAGGCGAGCATGGTTTTCCATATCGTGTCTTTGAAAATGGTGGTAAATACTTCCAAATGTTGAGCGATTATTAGAATAAGTGTTAAACTTTATGTAGCCCAAGTTCATACGCGAATTGCTTTTGTTGAAACGTTCACAAAACGCCTTCAGTTGATTGCAAAGCCAATAATATGAGAACAAAAGTCTTAGTTTTTGGGGCATGTTATAAAATATGAATTCGCATCCTTCTAACAATTTATAATGAATCCTCCCCCATTAGAATGGTTTTTGGTCACAAACCATATTTCCCAAGTGAGGTTTTGTAATTGTGCGACATTTCTTATTGTAAATCCACCACAACGCACAACAATGGGATATTGAAATGGATAATTCATTCAGGGGGAGAGAATGAACAACGAGAGATATGAAATAAATTATGATATAAATGTTGATCCTCACACTAATGAATATGAACTTTTAGTTAAAGGGGTAATTTATATTCCAGATCTAGTAATTGTCAGCATGTTTTGTGACCTAAAATAAGTGACTAGATAATATAAACGCTGGTAATGCTCCAATTAAATGTGTGTCCCGAAAGTACAACTAATGAATGGTAGTAAGTCTATGACACGACTGCAGCGTGATAGACAAATCGATTTCAAATAAAAGTCCTCGAATAAATAGCTAAACTGGAGAAAGAAAATAAAGATGGTCAAATCTAGGTAATAAGACCCCATAATAGTCCCCTAAAGAGACACAAGACATGAAGGTTATTGAAAAAACCCCGGGTTTCTGAAAAACTATGAGATCTCAATAAATGTTATATAATGTCTAGTAAATTGTGGAATAAAAAATAAATGAATCGATGTCGATATCTATATATAATAATGGGCATGATAATGATTATGTAAATAAATAATATAGCGCTAAACTGAATGTGAGGATCTTGTATTGATGAATGGCCAAAATTTAATGACGCAAGTAACTAATGGATGATTGAAGTCTCTTGTGATGAGACACGTGTTTGAGACTTACAATTTATATATAGATGTATAAAACTTATTGGATATGTATCGATCTTTATGAGAAAGCGAAATTAAAGTATGCATAAGTTACAAGTGATGGTACACGTATATTTTCTCAAAGACTTAAGTGATCACGTAGATGCATGTTCACATGTGATGGATCCAATAATTTATTTTAATATTGTATAAGTCTGGCAATGTGACAAATAATTGATATGTGTCTAAAAGATAAATGAATAGAGTTCATGTGATGATTTTGTTATAGGATATAAAATGCATTAAGAATGCTAGTGTTTTTAATTCTTGAAGCATATAAGAAAAGTTCTCGAGAATAATATTTAATTGTATTGAACTAATCACGTTTTTGGCATATGTATAATAATCACCTTAACGTATAGTATTGTGCCATGTTTGCATATGAAACGTTATAAAGATATCTAGATTTGAATATGGTTTAAGTTCCATACAGTATGATTTTTTGACTGTAAAGGTGATTGAATGCACAACAATTATATTTGAAAAAGACAAAGCTTGTCTTAATTTACAAATTGAACATCTAAAGGATGATATATGTGTGCATCATGAAAAAACTAAAGAAAGATGCTAACTATCTTTATATAGATAAATGACACTCATGTTTATGAGGTCACATGATGTGGAAAATACCCTCTTGATTTATAAAGATGATGATCACAATATTGATCTAAAAGTGATATACTAAAATGCGTATGAAACATTTATAGTTCACGTTAGTGATCATACATTATGTAATCTATCATTCACTTTGAATTTTTTGGAAATGAATAACTTGTGAAGTGCGATGATATACTTGAATAAGATGTATGACATATGTTAATCCTTTAAATGTATATACGAACAACATGTAGAGAATATTTATTATGTGATCATGTCAAGATACTTTAATGTGTATTTCACTAACTCAATGAGCTTAAGTGATATAATCATTAGGGGGAGAGAAGATACATGTTGCACTCTTTTTTCCTTGATCACGGTTTTGTCCCTACAAGGTTTTTCGGCAAAGTTTTTAATGAGGCAACACCCCCGGGCGTATAAAGAAATTATGTACTCTTTTTTCTTTATCAGATTTTTGTCCTACTGGATTTTGTCTAGTAAGGTTTTAACAAATCATAATTTTTTAAATGAATATCTAAGGAAGAGTGTTATGAATAATTAAGTAATGAATGTCCATATCTTTTAATTTTATATTATGAAAGTTATTTTAAAGAGTTTGTCTCTCTATCTTGTAACTATAAATATACATATATGAGATGAACAAAATAGTTCTTTCTATTCTCTTTATCTTTGTTGTTGTACTTCGTCTTCTTATTCGTTATTGTTTTACAACAATTTAAATTTTATTTACACCGTCTTTATAAATCCTATGCTTTGACATTGCGGAGGAAATTACATGTCAAGAAACAGTGAATGAGATTAAACAATGGACCATATATAGAAACAACCAATGAGATTAAACAATGGACCATCTTGACAAAGTCACTAAATGGAAGTTTCTAAGTAGTTGTTGTTGAAAATATAACACAAACGAATAGTCCACCCTCACCGTGTTTTTAGTTTTTACACATACCCACCCCCTTATCAACGCGTTACATATAACCATTAAGTCCCTTACTATATATAAATACCATGCATCCTTACGTTCTTAACATATAATTCAATCATGTCGAACGCAGAGCAGCCTCACTTAAACGGAGCTTACTATGGCCCTTCAATCCCACCACCAGCCAAAAAAACCCGATCCTATCACCGCCATAGTGGCAGTAGTTGTAACCCTTTATCTTGTCTGTGCAGATGCATATGCCACCTTGTTTGTCAAATCCTCATAACAATCATTGTCCTTATTGGTATTGCGGTCCTTGTCTTCTGGCTCATATACCGTCCTAGCACTCCCAAATTCCATGTCAATGAAGCTACTCTCACACAATTCACGTTATCAACCAATAACAACACGCTTTACTACAATCTAGCTGTGAACATGACGTTTCGTAACCCTAATAAACGTATAGGAATATACTATGATAGAATCGAAGCCATTGGTGAGTATCATGGAGAAAGGTTTGATTCTAAATTTTTGGAAACGTTTTATTTGGGACATAAACAAGAGAATGATTTAGCGACCTCGTTTAGTGGTGAGAGATTGGTTGTTTTAGGAAACGGTGACAGATCAAAATACACGAGGGAAAGTAGCGACGGGGTTTATGAGATTGATTTGAAATTGAAGCTTAAAATGAGATTGAAGGTTGGGTGGGCTAAACCTAAATTTAAACCAAAGTTTGAATGTGATTTGAAGGTACCATTGACTACTCCAGGTAGAGTTTCTTCAAGGGGATTTCAAAGGACCAAATGTGATTTCGATTGGTAGATATATAAGATCCTCATGCATCCTTATTCTTCATGATTCTTGGATCATGTCTTATTTGTTTCTTTTGATACATTGTCTATTATTTTTGTATTCTTCTAGTTGTTTGGATTACTGTTTTTGTGTTCATTTTTATGTATATTGATCGGGTATTGATGTTTATAAATAAAGAGACTGTTTTATATTAGTGTGTGCAATTTGGTAGAGACGGTGTATAGTCTTTAGATTACGTAGATTACATATGCAGTCTCTCGAGCTAGATCAAATACATAATTACAGAAAATGGATAATGGAATTTAGAAATTCGTCTCCAAATTAAAACTAAGGTCTTTTAAGCATTTTGTATGCTTCATCAAATGGCGCGATAATTTTTCTGTATGTTGAGTCATGACTTTTTGGTGTCCTTTCATGGGTTGTATATATGAGCACATAAGAAGTTATTTCAAGCGTTGACAACAAACAGATATTTTGACAAACGTAGTTTCAAATAAGCCGTCTTTATCAAGAGAAAAAAGAAATACGTACTCATTCGGTAGATTTCAAAAGCTTTAAGCTTTAAAAAAAAAAAACTTAAGGCTGCTTTCAAAGACCTTGCATTGTTAATCTATGTAAATTAAAACGTTGGTGTCTTTTAATATATAATGAAGTTGCTTGACTTCTTAAATGAGAATATGACCCTTTTTCCCATTAAAAAGTGCGGCTCCTTTTTTTGCCGGCATTCTGAAATTTCCGTTTACATCTACGCATTAATAATTGACATATTCAACTAAAATAAATAATTTAATAGGTAGATAGATAGAAAGGTTTTGATCAACTAAAAGTAAACAACAAATCTTTGATGAAAAAGTAGTACAAATGACATAGTTAGCAACTTATTTTGTTGAACGTTTGGCTAAAATCTTGCAAAATTATACGTGTTTAATATTTGTTCATGGTTTGATTATACAAACTAAAACATACCATCTGCATTCTGCAACTATTTATCATCATTCTAGAAGTCTAGTAATACCAAACACGGATATTATGCAAGGATTAGACAAAATTTCTAGACAAGAAGTTAAGGACAGAAGGCAACATCATTGATCTTACCTATTTTCACGTTCAAGCAATATTTATATTGGTAAAAGGTGGTATTATTTATAACTAGATATAAGGCCCGTTCAACGGACACGCTAACTAATAACTCCTAAATTAATATGGGTGTAGTTGTAGTTTTGAACAATGTTTTGAAAATCAGGTTTGTGATCTACCCGTCCGAGTAATCGGGTCATCGGGTCGGTGGGTCAACCGTTTGACCGTCGGGTCAACCGTTTGACCGTCGGGTCAACCCGGTTTTATACACATGTCCAAACACCTATTTTCTACTGTCCAAAAACCCATTTTGTACTGTCGAGACACTACTTTTGCTTTAAAAAAAACAACAAAGAATGATGTTTTAATGCTGTAAACAACAAATCAAAGGTGGACGATAGGATATAAACCTGCATAAACTTTCTAAACAACCATACTTCAAAAGACATAAATCATACGAGATTTAAAACTTCAAAAGACAATACAAAAGCATAAACTTTAAGAAGACACATCAATATCTTGCTACTGTGACATTGGAGTGTTATACGCATCAAGTTCACGATCAATTAGGAGACGAAATTCATTATTATCATATCGTCTTCCTCATCCTCGTCAATAAGAGCACAAATGGTTCTTGTTCAAGCATATTCTCCAATTGATCATAATCTAGCTCTCCTTGCGCCTCTTCTTCGACCACCCAAAAGTCATTATCATCAATACATTCATAATCAATTGGGTCGTAAGACCTCTTATCAACATGGAGCCTAGAAAACATATACCAAAAGAGTAACATGTAAAAATAAAAATATGTCACAATTACACACACGTTGTGTTGAACTATATATAATACATGTGTTTTAAACGCAAGTTTTAATGAACATACACAAAGTCATTTAGCCTATGATGTTCCAATCTATTTTTCCTTTTCGCGTGAATCCTTTCAAAAACACTCCAATTACGTTCACAACCCGAAGAAGATGCAGTTTGCTTAATATCCTAATAGCAAAGTTTTGCAATATAGGAGAATCTCCACCACTCATCTAGTATAAAAATGGTTAGAAAAAAAATCATAACAACATACTAATATATTTCACAATAAGATACAGAAAAGATATAATGTTACCTGAACGATGTTTAGTACGACCTTGAACATCACTAATCCTACCAAAGTTACCCCTGTTGTCGCGAAACTATCCTAAAGCCCTATTGAGATCTATAAGTCCGTCACCAGAATAATATTTCTCAGCCATTTTAAGAACTCCATGAAACACCTCACCTTTCTTGCAAAGGTTCTTGCGATTATATTGAAAAGTTGGATTTAACTAGTAAGTTGCACATTGAATACTAGTATGCAACATCTTATCCCAACATTCATTGATTATCTTAGTATATGGCTGGTATAATTCTTTCTTTCCTTTAAATAAATCCTTGATCCCTTTCCTTGCCCGAAACATTCCTTCATAAACATAACCCAAAGCAGGTTTTACATCTGTAACACACAACCGCAAGAGCTTCAACAAATGAGTCATCACTCTCTCAAACTATTGTTCCATAAATTTCATTCATGATAAACTGTTTACATTCAAGCACATTTTTTACTTTTAACATATTCTTAAAGTCATTGGATATGATCATAGCTTGCAAATCATTTTTATGATAAACCAAACTTTTCAAGGCAATAAATGATGTACGAAAACGCGTAGCACCCAAACGGATGATTTATGTCCAACCAGGTCTTTTTCTCAACCAATTCAAGGGCCACTTATGATTATAAATAAAACAATAACCCTAGATGCGGGAGTGGTGATTTCTTTCACATTATGCACTTTCGAAACATCCATTAAATAAGATTAAGACAATGTGTTGCACATGGGGACCAAATAACAGGACGATATTGTTCACTTAATAATAACCCTACAGCTTTGTACTTTGAACTACATTCTTTACTCCAACCATATCAAAAATCTCAGGAAACAAGTTACACAAATTTTCAGCATTGCTCTTAATATTAGATGCATCAACAGATTTAATAAACGAGATCCCACTAGGACAATAAACCAAAAAATTAATCAAAGGGTGTCGCCTAATATCCCTCCACCCATCACCTATAATCGTGCAACCACTATCAATCCATTGACTTCTATACGAGTTAATCAACAAAGAAACTGATGTTTTTACATTTGCTAATAAATTCACCCTCAACGCATGATAACTAGGTGCTTTGTAACCAAAACCAACACCGGCTATTTTATCTATCGCATGTTGAAAATAAGGAGAACTACAAGCATTTATAGGTATAAAAGCATCATAGAACCACATAGCAATAGCCAAATCGACATCATGTAATTTTTTCTTACTTTGCATAACTTTCTTAATAGTTGGTTGAGAAGAATCATTTATACCTTTTGTAAAGAAAGGATGAGAACTTGATGTAGCTTTTCTTTTACTTGTTTTTAGTTGGATTACCTTTTGAACCTCTTGTTCTTCATCGACATTAGATATGACATTACTCTCGCCAAATTCAGTAGCCTTCCCTTTTGGCTTATGGTCATTTTCTTTCAAAAACTTCCATGGTAAACCTAACATCCGGATCTACTTTTGTATATGGTGCTACCTCACCATTTAGGCCAGGAAGATATTTCTTAACTCTATTAATGCCACCACCAGGAATTGTTTTATGATAAAAGTTGCAAATGAACGCTTTTTCCCATTTCCTTCGATATGTTGTGTAACATGATCCCATGCTTTATCTCAAGGTTGTCAAGATCGGGATCCTATCTAGGATCGTTTTCGTCTTTGCAAGATCGTGATCGTAAGATCGGATCGGGATCTTAAGATCCTACTCTAATGTTATTTCTTAATACTTTATGTAATTTTATACATATCTACAAATTCTATTACATTATAACCATAAAATACTATGAATGTTTCATATAAATGTTGTCCTAAATTATGATTATAAAATATTTAAAAAGATTAACATGTTGTTTTTTTGAATTCTACAAACAAACAACCCATAAATTTGTAATTTTTTAGTTTGTAATCCGAGAAAAGTAAGATCGGATCGGATTAGATCGTAAGATCGTATGGTCAAGATCGGGATCCTATAAGATCTTAAGCTTGCAAAGATCCTATTTAGGATCCGGATCGTTTTTGCTTTGTAGTATCGTAAAATCGTAAGATCCTAAGATCAAGATCGAGATCCTGACAACCATGCTTTATCTAACTATATTTTTACACTCGATTGAACTGATGTATGAGATTGAGAACCACTTGATGCTTTATCTTTAGGATCTATACTCTAAAAATAACAAAATACTAAAACAATCTAAATAAATATCATGATATCTCTAAGATTAGTATATTGTCGATATCAAACAAAAATAAAACATGAAAACAAATTTCATAAACAACCCATTATGCTAAATTGGTATATGTTATTCTAAGTTACATCTAAACTTTATACAGTAGTTCAAATGCGAGGAACATCCAAAACGATTACCAACATAAAAAAAATAAAATGTCAAAATAACCTCTATCACGTATGTTGGGGTTACTGCAAGTTGTAGTATGGTATTGGCGATTATGATTGTTTGTTTCACTGGAATTTTGTCATAGGTGAGCTAGATTATTTTCATGGTGACTGCACACTAAAGATGGGTTGGAAAAAAAGAGTGAAAGAGTGGTACATTAGGGTAAATGTACTTTGTTTAATTAATCAGTACTAAAAAATAGATAAAAAAAGGAACTCGGCTGGAATTGTTGACCGGGTTTCTAAAAAACCGGTGGTTCAAACTGGGTTTCACATAGTCACGAAATCAGTTAGTTTTAACCCCTTTTTGGGCCAGTAACGGTTCGACCGGTTGACCTGGTCGGGTCGAACCGAGTTTCAAAACATTGGTTTTGAACAAAACATGCATGTGGCACCAAACCGTCATCCATGAATTGATGTTTACTAACAAACACAAATTGATATATATTTTAAAATATTAGAATTGTCTCTCGCATTAATGCACCGTGAATCGTAAAGAAAACCAACTCGATTTCAATTTTTCCTTGGCTGAATCCTTTGTAAAACAATTAGAATCGAGCTTATGTTTATGTTATAAATGTGTACGTGGTTTTGGCCAGTTTATTAGGCATTGATTATGTTAAGTTTTGATAATGTCAAACTATAATTAAGGTGTCGATATGTATTATCAAAAATATTTCAAAATTTTCCCACAAGAATATGGATTACAACTATAATTAGAGTATAGATATGTATTATAAAAAATAATTCAAATTTTTATTAAGAAAATATGGATTATTAGTGTATTTATTTTTACGATGGATTTTCTACTACATTTAAATTATATGAAAATTAAGTCATTTTTAATACGAAATTGATGATTGTGGCGATTTTTGATGAGGCGGCTTTTTAAAAGGATTTTCTACATGGCATGGGTGTCTATATCATAGTATCAAGACGATTCCACATATCGAGGTCGGAATGGGATTGGGTGTTTTCACGTCTCACTGTAGTGCCCGGTTACTGTTCTGCTTAAAACTAGGCTAGGAAATGGGCCCCATGGGCAACGCAACAGTGTCCTGAGGGAGGAGTTTAGAGGCCTTATAGTAGCACGAACTTCTTTTTCTTTCTAGGTCATGCGAAGGGACCGGGGATGATTTCCAAGAATCCGAAGTTGGAGTGGGGAAAAAAAAACCCCAGTGGGTAGGAACCTTGTTTTATATAACAAAGATAGCTAATGCATATTTTAGTCGCACTTGCATAAAACCTATTATACCATTTTCTACATGGCATGTGTGGGGATGTGTGTAATTATTCATCTTTAGAGGGCTATATATGTAATTTCCGTTTTTAAGATTACGATGAAAGGCTTTCCTTTACATTGATTTTCATTTGGACCCTCAAACTTCAACTTTGATATGAACAACGTATATAAGTGTGGTATTGATATGTCGTTCAGTATAGGTAATTATATTATCAAGTTTTACTATTTATGTTTTGCCGACTTTACCTATTAACTAACATTAACGGGCAGTGTACCCGATCAATTGTGGGTTCTTTGGTAAATAGAGTGTTGATCATTAAGAGTGGACGTTAACACTTAAACTAATGGTATTCTAATTATCTAAATTAACCTAATTAAACCTAAACTAACGCAAACGGAGTTTTTAACCTGAGAGACTAGCACAAGTTTTGATTTGTCATAAGCTAACGAGACCAATATTGCACACAAGTAGAAAACGATAAAGAATGAGTCAAGCTTGTTAACACAAATAAGCCGTAAAAATATTTATTTATATTTTACGATCTTCTAATATTTTGTCGATAACAAACTTAAAATCATTTTAACGAAGCAAATAAAATACTTAAATAGTTTGAGCCAATAGTTTACTAACACACTTACGTTTTCATACAAAACACTAAACAAGTAACAGTGTTTACATTTTATAGAAATGCATATGTATAACAACTAGTGTTTACATAGTGGGTATATATATACATACTTAGTATATATTGTAATGGGTAATATAATGGGTAAGAATCTAAGTACTTGACCCATTAACTAGATACATTAAATGTAGTTGGCTAAAACCCAAAGTCCATGACCCATACCCATGGATCAAGATCCATAACCCATGACTCATTGCATGACATCATGCATGAAGTCAGGTTGGGTAGTATTCATAACCCATGGAGCAAACCCATGACCCATTGACTAGATGCATTGCATCTTCTAGATACATTGTATCTATTTGGATACCCATGGTCTAAAGTCTATGACCCATGACCCATAACCCATTTAGGAGGAGCGTCCTACGTATCCCTCAGTTTACACTGGACGAATCCCTCATGTAAGGGATCCGTGGGATCCAGGGAACAGTAAATAGTGAGCCATTTCTTCATTGTAACTCACTCCATTCACACACATTCTTTTTTAGTGTTGTAAACTCTCTAACCTCAGATCCAAAGGATCTTTTTATGTAGTTTTGTGTTTGTGTGATTCTCTAGGTTCCTCTTAAAGACGAAATCACCACCTCTTGAAGTCGAGCAAGCTCAAGTCCATGGGTTGCCAAGCTTCGTCATCATCAAGACTAATAATGTTATCTTGTTGATAGTTCTTTCCTTTCTTATTAGAAGTGTTGTGTTGAAGACATAGGTGAAAGATGTCTAAAGGGTCAAGTCGAAGGCATTAGTGAAAGGTGCCAAAGATCCATGTCAAAGGCATTAGTGAAGGGTGCCGAAAGTCCGTGTTGAAGGCATTAGTGAAGGGTGCCTAGGTCTCGTGTCAAAGGCATTAGTGAAAGGTGCCTAGGGTGTACATTTGATATGGTGCATCGATGTACAAGATAGATTAGTGTGGGTCGAAGTATATTGATATCCTTGTTGATGTTGTAATAAGGAGTGGATCTCCTTTGGGATAGGTGTTGTGTAGTGTTGGGTAGTAGTTCCTCCTTAGTAATGGAACTCGGTATCTAGCCTTGTACCGGTTAAAGTGTAGGCGACGTTGTGTTAGGTTTGGTTCTACCTCGTGGAAGAACCCGGTGTCTAGCCTTGTACCGGATAAAGAGTAGGCGACGTTGTGAAGGCTTCTCCTCCACAAGGAGTTTGTGTTGTGTAGTGATTACGAACTCTCGAGTAGGTGACTCGGGGAGTGGAGTAGGCCAAAGAAGGTGTCCTTGTAGCCGAACCACTATAAATACTCGCGTTGTGGTTTTGTGCTTCTTACTCTTTATCTTTGCATTACTTATTTATATGCTTATCTATCAACATCCAACACACACATTTAATAGATTGACATAAGTCGATCTAAATAGTTTAAAACGAAGTTTTAATCGGTAAAACTATTCAACCCCCCTTCCAATTTTCACAATTGGTACCAGAGCTTCATTGCCAAGTTTCTTAGAGTATGTTGTACTTTAAAAACTTGATACGATCCGTGTATGATTGAAAACTACAAAAAAGGAAATCTTCTAAAACAAATTTGTTTATTTTATGTTGGATAGTGATAGATTATTTTAACAATTCTTCTTCAAGAAATCTCCTTGCTAGGCCTCTTCCAAAGTCTTCATTTCAATTTAAAGAAAAATGAAGTCAACTCTCAAGGAAGTATCCAAAAGTAATCACAACCTACTTCTACAACGTAAAATGGATTACTTTAAAAGCTCATGAAGTATTTTGGGTAAATGGTCACTAAAAACCATATCAAGAGGTTTGAGGTATGTTCTCTTACCCACAAACTAGTTAATATCTATCTATAGTACGCTTATATAAATATGTTGATGATATGTGCGTATAAATATTGTTCTATATAAACACACAAATTAGGATGTTAACTTCAAGTCTCTAAAAAGTGTCTCTTCATCACTTTCCTTACTTACTCATCATCAGGAATAGTATTCCTCGTTGATTTTCTAAAAGATCGTCAAACTCACGCCGTCCTCGCAAAAGAGACATTTGATGGTTAACTTATCTAATAACCAATTGACAATCAAAACACCTTGATCAGGCGTCTATTCAAATAGGAACCGTGTGACTGTAACACCCACGAAAATCTTAATGACAGCGGAAGTCTAATTCGGGTGTTACTTGAATGGAGATCATAGTCAATAATTATAGAAAATGACTTAAAAGAGACGTTTTATTAAAATAGTTATCATTTATCGAAAACTCATAGTTTGTTACAAAATATTGTAAATAGATCAAGTGTTTTTCCCAAAAGAAAGATCATGAGTTTAAAAAAAATGACAACTTTTATGTTTT
The DNA here is from genome assembly GCA_019973895.1 of Chrysanthemum seticuspe. Taxonomy (NCBI): domain Eukaryota; kingdom Viridiplantae; phylum Streptophyta; class Magnoliopsida; order Asterales; family Asteraceae; genus Chrysanthemum; species Chrysanthemum seticuspe. The sequence continues at coordinate 110,202,416 of BPTQ01000002.1, read as the reverse complement.
ACACCACCAGATAAGCCTTGCCATGCCCCATTCCGCGCCTTGATCAATCTTCACTGATTACCTGAGATAACATGCTTAAAAAGGTCAACAAAATTTGTTGAGTGAAGTTCATAGGTTTAAAATAAGTTGAACACAAGTATAAGATCATGATCATTGTAAACTAACAATATTATAAGAAAAATCACAGATTATTATGCGCTAAGCTCATGAAACCAAAACTCAACTGCATACACCGAATTACCAGTGTACGTAAGTATGCCCCAAAGGAGGTAATAGCTAATTACCTAAAGAAATTCAATATGGTGCGCCCCGGTTATTTCTCTATAACCGAAACGGGGTTCGTTAATCCCTATAGTACTATTCACGATATCTACGTTCACTCGCGTTGACTAATGGTTCATGATCAGGGGACTTGTGGCTAACAACTTAGGCGGTACCAATAATCAAGAAGATCAAGCATTTATGAAAAACCTTGTGTTCTAATTTAGAGCATGAATCTCCCTCGCGGGGTTTGTAAAATAAAGTAAAAGCGAGGCTGTGAACTCACCTTGATGATAATGCACACGCACAAATATATCAAGCACAATGTAGCGGAGGTTCCAACTCGAAACCTAAAATGATGAGATGGCGAGTCTCACTAATGAGCATTTTGGTTCGCGACCAAAATAATAGAGCATTGAATATTCTTATTCAATAGATCATTGGATTGTCCAATCCAATAGTGTGCGATCGCGATTAACGTTTTAAGTTAATTTACGTGTTATATTGTCTTAATTAGTGATCCTCACTTACACATAAGTGAAATGTTTTCCCCCGTTGTGATCTTAATAGATTGGTTGAGTATTTTACGTGTTTAGATTCCCCGAGTATTTTATCGAAATATGTATCTTTTTACACATGCTTAATTATTTTCTAAAATATATATACATTTACATATACATTTGTACATAAATAAATTTATCGTTATTCGAAAATATTATGCTCATATGGTAAAAATACTTATTTTTACGGGGCTATAATGAAATCATAAGTTTTGCTAAAATTTTCCAAATTTACACTTTTAATATTTAATTTAGTTATAAGTTTAATTGAAGTGGAGGGGTGAGTTTTGCCAAACAGTTTTAGTTATAAAAAGGGAAGGGAAAAGGTAACAAGTGGTTTCGAACTAAGGATGTCACGCCTAAACCCATACGCACCAAACCAACTGAGCTAGGCGCATGTTTGTGTTTTATCCTATGTAACAAGCTTTATAATGTAAAGTTTCTGTGTTATAATTTTGTATGCATGTTTTTGAGTTATGTCGTGGCTTGCATGGTGATATTTTCTTGTGTCCATTTCCTTCTTCTTCTCTACTAGTTATGCATGCTAGTCTATTGTGCCATGTTTTCAAGCAACCAAAGCAAGTTTTACTTAACCAAACGTGGCTCCTAATAAACCGAACATGGCACGAGAGTTCTATTTCAAGTTATGTTGCTACGTTACCTAGTTAAGAAGTTTCGATATGTTTAAGATGAAAGTGTTCCTAACGAGTATAAATGTAATACTAGACATCGAAGCATAATATGAGTCGTATCGAAATAGGTTCGCGGAAAACTTACAATCACTCAAGAGAGTGGTGATGATCGATGAGTTAGTTTTCCAATCCTACCCCGTGTTCACCTTATAAGTGTTACCCGTATCCTTTATTTTTACCCACGTTTCTCCTAGCTTTAATCCTTCGCTTCTACACCCAAGTACACGAGCTAGAACTCTTTTGTGTTTTCCTTTCCTTGGACCGATTCTCCACAGTGGACAACGTGTTTGGTGAGAGTATGAGACTGGTTTAAGTGAGTTAGAATGTGAAGTCACTTAGTGTCTTAGATGTGTGCTTATATAGGGAAATAAGTATAGTCTTCTTAATATTTTACTCAGCTTTCCTAACTCTAAGCTTATTAGTCATGTGCTACATTGTATTGGGTCTTGTTTTGTGTTGGTTTCTTGGCGTGGGATATAAGTTTTAACATGTCAAGGTATTGTCAAGTCACTAGGAGCATAATATCCAAAGGTTCCTCAAGTCAAATGGATAGTCAAAGAACACTTAGGTAATATTTTATTGGTTTAGGGTGGCTTAAGTTCAAGGATTGTCTCCTTGTTTTTCTTTCAAACACGCCATATCAGGGGACACAAAAAGGGAGGTTTCATCCTTGTTTAGTTGATCTAGTTAGTTTTGTAGTTTGCTTTGAATGTTATTCATATTTTTGGGTCACGTTTTTGACAAACAGAAGGCAAGAAAAGGAAACATGAAACATGAAACTTTTACTAACTTTTCTAAATTCAAACTTGGGCTTGGGTGGTGTTATTTGGACGAGGCCCAGAAAAAAAAATAAAGGCAAGGGAGTTGGGTTTCTAATTTCACTAGTGTACCAAAGCTAGGCCCAAAATGGTTTTCAAATGTGTTGGGCTTATTTCGTGGGCTCGTGAGTTAAGACAAGGCCCGAAGGGAAATGGAGTGGACTTGATCCGGTTATATGGCCCATTAACGAGTTGTTTCGAGTGGTGAAAAGTCCAATGAGTTCCGAGGCCCAATATGAATTTTATATATTTTTGTTAGAATTAAATTCGTATTTTTACAATTTTTTACGCAATCATTACGTATTTTAAAGTTGTTAGGATCGTGGGGAATTTTATTCTGATCACAACGGTATATTCTATGAACGCTCAAGCTGCGTCGATCATGTATATGCCAAATGATATGAAAATGTGATGTTTTAGAAAATTTCAAGATGAAATAGATCGTGTTTAATTTTTTATTAGAGCATTAAGTACATTGAAATTTTCAGGGAGCTTACAGTACCTACCTCTTAAGAGAACCGCGTCCCGCGGTTAAACTCGCAGAGGCTGTCATGGGTGATCTAGATGAACAGGTGGGGATACTTGGAACGCATTACATCCTCGCGCTCCCATGTGAACTCTGCACCTCGTTTCTTGTGATTCCATCGAACTTTAACGATAGGAATGCGGCTTTGCTTAAGCCTTTTAACTTCTCCGTCCATGATCTCGATGGGTTCTTTGACAAAGCTAAGTTTGTCGTTGAGCTGGATGTCCTTGAGTGGTACGACTAGAGTTTCATCCGAAAGACGCTTCTTAAGATTTGAGACATGGAATGTGTCATGTACTCGGCTAAGTTCTTCGGGAAGATCGATTTTATATGCCACTGGACCAATTCTTTGAATTTTGAACGGTCCGACGTATCGAGGTTTGAGCTTTCCTCTTTTTCCAAATCTGACCATCCCTTTCCAGGGTGATACTTTGAGCATTACACGGTCTCCGACTTGGAATTCCATTGGTTTTCTTCGAACATCTGCGTAGCTCTTTTGTCTATCTCGAGCTGCTTGTAGTCGTTGCCTAATTTGCATTATCTTTTCTGTTGTCTCTTGGAAAATTTCGGGGCTTGTGAGTTGTACTTCTCCAACTTCCGCCCAGCAAACTGGCGATCGACATTTTCTTCCATAGAGTGCTTCAAAAGGAGCAGCTTTAATGCTGGCGTGATAACTGTTATTGTAAGAGAATTCAGCCAGAGGTAAGTGCTTATCCCATCCTTTTCCGAAATCAATCACACATGCTCTTAGCATGTCTTCCAGAGTTTGGATCGTTCTTTCACTTTGTCCATCTGTTTGAGGATGGTACGCAGTACTCATATCCAAGTTAGTACCCATGGCTTTTTGAAGCGTTTGCCAACATCTAGAGGTGAATCAGCTATCACGATCAGATATGATAGAGATTGGTACACCGTGACGAGAAACAATCTCTTTGATGTACAGTCTTGCAAGTGTAATCATCTCGTTGTTCTCCTTGATTGGCAAGAAATGAGCGGACTTTGTAAGGCGGTCTATGATAACCCAAATGGTGTCAAAACCATTAGAAGTTTTTGGCAACTTTGTGATGAAGTCCATTGTGATTCTTTCCCATTTCCATAAGGGAAGTTCTGGTTGGGTTAACAATCCAGATGGCTTTTGATGTTCAGCTTTGACTTTCAAACATGTCAAACATTTACTGGCGTATTCAGCGATATCAACCTTCATGTTAGGCCACCAGTACAAAAGCTTTAGATCTTGATACATCTTGTTGGGACCAGGATGTATGGAATACTTCGATTTATGTGATTCATGCATGATGAGTTCTCGGATACCTCCGAAGAGTGGAATCCAACTTCGATTTTTGAAACATAACGTTCCGTCATATTTCTTCACAAATCCATTCTCATTTTCCGGCATGCCATAAATCTTCTCATTCGGCCTGTTTTCTTCTTTAAGTGCTTCGATCTGAGCTTCAAGAATTTTCGATGGTAGGGGTGAATTGATTACCATTCCCAATGATCTCACTCTAAGTGGCTTAGGGCGATCTTTTCTGCTCAAGGCGTCGGCAACAACGTTCGCCTTTCCGGGATGGTAACGGATCTCGCAGTCATAATCACTAAGCAATTCTAGCCAGCGACGTTGACGCATATTCAGTTCTTTTTTATCTAAGATGTGTTGAAGACTTTTGTGACCAGTGTACACTATACACTTGGTTCCGTACAGATAATGTCTCCATAACTTGAGTGCAAATACTACAGCGCCAAGTTCTAGATCGTGAGTAGTATAATTCTTCTCATGATTTTTGAGTTGTCGTGACGCATAAGCAATCACTTTGTTCCTTTGCATGAGAACAGCGCCCAAGCCCATGTGAGAAGCATCGCAATATACTACGAAATCTTCGACTCCTTCCGGTAGTGCCAAGATTGGTGCTTCGCAAAGCTTGTTCTTTAGGAGTTGAAAAGCTGATTCTTGATCGTCTCCCCATTCGAATTTCTTCATTTTCTGGGTTAACTCGGTCAATGATTTGGCTATCTTTGAGAAACCTTCGATGAATCTTCGATAATAACCAGCAAGTCCTAAGAATTGACGAATTTCAGTGGGGTTGGTGGGTACTGGCCAATTCTTTACTGATTCAATCTTTGCGGGATCCACGTGGATTCCTTTACTGTCGATCACATGACCAAGAAATTGGACTGTCTCAATCCAAAAATCACACTTGGAAAACTTTGCGTACAATTTTTCATCCTTGAGTAACTCAGGACAGTTCTCAGATGTTCCGCATATTCTTCTTTATTACGAGAGTAGATAAGAATATCATCGATGAACACAATGACGAATTTATCCAGATAGGGTTTACAGACTCTATTCATGAGGTCCATAAATACAGCAGGTGCATTAGTTAAACCGAATGGCATTACTTGGAATTCATAATGGCCATATCGAGTTCTAAATGCGGTCTTGGGTATATCTTCCTCTTTTACCCGTACCTGATGATATCTAGATCTTAAATCAATCTTCGAGTATACACTCGAGACTTTTAATTGATCAAACAGATCATCGATTCTTGGTAAGGGATAGCGGTTCTTGATCGTGAGCTTGTTCAATTCTCTATAATCGATACACATCCGAAATGATCCATCTTTCTTCTTAATGAATAGAACAGGTGCTCCCCAGGGTGAGGAACTTGGTCTAATGAATCCTTTTTCAGATAGCTATTCTAGTTGTTTGGATAACTCTTGCATTTCTGAAGGCACTAAACGGTACGGTGCTCGTGCTACAGGAGTAGCTCTAGTAATAAGATCGATTTGAAATTCGACTTGTCGAGCAGGTGAGAGTCCAGGCAAATCTTCTAGAAACACCTCAGGAAATTTTTTGACTACAGGTACATCCTCTAGTCGTTTCTATTCCGACTTCTTTTCTGTTACTTGAGCTAAGAAGGCATAACATCCTTTTTCCATGTACTTTATCGATTTCGCACAGGATATGATACTTAAGTACTTTCTACTTTGGTCTCCTTGGATGACTAAGGTTTCACCGTTGATCGGGATATGAACGGTTTTCTCGTCGCAAACAATCCTAGCACGGTGTTTGGACAACCAATCCATGCCAATTACGACATCGAAACTTCCAAGTTTGATTGGTAAAAGATCTATGAGGAACGAGTGGTCTTATAATAGGATAGGGCAATTACGGATTACGGTGTTGGTTCCTATTATCTTTCCATCGGCAAGTTCTATCTCATAAGTTGTATCTAAGGCTATTGGGGATATTTCAAGTAATGGTGCAAAAGTAGTAGATACAAAACTCTTATCGGCTCCAGAGTCAAACAAGATTTTTGCAGAATGATTGTTAAGAGAATACTTACCCGTCATAATGTCAGGGTTCAACTGCGCATCTCCATCTCCTAGCACGTACACTCTTGCACAATCGCATTGTTTGTTTGAGCGGCATTCAACTTTGGCCATTGACTCTTGAAATGACCTTTTCTCCACATCCATAACAGTTCATGTTTGCCACAGTGTTGCCCCCTCCAGGGTTTCGGCAATGTCTTCCTTGATGACCTACCTTGTTGCACTTATCACACTTCACAGTACAAGGTCCAGAATGGTGCATCAAACATCTGTTACACTGGGGATGTGGTCCTACATACCCTTTTCCAGCAGTGGGTGCAGCATAAGCCTTTGCGGCTTCTTGCCTTCGGTTTTGCCGATAGTGATGATGGTTTCTGTTGTGGTGATACTGGTTGTTGTTCCGATTGTTTTTGTTGGATTGATGGTGGTTGGAATTTGATCTTTTTCGATCATCAAGCTTCCTTTTGTTGTCACTTGAGCCTTGTGCATTTGCAAGCTTTAATATCGGTTCCATAAGGCGGTGGGATAAAATGACAACTTCTTCAACAGTTTTTGGATTCGAAGCGATGACATCTCCTTCGATGCTTCGAGGTAAACCTCCGATCAAAGCTTCCAAAATCTTTTCATTGGTGGGAAACAGATGTGGACACATAAATTTCAGTTCATGAAATCTCTTGAAGTAAGTCTTGAGATCATTACCTTTTGCAGCCAAGTGGTAATACTCATCTTCAAGTTTCTTAATCTCAGTTCTCGGGCAATACTGTTTCATCAACAGTTGTTTCAGATCTGACCATGAAATCTTACAAGCTTCTTCCATTCCAATTGGTTGAGCATAGGCTTTCGACCAAGATAACGCATCTTCCAACAAAGTTCCAGTTGCAAACTTGACTTTGCAAGCATCTGTGCAGTCACTTAGTAGAAATATAGTCTCGGTTCTCTCAAACCAATGAAGTAATCCAATAGCACCTTCAGTGCCCTTGAAGAATGTCGGCTTGCAGTTCATGAACTCTTTGTAACTACACTTGCGAGCTACAGAGGACTCACTTTGATTTGTCGGAGTGTTAGTTGCATTTGAGTTTGCCATTTCAACAAGACGTGCAGCTTCTGCGACACGATTCTCTTCAGCAAGACGAGCAGCTTCAGTTTCACGTGCTGCTTGAGCAACACGCTTAGCTTCAGCCTCTCGAGCGATTCGGGCATTCTCAACTTCTCTTGCAATTTCGGCTTCTCTTGCGATCTCAGCTTGTCTTGCGATCTCAGCCTCTCTTGCAATCTCAGCTTGCCTTGTAATTTCAGCTTCACGTGCCTCTTGGGCAATTCGTTCAGCTTCAATGCGTTCTGCTTCGGCTCTAGCAGTGTCAGCGGCATACTGTGGTATAGTAGCGCTAATGCTTTCAGTGACCAATTTTCGAACAGCTGCGGGAGTGATGGTGGATGAGGTAGCTTTCTTCTTGGCCATTTTTCTAAAATTTCCAAGAAATAAACACCAAGATTAAGAAATTATCGATCGATGATAAAAGTGATTACACATTATAAAGATCATAATAGTCAAGATCATCACTTTAAATCAATGATATGATATCGATATGAACAACAAGTGAATCATGATTTTTCTCAACAAATCATAATATATATATATAAGGACATAAGGATCGGTTCGGTATACATTACCGATGAATAATATCACAACACAAGAATATAAGAAATACAACCATAGGATACATATATTACATCATTACATAGTATTGTTCACAACTATAGGTTACAACATCATAATTCTTGTTCCAATGTTACAAACAAAAAGGATACAAGCCTTAATGTCTCATATGGCGGCTTTATGATACAAACTAAGATAAAGATGACTAGAATCTACGCATCTCCCGATGCGTCATCATGACGACGGCGAATCTCCTCAACCATGGCTGTCAAGTCTCGGATCTGCTGCTCACGAGCTCGATCTCTCGCCTCGAGATCATCAATCCTCTCCTCCAGAATAGCAGTGTGAGCATGAGCGAATGCAAGCTCGTGATGCAAGACTCTCTCTCGGCCCAAAGCAGTGACTCTTAACGTACTAGCATCTCAAATAGTTATCTCCAAACTCTGAGTCAATCGGTTCACAGCCTCTCTTGCTTCCACGATCCGAGCACTCATCATATCGAACACAATCTCAATGGAGTAGTGACCTATCACGAGGTTTTCGACCTCGTCCTCCAAGCTCTCTATCCTAACCAGTGGAATCTCATCATAATGCGCCTGGAGCTCACTCAACTGGTCTTCGTGCCTGACGGGTCTCGTAGCCAACAAAGGAATAGTATGATGTACGAGCTCACCGGTAACAGGTAGAACTGGAGCTGGTGCAGTAGTTGAGCTCTCTCCAAGCTCAAATGAACTAGGTGCTCCCTCCTCTTCTCTCCAACGACAAAGCAAAGGCATCAAGAATGACCATCTCCTAGCACTGGATTTCTTCCTCGGTCCGGTCTCATTATCCACTTGAGTAGGCATATACGGATCAGATGGTGATGGTGAATAGCACTTAATGCAAAGTGGTAAAAGTAGCTCACTAAAAGTGTCCAACGGAGGTAACGCCGTAGGCGGTGATGAAACAGGAACAGCAGTGGTCTGATGGTAGAACACAGTAGGTGGCAGTGGTGGTGAAGTAGTAGTAGGTGAAACAGCAGGTGAAACTGGTGATGACTGAGCGGGTGGTGACTGAGCTGATGATGATGAGCTGGTGGTATCACACGAGTCATAGTGATGGATCGCACACGCTTCCTAGCGGTGAGTTTGAAGGTCTTACTTTAGGATGCAGTCTATAAGGTACTCCAAACAGCTCAGGCTCATAAGGCTTAAGAACACGAATCCTACGTCGGCAACGACGGATAACTAGAGAAGATGATCCAGAAGAGTCTGATGAAGCAGAGTTGGTGCTTTTGGATGGCTTGGATGATTCATCATCCACATCGACATCTGAAGCAGGTAGCCATTGCTGCGACTCGTAATACTGATCTAGGGTCATAGAAGCAAAAGCATTGTGCTCTTGGGAATGAGCAATCATAGCTGGAACAGTAGGAGTTTAGGCAAGTTCACCTTCCTCAAAAGGTTCAGTCTCGTTCGAAACAGTAGCTGGTATGACTGGACTAGGGTGAGCTGGCATATTGATAGTCGTAGAGGACATAGTGTCTTCTATCTTAGTGTCTGAGGACAGAACAACTGGGTGGGATGCAGACATGGTACTGTAACAACCCATAAATTAATGTAAGTAAAATGCCAAATAATATATATTAACAAGATTTTAGTTAGCTACGCGTATTTGCCAAGCAAATCTCTATGCCTAACTAAAATGAATGCAATTTACTTATGATCTAGTGATGCATTAATCCTAATGCATAGAGCGGTCACGGAAAGGCGTAAGGCAGTGGTGTAAAATAGTCCCGTTTTAAAAGTGCGGTTATAGTCCAAAATATTTTTGAAAAACTCTTTGGTTCTCTATAACCTTGGCTCTGATGCCAATCTGTAACACCCTCGAAAATCTTAATGACAACGGAAGTCTAATTCGGGTGTTACTTGAATGGAGATCATGTCAATAATTATAGAAAACAACTTGAAAGAGACGTTTTATTAAAATAGTTATCATTCATCGAAAACTCATAGTTTGTTACAAAATATTGTAAATATATCAAGTGTTTTTCCCAAAAGAAAGATCATGAGTTTGAAAGAAATGACAACTTTTATGTTTTACACCACCAGATAAGCCTTGCCATGCCCCATTCCGCGCCTTGATCAATCTTCACTGATTACCTGAGATAACATGCTTAAAAAGGTCAACAAAATTTGTTGAGTGAAGTTCATAGGTTTAAAATAAGTTGAACACAAGTATAAGATCATGATCATTGTAAACTAACAATATCATAAGAAAAATCACAGATTATTATGCGCTAAGCTCATGAAACCAAAACTCAACTGCATACACCGAATTACCAGTGTATGTAAGTATGCCCCAAAGGAGGTAATAGCCAATTCCCTAAAGAAATTCAATATGGTGCGCCCCGGTTATTTCTCTATACCCGAAACGGGGTTCGTTAATCCCCATAGTACTATTCATGATATCTACGTTCACTCGCGGTGACTAATGGTTCATGATCAGGGGACTTGTGGCTAACAACTTAGGCAGTACCAATAATCAAGAAGATCAAGCATATATGAAAAACCTTGTGTTCTAGTTTAGAGCATGTATCTCCCTCGCGGGATTTGTAAAATAAAGTAAAAGCGAGGCTATGAACTCACCTTGTTGATAATGCACACGCACAAATAGATCAAGCACAATGTAGCGGAGGTTCCAACTCGAAACCTAAAATGATGAGATGGCGAGTCTCAGTAATGAGCATTTTGGTTCGCGACCAAAATAATAGAGAATTGAATATTCTTATTCAATAGATCATTGGATTGTCCAATCCAATAGTGTGCGATCGTGATTAACGTTTTAAGTTAATTTACGTGCTACATTGTCTTAATTAGTGATCCTCACTTACACATAAGTGAAATATTTTCCCCCGTTGTGATCTTAATAGATTGGTTGAGTATTTTATGTGTTTAGATTCCCCGAGTATTTTATCGAAATATGTATCTTTTTACACATGCTTAATTATTTTCTAAAATATATATACATTTACATATACATTTGTACATAAATAAATTTATCGTTATTCAAAAATATTATGCTCATGTGGTAAAAATACTTATTTTTACGGGGCTATAATGAAATCATAAGTTTTGCTAAAATTTTCCAAATTTACACTTTTAATATTTACTTTAGTTATAAGTTTAATTGAAGTGGAGGGGTGAGTTTTGCCAAACAGTTTTAGTTATAAAAAGGGAAGGGAAAAAGTGCCACCGGGTTTCGAACTAAGGATCTCACGCCTAAACCCATACGCACGAAACCAACTGAGCTAGGCACATGTTTGTGTTTTATCCTACATAACAAGCTTTATAATGTAAAGTTTCTGTGTTATAATTTTGTATGCATGTTACTGAGTTATGTCATGGCTTGCATGGTGATATTTTCTTGTGTCCATTTCCTTCTTCTTCTCTACTAGTTATGCATGCTAGTCTATTGTGCCATGTTTTCTAGCAACCAAAGCAAGTTTTACTTAACCAAACGTGGCTCCTAATAAACCGAACATGGCACGAGAGTTCTATTTCAAGTTATGTTGCTATGTTACCTAGTTAAGAAGTTTCGATATGTTTAGATGAAAGTGTTCCTAACGAGTATAAATGTAATACTAGACATCGAAGCATAATATGAGTCGTATCGAAATAGGTTCGTGGAAAACTTACAATCACTCAAGAGAGTGGTGATGATCGATGAGTTAGTTTTCCAATCCTACCCCGTGTTCACCTTATAAGTGTTACCCGTATCCTTTATTTTTACCCAAGTTTCTCCTAGCTTTAATCCTTCGCTTCTACACCCAAGTACACGAGCTAGAACTCTTTTGCGTTTTCCTTTCCTTGGACCGATTCTCCACAGTGGACAACGTGTTTGGTGAGAGTATGAGACTGGTTTAAGTGAGTTAGAATGTGAAGTCACTTAGTGTCTTAGATGTGTGCTTATATAGGGAAATAAGTATAGTCTTCTTAATATTTTACTCAGCTTTCCTAACTCTAAGCTTATTAGTCATGTGCTACATTGTATTGGGTCTTGTTTTGTGTTGGTTTCTTGGCGTGGGATATGAGTTTTAACATGTCAAGGTATTGTCAAGTCACTAGGAGCATAATATCCAAAGGTTCCTCAAGTCAAATGGATAGTCAAAGAACACTTAGGTAATATTTTATTGGTTTAGGGTGGCTTAAGTTCAAGGATTGTCTCCTTGTTTTTCTTTCAAACACGCCATATCAGGGGACACAAAAAGGGATGTTTCATCCTTGTTTAGTTGATCTAGTTAGTTTTGTAGTTTGCTTTGAATGTTATTCATATTTTTGGGTCACGTTTTTGACAAACAGAAGGCAAGAAAAGGAAACATGAAACATGAAACTTTTACTAACTTTTCTAAATTCAAACTTGGGCTTGGGTGGTTATTTGGACGAGGCTAAGAAAAAAAATAAAGACAAGAGAGTTGGGTTTCTAATTTCACTCGTGTACCAAAGCTAGGCCCAAAATGGTTTTCAAATGTGTTGGGCTTATTTTGTGGGCTCGTGAGTTAAGGCAAGGCCCGAAGGGAAATGGAGTGGACTTGATCCGGTTATAAGGCTCATTAACGAGTTGGTTTCGAGTGGTGAAAAGTCTAATGAGTTCCGAGGCCCAATACGAATTTTATATATTTTTGTTATAATTAAATTCATATTTTTACAAATTTTTACGCATTCATTACGTATTTTAAAATTGTCAGGATCGTGGGGAATTTTATTCTGATCACAACGGTATATTCTATGAACGCTCAAGCTGCGTCGATCATGCATATGCCAAATGATATGCAAATGTGATGTTTTAGAAAATTTCAAGACGAAATAGATCGTGTTTAATTTCTGATTAGAGCGTTAAGTACATTGAAATTTTTAGGGAGCTTACAGTGACAGAAATCAGATATACGATTTTCAGAACCAAAATAATCCATTTTTCCTTTCCCCACAAACACAAAAATGACCTAACTTCTGCTTCCATCTCCATAGGGCTTCATATCCTCAAACATCTCATTCTTGAACATCATTGTAAGTAATTACACTCTTATGTTCTATTCATCATCATCTCCTTCCTAGGGTTTATGGTTTAGACTTATCAATTAAAGATTCAATTGATTATCAATTGAAAAATTAGGTATTGCAATAGTTAATTATAAAAGGTTCTTTGTAATTAAATATTTTTTCAAAATAACATTGTTAATACAATTTAAAACCATACACCCATCTTGACAAATTTTATTGGAATATTTGCTTTCTATGATCAATCATGCCCAAATCTACCTAACAAGATCACCATGAAACCGTCTACTACCTCTCTAGATATTATCGAAAAGAAGAGCTTTCAAAAACCAATCGCAAAATTTTCAAAAGGCTTGAAAAACGACTTATCCAAGAAGGTCGTGTTGTTAAGGAATGTTTCCTTGAAAACACCGACATTCGTCAAGTCTTCTCGGCAATTAACTTTGATTGTCTCCTAGATATCGATGAACAAATTTGTCCGATTTTTATCTTTGTGTTTTACAAAAGTGTTAGGATCATTCAAAACAATGATGAAAGCATCTCAATCACTTTCATTATCAACAACCAAACCATCACCTTACCCCTCAACACCTTTGCACAAATTCTTTGCATTCCATGTGAAGGAATTTGTATGTATTCCCAAGATTGGGCAATATCCGCTCAATCCTTTGCACTTGACCCCAAACCAATCTATCAAACTCCTCTCGATGATCCCGTAGTTGTTCGTGACACCATCTTCAACATAAAAGCCGACCAATCTCGTCTCAACCGTAACAAAGAACTCATTCATCGTGATCCCTTTCAAATGGAACTCTCCGAGATAATTCCCATTTACAAAAAGTGGGAAGAAATCCTTAGAGAAAATGTCATTTGTTTGGTCGGGAACGAACACCATCCCAATACGTGTCTTGTTCAAATGATCTATTGCCTCATCCACCAAAGACCATTCAACCTTGCCTATTACATGGCGAAAAGAATGGTAGGTGTGTTCAGAGTCAACAACATGGTACTTCCGTATGGTATGCTCCTAACACGACTCCCTGAGTATGTTAGTGCAATGCAACCTTCTCCTATCAATGATGATCATTTTCTTGCCAACCATGTTATGGTACCACTTACCAAACAACCCTTTAAAAGGCTCATGATAAATGGATTACTCCCCTTTACCCAAAAAGGCTCATGATAAATGGAAAAAGGCCTCCTGCTCTCTCGGACTCTTCAGACGAAGATGAAGAAGAAGTCGACCTCGTTGCCAACTTCCAAATCGACCCCATGACCTACTTTGAACAACTTCCCACTCTTCCAAATGAGTCTGAAGAATCCAAGCACTTTAAGGGGATGATCAAATGCCTAACTCACTACCTCATGACTTTAGGAAAGAAGAAGAGAAGAGATCGACGAAAGAGACATTATGCTTGTCTTTATGGTTGATGACGTATAGTCTATATCCGGGTTAGGGACCCGTCCAAAACCCAATACTGATAAGCCCAGCACAAGCTTGGCTACGCTGATAAGCGTTTAGGCCCACGAAGGCCCAGGTACGAATCTATTTACGGAATAGATATCGGATATCTCTTAATCAAGGAGATAATCATTCCCCAACCGACTTAGGCGGGATACGCCGAAGGTTGAGGAACACGGAACCAACAAAGATTCTGTGCGTATATAAAGGGAATTACATACCTCGTTAAAGGTACGATCTACAAAACCCTAACTCTCCTTTAACCCTAAACCGATTACTTACTCTCACGCCGGAGGATAATCGTGGGAGACAATCCCACGGTAAGCCTAACGGTGTTTTCTGTCTCTTAGTGCGCAGGTCTCAAGCAACGATTCTCAATTGATACGAGAGCCGGAGCTCCAAACAAGGAACGCCCAACTTTTGTATCAACAAGTGGCGCCATCCGTGGGACCATTCACTAAGAACCAAGAACTAGAATGACGAAGCATGGAAATCAGCGATGGCAAACAGACCTCACAGGAAAAAAGACGCATAGCGGATCAACTCCTAAGCAGACTTCTGGGACAACCAGTGCTGCTAAAAAGCAACTACCACCACCACCAGTGCCAGAGATCCACTGCGCACACCTTTTACTCCACTTCAATCGGTGCTAGAAGCTAACTTCACAAAAGCACCCGACGCGCCCGATAAGAACAAGGGCATATTGGTAGAAACAGACACCCCTGTCCTAGAGGGGGTCGTACCAGAATTAGAGCCAAGTAGTTTTGTCTCTCAAAACTATGAAGCCTTGGCTACTCTCATGCAAGAGGAAGCAAAGAAAAGGTCAGGTCGGAGCCTGCATGCTCGACTCGACTTTGGCCCAGAGTTTGAGACATCCCCACTGCGTCGTCAGAAGGAGAAGCGCGGTAGGGATAGTCGCCGGCCCCCTGTGTTCAACAGAATCGGAAGGAGAGTTGAGGAAGATGATACATCTGACTCACAGCATATGGAAGAAAGTGAGGAGGATGAAAAGCGCACCAATGTCCACGCCAGACTTGGTAGGCGCAAAGCCCAGGACAGACTTCGGCGACGATACTCCCCAAGTAAAAGTCCTTCAAGCACAAATTCTGAGGACAGTCGGCGCAAGCGCCGAAGGAGAGAAGATTCATCCTCTGATAATCCCTCGGACAACGAGGATAGCGAGACTGGACACTGGAAGTCCAGAAGGAAATACCATGACCAAGAGGAGGATGCGTTCACTAGACGCATCAGTGATTTCTCAGAAAACAAGAAGAGGCGCAAGCCTGCTAATGTCAAAACCTATGACGGAACAGGTAACCCTGACGATCACCTAAAAATTTTCGAATCAGCCGCAACTATTGAGAACTGGCCACAAGCAGTGTGGTGCCACATGTTTAATTCCACACTAGTGGGAAGCGCGCGGAACTGGTTCAACAAGCTTCCACGCAGAAGCATCAATGGTTTTGAAGAATTGAGAAAGGCGTTCCGCCTAAATTTTACTCAACGGAAAAAGTATGCGAAAAACCCCATTGAACTCGCTAGGGTCAAACAGCGCCAAGGAGAATCCACGAGCGCTTTTATGGAGCGCTTCAAGGACGAATGTATGCAAGTTAAAGCATGCCCCGAAGTACTCAAAATTTCAGGGTTTATGAATGGGATCAGCAACCCAGAACTTATCAAAAGATTGAATGACAAGATTCCCCAATCCTTTGATGAAGTCATGAAATGCACACGGTCCTTAGTCCAAGGAGAAGCTGCTGCGGCGGATAGCAAGAGAAGCTATTCAAACTACCGGTCACAGGAACAACCTGGGAGACAATCCACGGACCGGAATAGTAACCATAACAGGAGCTATCGCAACCAAGGGAGTGGGCTCGATAATGACAAGTACACTCCACTGACAAAAACGCCGAAGGAAATACTTGCAATAGAGGGTGCAAACTTTCCTAGACCGCCAAAAATGCGCACTCCAGAGGATCGGCGAGTAGGGAGTGGATACTGCGACTACCACGCATAGAAGGGTCACACCACTAACGAATGTGTCCAACTGCGCTAGCTCATCGACAAAATGGTTAAAGAAGGCAGATTGGACCATTTGGTCAAAAACATTAAGGAGGGAAAGGATAGACAGAAGAGTGGAAACAAGAAGGAGACACCCAAGGAAAAGGCCGACACCATCTACATGATACAATCATGGCAGCGGGTCACTAGACAGAAGGTCAGCCAGGAGTTTTCTCGAGGAAGCGAAATCTCTTTCCCCGCCTTAACTGCGGACAACGCAGTGGTCGAGCCACTCACCATTGCGATTAGTGCGGGTGGTCACGACATCCATCGCATGTATGTTGATGGTGGAGCATCGGCGGACATCATGTATGAGCACTGCTTCAAGCGACTGCGGCCAGAAATACGCAGTCAGTTAAGCCCGGTCAGAACGGCGTTGACTGGTTTTACGGGTGAAAAGATATGGCCTATGGGGCAAATACGATTACCAGTCAGCATCGGAAACAAAAAACACTCCGCGACGGCTTGGATGGAATTTATGGTGATCAAATCTCCCTCGCCATACAACGGAATTATCGGGAGACCTGGGATATCAACTATGCGCGCAATGCCATCAACAGCGCACGGGATGCTTAAATTCCCAGTGAAAGGGGGCATTGTTACTCTCTACAATGCCACTGTACCGCATAGAGAATGTAACACGATTACATGCGAAACGGCACCGATCCCAGAACAGCGCGCAACCAAAGTTCCAAATCTGAAGGTTGCGATTCACCCAGAATACCCGGAACAGGAAATATCCATCGGAGGGTCACTGTCGGACAACGGCAAAGCAGCTGTGTGCGCGCTCTTGCAAAAGAACTTGGACTTTTTTGCATGGGAGCCGAAACACATGACTGGGGTACCACGCTCAATCACAGAGCATAAACTGAGAATCTGACAAGGGTACTCACCAATACGCCAGAAGAAGCGCGGCCAAGCTCCAGAGCGCACGCAAGCGATTCTGGCAGAAGTACACAAACTGGTAGATGCAGGAATTATGCGTGAAGTCTACTACCATGACTGGCTTTCTAACCCAGTAATGGTCAAAAAGAGCGAAGGTAGCTGGCGAATGTGCGTGGACTTCACCGATCTTAACAAAGCATGTCCACAAGACTGCTACCCATTACCAGAGATAGACTGGAAAATAGAGTCTCTGTGTGGATATCCATTGAAGTGTTTCCTCGATGCGTATAAAGGATATCATCAAATCCAAATGGCTAAGGAGGATGAGGAAAAAACGGCCTTTCACACAAGCCAAGGCATCTACTGTTACACAAAAATGCCCTTTGGCTTGAAGAATGCAGGCGCCACCTACCAGCGGTTAGTAGATAATGCTTTCGAAAAACAGGTGGGCCGCAACCTGGAGGTCTATTTTGATGACCTGGTCATAAAGAGCCATACTGAAGATGAGTTAGTGCGCTATATTGAGGAAACGTTCAAAACTCTACGAGAAATCAATATGAAGCTAAATCCCAAAAAATGTACCTTCGGCGCCACTAAAGGCATGTTCCTCGGATACCTAATAGAGCCTGACGGTATAAAACCATGTCCAGAAAAGACAAAGGATGTCATCGAACTTCCTTCACCGCGCACGTTGAAGGAGGTCCAATCTCTCAATGGAAAGCTAGCTGGTCTTAACAGGTTCCTGTCTAAGTCAGCAGACAAGTCTCTACCTCTCTTCAAAACACTCAAGAAGTGTATCAAAAAGGGGGATTTTCGGTGGACTACGGAGGCAGAAGAAGCCTTCACACAACTTAAACAACACCTGGCAACGCTCCCCACACTTGTCGCACCCCGACCAGGGGAAGAGTTAATTATGTATCTGTCCGCAACTGAGGGAGCAGTCAGCGCAGTGCTACTAACAGATAGGGGTTCAGTACAAACCCCTGTCTACTTTGTAAGCAAGGCGCTCAAGAAGACGGATATGCACTATAGCGCCATGGAAAAATTAGTTCTGGCGTTGGTGTTTGCTGCTAAACGGCTACGCAGGTACTTCCAAGCGCATCCAATAGCAGTAATCACAGACCAACCAATCAAGCAGATCATCTCCAAACCCGACGCATCAGGCTGACTGCAGAAGTGGAGTGTATTGCTATGTGAGCACAACATCTCTTACAGACCACGTACCGCAATCAAAGGACAGATTCTGGCAGACTTCATCATCGAAAAGCCAGACGCCGAGGAGGTACCCGCACCAAGAAGGACGGAACTGCATGATCCATGGATCTTGTTTACAGATGGATCCTCATGCGTTGATGGTTCAGGAGCAGGCCTCATTCTCACAAACCCAGAGGGAATGGAATTCACTTACGCACTGCGTTTTGAATTTACAGCGACAAACAATGAGGAAGAATATGAAGCTCTAATAGCTCGACTACGCATTGCATCTCGGATGGGTGTACGTAACCTAGAAGCAAATGTGGACTCCCGATTAGTGGCCAACCACGTGTTGGGCGAATACATGGCTAAAGAAGAAAATATGATTCAGTATCTCGACAAGACCAAGACACTGATCAAAGGCTTTGACAGATTCACCATCAAGCAAGTTCCCAGAGGGGAAAATCGGAAGGCAGATGCACTAAGCAAGATCGCCTCGACAACCTTCGCACACCTATCAAAGCAAGTGCTGGTCGAAACACTGAAAAGCAAATCAATATCGGAGATGGAAGTCTCCACAGTAATAGAGGAGGAAGGTCTTACATGGATGACACCGATAACGGAATTCCTAAGCAAAGGAACGTTACCCCAAGAACAGAAGGAAGCTCGCAGGATACGGCGCACAGCACAGAGATTTGAACTTCAAGACAACATACTGTACCACCGCACCTTCCTCCAACCATGGCTCCACTGTGTTGGCCCCCTACAAGCAAATTACGTGCTGCGAGAAATCCATGAAGGTTCATGCAGCATGCACTAAGGACCACGGTCCGTTGTGGCACGCACCATGAGATCAGGATACTACTGGCCAACCATGCACCACGATGTGCGGGACTTAATAAGGAAGTGCAACAATTGCCAAGTTCATAGACCTGTCCCGTGCCAACCACAGCACGAGCTAACCCCAATTACATCACCATGGCCATTCTACAAGTGGGGTATCGACATTGCAGGACCTTTTCCAGTCGCAGCAGGAGGGTTAAAATTCCTCATAGTCGCTATAGACTACTTCACTAAGTGGATCGAAGCAAAGGCAGTAGTGACAATCACGGGCAACCAGGTAAAGCGCTTTGTCTGGGAAAGTATTGTATGCCGCTTCGGACTGCCTGGGGAAATCATCTCGGACAACGAGAAACAATTCTGCGACAACCCTTTCAAACACTGGTGCGAGATGTTGAACATCACACAGCACTTCGCGTCAGTTAAACACCCACAAACCAACGGCTTAGTGGAACGTGCGAATCGAAGCTTAGGTGAAGGAATTAAGGCACGCCTAGACAAGCACAAAGGAAGGTGGGTGGAAGAGCTATCACATGTCTTATGGGCGCATCGCACCTCAATCAAAACCAGCACGGGAGACACTCCTTTCTCTCTAGTCTACGGGACAGAAGCCGTCATACCAGCCGAGATCGGCATGCCAACCATCCGCACCGCTGAAATCAATGTGGCAACCAATTATGACGAGAGACGTGTCGACTTAGACCTGCTAGAAGAAACGCGCGAACGCGCAGCCATACGTGAGGAAAAATCAAAGTCAAGGATGAAAGGATACAATGACGCTAAAGTGCGCAGTGTTTCATTCAGACCAGGAGACTTTGTTTACCGCGCCAATGATGCGAGCCATGCAGAAGACACATGTAAGCTTGGACCAAAGTGGGAAGGACCCTACGAGGTTACTGAAGCACTAGGAACAGGCGCGTACAAGTTACGAGGCTTGGATGGTCGAGAACTGCCGCGCACATGGAACATCTGCAACCTCAAGAGGTGCTACCTATAGGAGTGGCTACGGCCCAGCGTACAAGCGCTCAGGCACTTTACTACAGTACCCAATAAACATCTATGTATTTACTTTTTATTTCCTTAGTATAATGTCTTATTTGTTTCTCACAAACACTTGCAAGTATTAATAAAACGTCGCGGTTTCTAGCTAACTCCGTGACACACTTCAATTTGTTACTTCCATATACCGTATGTCTTAACAATTTTTTTATTTTTTGCCTACATGGCGTGCATGCAATAAATAAACCCACGATGGTAAAAGGATAAGTTAAGCTACTAAACAACTTGTTGAGTAAGAGGGTTGCAAACCCATCAACACCGGATCACGTATCCTTGTTAAACACCTTGTTCTCGAGACCTTGGAATAAGTTTTGTGCGCATCTCACGACGGGTGCGCAACATCGCATATGGTGCACGTTTAACAACTTAGGAACCAAGACACTTGATTCCTTAATGTGATAGTTACAGTACGCTGCATATCATAACATACACGACTATGATAAAATACTTAGAAATTATTTCTCAATTATACTATGATCTTCATACATGATTATGGATTTCCTATATTATTCGCGCTGGCGTACACATTTGATTTTCCAACGAATACGTTTTTTACGCAAAGACAAACTGATAAGTATGAACATTACAAGTTGCAATACTACTCACATACAATTAGCAAAAGGAGATTTTTATTAATAGCTACAAATTCTTACACAAGGATGGTTACTTTAAAAAGTACAACCTAACAACTATGACAACGCTAAATAGATGAGCTACCCACACGGGTTGCGGTATATTTTGTCTCGTCAAGCCTCTTCAACAAGTCCGAGTCTTGGCGAGACACGGTGGCAACACTCACGGGCACGCCATCAGATCTTGGAAGATGAGCTGCACCAACCCCGCACAAAATTGCTTTACCCTTAATACCTTCCCTTTTAGCAAGTCTGGTAGCATGCGCTTCCAATACTTCCTTCAAGGACATTTCTCTCTCTAAAGCAAAGGGATTCAGCATGTCCTTAGGGCGAGCAAAAACAGGTACCTGCAACTGAGAGACATCGGGCTTCAGATAATAGTCCGATTGCGCTTCTGCATCATCCGTACGATGGCGCGCTAAGGTCAATCCTTCCATCATAACGGTTATAGGATAATCCTGGTCGCGCTCCATTTTAGCAATCATGGGAAGCTCTAAAGTCTTCATTTTATTCATAGCAGCAACCAGGTTATCATAAGACTGCGCGTCATACCCAGGAACTTTTTCAACAGGTACCTTCAGCAAGTTAGCCTCCTGCAGCGCCTCTATAGCCTCTGATTTTCCTCTCGCCAAAGCACATTGGACTACCCCACCAAATTTGTCCACTACCTCCTTGGACTCAAGAGTACTCAGCGCAGCAAGAAACAGACCATGGCTGATAAGCCACCTGCGCTCAGAGATGGTAGACATTAGATGAGGATATAATTCCTCATCATACTCCAAAGTAAGCTTACGCAGCTTCATCTCTTGTGCCTCCAGAGCACTGCTCACAGTTGCACCAAAATTTTCCAACTGCGAGCTCAATGTGTCCTTATTCTTCTCCAGATACTTTAGTGCCCAGAGAATCGACGCCTTGTACCCTGACGACTCTGTGCACTCTTGGCTTATTTGGCCCATCAACGCCATTTTCTCCTCGGACTGCTTCTGCACATACATGCTCAAACTCTCTACCTCAGCCCTGGCACTAGCCAACTGCGCCTCTAGCAAAGCAATCTTCTCATCTTTTTGCGCACCTTGGCTGCTTTCACCAGCAATATGTACCCTTAGCTTCTCAACTATTGCAGCTTGGTGCGCAGACACCTGTACTAACTCCTCAACCAATGGACCCACTGATGCAACCCCAGCAGCCAAATCTTCATCTTTTTGGCTGAATGGCTCAGACTGCACAAGACTATCCTTGGGGGGAGACTCCGTAAACTGCTCAAACCTGCATACACGGACAGAGCATTAACAGTTTCCCATATACAGTTGGTACGCAAAAAAAATGCATTCACAATATTACTTATTGTGGGCCAGCGACATCAGCGGACGGGTGAGATGATGCAACATCACTATTGGATGATTCCACAGTGAGGATCACAGGGCGTTTCTTCCTTGATGAGCTCGCGCCATCCTCTCCACGGGATCTTTTGCGCTTTAACCCAGATTCCGGCTCTTCTTCTTCTTCTTCCATAGGTTGCGCCACGGCTACAGGTGGTGGCTGCGCTACGGGAGAAGGCACCCTGGAGCTTGGCACGCTTTGTAGCGGCGTCGCTTCCATTGCGACAGAGGAGCTAGCACCTGTTTCCCCTATATTCATCTCCATGGTATGACCTGCAGTAGCCGCTAGTATAGCTTCCTCTCCTTCTTTCAGGGGACGTGTCCCTACCTTCACCTCGACAGGCTTTGCTAAGTGCACAACGGTGAACAGATCCATCTCTGCGCAATAACAGACAACAAATAACACAGGTTATATAATGCGCGAAAAGGACGGAAAGATCTTACATTAGTTATAAAAGGGGTTCGAGGAACGAGTACCCACCCTGGCCATTGGCGCCTAAGAAGATTGGCATCTCATCCGGCATACCAAAATAATTACGGTTGATGCCCATATGCACCAAAAATTCCTCAGGATAGGAACTAATGGGGATGCGGTTCGCGTTTATCAATTCCGCATCCTCAGCAACATATGATCCAGGCACGGGGCACTCATCCCTCGGCAACGTTCCCCGGGTATAAAAGTCATAATGCCACGGGAAGCATGTGTCGTCTACCCAGAAAAAGGACTCTCTCCAATTTCTAAGCACATCTAGCTTCTCAGTATAACACTGAAGTCTACCGGCGCTCTTAGCAAAGGATACCCACCCATGTAACCATGTCGTGTGATAAAAGGCACGAAATAGGTGGATGGTTGGGTTAACTGCCAACAAACGGCAGTTCACCTAAAAATTGGTAATTTTAGTCGCGCCGATGCAGTGCAGCTGAGATAGGTGTAGCTCGTAATAATTTAAAACATCGCACAAAAATCGGGATAGGGGCACACGTTGATTGGCGAATTTAAAAAACCGTGTGTATACCCCTATTTTCCCTTTAGGGAAATCCGCAATAGATGCCCGCACACCCGGAACAACCGGATGCACGTCAAGAGGTATAAAGTAATCTGAAGTGAATTCTAGAAGATCGCCTTCGGTGAGGTCGGAGGTGAAATCGGATAACTGTTTGACCATGGTATTACAAAGCGCACGCGTGGTTACCTTTTGAATGCAGTGTTTTCCTGGGTTGCAGTTGGAAGTTTGGTTAGCAATGGCGGATGAACGTTTTTACTGTGAGAAGAAAGTGGAAATGAAGCGATGGACTATATAATTTTTCTCATCCACACTATGAGTGACACGTGGACCCCACTACTACTAACTTTGTGGCTAAGATTGCTTGATGGGATGTTACTGCAGTTACTTTCCCTCGATTTACGAGGCACCAATTTTTTAATCCCATGTCTAGATACAATGTACGGGAGGTTATATTTTTATGGCTTCTTGGCTACGCTTCGACGATTGTTCCCTTGACTACGGTTATTAGTCTAGCATCCGCAGTTATTCACTGCGCATACTAGACTGGGGGGAAATGATGACGTATAGTCTATATCCGGGTTAGGGACCCGTCCAAAACCCAATACTGATAAGCCCAACACAAGCTTGGCTACGCTGATAAGCGTTTAGGCCCAAGAAGGCCCAGGTACGAATCTATTTACGGAATAGATATCGGATATCTCTTAATCAAGGAGATAATCATTCCCCAACCGACTTAGGCGGGATATGCCGAAGGTTGAGGAACACGGAACCAACAAGGATTCCGTGCGTATATAAAGGGAATCACATCCCTCGTTAAAGGTACGATCTACAAAACCCTAACTCTCCTTTAACCCTAAACCGATTACTTACTCTCACGCCGGAGGATAATCGTGGGAGACAATCCCACGGTAAGCCTAACGGTGTTTTCTGTCTCTTAGTGCGCAGGTCTCAAGCAACGATTCTCAATTGATACGAGAGCCGGAGCTCCAAACAAGGAACGCCCAACTTTTGTATCAACAATGGTTATGTCAGATATTTTATGTTCCTTAACAATGGTTGTTTATGATTGTGCTAGATTTACATTGTTACTTCGATGTTTGAATATTATCACTATTACTCGCCTTTATGTTATGATTGTGTATGATACTTACTTGTTTTGATAGCTACTTACAGTAGAAACTTGTAGTATTAGTATGCATCATCTAGTGCAAAATCTGCACACTTTCTGTAAGGCTACAGATCTGCAGGAGCCGGATCCCTCACTTTGAACTAGCCGGATCCCTCTATTAAGGGATCTGTGGGATCCGGGCATACAGAAGTAGAGTTTCAGACCTCCACACTTCAAACCATTACTCTAGACCACATCAACTAGCTAAACATGATTTTTTAGGATTACTCAAGTCTTCCTCAAGCTCAGTCGGTCCCACACTCACTCATAGCTAATTTAGGATCACATTTAAGGTGCTTTTTGATTTATCATTTCACCAAAAATCATCATCCTTCCGCTCCAATGCTCACACATCATTTTTACATCTATAGAAACCTAGTTTTTTAATTCTATCAATTTTAGCAAATTGATTTTAGTCATCCTTACCTCAAAATGGGCCAAAAACTAGTTTTTTATTTCTTATGATTTTTAAAGAATTTTTCAAATTTATCTTAAGATATCATATGATCTCTAGGATCATTTAACACCACTTAACACTCTCAAATCCATTAGTATCATCTTTGATCACCCATTGGTGCTCACAAAGTCTCGTTTTTCTTCCATAAAAGGCAATCATTAGCAACCATCACTCATTTCTCTTGATCATTCAAGTCCCCTTTCATTTAAGACACTTAAGAAGACTGAAACACTCAAGATGTATAGGTACTAGACCTTACAAAACATCATTTTCCTCTTTTCTTGGCTGCTGAGAGTCGGATCCCTAGGATAAGCCTAAACGGATCCTTCATTGGAGGGAACCGTGGGAACCGGCTGCACAGAATCAGCTAATCCTAGCTAAAACAATCATTTCAAACTTTCCTTGCTAACTTAAACACTCCATCTTGTCTTAATTGACTTCCTTGATCAGTGCAACTCTGAAGTTGACTCTTGTGCATGAAAATCATTGCAATTTGAAGGATCTTAGTGGCTTAAGCTTTAAATTCAATTATCAAATCCTTCTCTTTATAAACCACCTTGTTAGGACTTCTAAGTCACCATCATAAACATCATTCTCAGCAACTAGAATCACTATCCATTTATCATTTCATCATGAGGAAAGCTCCTAGTGCTAACTCATCCACCAAAGGACCACCCAAGAAACTTGCTCGTGTTGTTCACGAAATTTCTTCAACCGAATCATCTCCAGTTAAATCCACAAACTCTAGGATTTCCCCTCCACCAACTCAACCAAAACAATCCCTAAAAGGATTGTTCCCACAAAACTGCCATTGCCAAACACTACTATACCTCCTAAACCAAACACCCCTATTTCCACTAAACCATCACCCTTAGTGCCTAGAGCCTTATCATTCACCACTCCATTTTCATCTCCACACCTCTACAACTTAGAGGACTTGCCTTCTAGGCCATCTCATCCTCCACCATTGCCAACATTCTCCTCAATAGAGAGAATAGCGCAACAACAAAACAATGGTAGCATTGGTATCCTTTTCCCCATCACCCTCAAATAGTCTCTTTTGGATAATGAGGAATCATCAAAGTCAACCACCTGATCACATGGAAGTGGATACCTCTCTACCACCATCCTTGACACATATTCCACCACCACCACCTTTGGTTGAACCACCTCCAAATGTACCTCCACAAATCCTTCCTTCTTTTGTGGAACCTCAACCCAACCTTCCATCTTAAGCCATTCCATTTCTACCACCACCATTTCCGAGCCATGACAAAGATTGTTATCATTGTCAACATGTTGAAGGCTTGGTACATGAACTACGTGAAGAGCTACGTTTCATGTTTTATCACCTCCTCAAACGTTTCGTTGAGGTCAACAAACCTAAACAACCGTGAGCTTAAGGATTCAAGTGGTGTCCTAGTATTAAGCTTAACTTAGATTGATTAGGAATCATATTTCATGTTTAAGTTATTCTTTTAGTTTTAGAGATATGTAGATCATTTCTCGTGTTTTTATTGAATGAAATTACATGTTATATGCCATATTGTCTTGAGAATATGTTTGGTGCCATAATACATAACTCATTCTGATGGTAACATCACATTTCACATCACCATTGCTGTCTTAAGCATGCAGGCAGACGGATACCTCACTTTTGCCTAGACGGATCCCTCTCATGGAGGAACCGTGGGATCCGTGCAACAAGAACAAGTTTTCTTACCAATTTGAGTCTTATTTGCAAGAAATTATGCATCATATACTTGTTTTCTAACCTTTGTTTTGTAGATTTTCAATATACACTTGAAGACTTTGACACCCTCAACAAGGGAGAATTTATTGTCAAAGTAAAAACGTTGCAAAAACGCTTGAAATACTTTCACATAGGATTACATTTATACTTGACGTCCTCCTCACAAAGGAGCACTCGTCAAGGGGGAGCATATTCGTCTAAAAGACGAAATCATTTGCAAACGATATTGCAAAACACTCGTTTAGCTTTCCTAATTACTTGACGCCCTCAACAAAGGGAAGCACCCGTCAAGGGGAAGCTAAGACGAGAATCTTTCTCATCTCTTACTCTCTATTTTTCATATTTTTTCTTTTCACATGTTTTTCTTCAAACAATGTGTTAGTTTCTTTTCGACGCTCTTTTTGTTTCGACAAAAAGGGGGAGAAGAGAGTAAAAAACTCTAATTCAAACTTTTACGAATTTTAGTTTTTCTTTAAAATAATCTTATATTTTTTCATCAACAAAAACGGGGAGATTGTTAATACAAATAAGCCGTAAAAAGATTTATTTATATTTTACGATCTTCTAATGTTTTGTCGATAACAAACGTAAAATCAGTTTAACGAAACAAATAAAATACGTAAATAGTTTGAGCGAATAGTTTTCTAACACAATTACATTTTTATACAAAACACTAAACAGGTAATAGTGTTTACATTTTATAGAAATGCATATGTATAACAACTAGTGTTTACATAATGGGTATATATATACATACTTAGTATATATTGTAATGGGTATGATAAGGATTTAAAACGTACACTTTTAAAAGATCATTTAAGCCCTTAATCGACCACTTATATATCCGTTACTGCTTAATTTCATTCATTTTCACTTTTTTGGTCTCTTGGAAGCAAAATGCTGGAATGATGCACATTTGGACGAAAAGGAATGAATACATGAAGAAAATGGCAAAGTCAAGATCGAAGCCACTCAATCTGCTCAAAATGAACCTGACAGCGTCACAATCAAAAGGCGATACCGTCCCTATATACAGACTTGATAAATACATGCACCAGACGGCTCAGTGGAATTTTTGTTCATATAAGCTGACGGCGTCAGGCTTTGAAGAAGAAGGGCGTCGCTTAGACTTTTCATCTCAGATGGCCCAGATCCAGAATCAGACGACGTCCCAACTAAATACTGACGGCGTCACAACTCTAAGGTAACGCCGTCCCAACGATGACTTGGCCAAGACGAAAACCCTAATGACGGCGAGCTGACGGTATCCCACCTATAAGGTGAAGCCATCGCACTTGTAAATCTATATATAGAATTCGATTTTTCTGCATTTAGGGAGGTAGAATTTTGGAGAAAAAACCCTAAACGTTTGTAGTATGATTTGAACAGTATCTTAGGGTCCCAAACCCTATTTTACACATCAAGATAAATGTTTTAATCCAAAGTATCATTATGTCTTCAATTGATTGTGTGCATGCTTGCTTGTTTAACATGTCTAGCTAAATTTCTTGTGTGTTTGCTTAGATCTATGAAATCTAGTTATTAATTATTGTTAGGTTGTCTCTTATCTTAATTGTAATTGGCTTAGGAGTGCAACTAGGCTTCATTCATTGTGTTTAATTCTTGAATATTCTTTGTGAAAGTGAGGCTTATGAATTAAATAGTTTAAGGACTTGCAGATTTCGTAGGCTAAAACCAAAGGTAACCTCAAAGAGTTAGGGCACACGCATTCTCTATGACCTTAGGAGTACAACGCGTTAAGATAAGGTGTGACAACTCAACCGACCAATAAAATATAACTAGGGAGTAATAGTATCTATGTAAACACACTTTTAATCATCATACGAGCACACATCAAATAGACATAAGACTACCCATAGAATTAGATAATTAGATAGTTGAAGTAATCGTTAGAAATACCACCCCCAAACCACTTGCCCCGAGATATTTACCTTAACTTTCTCAAAAACCATAAAAAGATAAAAAATAATCATCCTCAACCCCCACCTTAGCGTAATACATTTCTTGCTAGCATTCCTATTCCCCTAGAGAATGATATCAATACCCGAGGCTTACCCAATGCTACATTCCAACGATTAGGTTCACTGCCTAGGTGGTTGAAAAACTTGCTCGAAGAAAAGGAAGTTCTTTTGACCCCGAATGCGCTTCATACGCACATCAGGGGTAATATAATGGGTAAGAATCTAAGTACTTGACCCATTAACTAGATACATTGAATATAGTTGGGTAAAACTCAAAGTCCATGACCCATGCCCATGGAGCATAATCCATAACCCATGACCTATTGCATGACATCATGCATGAAGTCATGTTGGGTAGTATTCATAACCCATGGAGCTAATCCATGACACATTGGCTAGATGCATTGCATCTTCTAGATACATTGTATCTATTTGGATATCCATAGTCCAAAGTCTATGACCCATGACCCATGGTCCATGACCCATAAACCATTTAGGAGGAGTGTCCTACGGATCCCACAGTTTACACTGGACGGATCCCTCATGTAAGGGATCTGTGGGATTCGGGGAACAGTAGTGATTTTTTGTCTATAAATAGTGAGCCATTTCTTCATTGTAATTCACCCCTTTCACACACATTCTCTCTTAGTGTTATAAACTCTCTAACCTCATATCCAAAGGATCTTTCTATGTAGTTTTGTGTTTGTGTGATTCTCTAGGTTCCTCTTAAAGGCGAGATCACCACCTCTTGAAGTCGAGCAAGCTAAAGTCCATGGGTTTCCAAGCTTCGTCATCATCAAGACTACTAATGTTATCTTGTTGACAGTTCTTTCCTTTCTCATTAGAAGTGTTGTGTTGAAGACATAGGTGAAAGATGTCTAAAGGGTTAAGTCAAAGGCATTAGTGAAAGGTGCCAAAGATCCATGTCAAGGCATTAGTGAAGGGTGCCGAAAGTCCGTGTTGAAGGCATTAGTGAAGGGTGCCTAGGTCTTGTGTCAAAGGCATTAATGAAAGGTGCCTAGGGTGTACATTCGATATGGTGCATCAATGTACAAGATAGATTAGTTTGGGTCGAAGGATATTGATATCCTTGTTGATATTGTAATAAGGAGTGGATCTCCTTTGGGATAGGTGTTGTGTAATGTTGGGTAGTAGTTCCTCCTTAGTAATTGAACTCGGTATCTAGCCTGGTACCGGTTAAAGTGTAGGCGACGTTGTGTTAGTTTTGGTTCTACCTCGTGGATGAACCCGGTGTCTAGCCTTGTACTGGATAAAGAGTAGGCGATGTTGTGAAGGCTTCTTCGCCACATAGAGTTTGTGTTGTGTAGTGATTACGAACTCTCGAGTAGGTGACTCGGGGAGCTGAGTAGGGCAAAGAAGGTGTCCTTGTAGCCGAACCACTATAAATACTCGCGTTATGGTTTTGTGCTTCTCACTCTTTATCTTTGCACTACTTATTTATATGCTTATCTATCAACATCCAACACACACATTTAATAGATTGACATAAGTCAATCTAAATAGTTTTAATCGGTAAAAATATTCAACCCCCCTTCTAGTTTTCCACAAAGCTCTTATGGAATAAAAACGTATTAACCAAGTTATTAGGTAAAATGCAAGACTTGTCTATGTGTGCAATGGTTGTACTACTTTCATTGGTGTTTGTCTTCTCCCTAAACTCGAGGCTTATAAGTCGGTTAATCATGTCACTATTAACCAAGCCCGCATAACGCACTACAAAATTGACTATAATTTATCTCAGCTACGATATTGTGACTACGGCAAACAACGAGGCTTTCACTAACTTATGGCCTAATAGGTTATCTATATACTAGTAGCCTATTATCCACTTAACTAATAAAGGAAACATAACCTTTTTAAATATAGCCTAAGATGTTCTTAGTCTATAGTTCACTTAACCAATATCATAAACACGACGTTCTAATAGTACTAGTGATCTAGTCATATAGGTAATTTCTATGAATATCTATCACAAAGCCAGCTTATTATCCACTTAAGATTATTACTGCAATAATGAAACAATACTACATCTATAGGCCTTAACCTATTATCCACTTAACACAATTCCAAATAACAATGAAACATGAATATATCTACAAACTAAATCCAGTTGAATAACAAATAACAATAATCAAGCACATAAATGAGTATGAAGTGATAAACATAATCAACATGCAATCGAAAGAGAAAACAACCGATATAAACAAATCAAAACATTAAATTATAATAAACTTGGCTAATGCCTACAAATATTAGCCCATAATCTATGTAACAATACACATATTCGGAAGGATTAAAATAAAGTTCCTAATGAAAACAATACGCTAACCGAACGAGTGATGTGGAGTATAATGATTACAAGACTTTTCCTATGGAATGAACGCACTTGCAGGACCTTCTGGTCTTCTAAAATCCTCTATGAGTCGTACTTGGTGGTTAAAAGATCTCTGAGGTTTTCTATATATAGTCTTCGAAAACAGGTCGATACGCGTATGAGTGAGACCAATACTGCGTATCGAGGTAACTTAGCGTAGCGTCTATGATTATAATATTCTAGAATATTCATCAACTTTCATCCAATACGTCGTATCGTTGCACATGGATACGGCATATTGGAGTCTTCCCGTCATGGATTTCTTGTGAAGTTAGGACTTGGATACGTCGTATTTGCTGATGTGAACACGGCGTATTAATACTAAAACGTGCTCGTTCTTTTTCTTGACCAAGGTTTCATATACTGCGTATTGTAGAAGTAAATACGTTGTATGCATCAAAGTCAGACAATGGTCTTGAATTCTTCTAAGTCTTGGGATACGACATATCGTCTGAGTCTTTGAATCTTTTTTTGTTTAACAAAAAACGGGAAGAACCGGATAGGTACCGATTTCCCGGTACCGAATACCGGTACCGGTTCCGGTACCCGAATCCGGTCCGGTACGGTACCGGTACCTCCATTTTTGCTCGGGAAAAAATCGGTACCATCAATTCGGTACGGGTTCGGTACCAATCTGGTACCGTGCTCATCCCTAATAGGATGAGTTGGTACCAGAATCAACAGACTTCTTGAACTTTATCAATTTAGCTCCAAAACACGTCCTTTATGCTAACTTTCACCAATTGCTCGATAGTAACTGGGATTTACATAAATAAACGGTTAAGCATCAATTCTCATATAAAATGATATAAAATGAGCAATATAAACAGGATAAATGACGCTATAAATTAGTCATTATTTGATGTCATCAGGTATATAAGTATGTTAGTTGACAATCAACTCTGATAAGTATCACTTTTGTAAATGGTTAATATACAAATATGTTATTAAACGTTTTAAAAATTGTTTCTAATGTAACGAACTATTATTTTGTTCATTTGAGTTACCGAATTTATGAAACATGACTTATATGAGGTCAATGAACTTATAAACATATACACATACATCAATAAACTTGTAAAAACATGACATATATGTTACTTAAATATCCAAAAATATGCATTAGTAACCCAAAAATATGAAAAAAAATCTAAATTACAATTTTAGTAACCCAAATAAGCAAAATGAAAATTCGTGGCCATGGGCGCTCTTTTTAAAAAAATTAGTGACATGTTTGTGTATTAACAAACTCAACAAATTTGATACATAAAAACTTGTAATAAGAATGGTAAATGTTTATACTACATGTTAATACAAATAATGTTTAAATACGTTATTTATATTTTTTGACATCTCTACGTTTTGATAATAACAAAATGTAAAAACATTTTACGTCAAATTTTATGTAAACAAGTTATCAGTCGTAGAATTCCATTTCAATGTAAATCACTCAAGGTATGAGCAAACAAATTTTAGACTTAACGATTTGTAACCACCGGTAAATTTCCGTCTATATTAAACTAATACTTATCCATTTTCTACGTCTATTTTTTTTAAAACGTAAACAGTTTATCTAATCACAACAACTAATGTGACGTACCTCACATTTTCAATAAACGTGCTCACACGCGGACCGACACCAACGACCTTATGTTTATTTCACATAAACAACTTTATATGTCAAGTATCAAAAGTTTTCAACTTTTATTTACCACTTTACGTTATTTCGTTAACGTACGATTATTAAACTTTCAAACTAAACGTTAGCCATTTATTAGAATTTACCTGAAACCCTAATTTATTATAACTATGATTTTACTAAATCTTAAATACTAAAGTACAACATTTTATACCTAGAGTACAAGTCTTTAAAGCACAAAAACCTAACTTTATGTTATTTCTCTTAGTCTACAAATCTATGATTTTATGTAAATAAAATCACAAAATCTAATTAATATACATATGTAATTTTTACTAATGTACAAGTCATTCATGTACATGTACAAGTCATTAATGCATAAAAGCTTAATGCATATATAAATCACATTATAAACCTCAGTGTACTCACTATAAAACACATAATACAAAGTCTTTAATGCACAAGCCTTAAACTAGATTTTATTATACTTTACAAACCTACAGTACAAGTTCCTAAAGCTCATGGTACAAGTACCTTAAGCCAATTCGTGACCCTTGTTCCATTCTAGTCCATTTTCGAACTAAACCCTAACCAAACTCACCCTAATCTTGTTACAAACCAACCTAAACCCTAACTAAACTCTCTCTAGGCTCATATTAAGCCACCACATCTCATCTTCTAGAAATTCACCATGCTCAAGAATATCAAGCCATCTACATGTCACATTCTAAACCATTTGAACCAAAAGGATACAAATCGAACAAATAGTGCTTTCCTTCTAAACCATTCGAATCACATGGTAACCTAAGTAGACACATCACCTTGTCTTCAAGAATGTCTAGCTAAGAATGTGGAAAACTAGAAGGGGGGTTGAATAGTTTTACCAATTAAAACTTCCTTTTAAAATATTTAGATCGACTTATGTCAATCTATTTAGATGTGTATGGTGGACATTGATAGGTAGATATATAAAAGTGTAATGAAAGATAAAGAGTAAGAAGCACATAACCACGACACGAGTATTTATAGTGGTTCGGCTACAAGGACACCTTCCTTGCCCTAATCCACTCCCCGAGTCACCTACTCGAGAGTTCGTAATCACTACACGACACCAACTCCTTATGGCGAAGAAGCCTTCACAACGTCGCCTACTCTTTTTCTGGTACTAGGCTAACCACCGGGTTCTTTCACAAAGGAGAACCACACCTACCACAATGTCGCCTACCCTTTATCCGGTACTAGGCTAAGTATCGAGTTCCATTGCAATGGAGGAACTACTACACAACACCTAACCCCAAAGGAGACCCACTCCTTATTACAACACCATCAAGGATATCAACATCCTTGGAAACAAACAATCACTATTTGTATAACGATGCACCTCATCAATTATACGACCTTGGCATCCTTCACTAATGCCACTTGATTTGACTCCTAGGCATCTTTCACTAATGCCCTTGACACGAACGCTTGACACCTTTCACTAATGCCTTCGTCTTGACTCCTTTAGGATTCTTCACTAATGCTTTTGACACAGACGTTAAGCAACCTTCACTAATGCTTTCGTCTTGACTCTTTCGGCATCCTTCACTAATGCCTTGGACACAACACTTCTATGGACAAAGAAAGAAACATCAACAAGAGAACCTCAGTAGTCTTGATGATGACGAAGCATGGCAACTCATGGACTTGAGCTTGCTCGACTTCAAGAAGTGGTGATCTCGCCTTTAATAGGACCCTAGAGAATCACACCAAAAAACAAAAGACAAACTACATAGAAAGATCCCTTAGGATCTGTGGTTAGAATGTTACAATACTTGGGAAAAGTATGTGTGGGAGTGGCAACCCAAAAGGAAGAAATGGCTCATTATTTATAGAAGAAAAACATCTATTTTTCCACGGATCCCACGGATCCCTCACTTGAGGGATCCGTCCAGTGTAATACTGGGGATCCGTGAGACGCTCCCTTTTGACCATGGGTTTTGGGTCATAGGTCATGGGTTATTGATCATGGGTATCCAAGTAGATACAATGTATATACAAGATGCAATGCATCTAGTCCATGGTTCATGGATTAAAACAATGGACCATGGATTAAAACCATGGGTCATGAATATTATCCATATATGACATAAGCATGATGTTATGCAATGGGTTATGGGTCAAGCTCCATGGGTATGGGTCATGGACTTTGGGTTGTACCCAACTACATTTAATGTATTTGTTCAATGGGTCAAATACTCAAGTTTCTACCCAATTGTATTACCCATTATAATACATACTAGTTATGTATATATTTGCCCAATATGTAAACACTAGCTGTTGTACATATGTATTACTAAATCATAAAATCACTTATATTTGTTTTAGTGTTTTATGTGAAAACGTAAGTGTGTTAGAAAACTATTGGCTCAAACCATTTACGTATTTTATTTGTTTCGTTAAAATGATTTTACGTTTGTTATCGACAAAACATTAGAAGATCGTAAAATATAAATAAATGTTTTTACGGCTTATTTGTATTAACAATCTCCCCCTTTTTGTTGATGACAAAACATAAAATTATTTTAAGGAAAAACTAAAATTTGTAAAAGTTTCGAATTAGAGTTTTTACTCTCTTCTCTCCCTTTTTGTCGAAACAAAAAGAGCGTCGAAAAGAAACTAACACAATGTTTTAAGAAAAACATGTAAAGGGAAAAAAAATAGAAAGCAAGTGACGGGAAGAGTTCTCGTCTTAACTCCCCCTTGACGAGTCCATCCCTTTGTGAGGGCGTCAAGTAAAAAAACTACTAAGCTAATGCATTGCAACTATGTTTGCAAATGGTTTCGTCTTAGTGACGATAAAGCTCCCCCTTGATGATTGCAACTTTGCAAGGGGACGTAACGTAATGTAATCCATATGAGGATTATATTGAAAAAGGTTTTGCAATGTATGGTTTGACACAAAGCTCCCCCTAGCTTAGGGTGTCAAAGTCTTGAAAACAAGTATATAATGCATAATTTCCTGCAAATAAGACTCAAGTTAGTAGAAAATTGGTCTTCTGTTGCACGGATCCCACGGTTCCCTCCTTAGAGGGATCCGTCAAGGTAAATCTCATGGATCTGTCTATCTGATGACTGATTTCCGCAATGGTGATGTACCAAATAATGTTAACATCAAGGAGAGATATGTATTCAAGCAACAACCATATACTCAAAGCAATGTGGCATATAAAATTATAAACTATCATTCAATAAAACATAAGAGATAATCAACAAATCTCTAATACTAAGAGAACGATTTAGTGTAAGATATTAGTTTTCACATACACATCAAACCATAACAACAAGGTGGCGAATAAGTGGAATTCTAGAGAGAGAAAGTTAGAGGTTTAGGGAACTTAGTGAGAGAAAGTGAAAGATATTATTATGAGCTCCAACTCTCTACCTTAGGAGGTAGAGAGTATTTATAGTCTTACATAAATCGCCACACATCGGGCTGTGGATCAGGCATACAGTGGGTAAAGACCCGTCCGTCCTCCACGGTGTTACTTAACTAAATACTACTTAACTTAAAAGAACTACGACTACGAGCTTTCTAACGATTACAAATACTTGAGGTGACCGACTCTTTAATACCTGGAATTTCTAATTCCTAACAATCTCCCCCTAAGGGAGGTCACCTCAATCATGTACCAAACTTACATTGAATACAAATAGATATTACATTAACAATTGATCTTGCATTCTTGATGTAGTCCTTTGCTCCTAAGCTCGTAGTCATTGATTCATCTCATTGCATGTTTGGATACTCCAAGTGGAGGTCTTTTACTGATCCACGTGATAATAATTTTGAGCCATCATTTGAGATCATCAGCTATCAACAATCTCTGACACATCCTTTGTGGTGTTGGTAATATGTGATGTTGTGACTTTAGGACCGACATGCTCACATTCTGGTTCATGATGTCTTCTCATCAGAGTAGCGAAAGCTTTTGTTGAATCATGATATTGGCAGCGGCGTAGCAGAAGCTTGTAGTGAAAATATCAGAGTCATTGATGCACTAATCATGATTTCTTTGAGTTGAATGTGTTAAGTGAGCATGCGGCTATGGATTGACCGCGTCATTCTGATCAGCTGCAAACGTCGGGTGTACCTGCATACAACAGTTAGCAATAAATCGCACGAAAGTGTCTTTGATCACTTTCGTTGAGTTGAGGTACACGGCCCACGGTTCCCCGTTGATCAGTACATGTACTGCCTGTGATCAGGTATAATTCCGAAGAATTTCCTTGACAGGGTTTCGCAGCTGCTCTAGCTGTTCTCAAACCGGAACATCTCAAAGAAGACAAAACGGAGTGAGTGAACCAGCGAATTTTAAGTCCACTGATTGATGAAAAGAGATTTGAAAAACAATCGTGTATTGCTTAGTAGAAAATTGTTTTTGCAATACAACGAAGGTTTTATTGAAAATCAATTATCAATCATAAAAACACCTTTTGGTTTGAAAAATGAGTACACGGTCGATGTACTGAATAAAAGAGTTGTTAAGCACAAAGACCGGTTTTTCAAAGGTATCCGTCAATCCATAACCTGAACCAGGATTGATTCAAGAGATTGAATCGCCCCATTGTTTCTGTTCAGTTGTCACATGGTTGATCTATATAATAGATCTCACATGCCACCTACCAGGAGCTTGTTTGATGTTGGCTCCAGAAGGCTTTCCATCTTCATTGTGAATATGTAAACACATCACTCAGATGTTCTGGCAATACCACAAGGATAATGCGTAGGACTCAAGATATAATCTCTCTTTCCACATTGTGTGAAACAGAGAGCCTTCATTGAAAGTGTCCTAATGAGATTTATTGATGATCTCGTGGCTCTAGACTCAATTTGTGCATATTTGGATCCTGTGCCGGAGACTAGGGAGAGGGTCTCCTTCTTCAATATCAACAATCTCTAAGAGAAAGTCGATAGATAATGTCGGTTCCCCGTGAGAATGAAACAAGACCTTTTAAGAGGAACTTGAGTGGTTTGGAAAGTTGAAGTGCAGTGCGTCACTGGGTCCATGACGTCTTGTCTTCAATACCGATGTTACCATCAGTAGCATATGAATTGAACCCGGTTTCTGCCCTAAGGTTGAATAAATGGAGGGCTATTTGTTTTCACCCTTTCCTCATTCAATTCTTTTTAATTCTTCAACCCCTTCAGTGCTTACCGAGACTTCATAGCTAGAACCTTGTTGGGTTTATTCCAGTACTAGCTCAGTCTTAGTCCGCACTCTTCCCATATCTCATTTTTCTCCTTTTATCATCATACCTAAGGACTTCTACACTAACTAGTGGATTGTCCCTGGGTAGATCCCTCCGGTTCTGGCGGATCATGGGAACACGTACCTAACCTTATCATCCTTGTATCACCGTACATAAAGTAAAGTTGGTCGGTCTATTTGGTATTGTTCATCTGCCATTGGAACCAATTGAAAACCATTTGAAAATCAATTCAGATACTTGTGATATATTATCAAAGCATTTTGTACCTGAAATTGTTTTTGATATTTTTAGAACGAGAACTCCCCCTCAACCTGTGCATCAAGTATTTGAAAATGTTTTGCACACGGAGGCAAGAGAAAGAATTAACTTCTTTGATTACCATTTTCTAAAAGATATCAACATCACTTCCCATATCAAATCAAGTAGATATCGCATTTTCGGGAAGGATGAGGTTTCCATAAATTTGCTCCCCCTCAATATGTGCCTCGAGGTTTGAAAAGAGTTTTGCACATACTAGAGGGAACCTGCACATTGGGATGAATGATCACGTTTCAAATCAAAGGTTTAAGATAGATGCTCCCCCTCAACATGTGCATTGAAAATTGAAATCGTTTGTCACATGTGGGAAGGACAGCATGTACATTCTTATAAAACCATTTTCCAAATTATCAGTTTAAATCCAATTTAAATCACACATTCTCCCCCGATCACAATTATCAAATCATTTGAGATTTGTGATCTCTTACAGATTTAAATTGATTTTGAAAGCTTTTAAAGAGAATTATGACTTGATTGTGAAAGCGTTTGAGCTGATAAGGATCGTATTTTAAGACTTTAAACTCCATTGATAAAACATGCATGTATATCTTTTGAAAACAATTTAATGCCAAATAACTTTTTAATTTAATTGAAATCATTCTCCCCCTCAATCAATGACATAGGTTGTTGATTGAGAGATAGAGATTTTGACATATAAGTCCTGATGATTATCAAAAATAGAGACCGAGTTATTTGTCAAAGCATTTGGTTTTCAGCAGATAAATGTTTATAGAATCAGAGCATGGAATTTTGAAAGCATGATAAAACATAGCTCTGTTCTTTCTTTTAAAACCGGGTTATTGCCTGAAGATGACAATAAACCATTTCTCTTTCTCCCAAATTTTTATTTTTATTTTTATTTTATTTATTTTTTTTTTTAAGAATTCGAACAACATCTAAAGTCCCGTGACATTCTTTGAATGACAGCACAAAGACCGTAGATATTATCGAACCGTGAAAGACATGACAAATTGACAATATTTTTTGAAGATTTTTCGAATTTTTCAGATTTTTATGGATTTTGAACGTTTTATATTTTTCTATTTGATTTTTGAAGGTTTTATAATTTTGTATTTTGTTTTTCAAATAAATATTTACAAGGGATAGATGAAGATAGACCTTTACTCCTCGTCTTCCTCCTGAAGACGTTTGAGAGTTTCTGGTTGAAGGCTTTTCAAACCAAGTCGTGGAAGAATAAACTCAAAACGTTCTCTTGGAAGAGCTTTGGTGAAGATGTCTGCTAACTGATATTCAGACCTCACAAAATATAGTTCCACCACACCTTTTTCCACTTGTTCCCTGATGAAATGATAAGGTGCTGAACCAAACTTTTCGGAAGTTGGTCTTTGAGAGTTTGCAGAAGTCCTCCTTCTGCTCCTCATTTCCAGATAGAAGTAGATAGGGAACATTTATAAATAAACTTTTTGTTTTATGTTTTAATATTTTGGAAGTTTTTAGTTTATCTTTTTATATTTTGCAAGTTTTAGGTATTTTTAGACTTTTTAAGCTTTTTAGAAGTTTTTTATAACAGTTAAACAGTACAGAAAGTGCCAAGCTATTATA
>BPTQ01000002.1:109983720-110146735 GCA_019973895.1 Chrysanthemum seticuspe | reverse complement strand
AAGAATAACAATTACGAAGAGACAGCTATTTTACTGAATGTTCTTCCTGTGGGTTTCCACTGTTTTCTAACTTTCATTCGTTTTTGCCTTTTAGCCTTCTTAGCATGAATTTTAGCATTAACAATAAGAACTGGACAATTAACATCATTAGGCAGAACATTAACACCACATTCATGATTAGAAACAGAATTCAAGCAGACATCAGTACAAGGTTTGCAAATAGTATCAGAATTCGAATTAATTACAGTACGCCTATGGCTAATACTAGAATCAACACGATTCGTTTTATTCGATTCAAACTTAAAGTTCCTAGATTGTTCTTCTACTCTTTTCCAGTGCACATTCTTAGCTTGCGAGGTCCTATCATTCCTTGTATTGTCTTGAGACTTTGACCTGCTCCCTTTAATGTCACTGATTACTCCTGTAGAGGGAATGGGAACATTAGTTGGTTTAACTACTCTTTGCATCACCTGTTTAGATGTGCTGGGATCTGAACTACATGCAGGTGCACTACGGTTCACATTCTTAAAACTAGAGGTACTGAGATTTGTACTCCTAGAAGGCACACTTGAGTTCTCTTTCTTAGCATTGACAGATCTAGAATCTGAACCCCTTAAAGGCACACTACGGTTCACATTCAAAACATTGGGAATCGAGTGCATATCATACTTGACATTAGGCATCGAGCATGGAATCAAAGGATTAACTCTCTCACCTAATGACTTTGGGCATATTGTGATCAAGCATTCTAAGATTTCTTGAGATCGTTTGGCATATAAGCATGCATGTCCAATTGCATTATCATGAGGTTTCTCTAACTTATCCTCTTCAACAATCTCACGCAGACATTCTAGGCAATCCTTAAGGGATGAGAAGTATGTTTGAACAGCAAGTTTGTTGTTCCTGAGATGAGGAGGGACATATTTCACAGACAAAGCATATTTATTACAAGATTGAACCTTTGATCCACCACTCTCCCCATTGGTCATTGGCATTTTCCCTTTTACCTGACTCTTCATATTCTCGATTTCCTTTTGCAATGAAGCTATTTGTTCGTTGTTTTTGTTTCGATTGACCTTAATTGATTCAAATAACTCATTGAAATGACGTTTAACCTTTTCGTTTTCTTCCAGAAAACTTTCGTTTTCCTTTTGTAAAGCATTTACTAGGTTTTGAAGATGAAACATTTGAGAATTCTGAGAATCTAAGGGAGGAGGCATTTGGGAGCCTGTCATATTGTTCGTTTGACCCTTTAATTGAGAGATTTGGGCTTTCAACTTTCTGATCGTGTTGCACTGAGCTTGCATCTGTTCATCACGTTTGTTAATTTGAAAAACTGCATCAAACTCTGGAGCATCTGAAGATGTCTTGACATTTGAAGTTTTGACATTTTCTTTAAGATGTTGATATTTTAGTTGTAAATTAAAATGCTCAACTTCTAGTTTAGAAAAATGCTTAACGAAATTGTCGTGATCATCCAGTTCAATTTTCTCGTTTAGTTTAGAATTAGATTTTTCAAGCTCAATGACACGATCATGGGAGACTTTCAGGGCCACAGATAGTTCATGAAATTTGGAAGCATTAATAGAGCAATTTGAAGCAGTGAAAAACACATCTTGAGCAACACATTCAGTAATAAGATTCTCATTTAATGTATGCAAGTTCTTTCTCTCAATCTCATTATATTTCAGTGCACGCTCATAGTCACTAACTTCAACAACCATTGCATCAAATTCCTTTTCCATTCCCTTAATATCAGTTTCTATCCCCTTTTTAAGACTCTCAAAGTGATCTTTTAGAAGTTTAAAGAAGGGCATGACCTCAGTTAAATAACATTCTTTCATTTGTTCAAAACCCCTTTCTCCTTCAGTTATACCAGTGGGTGTGATCCTTTTCTTGCAAGTTTTCTCAAAATCAACAAATAGTTGAAATATAACGTATTGGCTAATTAATGTCTTGCTTTTAGTGGCAATTGTTCTAGGTACAAGATGCATTGGTGTATTAGGAGGATACACAGTCGCTCTAGGCATTTTCCAAAGGGGAGGGTTTGTTTCAACAATATTTTCCGCTTTCTGCTTATCTAAATCCTTTTTCGAGAAGACTTGTTCGGGAGTCAACAATGTCTGAGGCTTAAACTTGTTCAAGGAAATCCAGTTTTCCTTCTTGTAATCATGAGGAGTGATAATTATGTTTTTCTCTTTGCATTTGGGATCATTTTGTTTCTTATTCATCTTTTCCCTAGTGATTTCATTTGATTTCTTATCTTCCTCAGTGCACTCAACGCAACTAGGTTTCTGCCTAGGCTTAAGGATTTCATTACCATCATAAAGCACCTTATGAGCATTTCTAGCCTTTTTAATTACCTCTGGATTTGGTTCCTCAACAAGGGGAATGCTATGCTTATCGCTTAAGACTCGATGTTTGGTGACCATGTGAGCAGTCTGAATGGTGTTTCCTTGTATGTACAACTTGTTTTCAAGTTTGTTTTTCAAAGTTTTCAGATTAGAAAAATCTCTCAAGAGTTTTGATTCCTTTGCATTAAATTCTTGCTTAAGCATTTTCACATTTTCTTGAAGTTCTTGTTTTTGCTTAGCTGTTTTAGAAAGTTTTTCTTGCAAGGAATGTAATTCTTGTTTCAATACTTCTTCTCTAAACTTACTTTTTCTAATTACTGTACTCACTTGGTCATCCATTTCCTGCTCACGAGTGGTCAACTCAAATTTTGCACGTTGTTCATAAATAGCAACACGTTCCTTATAGGCATTTAGTTCAGAAATTACGGAATCATCAGGAGCACATGCAGTGTATTCATCAAAGACATAGTCATTGTTGACTGCAGAAGATGCATCACTTGGTACAACTTCACATTCACTTTGTTTCACGTATTGATCGTATGGGACAATATTGTTATTACCCATATTTTCAACATTTGATTCAATAGTTTCAGTTGATTGTACTTTGTGATGCATCTGTTGCACATCGGCATCATCGTATAGTTTTAATACCTCTGAGATGAGTTTGTCCTTGGATGGGCCAGCTTGTGGTGAAGAAGAGATCTTGGGAGAAACCATTGGAGAAATGCTAGCCATAAAAATTGTGTGTGCAGTAGGTCCATCATCTACATCAGAGTCGTATGCATCACAGTCAGCGACTTGAAAGGCATTCTGATGATTGTGACCTATTTCCTGAATAGGCTGCTCATCCACATCTGCATCATAGGTCTTGGCATTGCCCTCAGCAAGAAACAGCAATTCCTCTTCATCCAAAGCAGCACCATTGTCCTGAGCTTGTGCCAGCAGCATCTTATCTCTGAAGTAATCAGCATTCTGTGGACGCTTTGGAGATGTGCAGTTCCTTGCAATGTGTCCTTCACCACCACAGTTATAACATTTGATTGGCTTAGCTTGACCTTGGTTACCATTTCTTCCTCGATTCTGGTTGCCAACATAACCTCTCCCAGCTCCACCTCTTCCCTGATCATACTGTCTTTCCTGAACTGGTTGCACCACGATCCTTCCATCTTTAACAGTGGCTTGATTGTGTGGGTTAGATGCAGTTCTGAGGTTGTTGTTGGTTTGTGGGAGAGAATTCATGTTTTGACTAATGAGAAGAGCTAGTTGATTAATGAAGTTACCCACGTGAGCATCAGCATAAGCTTGTTTGAACATAGGATCAGGAATGAGTTTGTGATTACCATTACCCAAGGGTATGACTTGTGATGCTTTGGTTGTGATTCCGATGTTTGAGTAGAAAGCTGTTGAGTCATTAGACGAGCTTGTCTCTCCCTGGTTGGTTTTGAATTGATTGAGAATCAATTTTTCAAAATAGCATGTCTCTCATTCTGAAGGAGGAAGGCATAGAGTTGCTCATAGTTTGTATTCTTCAATCCTTTAGTGAGCTTCACAGCGGTGACAAACTTGTGCCATTCGGGATTCATGTTGTTCACAAATTTTGAGTTCAGCTGAATGTTAGGCATAGTCATTCTGATGTTCCTCATGTCATTCACTAACTTATGAAATCTCACATAGTACTCATAGACATTCTCATCTGGTTTCATCTTGAAGTGCTCAAATTCGTCATAGAGTTGGGATTCTCTGTCTTCCATAGTTAATTCTGAACCTGAGAGAAGCATCTTAACATTATCCCAAACTGCCTTTGCATCAGTGTTATGATTGATCAGCTTGTAGATGTCTTTAGGAAGACCTTGAAGAACAATGTTTGAAGCCCTGATATCTGCATCGAATCTCTTTTTATCCTTATCATCAAGCTCATCATACATCTTAGGTCTGTCCATTCCGTAAACAGGAGTACCATCTTCATTAGTATCAAGTATGTCTCTAGTCGTCTCAACTCGATATGGTCCTTCATCAATGGATTTGAGAATGTTGACACCATTTTCCTTTCCAAGGCAATACAATCTGATTCGTTGAGCCCAAGAATCGTAGTCAGTTCTGTCAAGCATGGGTGGACGAGTATCTGAGCCAGCTGCTTGTACATCCTCGGCAACAGTGGAGATGATAGTAGGGACGTTGGTAGACATGTTAACAGATTATACGGGATTTTATAACTCTATGATTAAACCGGGAAATAGATTCTTTCACGGGATTTTACTAAATCAAGAGAAAACCGTAAATAATCACTCAAGTCGCTAGAAGATAATCCACTAAGTCGCTAGAAGATAATGCACTAAGTCGCTAGAAGATTATGCACTAAGTCGCTAACACTTAATTCGCTACACCACTAAGTCGCTAGAGTCCCAAGTCGCTAGACAAAAGCAAGTCGCTAAGTAGTAACTCGCTAAGCCTCAAGTCGCTAGCAAAATTTTGG
Organism: Chrysanthemum seticuspe; assembly: GCA_019973895.1. Lineage (NCBI taxonomy): Eukaryota > Viridiplantae > Streptophyta > Magnoliopsida > Asterales > Asteraceae > Chrysanthemum > Chrysanthemum seticuspe. The sequence goes on along the minus strand of BPTQ01000002.1, from coordinate 110,141,908 downwards.
CAGCAATTCGCTACTCAAGTCGCTAGAGATACAAGTCGCTAAAGAGCAACTCGCTACAGACCAAGTCGCTACCACCAAGTCGCTACCCGTAGTGGAGAGTCCACTACTTGTACTGTTAATCGCTAGGTCTAAGTCGCTAGCTCCAAAACTGTAACTCGCTACAAAATTGTGAAGCAAGTCGCTACGAAGAAATAAATCCGTATATCAAGTCGCTAGCAAGAGAAACCACATAAACATCACTTTTTAATCCAAAAACAACCCAACCAAGATGATTCAAGCTTACCAAATGAAAACCTAAACACTTGTGATGATTCTAAACATAAAAGTACTAACAAAATCCAAGCTTTAACACAAGAAATCAACCAAATGATGCAAAAACCACCTAAAAACCACTAGAAATCCAAAGATGTGCAAGATATGATCTAACCATGGCGCTCTGATACCAATTGTAAGATATTAGTTTTCACATACACATCAAACCATAACAACAAGGTGGCGAATAAGTGGAATTCTAGAGAGAGAAAGTTAGAGGTTTAGGGAACTTAGTGAGAGAAAGTGAAAGATATTATTATGAGCTCCAACTCTCTACCTTGGGAGGTAGAGAGTATTTATAGTCTTACATAAATCGCCACACATCGGGCTGTGGATCAGGCATACAGTGGGTAAAGACCCGTCCGTCCTCCACGGTGTTACTTAACTAAATACTACTTAACTTAAAAGAACTACGACTACGAGCTTTCTAACGATTACAAATACTTGAGGTGACCGACTCTTTAATACCTGGAATTTCTAATTCCTAACATTTAGCCACGTAATACATATTCTATTAATACTAATAAGTGACCAAAACTTAAAGAGCAACAATATGCTTGAGTCTAAGGATGAGTAGACTTGTTGATTTGGTCCAATCTTTAAGAGGATGACTAAACATGAAATGGGATTCCTAAACGATCTAAGTTGAGTTTGAGGCTAGGACACTTTTAATCCTTAGGCTCATGGTTTTTTGGGTTTGTTGACCTCATCGAAACATTCGAGGAGGTGATAAAACATGAAATCTTGCTCCTCACATAGTTCATGTATCAACCCTTCAACATGTTGACAATGATAGCAATCTTTGTCATGGTTTTGAAAAGATGGTGGTAAAGATGGAGCGACTTGATGCGGAGGTTCAAGTGAAGAAGGTTGGGGATCCTCAAATGAAGGAGAGATTGGTGGAGGCACATTAAATTGTGTCTCAACAAGGGTTGATGGTGGAGGTAGGGAAGTGTCAACTTCCATGTGGTCGGGTGGTTGACTTTGATGTCTCCTCATAATCCAAAATGGACCATTAGAGGTAAATAAAGAAATGGACATCGGTGCAAGTGTTGATTCAACACCTTGGTTTTGATGTACAATCTTTTCTAGTGAAGAGTGTATCGGTAATGGTGGAGGATGTGATGGCCTAGGGGTTAAGTCCTCTAAGTTGTAGGAATGTGGAGATGATTGTGTGGTGGTAAATGATATGGCTCTAGGCACCAATGATGTTGGTTGGGTTGAAAAGGGTGTGTTTGGTTTGGTAGGAATTGTAGAGTTTGGTGATGATATTTTTGTGGGAACAATCCTCTTAGGGATTGGTTTGAGTGGTTGAGTTAATGAAGGGGAAATCCTAGTATTTTTGAGTTTAACCGGAGATGATTCGGTTGAGGAAATTTCGTATATAACATGAGCAAGTTTCTTGGGTGGATGAGTTAGCACTAAGAGCTTTCCTCATGATGAAATGACTAAAGAAGATGTTTCTAATTGCTGAGAATTATGTTGTGTTGGATGACTTAAGGGATTCTAGCAAGATGACTTATAAAGGGAAGGATTTGGCAAGTGCATTCAACACTTAAGCCAATAGGATCCTTTGAAATGTGATGATTAGCATGCACAAGAGTCAACTTCAGAGTTGTACTGATCTAGGGACTTGATTAAGATGAGGTGGAGTGTTCAAATTAGCAAGGTGAGCTTGAAATGATTGTTTTAGCTAGAGTTGACATGAATCTGTCACACGGATCCCACGGTTCCCTCCAATGAGGGATCCGTCTAGGCTAATCCTAGGGATCCGGCTCTCAGTAGCTAGGAAAAGATAAAAATGATGTTTCTAAGGTCTAAAGTTTATACCGTTTTGAGTGTTTCAGTTTTCCTAAGTATCTTAAATGAAAGGGTACTTAAATGATCAAGAGCAATGAGTGATGTAGCTAATGATTGCCTTTTATGGAAGGAAAATGAGACTTTATGATCACCAATGGGTGTTCAAGGATGACACTAGGAAATTTGATGGCATCAAGTCATAATAATTTATCCTAGAGATCAGATGTAAGCTTGAGATAAAATTTGAAAAATCCTTAAAAAATAAAAGAATTAAAAAAATAGTTTTTGACCCATTTTGAGATAAGGATGTCTAGAAACAATGACCTAAGATTGATAAAGATATCCACCTAGGTGTTTTGAGATGTGAGAAACAATGTGTGGGTATTGAAGCGGAAATATAGTGAGTTTTGATGAGTTGTTAAATCAAAAGCACTTTGAATTAGATCCTAGGTTAGCTATGGGTGAGTGTGAAGCTTTCAAATCCTTGAAGAAGACTTAGGTGGTTCTAAAGTCTTATGTTTAGCTAGTGTGAAGTGATCTTAGTAAGCTGTTTTGATGTATGGGAATCTGTAATGCTCATCTGTTGTCACGGATCCCATGGTTCCCTCAGAGGAGGGATCCGTCTAGGCTAATCCTAGGGATCCGGCAACTGCAGATCAGAAACATCACAGAAAGAAATGCAGATTTTGCACCAAACTATATACACTAATAACCATTAAACTTAACAGCAACATAAACATATTAACACATAAATCATATCATAGATAATAGCAGTAATGATAATATCCAAGATAACACAAACAAGCATGCTAAACCAAAACATAATCATTCATAGACAAACCAAATGTCTAAAAACAAGCATGATCCTAAAGTCTCTTTCGTCAATCCTTTCTGTTCCTATTTCCCGACTTCATGACGTAGTTAGCTAGGTTTTGAATCATACCTTTTAATTGTTTGAATTCCGCGGTCTCGTTTGGAAGAGTTGGAAGTTGTTGATAGTAGTCAAAGGGGTCCAAGTCGATGTTAGCTTCGGAGTTGACGTTTACTTCTTCTTCTTCTTCTTCTTCTTTGTCCGAGGAGTCCGGGAGAGCCTTAGGTTTCCTTCCATTGACCATGAACCGTTTAGAGGGTTGTTTGGTAAGAGGTACCATGACGTGATTGGAAAGGAAATGATCATCGTTGATAGGAGATGGTTGCAATGAACTAACATACTTACGAAGTCGTGTTAGGAGCATACCATACGGAAGTACCATGTTGGCAACTTTGAATACCCTGACCATTCTCTTCACCATGTAATAGGCGAGATTAAATGGATTTTGGTGAATAAGGCAATAAATCATTTGCATGAGACATGCATTTGGGTGATCCTTGTTACCGACCAAGCTAATGACGTTTTCCCTAAGAATTTCTTCCTATTTTCTAAAAATGTGGGGCATTTCGAAGAGTTCCATTTGAAAGGGATCACGGTGAATGAGCTTTTTGTTTCGGTTGAGACGGGATTGGTCGGCTCTAACTTTGAAAATAGTGTCTCGAATGATTTCGGGTTCATCAACAGGAGTATGGTATATTGGTTTGGAATCAAGAGCAAAATATTGAGTGGATATTGCCCAATCTTGAGAGTACATACAAATTCCTTCAAAAGGAATGCGAAGGATTTGAGCAAATGTGTTGAGATGTAGAGTGAAGTTTCGTTTATTGATGATGAAGGCGATTGAAATGCTATCATCGGTGTTTCGAATGATCCTAACGCTTTTGTAGACCTCAAAGATGAAAACCGGACAAATTTGTTCATCAATATCAAGAAAACAATCAAAGTTGATTGCCGAGAAGACTTGACGAATGTCGGTATTTTCAAGGAAACATTCCTTGACCACACGACCTTCGTGGATAAGTCGTTTTTCAAGTATTTTGAAGACTTTGCGATTGGTTTTTGACAAGCCCTCTTTACGATAGTATTGGGTGAGGTAATGGACGGTATCATGGTGGTCTTGTTGGGTGGTTTAGGCATGGTTGGTCCTAGAAAAACAAATATTCCAATTAGGTAAGATTTGTTGAGATGGGTTTATGGTTTTGATTTGTATTAACAATGTTGTAAGCACAATGTAATCTTAGTTATGTGAAAAACCCTTTGTAGTGATCAATTTTGGAAAACCTGATTTTATCAATTGATCAAAAAATTGAGAAATCATAAACCATAGGATGAGGATGATGAAAATTAGAACATGTTAGTGTAATTACTTACAATGATGTTCTAGAGATGAATGCTTAAGGATATGGAGTCCTATGGAGATGAAAGCAGCTCTTGGATCGTTTTTGTATTTTGTGAGGAGAGGGAAAATGAGCAGATTTGATTTTGAAAGGCGTATAGCTCATTTATGTCCCATGATTCCCCCCGGATCCCTTGTATTAGGGATCCGGCTAGTACAACTAGAGGGATCCGACTACTGTAGACAGAAAAAGGGTGTTTTGCATTATTTTTGTAATAAGTTATAAAATAGCTTATGGAACAAAAATAGTTTAGGGGTTTAAAAAAAATGTTTGGTCAACGGGATTTGATAGTTTAATTATCAAGGATCCACTTGTGACTACGGCGTTAGTTTGACGAGATCAAGAGGAATACTATTCTCGATGATGAGTAAGTCGGGAAAGTGGCGGAAAGACACTTTTCAAGAGACTAGAAATTATTAATGTCTAAAATAAGGAAGGTATCAACATATTCATGTAGATGTAAACTAGCTAATGAAAAGTGAACATACCTTTATTCTCTTGGTATGGTTTAAGGAAACCATAACACCGAAAATACTTCATGAGCTTTTAAAGTAATCAGTTGTACTTAGAATAAGTAGATTGCGATTACTTTTAGGTACTTCCTTGAATGTTGACTTCATTATTCTTTAAATATAAATGAAGGCTTTGGAGAGATCCGAGCATGAATATTTCTAAAAAATTGTTAGAATAATCTATCAACATCCAACATAGAAGAAAGTTATTTAAAAAAATTTCCTTCTTTGTAGTTTTCAAACATACACGGATCGTATCAAGTTTTTAAAGTACAACATACTCTAAAAAACTTGGTAATAAAGCTCTGATGACAATTGTGGAAAACTAGAAGGGGTTTGAATAGTTTTACCAATTAAAACTTCGTTTTAAAATATTTAGATCGACTTATGTTAATTGTTAGTTATTGGATTTCACTTACATATCATAACATTAACACAATGAGCATATAGATGATTTTAGAGAGAGAGAAAGTGGGATATTCTAGTAAGAAAAACTTGTAAAATATTAGATTATCAAAGAACATCCAACCCTCTACCTTGCAAGGTAGAGGGTATTTATAGGTTACAAAGTAAACGACCTCCTATCGGCCTGTGGATCAGGGATACAGTGGGTAAAGACCCGACCTTCCTCCACGGTGTTGCACTAAACTATTTTACGCTACTGACTAACTAATTAACTACATAAAAACGTAAATAACGACAAGTCTACGAGCTAACTTATGCTAGATAATAGTTGGGGTGACCGACTCTTCAATACTGGAATTTTCTAATTCCTAACAATCTCCCCCTAAGGGAGGTCACCCAATGTTTTACATTTCAAATCCTAGCATTCTATTCTTGACTTTGTTCTTGAGCTCGTAGACATTAATACTTCAACTTCGCAATCTTAGTGCATAAGTAGTGCAACTTCAAAGTCTGCAAGGATTTGTACTTTTAAAGTGGAGGTCATTAATGATCCATGAGATAATAATTATGAGCCAACTTTTGAGATCATCAGCTATCAAAAATCTCTGAGACATCCTTTGTGGTGTTGGTATTATGTGATGTTGTGACTTTAGGACCGACATGCTCACATTCTGGATCATGATGTTTTCTTATCAGAGTAGCGGAAGCTTTTGTTGATTCATGATATTGGCAGCAGCGTAGCAGAAGCATGGAGTGAAAATATCAGAGTCATTGATGCACTAATCATGATTTCTTTTGAGATGAATGTGTTAAGTGAGCATGCGGCTATGGATTGACCGCTTCATTCTGATCAGCTGCAAACGTCGGGTGTACCTGCATACAATAGTTAGCAATAATTCGCACGAAAGTGTCTTTGATCACTTTTGTTGAATTGAGGTACACGGCCCACGGTTCCCCGTTGATCAGTACATGTACTGCCTGTGATCAGGTATAATTCCGAAGAATTTCCTTGACAGGGTTTCGCAGCTGCTCTAGTTGTTCTCAAACCGGAACATCTCAAAGAAGACAACACGGAGTGAGTGAACCAGCGAATTTTAAGTCCACTGATTGATGAAAAGAGATTTGAAAAACAATCGTGTATTGCTCAATAGAAATTGTTTTTGCAATACAACGAAGGTTTTATTGAAAATCAATTATCAATCATAAAAACACCTTTTGGTTTGAAAAATGAGTACACGGTCGATGTGCTAAAGAAAAGAGTTGTTAAGCACAAAGACCGGTTTTTCAAAGGTATCCGTCAATCCATAACCTGAACCAGGATTGATTCAAGAGATTGAATCGCCCCATTGTTTATGTTCAGTTGTCACATGGTTGATCCATATAATAGATCTCACATGCCACCTACCAGGAGCTTGTTTGATGTTGGCTCCAGAAGGCTTTCCATCTTCATTGTGAATATGTATACACATCACTCAGATGTTCTAGCAATACCACAAGGATAATGTGTAGGACTCAAGATATAATCTCTCTTTCCACATTGTGTGAAACAGAGAGTCTTCATTGAAAGTGTCCTAATGAGATTTATTGATTATCTCGTGGCTCTAGACTCAATTTGTGCATATTTGGATCCTGTGCCGGAGACTAGGGAGAGGGTCTCCTTCTTCAATATCAACAATCTCTAAGAGAAAGTCGATAGATAATGTCGGTTCCCCGTGAGGATGAAACAAGTCCTTTTAAGAGGAACTTGAGTGGTTTGGAAGGTTGAAGTGCAGTGCGTCACTGGGTCCATGACGTCTTGTCTTCAATACCGATGTTACCATCAGTAGCATATGAATTGAACCCGGTTTCTGCCCTAAGGTTGAATACATGGAGGGCTATTTGTTTTCACCCTTTTTTTTCATTCAATTCTTTTTAATTCTTCAACCCCTTCAGTGCTTACCGAGACTTCATAGCAAGAACCTTGTTGGGTTTGTTCTAGTACTTGCTCTGACTCAGTCCGCACTCTTCACATATCTCATTTTTCTCCTTTTATCATCATACCTAAGGACTTCTACACTAACTAGTGGATTGTCCCTGGGTAGATCCCTCCGGTTCTGGCGGATCATGGGAACCAATACCTAACCTTATCATCCTTATATCACCGTACATAAAGTAAAGTTGGTCGGTCAATTTGGTATTGTTCATCTGCCATTGGAAACCAATTGAAAACCATTTGAAAGTCAATCCAGATACTTGTGATACATTATCAAAACATTTTGTACCTGAATTGTTTTTGATATTTTTAGAACAAGTGCTCCCCCTCAACATGTGCATCAAATGTTTGAAATCGTTTTGCACACGGAGGCAAGAGGAAGAATTTACTTCTTTGATTACCATTTTATAAAAGATATCAACATCATTTCCCTGATCAAATCAAGAAGATAAAGCATTTCCGGGAAGGATGAGGTTTTCATGATTTTGCTCCCCCTTTATATGTGCCTCGAGGTTTGAAAAGAGTTTTGCACATACTAGAGGGAACCCTTTAAGAAGTGCATACATGATCACCAAAGGATTTGAAGCCGTACAATCAGGGTACCTTAGAAAGATTGAAAGTTGTGTACCCTGATGACATGAATTTGCGAAGAGAATTCTCCCCCTTAATATATGCTTCAAGATTCGAAAATTGTTTAGCACATATTAGAGAGAAGTATGCAAAAAAATTGGTCATCTTATCTTTTAACATCTTTCATATTTATATCACATTTTCTCCCCCGATCAAAAATCTTAAATCCTTTGAGATTTTGGATCTCAAGTGATTTAAATGTGTATGAGGTAAAATATTTGTAGGAGAAAAATGTGTCCGGTTTTATATGATCAGAAATGGACAACACAGATGTTTCCCTTTTTGTTTTACAAGGGGAAACCACAGTACAGATCCTAGCACTATTACATGTATTACGGTTGTTCATATTTAGTACACCACATATTACACATATTTAAAAACACAACATAAACAGCTTCCCGAAGATGTCTTCTTTCAGTCCTCTGAAGAAGTTTGTAGTGACCATCCCGAAGCCTTCCACCAACAAAACTTTCAAGGATGCGGAAGATCCTTCGTGTCTTGAGTCTTCATCTGATTGCAGCAATGAAGTGTTCACACCTCTTCAAGTCATCATCAGTCCAAAAAGTAGTCTTAACCCAAGATTTCATATCAATTTTGACTTCTTTCATTCTGGTGTCAAGTTCTTCTTCGACCAATTTGAGAGTACCATCACTAAACTTGTAGAGCTCACATAGACGCATAAGCATACGAGATCCATATCTGTCGGTGAAGATGACGGCTCTAGGGGTGTCAAGGACTTTGTATTCGTGATGAAATTCATGCCCAGTTGCATTCCATTGTGGACTTGTAAGGTTGATCCTGGTTTGGTAGCTTTCAATGCCAAGCTGAAAGTCCTCAACTCGTTTTCGAATGACTAAGCCCCTGATCCAAAGAGTGACAGCTGCAGAGAGGGCCTTTTTCTCACGGACAGGTAAATGCTCAAGGTGTCCTTGAAGATTCAAGAGATAGAGATCTTCGAAATCATTTGGCAGAAGATGTTTGAAGTCGTTCTCTTCAATAGTATACAGTTTGAAGTCTGCTCTTTTAAGGACTATCTTCTTCAAATACTCATATCCATAGATAGGGAAGATCTCTACTCGAACAACACTTAAGATTTGCAGCTTTGATCTGACATCATTGCGTCTTTTATCAGCACCATGTCTTTCGATGTAGAACTTCTTCTTTTTGAACCACCAGTGAGAAATACCATAAGAAGCGGCAATATCATATTTTTGTTCTTCAGCAGCCCAGAATTGATCAGGAACCATCTGTTCAAGCCCCTGATCAGAGTAGGTTGCAGCTTTCATCTTTGATATTGATAGAGCAGGTCTTCTTTCAGCAGAGCGAGCACACAGATAGTCCAAGTCGTGATTGAAGAAGAATTCAGCCTGATTGGTCATCTGACCAGGTTCACCACCAAGAGGAAGAGATTTGTTGACATTGAAGCGACTGATTTGCTCACTGACTTGGTCATTCAGCATCTTATGGCATTCTTCCATCTGATATTGAAGATGATTTGCATCTGAATGGAAGACTTTGAAAATTTCGTAAGCTTGTCCTTCAAGATCTCTTGGAGTTATGGATGAGATACTCTTCCGTTCACAAAACCATCTAATAAAACTTCCCATATCACCAGTGTAGTGCAGAAGAGAGTCTTCAGCTGGAACTTCATAATTATTGGTGATAACTGATGCCCAATTGTTGTCAGGAATCATAGAGTCAGACTCTGGGATGGTCCATGTGGGTTCTGGAGAAGGGGGTCTATCTTCCATAATGCAGCTTTGAATTGTTTCTCTTGAAGGTGCTACTCTGGATGTGCTAGTGCGATTCCCAGCCATGTAAGTATCAAACCAATCTTCTGATGGCTTAGGAATATGCTTTGTAGATGCATCATCTTCATCTGGTTCTGAGTCAGCCATGACATGGGACTCTTCGTGAACCATTTGATCATCAGGAATTGAGGTGGATGTGGATGTGAACCTTGAATCAACCGTCGTCCAGGCAGCAGATTTCTTCTTAGTACTCTGTTCTTTTGTAGGACCTGATTGATTGGAAGGTTTTGGCGGTGATGATGGTGGTTGTGGTGGAGGTGTGTTGGTTGTCGTAGAAGGATCACCAGCTCCAGAAGTTCCAGCGCCCCCCGTTGGTGGAGGGGGTGGAGGAGGATCTTTACGGTCCTTCATCAATGATTCCATCACAATTGTTCTCCTTTTCTTTTTAGCTTCTTTTTCCCCGACGTCAATCATAAACTGCTCATAATTGTCGAACTTAATGGATTCTTCAAGTGCCTCATAGAGTTTCTTGTGAACCTCATGCTTGTCCTCTTCAGCATCATACATCTTTTCAAACAGAGCTGCTCTCATATCGGTGATAGGTAGGTCCTTGAATCGTCTAAGAAGTGGAGCCTCCATAGCCCATTCCACAACATCCTTGACTTCTCCTTCAATAGCGGCAGTAACCCCTTCATTGAAGTTGAGGTGCTCTAATCTATAGACACGATCCACAAGAGAATCAACAGATTTAGGAAGTTGCCTTTCCAGAGCTTCTATCCTTTTTACAGCTTTGTCCAGTAGTTGATCAGAGGTAAGGATCTGTGGTGGTGAAGCTGGTGGAGCATCCACATCAGCAACTGTAATGACAGGTTCAGGGGTTGGTGATGATGTCGGGGGTGTTTGTACAGTTGATTGAGTTGGTATGGGAGGTGGAAGTGCAGTTGTGAGTGAGGATGCTGACATCGGAGGAATTGTTGATGTATTCTGCTGAATGTTGACTGTAACCATGGATTGTGCAGTATCTAAGGGTTTGTCATTTAAGTATTGATCTCCGAAAGTGAAATCAGTATCGAAGTCCTTGAGTGAAGATAGAGAGTTGGTAGACAGATTTGGTTCATCCATCTGCAAGGTCTCATCAGATCTTGTCTCAAGATTCTCCTACGAGCCTTTCTGCAACAGAGCATCAACATTCTGGCCAGAATGAGTCTCACTAGGTGTAAGGCTTTCTTTAGAAGTTTCAAACACTTTGTCCACTCCAGATTGTTCTTTAGCAGGAGATAATTCTGTTCTTCTCTTCAGCTCGTATTGATTGGTGGTGCTTGATGGAAACGATGAGATCGTTAAAAGCATGTGAGCAGCTTGTTTAGTTTCAACACTAGCAACCCCTTTTCCTTTGTCTTGTGTTATTGGGGTTGTTTGTCGAGGCAGATGTTCAGGTTCTCTTAGCACAATTCCACCTACTGGAGCTTTCACATTCAGACTTTCTAGGCTTTGCTGAATTCCAAGTTGTAGATCTGCATCATCTTCATCAGTTAACCTTGTAATATTCCTTGATACCTCGGTATTTTCATCACTTTCCTTTTCCACTTTCTTCCTTTTTACTTTCAGCTTTTTGGATGCGGTTTTAGAATGTTGTGACCTTTCAAGTCTCTTTTTAGGAAGAGAGGCATAGGATGCTTGTGAGGCTGACGTGGACTTGGGAGCATTGGGTTGTGGTGGAGACGGTGTGACATCAGCAGAGGAATTGGTAGCTCTTTTCTTGTATTGTTTGAAGTAGTCCTTCTTCTTGATATCTTCTGTGAGAAGACAATCAGGAATTGACAATCCAAATATTTCTTTATCCATACCTCTAGGAACATATTTCAGGTTTCCTAAAACATATTCATCTTCAGCTTTATGCAGAGTTGATTCACTCCTAGGATTGAAGTTGTGAGTTTGTTGCAAATACTGGATAACAAGCTTAGAAAATCTGATGCTGGGAATCACAAGCTTGTTCTGTTTCTTTCGGCCTTGAGCTTTGTTCTGGAAATTGGTTCTATCAGATATGAATGTGTGCATTGATAAAGAAAATTCTTCCCAAATACGATCTGAGACATTCACATCAACCCTATTAACAATTCCCCATAGGATTTGCAGGATAGGAATTCTCACTTTATCGAATCCTGATGTTTTTCCAGATAAGCACAAGTTAAGAATAGTTGTAATAGCTCTCCAGGGTTGATACATGTGTCCAGTGATGATGTCGGATGCTCTTGAAATACTGTTCTGATAACCCAACCCAATTAGAAAGACAATCAGATCGTCAGCACCAGGTGGAGATTCAGAACGAAGGTTAGGGTTACATGGGGTGATTCCAAGAGCCTTGCTAAGAATAGCAGAGTCAATCGTGAATTCCCTGTCATCCAGTTTGCAAGAGTATTGAGCAGTGATTTTGTCCCATTGAACGGTGTTCCAGAATTGTTGAATGTAAATGGTGGGAATAGAGCATTGCTTGGTAATCGCACCGAAGAAGTTTGTGTTCTTGAGGATGTCAATAGAGACTTTGAGTATCGGATTTTGTTGAAGCTTTTGTAGATCCACATAACAGTTACTTTTTCCAATATCAGCCCATTGACTCCTGGGAAGGATTTCTTCGTCTGAGAGAACTTTGGATGATGCCGAAGGGGTAACGCTCTTTTCTGGGTTTGAACTTGCCATTGATGGTCTGAGTAAACATACAATCAACAGTAATGATTGGGAACAGGTTAGATGATAAATGATAAGTGAGACAACATTGAGAGCACCCTTATGACATGGACACATAGAAGCATTAACTCAGAAGGAGTCCCCAAAACACATACAGAGAAAGATTGAGTGGCATAAGTGAGATATTTCAATGAAGTAGAATCATACAGATAAATTTACACACGACGAGCTGATAAGGGATTAAAAGGCAAAAAGATTGCATTGCAAAGGGATCATGTTCATGAGCCAAGATACAAATGTAGAAGTGATATAACAAATATGCATGAGGCAAAAAGTAACATTTGGTTGTCGTGAGAGAAACCAAGTAACTTTTGCCTAAACAGAGATGTCATAGCAGATTACATAGAGTATGTTGACTCAACAAGTTGAATCAGGAGATCCTAAGTATTGTGAGAATGAGATCAGCTTTAGCAATAAACCTTTGATCATTTTAATAACCCTCGACCCTAAGACTAATTCGCAATATGAAAGTGAACAGTGTTGCTAACTTGTAAAGACAAGTCGCCATCACTAGTACCACAGACAAGTCGCTAATAGTTTAGCTCTCTAAGTCGCTATGCTAATTCGCTAACTTGTAAAAACAAGTCGCCATGAACAGTAACAAAACCAAGTCGCTACAAATCTGTTAACTAAGTCGCTAAGGTTACTAATTCGCTAACTTGTGAAGACAAGTCGCCATGAACAGTAACACAACCAAGTCGCTACAAATTTGTTAACTAAGTCGCTAATGTTACTAATTCGCTAACTTGTAAAGACAAGTCGCTGACAACTAACTCGCTACCCAAGTCGCTAGAATAAGATAAACTAATTCGCTATAGAAACATAGTCGCTAAGATGAGCGCTAACACGCCATGAAGAACATTCAAGCTAAGTCGCTACCAAGAACATGTTAAGTCGCCATCAAGAACACTCATAACAAAAACCCAACAACCCAATCCACTAACCATTCATCACCAGATCTCGAAGACAAATTATCAAGCAATTAAGATAATATATTCCAGACAATTTGTACACATTCAATCATCATAATAGCAACAAAAAAACACGATTTCATGACAAATCGAACCTAGGTGGGAGACAAACAGTCACAAATCACGAGCTCGAAAGGATCTGGATAAAAGGACAAGTTAGATACTAGACACAAACGCATAAGAGAGAACAAATACGGTGTGAATCGAAACTTACCACAGTTAAGTCGCTAGAAAGAGCAAATAATTTAAACGAGAAGACAAAACGAGAGAAAAGAAAAAAAACTTATAAAAGAGAAATGTAGTAAGTCGCTAGGGGTTTAGGGGGGAACTATTGCAATTTGACACATTTGGTCCTTGTGGTTCTAAAATGAAGCGATATAAGTCGCTAGTGCAACACAGCTTTCAAATATATGACAAGTTTGGTCCCTATGGTTTTGATGAACGAGTGGTAAGTCGCTAACACGGATTATAGACTAAGTCTCTAGCATAGATTATCACAATGATCACCATGAATCAATTAAACATTTAGTCAAATAGGCATTTAATGCTAGGCACTTAATACATAGGTACACACTGATAATCACATGAGCAAGATACGACCACAACCTATAACTGAGAGAAACACCATAACCAGATATTACAAAAGCATAGCCAGTTAGTCACACAAGCAAGACACAACCACAACTTACAAATGAGCAAACATCATAACCAGCACAGAAGCCAATGGCAAATAAAACTAATACAAAATCTCCCCCTCAATCAATGTCATCAAAGACCATTGATTGATATTAACCAACCCCATTATAAAACAAGAATATATCATTTGTTCGAACTTCATCTATGATCCCGTGCCATTATTGAATGACATTTCTAGGACCGTAGATGTTATCGATAACAAGGAATGTATTCTTTATTAGATTGGGAAAAAATGATAAAATTGTAAATTTGAAAGAATGACATATATAAAGATTTAGAAGTTTGAGAAAAATGATAAAGGTTTTTTTTTTTTTTTTTTTTTTTTTTTAATAAGAAGCTTGATTTATACACAGATATAGAAGAGCGAGTCCTAATTCAAGATGAATAGGAGTCAAAGTAAGGAGTACATCAACTCTGGCATGCTATAGCTCCTGAATGAGCTATGTTCATTTCTGATGGGAACCAAGTCATGAAGTTCCTGATTGAGTTGAGCATTGTACCTGAAAAAGACTGAGAGCACATTGTACTTGAAGCACATGTAGACTTGTACATAGAAGGGTTAGTGACATGCTTAATCTCACATTTGGATGCATCACAGAGTAACATAGACTTATCATTAATGGGGATTCTATTAGGTTCTACATTCTTGAAGAGTTTACCTGTGGGAATCCACTTGAGACATGATCTAGGAATGTAAGTTCGTTTAAGTCCTGTAAACTTAAAAAGTCTGCCAGTGGGAATCCATTTGAAACCACAGTTAGTTGACCTAAATGAGTGCACAACCTTGTTTTGACTATTTGTCCTTACGTAATCCGAGTATTTCTTAGGGGATTGATCAGTCAAATGATGTTTTGCATGAGAGCTAGTAGTACTTATTGCATTTCTGATCTGTGAGAATTGACTGTAAGTCCGAGGTTTGAGATTCATCATATCTGAACTAGGCAATGAAGTGACTGGTTTTGACAAAACAGACATATTATCAACTTGGGATGTAAGCTTAGATTTCAATGGTTTAGCTCTTTCAGACCTAAAGGCATTAGGTTGTTTAATAACTGTTCGTTTCAAGTGGTTCTGAACATTTGATTTTCCCAAAGTTGAAGGTTTTGCAAACTTAGTGTTCATCCTATTTCCAACAGACATCCTGAGCTCATTTTTTAGGGCAACAATATTGAAGCTCTTATCCTGAATTTGTGCTTTGAGGTTATCAATGTCTTTCATCAAAAGGTTAGATTGATAGACTAACTTAGAGTTTGTTTCCTCAAGGTTCATTCTTAAATGCTCATTTTCTCTTAGAAGGTTGGACACACATAGAGCTAGTTCAGAATTCCTAGATTCTAGTGCATCACTCATCTCATGACAGTCATATTTCTAGGCTTCTGAAAGAAGTAATTTTAGATTGCCAATGGTCGAATCTTTGTCCTAAATCTGGGATTTTAACTGATTAATTTCAAAAAATTCTCTAAATTCTGGAAGTTCCGGATTAATACACTGTTCTTTTGCATAAAACATTTCATCCTTTTGTTGTATTTCAATTTGCAATGAGATACAGTGTTTTTCAAGAATTGAAAATTTGTTTGAAAGCTCATCATATACCCTTTTTTCAATCATGTTACTTGCATTAGATTCAGGTAAAACAAAGATTGATTCCACAATGTTATGTTCGGAGTAAGAGTCATGTACCTTTTTATGAGAATTTGTGTGATCAGTGCTGTTGTTTTCATCCCTTTTCATTACAACTGAGATTCTGCAATCCGTGTCATCCACTGGTTCAACTGGTTCAACTGGAATGTTGCATGACTTGTCACAATTGCTCCATGGTGTCTCTTGGTACTCATTCAACGCATTCAGCTTGTTATTCTCATTTGCAGTTTCCTTGATGTATGTTTCCATATTACCCATAAGTTGAGTAAATGAGTTTCTGAACTCATGAATTTCCATTCCCGTATGTTTTTTGAATGATATTCCAGTCATGATATCATCAAAATCTGAGGAATATTCTTCCCGGATAAGTGGCTGAAATTGATTGAATATAGTTTGAAGAGCGGCATGAGACTCATCAGTTGAGACC
Organism: Chrysanthemum seticuspe; assembly: GCA_019973895.1. Classification (NCBI taxonomy): domain Eukaryota; kingdom Viridiplantae; phylum Streptophyta; class Magnoliopsida; order Asterales; family Asteraceae; genus Chrysanthemum; species Chrysanthemum seticuspe. Next base: position 110,125,778 of record BPTQ01000002.1, on the reverse strand, counting down.
TTTTCTTTGGTAATTTGAAACCTTAGTCGTTCTAAGTTAAGTAAAACAGTTCTTGTCAAGGTGGGAAAATCCTGACGAAGGATGGCACAACTTGTTCGATCCATGGTTGTAGATAAGAGTAATTTGAGAAGCTGACTGAGATGTTGAAACGGCTCACTGGTGCATTCCATATTCTTAGCATCATTTGCAGACATTACGAGTGACTTATTTGAGTTGTTCTGATTAATCGATGTTGAATCATTAAGTGTATGGCATTCAGATAAGCATTCAGTTTCACTATTCTGTGCTGTGTCATAGAGAGCAAGTACTTTGGTGATTAAAGGATCCGTGATGACTGACATTGTGTTATTATGAATTACTCCCCAAATCTCTAGAGATTTTGAACCAACTCGCTAGCAACTAAATAGTAATAATCCCAAGTCGTTAAATCAACATCCAAGTCGCTAAGTACAAGTCGCTAATCCTCTAGTCGCTAACACCTAATTCGCTAAGTAGTAACTCGCTAAGCATTAAGTCGCTAATTTCAAGTCGCTAAGTAGTAACTCGCTAAGCATTAAGTCGCTAGCAAAATTTTGGCAGCAACTCGCTAATCAAGTCGCTAAAGATACAAGTCGCTAAATAGCAACTCGCTACAGACCAAGTCGCTATCATCAAGTCGCTACCCGTAGTGGAGAGTCCACTACTTGTACTGTTAATCGCTAGATCTAAGTCGCTAGCTTCAAAGCTGTAACTCGCTACAAATTTGCAAACCAAGTCGCTACGAAGAAGAAAGTCCGAATGTCAAGTCGCTAGCAAGAAAACCACAAAAACATCACTTTTCAATCTAAAAAACTACCCAACCACGATGATTCAAGCTTACCAAATCAAAACCTAAACACTTGTAATGATTCTAAACATAAAAGTACACTCAAACTCCAAACTTTAACACTAGAAATCACCCAAATGATGCAAAAACCACTAAACTTTTTCAAACTCAAAAACCACCTAAAAACCACTAGAAATCCAAAGATGTGCAAGATATGATCTAACCATGGCTCTTGATACCAATTGTTAGTTATTGGATTTCACTTACATATCATAACATTAACACAATGAGCATATAGATGATTTTAGAGAGAGAGAAAGTGGGATATTCTAGTAAGAGAAACTTGTAAAATATTAGATTATCAAAGAACATCCAACCCTCTACCTTGCAAGGTAGAGGGTATTTATAGGTTACAAAGTAAACGACCTCCTATCGGCCTGTGGATCAGGGATACAGTGGGTAAAGACCCGACCTTCCTCCACGGTGTTGCACTAAACTATTTTACGCTACTGACTAACTAATTAACTACATAAAAACGTAAATAACGACAAGTCTATGAGCTAACTTATGCTAGATAATAGTTGGGGTGACCGACTCTTCAATACTGGAATTTTCTAATTCCTAACATTAATCTATTTAGATGTGTATGTTGGACATTGATAGATAGATATATAAAAGTGTAATGAAAGATAAAGAGTAAGAAGCACATAACCACGACATGAGTATTTATAGTGGTTCGGCTACAAGGACACCCTTCTTGCCCTACTCCACTCCCCGAGTCACCTAATCGAGAGTTCGTAATCACTACACGACACCAACTCCTTATGGCAGAGAAGCCTTCACAACGTCGCCTACTCTTTTTCCGGTACTAGGATAACCACCGGGTTCTTAAACAAAGGAGAACCACACCTACCACAACGTCGCCTACCCTTTATCCGGTACTAGGCTAAGTACCGAGTTCCATTGCAATGGAGGAACTACTACCCAACACTACACAACACCTAACCCCAAAGGAGACACACTCCTTATTACAACACCATCAAGGATATCAACATCCTTGGAAACAAACAATCACTATTTGTATAAACGATGCACCTCATTGATTATACGACCTTGGCATCCTTCACTAATGCCACTTGATTTGACTCCTAGGCATCTTTCACTAATGCCCTTGACACTAACGCTTGACACCTTTCACTAATGCCTTCGTCTTGACTCCTTTAGGATTCTTCACTAATGCTTTTGACACAGACATTAAGCAACCTTCACTAATGCTTTCGTCTTGACTCTTTCGGCATCATTCACTAATGCCTTGGACACAACACTTCTATAGATAAAGAAAGAAACATCAACAAGAGAACCTCAGTAGTCTTGATGATGACGAAGCATGGCAACTCATGGACTTGAGCTTGCTCGACTTCAAGAAGTGGTGATCTCGCCTTTAAGAGGACCCTAGAGAATCACACAAAAAAAAGACAAACTAATAGAAAGATCCATTAGGATCTGTGGTAAGAAGGTTACAATACTTGGGAAAAGTATTAGTGGGAGTGGCAACCCAAAAGGAATAAATGGCTCATTATTTATCGAAGAAAAACATCTACTGTTCCACGGATGGGATCCGTCCAATGTAATACTGGGGATCCGTGGGACGCTCCCTTTTGCCCATGGGTTTTGGGTCATGGGTCATGGGTTATGGATCATGGGTATCCAAGTAGATACAATGTATCTACAAGATGAAATGCATCTAGTCCATGGTTCATGGATTAAAACAATGGGCCATGGATTAAAACCATGGGTCATGGATATTATTCATATATGACATAAGCATAATGTTATGCAATGGGTTATGGGTCAAGCTCCATGGGTACGGGTTATGGACTTTGGGTTGTACCCAACTACATTTAATGTATTTGGTCAATGGGTCAAATACTCAAGTTTCTACCCAATTGTATTACCCATTATAATACATACTAATTATGTATATATTTGCCCAATATGTAAACACTAGTTGTTGTACATATGTATTACTAAATCATAAAATCACTTATATTTGTTTTAGTGTTTTATGTGAAAATGTAAGTGTGTTAGAAAACTATTGGCTCAAACCATTTACGTATTTTATTTGTTTTGTTAAAATGATTTTACATTTGTTATCGACAAAACATTAGAAGATCGTAAAATATAAATAAACGTTTTTACGGCTTATTTGTATTAACAAAGAATATGTGGTTCATTATAAAACCATTCAAGCCACATGGTTAGTTAATGAACACGTCATCATGTTTTTCTACCCTTGGCCTATAAATACCAACCTCCTTCCATTCATTTCTTCTCATCTCTCATTCGACACACACCCAACATACACATACACATTTACATTCTAGTTTGGAGTCCCTACAAGAAGTAAATGAAGGATAGTTTAAGGCCTAGGAGGAAGGAAAGAGCTTGGTTTCACTTTAGAAGTCCCTTGGTCGAAATTCCCTCTTAGTCGAGTTCCAAGATTGTAAGTCTTTTAAACTCATTCAATTTCGTCATAAATTTTAATATCAAGTACATACTGTTAAAAAGGACTTTATAAGAAAAACGTAGCAATTTGAATCACCCAAAATGAGTACACGAGTCAAAAGATACGGCCAAATGAAGTTCCCAAAACGCTGTCAAAACTTTCCGTGACAGAAAGTTTGGGCATGCAAAACGAGGCACTTCTGCTAAGTTTCATAAAAACGTTAAAACACAAAAGTGGTTCGGAACGACGTTTTCTTCAAAAACTCAAGTGTACGGGTTCATAAAACGCAAAACGAAGGCTAATTTTAGTCATAAACTTAACAGCTGTCATATGCTTTTATAAAACCAAGCCAAGCACCCCTTTTCCCGGATTTATTTCTCCTTAACCACAAGTCTATAAAATAAATGGTTTATTCCAACTTAAAGAGGGCATGATCAAGTTTCTGAAAAACCAAGAACGTTCTTAAAATCTATCCATGCCTGGCTTTTATTAAACCTTGAACATGGTGTCTCGCGAACCTTTTCAAACGTACCCCTTTTGTGCACTTTTCAAAAGTAAGATAAAACATAAGCTAATAAGCTGCTATAAGTTTGTTTTCAAAACATTATTAACTTATATTTACAATTCATAGAAAGTCTCGCCTTTTTCTAAACCTAAAACGCATTAAAAGCGAAAGAAGGACTATTTTTGCAAACGACTTAAAGCGTCAAGGGCCTAAATTGCCAAAACTCTTATACTTTTTATAACAAGGATTAAGATTGTAATCACCTTGAGACATAGGGGTATAAAGTGTCACTTTTGAAACTAAAAGGGTATAAATTGTAATTTTACAAAAGTTCAAAGGTATAAACCATCAATACTTAAAACTATAAGGGTATAAAATGTAACATTTTATATATTATTTCGGAAGTATATTCTTAATACTTAACAAACTATTTTTGATAAAATAATATACGAAGTATTTCTGTATTATTTACGATCGATCGAACCTTGAAGATGAAATATCATAAAACATAAATTATCATCCACTAACTTTCGAAGAGACTTCAAAACTACAAATATCATGAATAATAAAACTTGACATACCAACCCAGGTCGCGTGTCGGAGCCGTTTATTCTCACAACTTAAATTACTTACAGAACACTGTATCACCAAGGTGAGTTTCATAGCCCCTACTTTTATACGTTTTAAATTACTTTTGGGGGAGATACATGCTCAAAAACTTGCTTTGACTTCCATAAATACTCAAAACATTATACTCTTGTGCTAAGCTATACTATATTTTTTATACTTTTGGACATGAAGTGTAGTTACGATATGTGCCTTAATGTATTACACTTATTCTCATACGCTTTATTCTTTAGCAACTGTTTAACTCCTGGATGGAGCTGTTGGAGAGGTATTGATAGTACTATCGGGCTGACGCCCCACCCGTGTTCCAGATTCATGGCCTTGAGTGAATATAATCCAGTATTCTTGTTTATTCTTGTCATGAGGTTCAGTTGGCTGTTATGCTTTACATTAAGTACTCACATATATAGTATACACATATGTCCTACTCATACTATATTTTAGCAATAGGTTGTAAACAATGTTTTCAAACCCAGGTCGACCCGGCCGGTTCAACCGGTCGGACCGGTGCCCGACCACAAAAACGGGTAAAAAAAGCCCGGGTTTTTAAAATCGGGTTAACCGGTCAGACCCTCCGGGTTTTGAGTGACCCGGGTCATGAAACCCGGCCGGGTTTGGTTTTTTTCAATTTTTTTTTTATAAAAACGGGTTGACCCGGGTAGAACCGGCGGTCAAACCGGTTGTCCCGGTCATCAAACTGGTTGACCCTGTCGGAAAAAATAAAATAATAATAAATGAAAAACCGGTTTGACCCTGCGGTCGAACCGGTTGAACTGGTCGAACAGGTGCCCGGTGACTCGACTGGGTCGATTAAAAACCCGGTTTTTAAAACATTGGTTGTAAACACACAGGTTGCAAGTTTTGTATGGGCGGGATTTGCAATTGAGTTGATTTACAATGCCTTTGCTGTGGAAACATTTTTTAAAGCACATATGTCTTACTATATTTTAGTAGTGGGTTGTGAACACACAGGTTGCAAGTTTTGTATGGGCGGGATTTGCAACTGAGAGGATTTACAATGCCTTTGCTATGAAAACTTTCTTTAAAGACTTTTCAACTTATTTTCAACAAACTCTATGAAATCACCAACCTTTGTGTTGACACTTTTTAGCATGTTTATCTCAGGTTAGTAAGGCGATAGCGGATGCATGGATCATAGAGCCATTTGCATGTTTTGGAGACTTATGCTGCTATCCTTTACCATTCAATACATTTTGAATATATATATGTAGTCATATACCTTGGGACCTCTTGTAATAACTCTGATTTAAATAATTCGAATGGTAACTTTTCAAAACGTCTCATTTAGAGGTCGTTTTATATACCTTGTGCTTTGTATTAAGAAGTAGCACCCCATTGACATTATTGTTCTGCTGCGATATTTTGGGGGTGTTACACGAATGATCAAAGAAATAAATTTTTTGTTCTAAACTTCACATTTTTATAAATGTGACAAAACAATTTTTCAAAAATTGATTTTACAAATTATTTTTGAAATACTAAGAAATGTTTTAATGCGGAATTATATTCAAACTTGTAACAGCCTAATCCCCCCCCCCCCAAATCAAGTTCAAACTTCCTCAAATAAACTTTCACCATAAAAAGATAGATTTTGTAGCGTCTGTCTAGGACGGTACCGGTAAAGTGGACGGTACCTAAATTTAACTGTATCATGCATAATTAAAGGTATCGTCCTATGTAATGAGCAAAATCTTCTTTGCCTATAAATAGTGGAACATTTTGCACTTTAAAAAGTAATTTTTCACAGTCTTTTCTAATCAAAACCTCTTTTGTATATCTCATTGTCTTTGATCACTTAGTTTGTTTTAGTGATCCAATCATCCATTCAAGTAATCACTTTCATCCCTCTATTAGTGCAAGAGAAGAACACACTGTATCGTGAAGATACAAAGTGTTGTAGTATCAGCTTAGTGCACTCGTAACACTTGTTATATACTTATTGTACATTGTTATACATCAAGCTCTTTGTCATCATACATACTTAGATTGTGAAGATCGCGTAGATCGTGTGTGAGATTGGTTCTAGCTAGATTAGAACTCGACATTTAGCTTAGTGTCGGAAATTGTGATAAGCGACGTTGTATAGTTTTCTCCGCCTGAATGGAGCTTGTTGACATAGTGTTAAGAACTCTCGAGTTGGGTACTCGGGGAGTGAAGTAAGGCGAAGAGGAGTTTCATTACCGAACCACTATAAATTTCGGTGTCTTGGTTTGATCTTTCCATCTCTTTACTTCGATCTCTTATTTTATATCACGTAGTTATCTTAGCTAGTTATACTTCGTTCAATTATATTGTGTCCATATTGTTACTTGATCTCACATAAAACTCGAAACTAAAGTTTTGAAAAGAACATTTTTAATGAGAAAAGCGGTAAAACTATCCAAACCCCTTCTAGTTTTCCACACTACACGTCTACATGTTTAGCTTTTGATAGGTACCATTTCACTAATTTATTAGATACCGTCCATGTTGCGACTTGTAAAAGTAGTACGGGTATATTACATACCAAAAAAATGTAAGATGTTCAACTTTTAGCCGATAATATCAGCTAATAGCGAGTCCACCTTCAAGATCTCTCTGTGAAAAAAATGATCTCGTTAACTTATGAACCTGATAGTTGATACTCTATCAGCTTAATGGTGAAACCTTGAAAGTACTTAATCTCTTAACAAACTGGACACCCAAGCCTTGTGGTTGACTCTAGTACTCGACCAACTAAACTATATTTATCATCCGATATTAAACTTAGCCATTCATATTTAGTTAATTGATACTTACTGCAGAAAAAGATCACCAATTTTAAAGCGCTGGAAAATCTAAATTTTTTTACATAGAAGACAAGTTACAAAACAGAAAAGATCATTAAGGGCCCGTTTGGTAAGGGCATTTGACCCAAAGGAATACAATCATAGCACATATCAAATGTTTGCTAACTCAAAGTAATGCTATCATTCAAAAATATATGCATTGTACCGAATCTAGGGTGGGAGGGTGGTATTTGACAAAAGTGTAAGACCTCTATCTCACTCATCCTTTTATATTTCTCTCTCATCTTTTTTATATTATTTTATAAACACATTTTTTTATTTTGCATCAAATCTAAATTCAAATCCAAATCCTAAACCCGTCAACAAACCAAACGAGCCCTAAAATCCATTATTTTTCCGGTATATACTGTTTTATAAGCCCAACAAACAATGCAATTACTTGTTGGCCAATGGGCTAATACCAATAGTCTTGAGCTATTAAGTCTATTAAAAATTTCTTTTGCAAAATCTTGGAAATTGTTTAATTTGTCACTATGTGATTGCAACAACTAGAGAAGATAAGACTATAGTATGGCTGTTGACTTATATCGCTTGCGTACATGATGCTAATTCCGGCTAGAGTGCCGATCCGAAAAGTATCTCTTCGGGTGGATCACATTATGTTAATAACAAAACTAATTGATACGTTAGATACAAAATATGAAACCAAGAAGTTCATACGACAAGTAATGGCTGTTTATATACAACTAGACGTATACTTTGAGTGCCGAAATGAAAAACCACATATAACCTGTTTGCTTTGGCCCTAAAAAATTTATACTTTTTCGTTTTCATCAACCAAAACAACAAACTCAGACTCCAGAAGATCACGTAAAGGCGATCCCACGGGCGTAAAGAAAGGTGAATCACACGGAGTTGAAAACACCGTCTTCGTATTTTCATCCTTTTCAATCACCACAACCGCTTCATTTAACTCAACACACGTTTGCATGGCCTCAACTTCTATATCCAACTTACTCGCAAAGTGATCAACGTCAATCGTAGACTCAGCATCTTCCTCTTTGATAGTACTAAGAAACCTTTTCGGTCCATTTGCTTCTAGCAACTTAAACACATCAACCTCCTCATCATCTGGCACTGACCCGTTTGTGTTCTTGTTGGGTGGCTCGCATGGTTCGAGTTTGGCTTGTGTATGTGGTCTCAAGCAGAAGAAATATAGCATCTCTTTTGTTGCTTGGTCAACGGTGTTTTCATGAGTTTCAGGGAGGATTTGAGGAGGGGATACGTGACGGCGGAAGGAACGACGCCACCAGAGGACGTATACGAGTTCAGCAACGAGAGCGATGATGGATACTATGAAAATTATCGAGAGAGCAATAGCGAGGTTGCTAATACTCATTTTGTGTATATTTGTGTGTGTATTTTGTGGTTAAAAGTTATAGTATTTAGTTTAGGGATAATTGGGCAAGTGGATGGAGTGTTTACTGGGATAGTTGACTAGACTCGACTTGGTGTGATCGATGGTGGCAAAGATTGATGCCGACATTCCACCCACCAGATAGAGTTAATGGGTTCTTAAGATGCTCTATTAAATGTTAAAGTTGCATTAGTTATATTTTGAATTGTGAACTATTGATATGTCTATATATGTTTGCATGACTCATCAACCAATAAAATGTCGGTTCAAATTCCGCTTGAAAAATATGTGCGGATTATAGAATATAGGCACGGAATATTTGGCGTTATCAAAAACTTTTTAAAAAAAAATCATGTAAAGTAAAAAGGCTTGATTAAACACTTTATATATTTGTCTTAACGATGACACAATTATAAAACAAAAGGTGATAAACATTGGCTTTTTACTTTTATAACTCAGAAATTATAACACGGAAAATTTGCAGGCTAGTATGCTACAAACATACAAGTGTCTTCTTTGTAACTTAGAGTTTATAAGACAAAGTGGTTTACTACAATCTGGTATACTTGGCGTCACCTATTACTTTAGACGATAAACTAAACAAAACAAATTGAGTTGTTGGTTTGGTTTAGATAGAGTGAGGATATTTAAGTGAAGAGTTGCTTAGTGCTTGCATCAGATGTCCATTAGATAATTACCCATTAGATAATTATTACTTAAGCGGCCGGACTCCAACCCCAAATAATATCTAATCAACGGACGCGGTATGTAAAGAATGTAAGTTGTAAACAGTCACATTTCTACCGGACAGTAACAATTGCTTTAGGAAGACCTCGTGCAAGCTTAAGTGGCGTCCAATTATAGCAAAATGATTATGAATTTAAAATGTGCTTTGATAAGCAAGGCCCAGTTTTAAATAGGCCGTTTCGGATTAAATGAGCCCAACTTTTTGTTTATAATAATTAACCCGTATTCGAAGTGAGTATCCTTCAATATCCAGACTATGAACTCTGTCATTTTCGATTCCAAAATCCAAATGATAAAATGCCGAGCATCGAGTATCATGAAGAGTTTCAACTAGCCATTTGCGCCCTATCGAGTGTCACATCATTTTAACACTCACACTTCAAAATACCTCATCACTCATAACTAAAAATAACTAAGTCATTTGGGCTCCACCCGCTCCCTAAAAATACTCACACTTCTGCTACATCCTTTTTTACATTTACTCGTCACTTCCCCAATGAGAGCACAATCGGCGAGGTTAGTCGGTGCGGCGACGAGCTTCAACGAGCCTCGCAATTCGCTGCTACACTCAATGCTCTAAGCATACATTGAGCCTCAGAGCCAAACTATCGAGAGCTAAAAAGTAAAATCTTTAGTAAATGCTCCTGTTAATAATAAACTGGTTGAAATAAATATAAATTTATCCAATCCATTTTGATTCATCTCAAGTTTCAAGGAGATTCATGCGAGCTTTTTTCTTGATTTATTCACTGGATTTATACACGAAATTTCATCTATTTAAGATCTGAAAGTTAATCATTTTCATCCTTCGATTCTTCTTTCGAATTAACTCCAATCAATTAAATGAAACGAAGGGGAAAAGATCCGGTGATGAGAAAAGCTAAAATGAGAACAAATAAGAATGATTTTTAGCCACCTATTTTAAGTAAAAGAAAGAAGTTTAAGGGGAGATGCATCTACTTCTGTAGGTGAATTTTAAATGTATGGTCCTAGTTTCTTTTCACCATTCTCATTTTAATTTTATTCTTATTTGATCCTCACTCTTAAATGAAATAGTAAAAATCATCAAATAACATACAACTTCTATGTTAGAAAAGTGACTTTAACTCTAAGGATTGTTTGGTAGATTTGGTAATTTGTGTAACTTGTCCTACAAGTTTGTTTAGAATTAGTGAACTATCTAATGACGGTTAGTTTAGCCTATAAAGAGAGATTGATAGCTTTAGAATCTTTGTACCTTTAGAACTACAATTTAGTATCTCTAAATTAGAATTACGTATTTGTACCTTTGTATTTTGTTTGATAATTTTGAATAAAGCTTCCGTTTCATTTGTAAAATTCGTTATTTGTTTCATTCGTTTGATTACCAACAAATGGTATCTGAGCTAGGTTTGTTTAGCTATAAAGAAAAAGAAGAAATATTATTCAATATTGTATTAGTTTGTATTAGGCCCGATTGTATACTAATAGGCCTAGCCCATTCCTTGTATCTTTAGATTAATCTCATCTCTATTATTTAAGTGATTGTACTCATTAATAATATTCAAGGAAATACACCTTTCAATATGGTATCAAGCCTAACAAAAATTTCTCCCCTTTTATCTCAAAAATAAAACCGCGTACTACCATCTCCTCTAAGTTTTCTGTCGACACTTTCAGAACCCTAATTCTCAACATTCGGCAATATGGCCGGTGATGATACACCACCCCTACCACCTCCTTCCCCTCCAACCACTGTAACACCCCCAAAATCACAACATAGCAGCGGAAGGCTAATTTGGGAGTTACTTCAAGGATCACAGTCAATAATCATAGAAAACGACTCTAAAAGAGACGTTTATAAAATAAGTGTTGTCATTCAAAGAAAACTTGAGAGTTTGATACAAAAGAGACACAACATTGTTTGAGTACAAAAGGGAAAATTTATCAAGTTTTCGGAAAATGACAACTTTATTGTACACCACTTAGAAAGGTTTCGATGCTCACTCTGTGCCCCATGCATTCTTCATTAGTTTCCTGAGATAAAACATGCTAAAAAGTCAACATTAGGTTGAGTGAATCCATAGGTTTAAATTTAATCAGTTGAACCACAAGTATAAGTTAATAATTTCTTCAAAGTCAATTATTCAGAAAATCATCGGAAATTATTGCACTAAGCTCATGACAAGCAAAACGTTAACAATACATCATAAATATGATGCAAAAGAAATAATAAGGTGCCCGCCAGGAGGTAGGATGCCACTTCCACCTAGTACTCAAATATAGTGCGTTTGTCTGCCTAACTGGTCAGCAGAAGCAGGGTGGTCAACCCCAATAGATCTATCCACAATATACGTGCTCTCTCATAAGTGACTAATGGTCCATGATTACGGGTCTTTTGGCAAATGATACTTAGGAAATAATATAATCAGGCACAACATCATTTTGTAAAAGACTTGTGTTTTATCTTTCTCTCTAGAATTCCCTCTCCTCTCTTCATCTCTCTAACCATGGCTTACTTGTTCAATCATAATCCTAGACCACCCGAATCATCTAAACAACATATAATATTTAAGATCCAACATCAAATCCTAGAATTAAGGGGTTTGGGTATTCACTGAACCCAACACTATTGGCTCAAACCATTTACGTATTTTATTTGTTTCTTAAAATGAGTTTACGTTTGTTATCGACAAAACATTAGAAGATCGTAAAATATAAATAAACGTTTTTATGGCTTATTTGTATTAACAATCTCCCCCTTTTTGTTGATGACAAAACATAAGATTATTTTAAGGAAAAACTAAAATTCGTAAAAGTTTGAATTGGAGTGTTTACTTTCTTTTCCCCCTTTTTTTCGAAACAAAAAGTGCTTCGAAAAGAAACTAACACATTGTTTTAAGAAAAACGTGTGAAAAGTAATAATATGAGAAATAGTGAGTAAGGAAAGAGAAGAATTCTCGTCTTAGCTCCCCCTTGACGGGTGCCTCCCTTTGTTGAGGGCGTCAAGTAGTTAGGAAGACTAAGCGAATGTTTTGCAATTATGTTTGCAAATGGTTTCGTCTTTTGACGAACATGCTCCCCCTTGACGAGTGATCCCCTTTGTGAGGGCGTCAAGTAATAACGAAATCCTAAGTGAAAGTATTGCAAGTGTTTTTGCAATTGTTTTGCTTTGTCTAAAAGCTCTCCCTTGTTGAGGGTGTCAAAGTCTTCATGTGTATTTTGAAAATCTACAAAACAAAGGTTAGAAAACAAGTATATGATGCATAATCTCCTGCAAATGAGACTCAAATTAGTAAAAAGAGATGTTTCTGTTGCACGGATCCCACGGTTCCTTCATGGAAGGGATCTGTCTAGGCAAAAGTCAGGGATTCGTCTGCCTGCATACTCTTGACAGCAATGTAGATGTAAAATGTGATGTCAACATCAACAAGAGTTATGTATTAAGGCACTAAACATATTTTCATAACCAAATAGCATACAACATGTAAGATTAAGGATGTTTAGGTTTCTTGACCTCATCGAAACGCTCAAGGAGGTGATAAAACATGAAACGTAGCTCGTCACGTACTTCATGTACTAACAATCTTGGTCATGGCTAGGGAATGGTGGTAGTAGGAAGGGAGTGGTTTGAGATGGAAGGTTGGGTTGAGGTTCCATAAAAGAACAAGGGTTTTGTGGGGGTATGTTTGATGAAGTTGGAGGTGGTTCAACTAAGGATGCTTGTGGTAGTAGAGATGTGTCTACTTCCATGTAATCCAGTTGTTGATTACTCATAATCCAAAGTGGATTGAGGGTGATGGAGAAAAAGATACTGGTGCTAGTGTTGTTTCAACACCATGGTTTTGTTGTTGCGCTATTCTCTCAATTGAGGAGAATTTTGGCAATGGTGGAGGATGAGATGGCCTAGAAGGCAAGTCTTCTAAATTGTAGAGGTGTGGAGATGAGAGTGGAGTGGTGAAGGATAAGGCTCAAGGTACTAAGGGTGATGGTTTAGTGTAAATAGGAGTGTTTGGTTTAGGAGGTATAGTAGTGTTTGGCAAGGGTATTTTTGTGGGAACAATCCTTTTGGAGATTGGTTTGATTGGTTGAGTTGGTTGAGAAGGGATTCTAGTATTTGGGCTCTTGACGGGTGATGGCTCGGTTGATGATATCTCATGAACCATATAAGTATTCTTCTTGGGGGAACCTTTGGTTGAAGAAGTTTTGCTAGATGCTTTAGTCATAGTGAAAACAGGATGTAATGGATGCTTTAGCTACTAATTTTGAATGGTGATTTGAGTGATGGTTTGCATAAACACACTTGGTTTATAAAGGGTGGGATTAGATTAGTGAATTAAATTCTTGACCACTAAGAATTTTGGCATGCATTAAGGTCAAATATAGTGTTGTTCTATCCTAGGGAGTAATTTAAGGCAAGGTAAAGTGTTTAGACTACCAAAGAGAGTTTGAATTAGATGAGCAAAGTGATTGTAAATTGTTCTCTAGACCCGGATCCCACGGTTCCCTAAATTTGGGGATCCGTTTAGCTGTAAGTTGGGGATCCGTTTTGTTGTAAGTTGGGGATCCGTTTTCAGACAGCAATGTGGTGGAGTGAATATGTTCTAATAAGATCTAGTACCTATAAATCTTGAGTGTATAGGTTCCCTAAGGTGTCTTAAATAGTATGGGACTTAAATGTTCAACCATAAGGAGTGAGGACATCTAATGATAGTTTTTGATAAGAAAGTGGATATTTTAAGTTTGTAACTAAGCGTTTAAGCATGACACTAATATTTTAAGGATGACAAATGAAGCCAAATGATCCTAGAGATCAGATGGTGACTTAAAAAAAATTTAGAAAATTCCAAAAAATATAAAAGAAATTAAAAACTAGTTTTTAGCCTATTTTGAGGTAAAGATGACTAAAATCAATTTGCTAAAATTAAGAGAAATAACAAACTAGGTGTTTTGAAATGTGAGGAATAATGTGTGAGCATTAGAGCGGAAATATAGTGAGTTTTGTTGAAGTGATAAATCAAAAAATACCTTGAATGAGATCCTAAGTTAGCTATGAGTGAATGTGAGGCTACTGAGCTTGAGGAAGACTTAAGTGATCCTAAAGTATCATGTTTACAAGGTATAATGAGGTCTGGAAGATTGGATTGATGTGAAAGTGTAGAATTCTTATATCTGTTTACCCGGATCCCACGGTTCCCTCATCTGAGGGATCCGGCTAGTTATAGCTCAGGGATCCGGCTACTGATGACCAGTAGCTTCACAGCAAATGTGCAGAATTTGAACCTCTTAGCAAATACCCAACCTAATCATTTCTATACCAAGTAATCAAATATGCAACCAATGTATATCACGCATGGTAAGTAAGAGTAACTAAAAGGCAAGCAAATATGAGCAAGATCGACTTCTTGACTTCAATAAAGCAGTCGTAAAATTCTCATTTGGGTCGCCTAATTTAGGGTGTCATTGTTCACGTCATGCCATCTACTAAAGCTAAGTCCTAAGTTACATAAATATTGTTTAAGATGTTTTACAGACCATTGTTCAAATTTTAAGTTCCACGACCTTACCTTCCCTTTCACTCAATCTTCTACTCCATCGCCTCCAAGCTTCACTCTTTAACCCTACTTCTTCTTCTTCAAAAGAAAGTTAGAAAAACATTTAAATATCCCCTTTGTTTGTTGAAATTCTTGGGATGGGCTTAGGATGTCTGGCAGTTGCTCAATGTATGCTATGGGGTCAAGTTGAACGCTGCCAATAGGGTTGCTTCCTTCTCCCTCCCTTTCATATGATGAGTCCGTCGGTGGGTGAGGTCTCTTGCCTTCAACCATAAACCTTGTAGTCTTCTCATCGGACAAGGTCACCATGACCTTGTTGCAAAAGATGTGGTCATCGGTGTAGGGAGATGGATCTAGATCCAAGACAAAATTGGCTAGGTGAGTTAAGAGCATGGCATAGGGGAGCACCATCTTGTCTATCCTTGATACACTTGCCATCCGTTTGACCATGTAATAGGCAAGATTGAAGTGAGTCCCAGTAACAAGGCAATAGATCATGTAGGCTAGGCAAGCGTTGGGATGATCCTTATTCCCCACCAAACAGAGGACATTTTCCCTTAACACTAGTTCCCATTTCTTATACAATGGGAACATTTCTGAAAGCTCCATTTGAAAAGGATCCCTATAGATGACCTTCGATATCCTAGTGACCCGAGACGGAGAGGCTCTTTGGATGAAGACAGTATCTCTTACCGTAGTAGGATCCGCGAGAGGTATGGAATAGACCGGATGCTCATCGACCATGTCGTGGAGGTGGGCTAGAGACCATTCATTTAAAAACAAGCATACCCCTTGGCAAGGTATACGGAGTATCCTAGCAAAATCCTCGAGGGTGAAGGTATATTCGTGTTCATTGATGACAAAAGCGATCGAAATGGTTCCATCTTCATTTCTAATGATCCTCATGCTCTTGTAGAACTCTAGGACAAATATCGGACAAACTTGTTCATTGATGGTTAAGAGGCATTGGAAGTTTATTCCCGCAAAGACTTGGGGAATGTCAGTGTTGTTGATAAATGAGGGTTCAACTACACGCCCTTTGTGGAACAACCTCTTTTGCAACAATTTGAAGGCCTTTCTGTCCTCGGGGCTTAAACCATCCTTTTTATGATACATCGGTATATAGTGTGCCGTGTCTTGATAGTCTTGTTGCCTTGAGCTCGGCATGGTTGATCCTAAACACCAAAACCACAATGTGGTGTCATTTATGTGAATAGTATCCTAATTAGGTTCATCATAATTTTGCTCAATACATCTTTATTGAATTCAAAACGAGTTTTTAATTTGTATTAACAATGTTGTTTCTTTGATTTAGTTTATCTTAGAAAACAATGTGATACTAATTGTGATAAACCCATCTGAACCTAAGTTCTTAAGATGAAAATTGTACTTCTAGGAATTAGAGAATGGAAATAACAACGTAGTGAAGATAATACTTACACAAGTGATTGTTTCCTTTGAAATGATGAGGGATGAGCTCCTATGAACAGCAACTTAGGGTTTATGTTCGTGAGTGGGAGAGTAAAGTGGAAAGTAAAACTCCAAAGTGATCATCTAGCACTTATTCTGTCTTCTGATGTGCCGGTTCCCTCGGATCCTTTGAATGAGGGATCCGACTAGTTCAATCGCAGGGATCCGGCAGATCAGTAGTTAACAGTTTAAGTGAACTTTGATAATTTTGATACGGGAGTTTTAATTCTTGAATAATGTTGGCATTTTTGCTCTATAAATTAAGGTTTGTTTATGGTTCGAGGTTTTGACGAGTTTTCGTGTTTTACTAGTCCTTTTTGACGAGCTTCCCTTTTTACGAATGAATCATAATTTGGGAAGTTAAGAATCATGAAAAAATACTATTTTATCATGATATGAGAAGTTTCACATGGGCATTATTGACATGGATGTAATGCCAACAACCTTATGTGAGAAATGATGATCAAGGCTTTCTAATAGCCAAGATATCATTATGAGGTAAAATGACTACATTGTAGTTTTGTCTATAGAAATCAACCAAGAATTCTGTTCTTGATGATGTGTTCAATACAAATAACAACTTTAGTGATATTGAAGTATACGTATTAAGTCTACGATTCTTAACGTGTTATAAGAAATGATATTATTAATTAAGCTAGGAATAATAATTTATTTATAAGTAAGTTATTAAAGAACATACCTTTGCTCTATATATTATTTTTATGATTTAAAAAATCATAGACGCCAAATTCTTCATGATCTTCTAAGATGCCCAAATCCTTGTATGAAGAATTCTTAAAAAGTAAACAATAGAATGATCTATCATTATCCAACATTTAAAATATGATGATTTCTAAAAAACATGACTTTTTGTTTTAAGAAATTTCCTTTTATGTAGCTTTCAAACATACACGGATCGTATCAAGTTTTTAAAGTAAAATATACTCTAAGAAACTTGGTAACGAAGTTCTGATACCAATTATGGAAAACTAGAGGGGCGGGGGGTTGAATAGTTTTACCGATTAAAACTTTGTTTTAAAATATTTAGATCGACTTATGTCAATCTATTTAATGTGTATGTTGGATGTTGATAGATAGGCAAATAAGCAAGTAATGTGAAGATAAAGAGTAAGAAACACAAAACCACAACATGAATATTTATAGTGGTTCGGCTACAAGGACACCTTCTTCGCCCTACTCCACTTCCCGAGTCACCTACTCGAGAGTTCGTAAGCACTACACAACACAAGCTCCTTGTGGCGGAGAAGCCTTCACAACGTCGCCTACTCTTTATCCGGTACAAGGCTAGACACCGGGTTCTTCCACGATGTAGAACCAAGCCTATCACAACGTCGCCTACACTTTATCCGGTACAAGGCTAGATACCGAGTTCCATTACAAAGGAGGAACTACTACCGAACACTACACAACAACTATTCCAAAGGAGACACACTCCTTATAACAACATCATAAGGATCTTACTATTCTTTAAACCAAACTAATCTATCTTGTACATCGATGCACCATATCGAACGTACACCCTTGGCTCCTTTCACTAATGCCTTTGACACGACCCTTCGGCACCTTTCACTAATGCCTTGTCTTGACCCTTTGGCACCTTTATGCCTTCGACACGGACCTTTGGCACCTTTCACTAATGCCTTCAACACAACACTTCTAAGGAGGGAAGAAAGAACTATCAACAAGATAACTTCAGTAGTCTTGATGATGACGAAGCTTGGCAACTCATGGACTTGAGCTTGCTCGAATTCAAGAGGTGGTGATCCCGCCTTTAAAAGGAACCTAGAGAATCACACAAACACAAAACTACATAGAAAGATCCTTTGGATCTGAGGTTATAGAGTTTACAATAATAAGAGAGAGTATGAGTAAAAGGGGTGAGTTGCAAGAGAGAAATGGCTCACTATTTATAGGAAATTTTCTCTATTGTTCTCCGGTTCCCACGGATCCCTCCCCAGATGGATCCGGCTAGTGCAATCCAAGGGATTCACCAATCTGGGTCAGTTTAAGTCTGGATTTTGGGTTGCAAACAGGGTTATGGGTTATAAGTAATGAACCATGGGTTATACAAGATGCAATGTATCTAGACATTGGATCATGGGTCATGGGTCATGGACCATGGATAATACCTAACATGACTTCATGCATGATGTCATGCAATAGGTCATGGGTTATGGATCAAGCTGGGTATGGGTCATAGACTTTGGGTTTTACCCAACTATATTCAATGTATCTAGTCAATGGGTCAAGTACTCAGATTTTTACCTATTACATTACCCATTACAATATAAGTATGTACATTTCCATATTATGTAAACACTAGTTGTTATACATATGTATTTCTATAAAATGTAAACACTATTACTTGTTTAATGTTTTATATGAAAATGTAAGTGTATTAGTAAACTATTGGCTCAAACCATTTACGTATTTTATTTGTTTCATTAAAATGATTTTATGTTTGTTATCGACAAAACATTAGAAGATCATAAATATAAATAAACATTTTTACGGCTTATTTGTATTAACAAAAACGTAGTGAGGGGTGGATACGTTACCGTTTAAAAAATTAAAATCTGTTGTATCAAATAGCCGATCAAGCTTGTCTTAATATAAAAAAGTGCCAATGTAGTCTATAACGAATATAAAGTTTAAACCAAGTTGTCACAACACAAACATAAACATTAAGCCATATCACAAACATAAATACAATATAAAGAGAGATCGATAAATAAAAGAAAGTACAAACCAGACACGATGATTTATAGTGGTTCGGTCACGGAGTTCTTCTCCGCCCTACTACACACCCCGAGTACCCAACTCGAGAGTTACTTCACTAAGTCAACAAGCTCCCTTCTGGGCGGAGAAAACCTTACAAACGTCGCTTACATTATTTCCGGTACTAAGCTAAATACTGGGTTGTAATTCAAGGTAGAACCAACCTAAAGTCGCCTACACTTTTTCCGGTACTAAGCTAAATACCGAGTCCTTCTTCTGGTACAACCACACCCGTTATGTTTAAAGGCCCAATAAAACAAACCGACCAACTTGGTGTTTTACAACTAAAACACACCAAACCAATAACCATTGATTTTTGAGGCCCAAACACATAAACCATCTAATCTCGTTAGGTGAAAATGTTGTGATGATATAGTAATGTTTACAGTGATGATCCATGACACAAATATCTAATGGATATGAATGACTAATTCTAAATGAACTTTCATTGATAGGAAGCCTTCAATTGATGAATATCACAAGTTCCCTAAGCTTGTTGATCTTCATATATGTTTGATTGTGGTGGATGAAGACGCAAGATCTTTGAGCTTGCTTCACAGGATCATATCGGGAGTATACTTACAACATAATAAAAGTTAGAAGCCTTATGATCATGATGATAAAGGTGTTTAATGTATGTTACTACATTATTAATGATTTATCTAAATATATTCAAGAGGGTGGAGAAAATGTGTTTTCAAGTGGTGAAGAAATGAGTAAACAATTGGCTACTATTTATAGCCAACAAGCTCAGTAGCCCGCAGACCCCAATGTACCAAAAAAAGGATTCGCCCTTTATAAAAAAGGGGTCCGTAGACCTCTGACACAGAATCTACAAAATCTTGTTCAAATCTTTCCAAGATCCTACTATGACTTTTTCTCAGATTATCCTAGACTAGCATGATCCATGTAATGATGTAATAATACATTTTCATTTTTGATTTAAATATATTAAGAAAGTTAACTAGTAGAATGTATAATGTAACTTAGCTAGTTAATGTATAAATATAACTAGTTTAAAAAATATCTATTTAAGTGCTTGTCAAAATAAAATGTATTTTTTCAAATATAAGTAAACTTTATCATTTGTGTGAGAAATAAGATTAGTTTACT
Organism: Chrysanthemum seticuspe; assembly: GCA_019973895.1. NCBI lineage: Eukaryota > Viridiplantae > Streptophyta > Magnoliopsida > Asterales > Asteraceae > Chrysanthemum > Chrysanthemum seticuspe. The sequence goes on along the minus strand of BPTQ01000002.1, from coordinate 110,105,466 downwards.
TGTACAAATAAAAGTGTATATTTGTATGTAAACTTTAGTGTAGAAATAAAAGTGATGCATTTGTATAAAAATACTTGTATATGCAAAGTGTAAAATGAGGTTCGATTTGTAAATATTCTAAACGATTTGTAAAGAGGTTTGATCAAAATGCAACATAACAAACATGTACGAACCTATGTTGTAGCATATGAGGATTCGAGACGTCGAGAGGTGTTGAATGTATGTTGAGACAAAATGTGATTACGAGTATCTTGTACATTTTACGTTATGTATTACAAGTTATATGTTTATCATCAATCAAAACAAACGAGACTCTATAGATTAAATATCGTAATATTTGCACTAACAATCTCTCCCTTTTTGATGATGACAAATATATGTAAACGTAATTGATAAAATCAAATAATCCTGATATTCTAAGCGTTAATTTCCCCCTTTATCATCACATTATGATTAAAATACTATTAGAAACATCCTTATTCCTTATTATTTTAATTCAGGAACTATTTCATGCAAGGAAGCGGTAATTGGACATTTCTAAGCCCAAGGATGATTTTCTCTCACAACTACGGCGTAACCAAGTGACGGAGTTACGCCGTAACAAAGTTCATGAAGAATACGGTGATACAATGGAGTAAAGTTACGACGTGACAAGACCGCTGAAGATGAAGCACCAACTTTACAAAGGATACGGCGTAACCCTAAGCTCAGGTTACGCCGTAACAGCCGATAAGCATCTGATTTACAAAGACTATGGCGTAACCCTCAACTCAGGTTACACCATAACCGTGGCTATGTACAAGATTTTGAAGAGTTACGGCGTAGCTAGTTAATAAATGTTACGCCGTAACTGGTATCCGAGCCTATAAATAGACGAAGTTTTCATCAGTTATAGGAATCTCTCCTTTCCCAAACCTTTCTAGGGTTTGGAGAGATCAAACACAGAAGAAGAATCATGGTTTAGGATTATGAATAACGAAGTTCTCGTCTACGATTTCCGTTGTATTTGAGTTTGAATTCCTTTTATATTTTTCTAGGGTTTATATTATGAATTCATGTTATTAATTTAAGTTTGCATTTATGTTATTGATCTTCTCTTTATTTCTTTATAGACATTTACTAGTCTTGTCATAGATCGCTAGTCTTGATAATATTATAAGCTTGTTAGTATCTAAAGGGCTGGGAGAATTGACCAACTGACCTCACTCTAATAGGTTGCTAAGTATGGAAGGAATTGGCCATAGTACAACCACTCTTCATGTGCGAACTGACCAAATGATCACCTATCAAGTGGAGGTATTTAAGAGGCTAGGGGAAATCTAAGTTCCTAACGGTCAGGTTTTCATAGACTTGATTTAGTAGATTTGGCCCTTAATGACTGCTATTAGGTTACCGAATGATCTCGGGTGACCTGATCATCTTGGTGAGGAATATAAGAACCATAGGCCATGACGAATTGACTAAAGGAGTCTGGCAATAATTAACCACTATATTGAACCCTTATATCGAGAATCAATTCTTATTTGTATTCTTTATTAAGCTTTGCTTTTCTATCTCTTTATCCTAAATTCTCGTGTTTGTGTGATTGGAATAATTATATCACATCGATGGATTATAATTATCATATCAATATCATTTCTAATCATCTTAGTTCTTTCAAGGTCACAGCTCTCTTGGGACGACACTCGGATTTACCTAAGGCTTTACTTCATCTGATCAGGTTCTCTGCACGTTAGTATGTGTTTATCCTAAGTTTGTCTAAGTTTTATAAATATTAAAAGCAGGATGAAACAGCACATCAGGTTTTTGGCGCCGATTCCGGGGAGTAGTTAATGAAAGATCTAAGATATGAGCTATCATATTTACCTAAGTAAGAGACGTGAGTACTTATAAACCGCATAAGGTACGTATCTCAATCTCTCGTATTGCAATTTTCCACATTTACTCTTTGAAGCTATTAGTTACGGCGTAACCTCTATTAAGAGTTATGACGTAACCATTAAATAATAATAAAAGTTTTAATAATTAAAAAAATTTGCTACGGCGTAACCCTTTCCTCTAATTACGCCGTAACATCCTGGCGGTATAAAACCCTGATACAGATGAAAAACTAGGTTAAGAATCGATTAGTTTATTCCGCTGTGCATGTTATTAGTGAATGTAGCTCAAGCATTAACTAAAGAGAGTTGGGTTGAATCCATGCAAGAAGAACTTCTTCAATTCAAACTTCAAGAAGTTTGGGTACTATGTGATCTACCAGATGGAAAGAAAGTCATTGGTACAAGATGGGTTTTCAGAGTTAAGAGAGATGAAAGAGGGAATGTCATCAAGAACAAAGCTAGGCTAGTAGCACAAGGATACAGACAACAAGAAGGAGTAGATTATGATGAAGTGTTTGCTCCTGTAGCAAGGATTGAAGCCATTCGAATATTTCTTGCTTTTGCATCATATATGGGCTTTCTTGTTTATCAAATGGATGTCAAAAGTGCCTTTCTTTATGGTACTATTATAGAGGAGGTCTATGTCAAACAATCTCCTGGTTTTGAGGATCCTGCACATCCAAACAAACTCTACAAAGTTGTTAAGGCTCTTTATGGTCTTCATCAAGCATCTAGAGCTTGGTATGAAAGACTTTCCACTTTCTTATTACAACATGGTTACAGGAGAGGAGCTATTGATAAGACTTTGTTTATCAAGAGAGATAAGAAGGATATCATGCTGGTTCAAATTTATGTAGATGATATCATCTTTGGAGCTACAAAACAGTCAACGGTGAAGGAGTTTGAGCAGCTGATGCAACATGAATTTCAAATGAGTTCCATGGGTGAATTAACTTTCTTTTTGGGGCTTCAAGTTAAGCAATCAAAGGAGGGAATTTTCATAAGTCAAGATAAGTATGCCTCTGACATTCTTAAGAAGTTCAACTTTGATGCTATGAAGCCAGTCACTACACCTATCAAATCTATCAACTCATTGGGCAAGGATGAAGATGGTCAACCTGTTGAAGTCAAGCTGTATAGATCTATGATTGGCTATCTTATGTACTTAACTGCATCTAGACCTGATATCATGTTTGCTGTCTGTTTATGCGCAAGATATCAAGTCTCACCTAAGGTCTCCCATATGAATGCAGTGAAGAGAATTTTCAGTTATTTGAAACAACAACCTAAGTTAGGGTTGTGGTATCTAAAGGATTCACCTTTTCACTTGGAAGCTTTTTCAGATAGTGATTATGCAGGTGATAATTATGATAGAAGATCAACCACTGGAGGATGCCAGTATCTTGGAAGAAGATTAGTCTCATGGCAATGTAAGAAGCAAACTATTGCAACAACATCATCCACTGAAGCAGAATATGTTGCTGCTGCAAGCTGTTGTGGACAAGTCTTGTGGATGCAGAATCAACTTTTGGATTATGGGTTCAACTTCAAGAATACTCCTATCAACATTGATAATGAGAGTACAATTTGCATTGTGAAGAATCCAGTTTATCACTCCAAGACCAAGCACATTCAGATTAGGCATCACTTTATCAGAGATTGTTATGAGCATAGGCTCATTAATGTTGTCAAGGTTCACACAGATGATAATGTAGCTGATCTACTCACAAAAGGATTTGATGTTTCAAGATTCAATCACTTGGTGGTGAGTATTGGTATGATTAATTACTAAGCTACATTTAAGGGGAGGACTGATTAGTTAGTTAGACAGTCCTATGCATTGCTTGAGGGGAGGCAATCCAATGCCTATTTGAAGTTTCTGCCATTGTGAAGAAGAGAATGGAAAAGTAATGCTTTTTGGTTATATAAAAGTACTGCTCTGAAAGTACTGCTTTGGAAAGTACTGCACACGTGGAAAGCACCGCTTGTCTTATCAACGTACTGTTCCAACGGTCAAAAGATGGGTTAAAATTCAAATAACGGTAACTTTGTTATTATGGGCTGTGATTTTTCAAATCTTACCAATAAATAACTACCCTCCGATTTTCCCTCTCATCTTTATACTTATCAATCTTTTCCATATTTCTCTCTCTTTCACATTTACTATTCATCGAACCACTTTCTTTTGTAAACATTAATCAATGGCGAATCGAAACACAGTTACTAAACACAACATGGTGGAAAATTTAGATAAGACTGAAGCTAATGTTGCATTCCATGACATAATTGATTTCCTTACTGGATCAACAATTAATTATGCACTTTTGGTAGAACCGGATGTTATTGAGCCATGGATTCAACAGTTTTGGGTAACTGCTAGAACTCATATGGAAGATGATGAGTCATATATACAGGCTAAGGTTGCTGGAAAGATAGTGAAAGTTAGTGAAGCTTCAATTCGTGAAGGTTTATTATTGGATGATGAAGAAGGAGCTATACGTTTTGACAAACAGCTTCTTTGGGATACTTTAAGAAATATTGGGTATGAAGGGTCCTTAACTGAAACAACATTCAAGAAACCCTTGTTTAATCCACATTGGAAGTACTTGGTACATGTATTACTTCATTGTATAAGTTCTAAGAGTACTTCATGGGAGCAATTTGGATCTAATTTAGCATCTGCTTTGGTGGGATTGGCTACAAATCATCTCTTCAACTTTTCAAGACTCATTCTAGATGGTATGCTATCTCACATTTCTAATGGATCACCCTGGTTAATGTATCCAAGATTTGTTCAAGTTTTCTTGAACAAACAACTTCAAGATGTACCAAAACCTTCTAGCTTATTACCTGTTGTGGTACAACCTGCAAAAATATTCATTTTCATTGATAGGAAGAGTGATAAGTTCTCTGGAAGGAACACTCCTTTAACTACTTCTATGATGGAGATTGTTCAAGCAGTTAGAGATGAGGCTGATGCAAGTGAAGAAAGAGAAGGTACTGCATCAACTCAAGGGACTGCTTTTCAATATACTGCTTCTTTACAAGGTACTGCTGCACAAGAAGGTACTGCAGTTTCACCTACGCCATCTCAACAAGATACTGAACATGCTGAGTCAGAACCAGAAATCAACCCACCATCATCTGGAGGAGATGCGGGTGATATACCTCCTGAGGGATTGGTTCTGGATAATTATGTTTTGACAAGGGAATTGGTCAGATTGAAGAAAGCTACTGAAGCTCAAGCTGCACAACTAGTAAAGTTGAAGACCAAGTTTAGAAGATTAAAGTATTTTGTATGGCCTTTAGTTCAACATCATAGGTTGTGGGTCAAATCACAAAAGAGGCAAGGGAAGAAGTTTAAGAAGCCTTCAAAGGGCAGAAAGGTTCAACAACAGTCTTAATTCCAATTGGGGAGGAATCTAGAGCAAGATAATTTGAAAGAAGATGCTGAGTTTCATGCAGATAAAAGGTAGAGCATACTGCAAGTGATAATGAGACAGTTGCTCAAATATTGTAAAATCTATCAAGACCAAGAGGTGTTAGTATTCCAGGAGTTGCTGAAGAACAACCTGAAGGTTCTCAACCAGTGTTAGATCCTAAAGACAAAGGTAAAGGTAAATTGATTGAAACAAAGAAGAAGAAGCTCACTTTGGCTGAAATCAGAGCTATTGAAGTGGCTAAGAATGAAAAAGCTGCTAAGAAGTTTCAAGCCGAATATGATGCTGAGGTTGCGCTACCAGTGAAGGAACCTGAAGCTGTTATACCACAAAGACGACCTAGTAAAGCTAAGGAAAGAATTGCCATGATGGCTTATCTAAAAGGTCAAGGATATACTGGGTTACAGAAGCTGAATTATTTAAAGATGAAAGATTTATATAATGCTGTCAGAGGATCTTATCAAAAGCAAGTTGATAGTATTATTCCTTTTGATGATGAAAAGTGGAATGAGCATGCCAGAAAAAGAAGCTTAAAAAGAAAAAGAACAACTGAAGCTGAACAGTCATCAAAGAAGATTGAGTTAAGATCTGATACAGTTGATGAGCTGAGAAATTACATAAGAGTTGTCGAATTTGATCATCCTAAATCCAAAGATGCTGCAGTAAAGAAGTCCAAGATAACTACATTCGAAGTAGTAGAATCAAATGATCAAGACTATCTGATGTTCCATAGGGAGGATGAAAGTTTTAGAGTGTTCAATTTGCTATGGGATATACTGCACATAATAGGTAGATCAGATCTGTTTCAACTATATCAATTAGTGCAAGAATACTTTAAACATATTCCATCAACTGGAGTTGGCTTAGTATTGCTAGGAGATCTGAAAACTATCTGGGAAATTGAGGAGACAAGCACTGAAGAAATCTGGTTAAATCAAGAAAATTGGGAGATTACAAGCTGGAGATTCTTTGAAGAATCAGGAGTGCATGCTTTAGAATTGGAAGATGGAACTATGATCCATATGTTAGCTGAAAGAAGATATCCTTTGACTAGTAATCTTATGATAAGGATGTTGGATCATGGAATGGAAGTTGAAGAAGAGAATGAAAGAGCCTTAATGGTTATTGAATTGTATATCAGATGGACAACGGCTGATGATGAAGCATAAGTACTGGTATGATGTTTAATTGTATAAATTTTTGAAAAATAAGTACTTTATTCAAAGTACTGCTAGACAAACAGTATTTTAACCAAAGTACTGCTTATAGCATAAAACCAGTAAATGATTTTACAAGAAAACTTTTGTTAAGTGAAAAATATTTTGAAACAAAGGTTAAAAGCAACAAATGGTTTTTGAGATGGTTACAACAAAAGGTTATTAGTCCACCATGTTTAAGAAAAGGACTGGCTAATCCATGAGCAAACGGCTATAGTAAAGATATCTCAAATCCGTTAATAGTTGACAACTTGCTAATAAGTTGTATGGTAATCAACTCACCATATCTGAAATAGTGAAGAGTTGGCTAGCCCACAAGAAAAATGGCTTGTGGTAAAGGCTGTGGAAAAACCATTTATATGGTAATTAGTTCACCATGGTTGCAAGAACTAACTAGTCCAAAAGAGTACGGCTTTTGGTAAAGACAAAACAAATCTGTTGATAGCTAATGATTTGCTAAAAATCATATGGTTATCAATGTACCATGGTCTTACACACCTAAACATTGGCTACTCCAGAGTTAATAGCTTTGGTAAAGAGACATCAAAATCCATTAAAATTTCAATGATTTACCTCTCACAGGAGTTTACACACCTAGAAGTGATGAGAATAGACTGAAACTTAATGAACTGATGTACAAATTATCATATGTTGCTGAGTAGCTGAAAAGATGGAGATTGCTGATTGTTGCTGTAAAGCAATGTTTCTAAAGACTACTTTGATGATGATAATACAAGCACAGTGAGTACAAAGACAAAATTTGAAGATAAAGACACAATCTTTCCTTGAAGAAAAAGATGTTAAAGATACAGATACAAAGGAACTTGAAATCAAGCAAGTAAAATTCAAGTTAGGGGAGGATTGTTGGGATATAAAGTACTAGAGAAATACAAAGTACTGAAGAAGTCAAAGTGCTGAAGAGTCAAAGTACTGCTAAAGAAGAAAGTCAAAGTACTGCTCAACATCAAAGTACTGCAAAGCTAAAAGAACTGTTACATCGTTTATGGAAAGCTTTGTTATTCTAGAATATTCTTAGTTTAGATTACTTTTCGTACAAGAATTAGAGTTGTAAACCGACTAGGTTTATCCTTATGCCTATAAAAGGACCCCTAGATTGGCATTAGAGATATGTTTTAGAGTTTAAGAGTACAAATTAATACGCAATATTAGAGTTGTTAGGATTGTTAGAGATCTGTATAACAAGCAGGTTCTAAGTATTAATAAAATCGTTGAAGTTAAAGTTAATTCTTCTTAGCTTTATTGAAGTAGTTTCCGCATACTTATTAAAGTTTTATCAGTGTTTCATTGTTAGTGACTTAGGATTTATCCGAGGTTGCTAAGCCCTTACAAGCTATATAAGTTAGTTTGGTTAGAGTATATCGATCCAACAACACCCAAACTTGTGTCTTATTGGCTTTTATTATTTGTACTTCTATGGTTTTGGTCAAGTGATGGAGAAAGCAGTTTGTACTATTAGCTTTATTCGAGGAATTTGTTTCTACTGCTAGATTCAATCAATATCGGATGATACATATTTTTGGTTCTCGGATAAGCTTGGAGTTTGATGTTTAGATGGTTTTACACACACATGGGATTTAGTTCACACACACACAAGGAGTTTGGTTAATTGTTCTTAAACGTTTTTAATAGGCTCGGTTTGGAGATTTATTGAAGAATTGATTACGAAGAAGATTGATTATCATTTATTTGATGTTGTAGTTGAGTTTCACAGGTTTGTGTTCTTATCATATCTCAAAGTGGGTGTTACACTTTGTAGATAACTTGTTCGTGCTTAAAGGATGTTGACGAAGACTTGCAAAATCTAGTTTTCATAGGTTAAGGGGTGGATGGATGAAGACCTAGTTAACTATCACTTAAAGGAGTTACATTGTAGTGCTCAGTGTCTCATTATAGATGAGGATTTTGTCAAGAGATTGCGGTCTACTTATATTTTTGGTTAGCAGTATAAGTTCAACGTCACGTGGATAGTACAAGACATAAGACACAAGTTTGGGTTATTTTACTTCTTCATCAAGTTTGTTATATTTGGTTTTCTTCACAAGTGATCATTACAAGGAGCTTACAGATTTGAAGAATCATTTGATGTTCATGAACCACTCAAGGGGAAGTGTTTGATTTTTACTATTGTTGATCATTATTACTACTGCTAGTTGGAGTTTTCTACTGTTTTTGATTCATTTTTAGTAAGCATTTTGGTGTTCTTCATGGAGGGAAATTTGAAACATTGGACGGCTTAGATTGGAAGTATGATATTGGTTCGTGGTGGTCAAGATCATTATTTGCATACGTTCCCTATTTGGATAATAACAAAAAGGGGAAGAGATGTTGGAGTGGCATGACATGGATTAAGGGGAAGACAAAGGAAGACATACTTGTTTCATTCATGGTGAGATCCCTGATCTCAATTTCTCTACTTCGTCTAGGGAAGTTCGTTCAAGAATGGTTTTGTCATTATCAATGTAAAACCCGAAAATCTAAGACACGTAATAAGACTATTTTACCCTTGAAATCGAAAATTATAAAATACGTAAAATACGTTTATGATCATTTAACGAAATTTAAATACTTAACTTATCTATAATTAAAACTTAACGAATATGTGTACGTGATTGATTTTGTATGACGAAGATTTAAACGTCTCACTAAAATATTGGGCCTTGTCTTTCGTTATTTGGGAAATAACTTGGGCCGAGTGTTTGTTCGTTCGTTTGGACCAAGAGGCCGAAGCCCACACACCTTCTCAAAGCCCTAGAACCGAATTTTTCACCACCTATATATACAAACTCATAAACATAATTTGGAACCCTACTTTTGCCTCTTCTTTCTTTTTCTTCCCATTCGGCCGAAACCCTAAACCATTGGAGTCGAGATTTTTGTTCCAACAAGCTAAGGTATAACATGTTTTATTCGTCTTCCTTTAATACACCTTACGTTAGTATATGTTGTATCATGTTTGTATTAGTCGAGTTGTGTTTTTCTTTTTGTGGCCGAACCATATGAAACCAAACAAAAACAAACCATATGAATTGAACCTTGTAATATTAAGAGAACATGTATGTAATACGTATTGTTTGAATCGGGTCATAGGTATGTCGAGCACAAGAGAACCGAACCACATATATAAATGTTATCATGCCTAATAAATTCGAAACCCTAATTGGAATGGAACCCTAAGTGTAATTAATGGTCTAAACATGTGATTATAATGGTTTTAATAAATCCTAAAACTGGACAGCATCATATGTCGAATTTGTGTGTGTTATAGATCCAATTTTATAAGTGCAATAATCTGGGTTTTTGTGGGAAAAGTTTATTTTATGTCTTAGTTAAGTTTTCCAAGTGGTTTGGTCGAATTTGGAGTTGTCTAAGTCGTATTTTTGAATTTTACAAGATCAAGTGTCAAAGCTGAGAAAACGGGTCTGAAATTTAGTTGGATTGTTTGATTTTTCATTTGCAAACCATAATGAATTGGGAGCTCTCCTTTTACAGGATTGACATTTAGGATATAAATGAATTTCTGGGAGTTTTGGGAATTTTTCCAAGGTGTCTAAACAGGTCCAATAAGTGTAAACTTTTAAGGTGTATTTTCTGATTACTTTCTGGGCAGGTCTGGACTTATGATTTTCCATAGGCCATTTAGCATGGAAATAGAACCCACCAATTTTTGTAGAGTCTCTTAACTCATATGGGAACCCTTGGAATTTTGCTTGATTTCATTTGAGCTAAGTAAGTATTTTATAAAAATCGCTAAAGTCTGGTCCGAATATGAGTTTAAGAAACTGAAAGATAAAATATGATATCAATAGGTAACACACTTACAAATGCATAAGAAGCTTATAAAATGAGAATATACTTATAACTCTAAGAATGTTAATGCGATGAATCCGTTATAACCTTAATGATGCTAATAAGTATTAAATAAATCATAATCCGTGTAGATTCGTTGAAGGAGACGCGACGTTATATCTTCGTGATTCACTCGTTCGTTTGCTTTTCTCTCATTGCTTTAAGGTACAGATATTCTGACCTTTTCAGTAAAGGTTCCTTATGATGTTCTTTTCGTTAGCTTTCCTATTTTACTTATTAGGGTTTCCGATGCCATTGCTATGAACCCTTTCCTGATTGTTTGACCTGTTGCTTATCTGAACTTATGTTTTAATGAACCATGCAATATTTGATTTGAACTGTATGTTAGGAAGACTTTGATATGCACATTTGTTGAACCTTGCTATGTTTGATTATGAATATTTGATTATGAACCTCTAGATATGAATGTATGATTTGTGATTGTGATATAAACTTCTACTCCTGAATATTTGAATATGAACCTTATATGAACTATTTGATATGTTATCTGTGACCTTGTGTTGATTATGATCTATGTCATTTATGACAATTTGTTTGACCTAAGATAGTTTGACACCCGAGCCAAAATAATAACTAGTCATGGGGGTTCCATGTCCGTGTCAGTGATGCACCTCTGACATGACTCTAGGGCAGTAGAGTGAAGTTCTGCCACGTCCCTTATTTGTTATCTTTTATGAATTCAAGTTATATTATATGGCCAATATATGTTTGCGGGGCGTATGGATGCATCCTAGATCTGATCTGTTATCCGATATGATTTATTATAGTTGAATGATGTCGTGTGCAATACGCGTCTTCATAAAACTCTGGGAGCTAGCTACTCCGAATTATTTTGAGATTGTTTCTATATAGTTATGATGTTTTTGATATGATATGTTCTGGGCTCGTGGTAGTTAACTAAATCTTTATCTGTTATTTCTATGTTAAGTATTCTGATTATGATTCGGTATGTTCAAGTGTTAATAATTATGTGCTTGGCTTATTATATGTTATTATATGTGGTTATGCTTTTGTATGTTTATGTGACTACCGTCTGCTATGCTAAGATATGATTAATATGTTTAAATATGATTCGCATGCTGTCATCTGATGTCATGTTAGTTTATCGTCATGTGAATTCGTTGATCTGTGAGATGAATGTGCTAGTGTGAAAGTGAGTATTCTATAAGTTTAGTATGTATAATTTGTTCAGTTAATTTTGTGAACTTTGCTTATACGTTAGTGTTTTATCTGCCTATGTGACCTGCCATGCTTAAACTCTGCTGATGTTAGGATTTGATCTGAGAACTGGTTTAGCTTATGATATCTGTTTTGATAATTGCTAATGGTTATGCTATGTTTTGTTTGGTCTATTTAATTATAGTTTGTCTACTATGTTTCTATTTGTTTGTGAGACTGCCATGATTTGGACTGCTATTTCCGCTGCTGCAATATTGAATTAAGTGTGTTAAGTGAAGGTTAATTAATTTGTTGAATGCCATGTTTATTTTCTAGAAAGTGTTTCCGTTAGCCTTAGACTTTTCGTTTGGTTTATATGTAATCTATTTCTTCTTGATATGTTAAGTGTCTGGTTATTTTGATGTGTTTGCGTTGGAGTCATCAATATGCTATGTGTTTGTCCTTGATTGCTAATTGTTTTTCCGGATTTCTGTGCAATTGTGTTTCTGCAGAATCCTCAATGATTTATTATTCTCGTTCCGCTACGATTTTGTTATTCGTTTCTTTGTTCAATTCGTATTTATGTTTTTGTTTAGTTTTTGTTTTGTTATATCTGTTCACTGGGCTTTGTAAGCTCAGCCGCATTTTCTTTTCCTGCGGCAGGTATTTTAAGCATTCAAGATGAGCTCTTGGGATAGCTGATATGGGTTGAGAGTAGAGACGAGAGCAAGATTTGACCATAGAGATCTTAGAATTATTTTGGTTATTAAGTTATTTATGTTTTCTTTCGAAAATTTCGTAAAGACTTTCGCTTTTGTATAGTACTTAAAGTTCTGATATGAAACCGTATTTGTGATATCTTTACCCTTGTCGGGTTGGGGTGTTACAATTATGGTATCAGAGCTCTAGGTTTTAGGACCCTTAGAGCTTAGGCTATGACCTGTGAGGATTGGGTAGACATTAGGTTTCCGTCTGTTCAAATATCTTTCGATTCCTTTTGACTGTCGTTCAGATTTGACTCTGATATTCGTTTGTCTTCACTGTTTTGGCCCTCCTCTTTTCGCATCGAATTTTTTTTATTTTGTTGCTCGTCCGTTTGTCGATCGTTAGATGGAGACTACCCGCAGAGCCGAAGAAGATGGTGTCGACCCTGCGTTGCTGCAACAGTTCCTGTGCTGGAGAGGTTCGAGAAGCAGAAGCCACACTCGTCTGCCGTGCTGCTGGAGACATCAGGATGCTGCTGGAGGGAGCTGGACGAATCAACCAAAGACGCAACGACGAAGACATGATTCAACCGGTGGCTGAGAAGGTTCATCTACTTCATATGATTTGGGCGCGACGTGTGTTACTCTGATTCGTTTGTCACGCGTTTTGAGGCGGTTTGATATCTTGCTACGCGATTTGATCGGCATTACTTTTCTTTGATTCGTTCAGAACTCGGTTTGAATCGTGAAGTTTTATCGTTTAGCATTCTGGTATAACTCAGCTTTTTTTTTCTGGATCGTCAGTAATGAGTCATGAGGAACTGTTTTGTGCATTGGTGGCCTTCTTTTCTTTTGTGGTATGGTAAGTTGTTTTGATGTCGTATATGCTGCATGAATGTGTATCTGGTCTGTTATAGTATGTTACTTGCTAGCTGTATGTTATCTGTATGTGATATGTTTGTTGTGATTCTGGTTATGTGGTTTGCCATGACCCGGGACAGAATATGATGACAATAAGAACTGGTTATGTGATGCAAGTATTATGACGCCTGATCAACGTAATAATACCGAGATCATATAATTTGAACTTATTGAAATCATATGACGTCTGGGGAAATGCCTCTGGTTTATACGTGAATGGACTTTGACTTGTATCTGTTATTTGTCACTCCTTATGTTCGATTGGAAATTTTGTACTTATTTGTGAGATTTCGTCGATATCTGTTACGTGTAAGTTTTGTGCGTTTTGGACCGAAATTGTTATGATTTGTGTGAACTATGAACTGCTATGTTTGCTCTAAATGTGTACGTCTCCGTGTACCCTTATTATGGTCCTAGGATTTTTGTGAAGTGTTTGAGGAACTTTAGATCCTTTTAGTTTGATTATCTGCGACTAATGAGACCATTAGGATTAGTTCCGTCTATGCATATGATTGATCTCGTCATTAGATATCTGATAAGTTAGAATTGTCGTTTGATTTTCTGCATCTCATCCGTTATCTGCCATTACTTGATGTATATAGGATAGTCTGTTGTAAGTATTTGATTATTGTTTTGATTCGTTTGTTCTGAGATGCGTTCCGTGTTCGTTTTAATTCCTCGAAACTCTAAAATCCGCATTTGTTTTCTGTCCTGTTTCGTCTTGTCCAATTTCGAGGACGAAATTTTCTTTTTAGAAGGGGAGAGTTGTAAAACCCGAAAATCTAAGACACGTAATAAGACTATTTTACCCTTGAAATCGAAAATTATAAAATACGTAAAATACGTTTATGATCATTTAACGAAATTTAAATACTTAACTTATCTATAATTAAAACTTAACGAATATGTGTACGTGATTGATTTTGTACGACGAAGATTTAAACGTCTCACTAAAATATTGGGCCTTGTCTTTCGTTATTTGGGAAACAACTTGGGCCGAGTGTTTGTTCGTTCGTTTGGACCAAGAGACCGAAGCCCACACACCTTCTCAAAGCCCTAGAACCGAATTTTTCACCACCTATATATACAAACTCATAAACATAATTTGGAACCCTACTTTTGCCTCTTCTTTCTTTTTCTTCCCATTCGGCCGAAACCCTAAACCATTGGAGTCGAGATTTTTGTTCCAACAAGCTAAGGTATAACATGTTTTATTCGTCTTCCTTTAATACACCTTACGTTAGTATATGTTGTATCATGTTTGTATTAGTCGAGTTGTGTTTTTCTTTTTGTGGCCGAACCATATGAAACCAAACAAAAACAAACCATATGAATTGAACCTTGTAATATTAAGAGAACATGTATGTAATACGTATTGTTTGAATCGGATCATAGGTATGTCGAGCACAAGAGAACCGAACCACATATATAAATGTTATCATGCCTAATAAATTCGAAACCCTAATTGGAATGGAACCCTAAGTGTAATTAATGGTCTAAACATGTGATTATAATGGTTTTAATAAACCCTAAAACTGGACAGCATCATATGTCGAATTTGTGTGTGTTATAGATCCAATTTTATAAGTGCAATAATCTGGGTTTTTGTGGGAAAAGTTTATTTTATGTCTTAGTTAAGTTTTCCAAGTGTTTTGGTCGAATTTGGAGTTGTCTAATTCGTATTTTTGAATTTTACAAGATCAAGTGTCAAAGCTGAGAAAACGGGTCTGAAATTTAGTTGGATTGTTTGATTTTTCATTTGCAAACCATAATGAATTGGGAGCTCTCCTTTTACAGTATTGACATTTAGGATATAAATGTATTTCTGGGAGTTTTGGGAATTTTTCCAAGGTGTCTAAACAGGTCCAATAAGTGTAAACTTTTAAGGTGTATTTTCTGATTACTTTCTGGGCAGGTCTGGACTTATGATTTTCCATAGGCCATTTAGCATGGAAATAGAACCCACCAATTTTTGTAGAGTCTCTTAACTCATATGGGAACCCTTGGAATTTTGATTGATTTCATTTGAGCTAAGTAAGTATTTTATAAAAATCGCTAAAGTCTGGTCCGAATATGAGTTTAAGAAACTGAAAGATAAAATATGATATCAATAGGTAACACACTTACAAATGCATAAGAAGCTAATAAAATGAGAATATACTTATAACTCTAAGAATGTTAATGCGATGAATCCGTTATAACCTTAATGATGCTAATAAGTATTAAATAAATCATAATCCGTGTAGATTCGTTGAAGGAGACGCGACGTTATATCTTCGTGATTCACTCGTTCGTTTGCTTTTCTCTCATTGCTTTAAGGTACATTTATTCTGACCTTTTCAGTAAAGGTTCCTTATGATGTTCTTTTCGTTAGCTTTCCTATTTTACTTATTAGGGTTTCCGATGCCATTGCTATGAACCCTTTCCTGATTGTTTGACCTGTTGCTTATCTGAACTTATGTTTTAATGAACCATGCAATATTTGATTTGAACTGTATGTTAGGAAGACTTTGATATGCACATTTGTTGAACCTTGCTATGTTTGATTATGAACCTCTAGATATGAATGTATGATTTGTGATTGTGATATAAACTTCTACTCCTGAATATTTGAATATGAACCTTATATGAACTATTTGATATGTTATCTGTGACCTTGTGTTGATTATGATCTATGTCATTTATGACAATTTGTTTGACCTAAGATAGTTTGACACCCGAGCCAAAATAATAACTAGTCATGGGGGTTCCATGTCCGTGTCAGTGATGCACCTCTGACATGACTCTAGGGCAGTAGAGTGAAGTTCTGCCACGTCCCTTATTTGTTATCTTTTATGAACTCAAGTTATATTATATGGCCAATATATGTTTGCGGGGCGTATGGATGCATCCTAGATCTGATCTGTTATCCGATATGATTTATTATAGTTGAATGATGTCGTGTGCAATACGCGTCTTCATAAAACTCTGGGAGCTAGCTACTCCGAATTATTTTGAGATTGTTTCTATATAGTTATGATGTTTTTGATATGATATGTTCTGGGCTCGTGGTAGTTAACTAAATCTTTATCTGTTATTTCTATGTTAAGTATTCTGATTATGATTCGGTATGTTCAAGTGTTAATAATTATGTGCTTGGCTTATTATATGTTATTATATGTGGTTATGCTTTTGTATGTTTATGTGACTACCGTCTGCTATGCTAAGATATGATTAATATGTTTAAATATGATTCGCATGCTGTCATCTGATGTCATGTTAGTTTATCGTCATGTGAATTCGTTGATCTGTGAGATGAATGTGCTAGTGTGAAAGTGAGTATTCTATAAGTTTAGTATGTATAATTTGTTCAGTTAATTTTGTGAACTTTGCTTATACGTTAGTGTTTTATCTGCCTATGTGACCTGCCATGCTTAAACTCTGCTGATGTTAGGATTTGATCTGAGAACTGGTTTAGCTTATGATATCTGTTTTGATAATTGCTAATGGTTATGCTATGTTTTGTTTAGTCTATTTAATTATAGTTTGTCTACTATGTTTCTATTTGTTTGTGAGACTGCCATGATTTGGACTGCTATTTCCGCTGCTGCAATATTGAATTAAGTGTGTTAAGTGAAGGTTAATTAATTTGTTGAATGCCATGTTTATTTTCTAGAAAGTGTTTCCGTTAGCCTTAGACTTTTCGTTTGGTTTATATGTAATCTATTTCTTCTTGATATGTTAAGTGTCTGGTTATTTTGATGTGTTTGCGTTGGAGTCATCAATATGCTATGTGTTTGTCCTTGATTGCTAATTGTTTTTCCGGATTTCTGTGCAATTGTGTTTCTGCAGAATCCTCAATGATTTATTATTCTCGTTCCGCTACGATTTTTTTATTCGTTTCTTTGTTCAATTCGTATTTATGTTTTTGTTTAGTTTTTGTTTTGTTATATCTGTTCACTGGGCTTTGTAAGCTCAGCCGCATTTTCTTTTCCTGCGGCAGGTATTTTAAGCATTCAAGATGAGCTCTTGGGATAGCTGATATGGGTTGAGAGTAGAGACGAGAGCAAGATTTGACCATAGAGATCTTAGAATTATTTTGGTTATTAAGTTATTTATGTTTTCTTTCGAAAATTTCGTAAAGACTTTCGCTTTTGTATAGTACTTAAAGTTCTGATATGAAACCGTATTTGTGATATCTTTACCCTTGTCGGGTTGGGGTGTTACAATCAACTAGGGGAAGATTGTTGGGAATTATACATTTGAGTTGATAAGACAAAAAGAATGAAACAAGAGGGACTTATTACGACAAGAAGGAAACCTACAAAAAGAAGGAAAGACTTGCTTGCAAAAGAAGTTTTATTTATTAGTCCTTTGTAGTATTTTGTAAACCTTAATCCTCTAGTATATAAAGAGGACATAGGTGTAGGTTTTATATACAAGTCTTCCAAGATGTAGTCGACTTAAAGGTGTGTGTGTGTCCTAGGCATATAGTCTTGTAAACGCCTAGGTTATTAGTTTAGTTATTAGTTTAGTTATCTAGACGTGTTTCTATAAACGTCTAAGATTAGTTAGTGTTAGTGAATGAAAACCTTGTTCAATAAAAAAGAATTGATTAGTTTATTCCGCTGTGCATGTTATTAGTCTTTGTTATTGATCCCTAGCTGAGCTTATAAACGATCTTCACATAAATTAATGTGTATATGTCATCAAAAAATAATCTAAGCAAATTTTGTGCATGGACAAGTGTACCATATACATTAAAGTGTAAATATGAATTTGGACCTACAAAGAAAAGATTAGTGAGATATATATTTCATCCTTTGACGAATAAATCATATACAAAAAGATGTGTATACATATGATGCAATCACGAGTAACTCAAGCTAGAGAGTCATGATTATGAAATAAAAGATCTCATGAAGTGTAGTATTCTAATAAGAAATACAAACAATCATAAGAAAAGGAAAACGAGAATACAATATGATTTTCAAAAAATAGAAGTCTAAAAAATAACGCATAGAAAGAAAATATGAATTGATGTTTGAATTTTAAGAGTTAGAGTTGGTGATGCTAGTGTTGGTGTTGGTTTACTTGTAGAATACATAGGAGGTTGTGGTGATAGCTCGGTAGATGACTCAAGATTGATAAAAGCACGTTTTTTGCTAATCCATAGTGGTGATGATTAGTGAAACTGATGATGGAAGGTGACGGTGATAGCGTAGGTAATTACTAAAAATTAGAAACTCGTATGTATAGCAAATGCTACTATGAGAAAAAATAATAATAAATAAAGATATGGACTTATGTAATCCTTGTCTAAAATTTACAACTTGTGGGATAAATAAAGCAATATGACTTTTGGAACGTCAAGTGACCAAGAACAAAAAAAGAATGTGAATAGACATTGCTATTCAATGATGCTTAAGGGTTACTATTTGACCGATATCATAGACACTAACAAGAACGAAATTCTTTCATTGATTGACACAAAAAATGACCTATTTGAAGTGACTTTGGGTGAGATAGTACTATCTTGGTTTAGACTGACATGATCTTTTTACGACATTATCATCTACCAAAGATGATGTATCATGCCATAATATATGCTTGAGAAGAAGTAAAAATAAGTGAAGACAATATGTAGGATAGGAATGGACATTTCATATGAAAAATGTAAAAATAAAAATACTAATTGTCAATATGAGAATGACATCATATGATGGGAGAGAGTTTGGATAGACCAGCATGTTGAGAAACTGTTAGGAATAATGATTTTGATTAATATATCATTTGCACTGACAATGATGAGCATGATATGTGTCAAGGGATGAGATCCTATGATGATGTTCTGGAAAATGGAATTGTGAGGTGCTAGTTTAAGGAAGATCCTAGACTTGTTAGTTGTGGAGATGAAGAAGCTTTTCAAACACAAGATGTTTTTTTCGCGTGATGAGGTATTGGTGCAAACTTGTGATATTGGGTTAAAAACGCTTGAACCACTTGCGATTTCGTGAACCAGTTTTAGCAAAGTGGTGTGTACCTATATGTTGGTATTTTAGGATGTAAGAAACATGAGTATGCATTCTTTAATAAAGTTTGACAAAAGAAAATTATGTGAATGAATATCTCTCCCCTTTAATCAGTGGACATCCAACATAATGTGTAATGCATCAAATAAAGAATGACAATAAAGTGTTTAGAAGGTTGTTCTGGTTAACAAAAGCGATAAGCTTAGTAATGTTTTTATAGATGATGGTTAGTAGACATAGAAATTCATCCGTGAAGTCCTGTACCTTTTTTTTATCATTGCGAGATAATCGAATGATAAGGCGTGTGGTTTTGAAGTATTATTACATCTAAATAGTGGTGGCGGTGATTTTTTGAAAAGCAAAAGGAGTAATGAGATTAGGAAATAGACCGGTTAAAAGAATTGAAAATGTAGTAAATAATCAGCAATCATTGTTTTTCTTTGACAACAGAAGACCACGGATCTCGCGGAACCTTTTAAAGGGTATGCCCTCTTTGTAAAGGGGTCCGTGAGTCTATGTGACACAAAAACATGCAGTGGCTATTATGGCCAGTTAAGATGTATTTCCATCCCTCTAAACTTATTTCTACATGCTTTAGAACTTATGTGCGAGTGCAAGGATCCCATAAGTCATATTGAACAACAAATGGCAATGACGAGATTAATATTATGATAAATATGCATAATAAAAGCTGAAATGAAATGAGATAACAAATAATTTGTTATCAACCTACAAAACAAAAGTGTTAGTGACAAAAGATGTAAATATGATGAAAATCATAAGTTAACATCCTATACAAACAAAAATAACACATTCAACTACTAGACAAAAAGTGACCACTGACAAGTTAGCTTCAAGACAAACAATCATATTATGCAAAAGCACGACATTTTTATTGTGAGATGTTTTGTTGTTAGGCTTAGACACTTAAGCATACATAGCTATAAATAAACGTGACAAATATATGTGATTAATTCGTAGGATAAAAAAACTTCTAAAAGTTTATCATACCAAAAGCACTTAGACAAAATATAAGTGCACACATAGCAAAAAAATAGTGTGCCAATATTACATAAGAAGCAAAACGAATAATTCATGCAAACCATGTTTAAGTATTAATATTTTGGAGCATGTATCATCTAGACCATCCTACGGAAAGATATAAGGAATGTCAACTAGAGACAAGAGCTTTCAAGCATAAATACATCATATCAAAATTTTCATGTATCAAAATGGCATATTATGAGTTCACAGGTAACACGTTAATCAAGTGAAACATCATAAAAGGGAAAAAATTCTTCAAATGTAAATATTATGCAAATCATGTGTAACATTTAGTGGCGTGAAACAAATAAGCATAAAAGACTTGTAAAGACAAAACCTTTCCAAGGTTTACATATTTGTCTCTCAATCAACTAGTTATCAAACATCAAGATAATTAAACAAGAACATGTAATTGAAGCATTTATATGTAATGCAAGTGGTCTTGATAAACTAACGAGAGTAAAATCATATTTTTTACCTAAGAGTAATGATGATGAATTAGATTTGTCTCATTAATACTTGGGTTAATGTGACTCAACTAAAAGTATTATAACTAAGGTGATGAAGATGTCATGTTATACATAAGAATTTAACAAAGGTGTGTTAACATTTAGAAAGCAAACAATATGTTTCAATTTTGTTTTTGGAATCTAAGGTTGTTCGAATTAGATAGCTTATTTCATGATCTAATGGATGACATCTTTTATGTTGAATTGAAGTGTGTACTTTAAATATGATTTGATCATCTAAAACCAAGAAATGTGTTTATGTGTGAGGATATGATATGTCAATCTAATAATGTTCTTAAGAATTCTCTTTGGAGTGTATTTCAACAAGAATCTCAGTAAGGTTACTTACCTCAATAGATCTTGTGTATAATCTAGAGATGTGTAAGTTTTAACCTTAGATGTGTGCAATACTTGAACTAGATTATAAGCAAGGTTAGGTTATGATCCACGCTTGAAAAGAAATAGATACAATTCTATCTTTCAACAAGTATGATTATCCAATGGGATAAAGTTATCATGCTTATGAAAACAAGTATGACAAGATGAAGGAGATTTACTAGCTCATAGAACTTGTAGAAGTTTGTTGAAGACCATTTAGCCAATGAGGTGTAATGAAATATCTTGTAAGACAACCATTCATGTTACCAGGAGAGAATGATGCATAGGGAGTACATTACCCGTTATTGACCTTTTAACAAAAAGGAAAACTTAACGCATTGATTCTTAGGCATCATGTTTTTCTAAATGAAGATTTGAAGCTAAAATGTTTGAAATGAAAATTTTAACACGTGTTTGAAGTGAAAGTGGGTATAGAGAAAAAAAATTAAAGTTATGTAAGATCCAAAGGATCCAGAGAAATTTTGGTTGAGTTGGATAGTCCTATCCTAAATATACCCGGTCTCAAGGTGATTATATTCACTAGATGATGACAAGAGGGATCCGCTCGAGTTTCTTATGTATACTCCTCAAGGGGCATTGTCACTTGGGGTGCATGTTTTGTGAGGTTTAGCTTTGAGTTTGCATTTCAACATATTTTGTTAAAATGTTAATTTATGGTTTAACGGATATGACATTTTGTTGACCAAAGTTCAAAATGACAAGGAGCACCATGCTTGTTTGGTTGTGGAGGTTCTAGCCATAATGAATCATCTAAGTCCACATAGGTGGGAAAGTATGGTTGAGTTTATTCGACGTGCATTTGATCCGCCACGAGTGTTGGACTAGGGGCTTTTTGAGCAATACACTCAATGGACTTAAATGATGGTAAGGATGACGGATTGGTTGATCTAGGTGGTAGGTCTTCTAGTGTGTCTAAATAGGGATGTGGCGATGCAGAGGTTTGTTGTGCTATGGGAGTACTTAGGTTGATTATTTGTTCATTAAGTATAAATATTGAAATCATTATTGGCAAAGCAACAAAGACGGATACTGATTCTTGTGCTCCATTGGTTGGTACGACTAGTGGGTAAAGTGCTTGAAGTTTTGGTCATGTTTGTGAAGCTTATGGGCTGAGATATATCACAAAGGTGAATGTGATGGGATGATGGTGAAAGTGAAGAAAAAGTGAACTTAATTTATAATGTGGGTGAATAAGTGATAAATGTTCAAGGATAATGATCTAATGACATTTTCTTATTCCTATTGATTGGGAGAGTGTTAGGATAAGTGCCACAAAATGTATCAAAGTGGGATGATTGCCGCAGTAGGTGTCAAAGTGAGATAAGTGCCACAGTGGATGTCAAAGTGGGATAAGTGTTTTATCATATGTTGTTAAAATACTTGGGTGTTGATTTTTCAGATATGACTTTTAATGACTACAATCGTAAGTCAAATTTACTTGAATATTTTGGATAAAATACTTAAGTTGTCAATCGTACTTTGTTGAGATTGGACTAGACTCAAGGATAGCAAGACTTGATAATACATATTCAACCTAAGTGTGAGTTATGACTCGATGTAAATCCTTATCGTCTTAAAGGATGACACATTATTTTCATGTTTAACCACCTGGCAACATATGTAGATACAAAACAATATCTACAGTCGTAAGTTAGACTTGTGATTTTGATATTGTATGTTATCTTTGCAAATAATGAGACCGGATTTGTTAGGAAGTTGTTAAGTCACAAAGCAAGTGTTGGGATTTGGAAAATCCATGTTGAAGAGTCGGTCACCCCAATTATTGTTTAGCATATCTTAGCTCGTAGACATTACGTTATTTACTAGTTATTTAGTTAGTTAGCTAGTTTAGAGCAACACCATGGAGGACGGGCGGGTCTTTACCCATTGTATGCCTGATCCACAGCCCAACATGAGGGCGTGCAGTTTGTAGTATAAATACCTCTTCCCACTTGGGAAGAGATGGTGCTTTTCATTAATCTAATCTTTTTCTTTTGTTTACTCTCTCTCTCTCTAGAAAATATCCACTTTCTACTGTCTCTCTCTAAAATGGCTTTCATGTTTTATCATCATCCTAGACCACTCGAATCATCAAACCACATAAAGTATGATCCTACAATTGGTATCAGAGCCAAGGTTGTGTTGTTCTTGATGATTCGTACGGTTTTTGCACTCGTTTTTTGTATGCGGTTTATTTGGTTTTACGGTGCGGTTTGATGTGCTTGTGTTGATGATGCATGTTGTTTGTTGAATCTATTTGATGGCGTTATGTTTCTTGTTTGACGTGGTTTATATGCTGCTGATGTTGATGTATATGTACTGATTGATGCATTTTTTGGTTTTAAGCAGTTTTAAAGTGTTGTTAAACTGTTTTTGTTAACTGGTTTTGAATCAATATTAAGTTGTTTAAGCAAATTTTAAGTTGGTTGTTAAAAATGTTGGGTTTTAAATGATTTTTAAGCAGTTTCTAAATAGTTTTTATGCTTGTTATTTGATGCGGTTTAAAGCTGGTGACGATTTTCTTGACTGCGGTTTGTACTTTAGATAACGATTCATCTGTGCGGTTTGGTCAAGTTCTTATGTGCGGTTTGATAAAGACGTGTCCAGATTTAACGTTCCCGATGCGTTTTGGTCAAGTCTGATGAGAAGCGGTTTGACTTCTATGCGGTTTGAATTTAAGATGCGACTTGAATGAGGAAAACAGGTTGTGGTTTGAAAAGAATTGATGCGTTTTGATAAGAAGTGCGTTTTGACAAATAATTGTTGCGGTTTGACTCAAAATCGGTGCGGTTTAAAAAGTTCTTGAGTGAGGTTTGAAGCAACTCATGCGGTTTGATAAAATAAAGAATGCTTTTTTACCTGAAAGATGAGCTTTGTTAAAAAGGGGTAAGCAGTTTGACATTCAACTGCGTTTTGACATATGATGAGGGGTGATTATCAATCTAAAGTGCGATTTGATTCAAACAAGATGCAGTTTGAATAACTTATGCGGTTTAACACTTGTAAGCGGTTTGTAAAACAATTTTTGAAGAATTTTGAGTTTTGACAAGAGGCAGAAAAAGGAGAAGACTGTAATGCGTTTTTGTAAAGAGGTGATGAAGGGATAAAGCGGTTTAACTCAAAGCATTTCTACTAAATATGTATCAACATATGTTCTACTACAATCGACATCAAACATCAAATAATATCAACACCTACATTCATCATTCGTATCTGCATCATTCAAACACCATAAATCCATATCATACAACTATAAGACTCATCATTTATCATTCATCAATATACAACTAATTCACAGCATACAAACATCCAACATCTAACTACTAACGAGACTGCATCAATCTATCATCATCAATCTAATGAGACTTATCAAACAACATTTGAGTCTAACAAAGAATCTCATCCAAGATCTTAGTGTGTTCATATTTGCTTGCAAATTGGTTACAAGATTCTTAGTTGAACAAAACACCATCATCAATCATTTAGGGGTCAAGCCTCTTGATTAAATATCCGAACCATTTAAGAGAAGAACAACACAAATTCATGTCATTCTCTCTTGGTTCGTTTACTGAAAAGAATTAAATGAAAACATCATAAAATCTTAGTTTTCCTAACGTGGGTGATTCAAGGATATTGTGACATCAAAGGTCATTCACACAAAAGTAAAATCATCATAGATCATTTACTGTTGAAGCCTAGCTTCTTTTATTATACGAAACTTGAAACTAGAGATATAAGCAAAAATGCTTTTTCTTTTTTCTTTGATTCGATTTCAGAATATAAAAAGAATCTATGACTCCAAACAAGACCCGGACCGATATTAAAATCAACAAGTTAGATCTCAGAATCGTTCAAGGCTTTCTAATCTTTCAAAGATTTTGTTTTATTGAACTTTATCATCACCGATCCATTTTATGAAGACTCGCTTCATGTTATATTCGAATATTTAAAGAATGACTGATAACAATATGGTTATAGTCACTCTTTTTGATTCTTTATGTCACAAGATCAATTAAAATGCAAACTCAAACAAATGGATGTATCTTACCTTTGTAACCAACCATGTGGAATAATATTGTGAAGCCTATACCTTTACTCAAACTATCCCTGTAGTGAGCCCTATCTTATCCGAATAAAAAAGGAAGAATGGAACTTGCGTGTTATCCTATGAGGTTTGATAATAAAAAATCACGGGTATGTGGCATAATCACAAAGAGTGGATGGAGATGAAATCTGGTATCAAAGAAGATACTGGATCTAATTCAAGGTACGGCTTGTTGAGAGATGCGTTTTGGTGAATGAAAGAGATGGGGCCGCATCAATTCTTAGAGATTTTAGGGTTTGGTGAGTGAGTTTTATTAGGGAATGTGAAATTATGAGTGCCTTTTATACATCCATAAATTAGGGTATGTCTACGGATTTGAGTGGATTTTCTTTACCGGGCCTCTAATATTACATGTAATGTGGCCCTCAACTGAATTCATTTTGGATCGAATGTTGGGTTTGGGTAAGTGGATGTTCGGCCTTGTATTAAAGCTGGAGTGGGGTTGATATTTTATTTAGGGCCGTGTGATTTACCTGATGTTTAGTAAGGATAATGATGCTTCCGAAATGGATTTGTGAAATGAGATTAAGTGATGTAAGTGTTAGGCCGTGAGTTAGGATATGATATGCGGATTGGGTTGAACATCTTTTAATTTTGTTTACTCGTTATGATATACTTGTGCATTATCTCATTCACATTCTTTGGTCATTACTTGTTCATCTTTGACCTGGATTTGGATCAGACTTGATGTTCATGGGCTTGAACGGATCTATTGTCGATTTGTTTTGAACCGGGTAATATATCAAGTGGATTGGGTATATTTTTAGAACCGGGTCAAGATAAAATTGATTACTTGGGTAGGTTGATGATTATTCTTGGATATGAACTGCGAGTTGTTATTTGAAGATGAGGTTTGACGATGAGTTTTGATAATGAGAGTTGTTATATGATGAGATTTGATGATGAGATTTGTTGAGTTATGAGATTTGATGAAGAGAGTTGTTGTGTTATGCGGTTTGGTACTCTGGTTTATGCATTTTCACGAAGGTTACTTTGCCACGGCTTGAATTGTTATTGGAACTAGGTTGACTACGGGGTTGTTTGTGTTCGGTATTTCTTATTTGGAATTGAAGTGAGGTTTTCCAGGCGCGTGTACTTATTTCATCTTCTTTCTTTCTTCCCTTCAGCGAAGATGACTTGTTTGGGCGTTTATTGGATGTGATAAAGACTTGGCTATCTAGTTACTTTTGTGTTTCTTTCTCACTTAATCCAAAAAGTAGCTATCACTTTTGGTGTCTCACGCTGTTGAGGATTCGTCAAGAGGTTTTGTACATTGGGTACACCGTTTATTTTTCACAAGGATTAGTGCAAGCTTAAGTAGCAAATCTAGGGAATTCTACTTCATGTTCAAGTTTGGAATATCGGGTTTACTTCTCCAAGTGGTCATAGCAATAGCCGACAGAATACGTGGATGATGTGTTTACCAAAGTTAAAGGTTGAGAAGCGATCAACAATTCTCATGAGATATTCGACACTACAGAATGTCAATGACTTCACAGTCTGAGCAAAATATTTCAAGAATCTTCAGTGTCACTCATGATTTTTCAAGATGTTTACTTATGACAAGAACTTCTCATGCAAATGGTCATACACGTTAATGATGCTTCCGAAAGTTCGAAACCATCAGGGAGGAGAAACATGTACTTTTAAGATATAAGGTCAACCTCCAGGGGGAAGTAGTGTATACTACTCTACTTAGTATGCTTTGTGAAGTATTCTACATTTGGGAGAAGAATTGTTGATCAACCGCTGCATGTTCCTCTAAAAGAGATATTCACCATAACCAAATTTGTCATTACATATTCAATCAAGCATTGCATACGGTTTAGTCTTGATTTTGTAAATTCCGCAAAAGAATATATTTCTCGGTTTAAATCATAGACTTGTAAAATCCCGTAACAATGGAAACATCCTGGTGAAAGAAAAGTGCATTTCCGGATCTATCTCTCAGTTTATTCTGGTTTTGTAAAATCTCGCGAAAGAAACTATTTCTCAGTTTAAACCATAGAATTGTAAAATCCCGTGATGATGGAACTATCCTGGAGAAAAGAATGTGTATTTCTGGATCTTATCTAAGTCTGGTGCTACGGTTTCAAATTCGAAGAAGGGATAAAGTGTGTACTTCATGTCTTTGATGATTGTTTGGATTTTCTTCATGGCAGTTTGGTTATTACAAGGTTTTACGGGGTTATGTGTTTTTTACTAAGGTCAGGATGAAACCATTATCAAAGTTCATTTAAAACGTCAAAGGGGGCTAGATCTGAGATTTTAACCAAAAGATGTGACAACGGCGTTAATTCATTATTATTTGTTTGAGGTAGAAGTGAAATTTCACAGGCAAGTGTACTTAGTATCTGAATGTATCGGGGATGGTTGGATGAAGATTCTTCGAGATCCTTGTTCGAGCTTTTAACATTTTCAGTGACGAAGACTTGGAAATCTAGTTATTTTTGGGGTAGCCTTTTTTCTATTTTTGCTACCACAAAATAACTATCACTTCTCAGTGTCACATTAATTTGTCGATTTTCAAGAGGTGATGTACGTCTTATACTTGATGGTTGGTTGGGTGAAGAGTATAGAGTACTTAGGGATTCAAAGTAGCATGAACTCTCTGCACCGTTCTTAGTCACACATTTGTGCAAGTTTAAGTCACAAGTTCGGGTTAGTTTACTTCAGTGTCAAATTCATCATATTGGGTTTTCTCCATCAGCTGTCACGACAAAGAGCCGACTGAATGTTAATGGGGTTGATAACAAGTTAGCCAAGAGATGTAGAAAAGAGAGAGATGACGTTTGAATACTTCAGTTCAAACCTCGTTCTCTAATGAAAAGAAAAGTGTACGCTTCATTGCGCTTTATCTTCGAAAGAAGAGAAATCTTCTTGCTTATGACGTTTGAATACTTCAGTTCAAACCTCGTTCCCTACAGAAAAAAGTGTACGCTGCAGTACGCTTTATTTTCGGAAGGAGATAAATCTTCTCATTTATGACCATTCTCATCAACAAGCTTCATACCTTTTCCATGCTCGCTGAGTAATCAAGTAGATCTACTTACCATTGATTGTATTCTTATTTCACAGGCTCAATCAAAATTGGCAATGACGACATCAAATGCAATTTTGCGGGGGAGAAGTGTGAATAAATTACATCGTGATGATTTCGCTTACTCAAGTGGATCTATTTACCATTGAATGTATTCTTATTTCACTTACTCAATCAAAATTGGAAATGGCGAATTCATTCGCAAGTTTTGCGGGGGAGAAGGGTGAATAAACTACATCGTGATGATTTCACTTGTTTAATCAAGAATGGAAACTTCGTATGCAATTCTTGAGGGGGAGAAATGTGAATATATTGTAGGTTGTTTGATATCCAAGAATAAATGGTCATACGACTCCAAACTCATGTAAGAATCGAGCTTCTTCTTATCGGGTCATCTTTACATGGAGTTTCTTCTAAGAGCCGTTGGTTGACATCTTCTCACGGGCTGATATGATTAATGAAAAAGTGCTTCCAGTTAATGCTTCACGTACACATCATCATGATGATTCCAAACATCTTTATGTTCTTGTTTGATGTGAAAGATTGTTTGGTGTTACCATTTCAAGTGTTCGTTGTGGGGCTGATTTCCTTGATGAACATCTTTCTGTTCTTGTTTGATTGGGAGGGATTTTAGTTAAAGGGATTTGCAATATGTAAGTTAATTGGAATGCATTTGGTGAGATGAAGATGTTGACTTTCTATTCCCCAAACAGACAATCTTGAAGAAGGTCGAGTCTACAGTCTGCTCTACATTTTCTGCTGCATGTTAGAAGACTAAAGACGAGTTGCATTTGATTATCTAAAGACTTCTTTGTATTCCGGGTATTCATCAGAAAGATTGTCAGTTTAGGGGATAACACTAATTGGAGGATAGTGAAAAGCAAAGTTTAATCCCTAATTAGACTTGCTCACATTATTCTTCAGCAAGTTGATTCTCACAAGACTTCAAGTGTTCTTCTCAAAAGATTTCTAGTATATGGGCTTACAATGTGTTGCTGATTCTGAAGTATCAAAACCAGCAAGGGGAAAGGAGACACACATCTAAAAACACAACGAGTACACATGATGAACTTAATACTTCTACTTGACTGAAGTTATCCCGGGAAGACAAAGGTAATAACCGCAGAGAAAATCAGAGTCTTAACTCGTGGCTTTTAGAGTTCTTATCCCAACTATGTGGGGGGAGAGATGGAAGAGTTAGTTTCTGATGATAAAAGAAGTACATAAGTGTGTGATGATTTCGATGATATCACAATCATCAGGGGAGAGAAATGTGTACATTGGGGATGCAAAGTTATTTCACATGAGAGCTTAATCACTTATTCCGGAGTTGACATCTGCAGAGATAATCAGTGATTCAACTTGCTACTTCAATGTTATCGGTTATTCTTTCCTTGAGCATTTGGGTACTTCGGGTTCTTGAGCTTCATACACTATCATCAGGGGAAAGAAATGTGTACTTCAGTGATGTTCAGCAGATTCACGTGATCGGACTTAATGATTTATTCCGGAGTTGATATCCGCAGAGATGATTAGTGACTCAATCTGCTACTTCGGTGCTATCGGCTATTCTTTCTTCGGGTATATGTGTACTTCGGGTTCGTGAGCTTTATTCAAAGAGACTGACTCCATCAATTCAACTACGTGAGGGAAGTGGTCTCTTGACACCTTTTGGTATGCATCGCTTCAGACTTCAGTGGAAAAGAAATATGAGAAGATTTATTCATATGTGGGATGATACATTGTTGTTCTTCTTGTCGATGATACAACCCCGAACGGAGAATCACGATGATCATTCTTAAAAGGAGCAGCATGGTTTATGATATGGTGTGCTCCTCTGTGAAACTGGCCAAGGCAAGCTTGAAAGAGAGCTTAGAATCTGCTCAACAAGAAGATTTTCGGTTTGGGGGGAAGCTGCCCAAGTCTCACTTTTAGAAGGTTCAAAGTTCTAACGACTATTCTGGAGCCTCGAAAGCTTTGGTGGTGAAAGTTTAAGAGATGTTGATTTCTATCTTCTATAATGGTACTGAACGATATCTTTATCTCGGTACTCGTATCATCATCTTCTTAAACTATATCATCTTCTTTAAATACAAAAATATAAAACCAACTAAAAGAAAATAAAAAAAATATAAAATTTTCAAAAACCTATAAAAATTTGAAAAATTCAGAAAATACCAAAAATATTGTTTTCTCAAGACATGTCTTCTGGTATCGATAACATCTACGGTCTTAGAAATGTCATTCAATAATGGCACGGGACCATAGATGAAGTTCGAGCAGAAAAAGTAAATATTAAAAAAAAAAAAAAAAAAAAAAAAAAAAAAAAAAAAAAAAAACATGTCTCAAACTATGGCTTGCAGTTACTTCAGACTGTAACCCGTTCTTACAACAATGGTTTGCTATTATTTCAGATATGCAACCCGCGTTTCAAAAAGGAAAAGTGCCACGCTTAATCAATTTTCATAAATTCGTGCACTTATCCAAAAAACAAATTGAGGAAAGCACATCGTCAAAAAGATGGCTGTTCCTACTCAAATGTTTTTCTTTCTAAAAATTATTCAGAAAAATATTTGTTTCAAAAATGGTGAAAAATGAGTTGCTTGAAAATCAATCAGACTTGGAGTTTTCATTAAAATTTGGAAACTCAATCAATGACTACAGTGTTGTTAAACTTTTCATAAAATGAGTCACTTGTTTTCAAATTTATATCACATAACGGGCTTATTTAAGCATCCTATATACTTAAAAGAAAAAGATGTTTGCCGACTTTGAAGGACTAGGAGCCTAGGATATGATTGCTACAATTAGATGATTCGAGTTTGATATTCACATTATTCCAATACCTTTATCTGATTTGATTGAATAGTCGATTGTTGTTTGGGTGTTGTCGACCATCATATATTAGTATGTATGTCCACTAACGTATGCATATAACATGGTATATAAGAACGTTCCCGCTCTGGATCCCACAAAAGTACCTGATTGGATGCCGAAAGGAAAGGGCAACGATATCTTGGGTCGACAAAAGAAGAAACGAAACTTAATCAGATCTCTTTGCATGAAATAGACAATTTCAGAGGTCTCACTGCATCTGCAGATGGTTTTTTTCAAGCCTTACAGCAACAACAGAAGCAGCTCAACCACCTAAC
Source organism: Chrysanthemum seticuspe (assembly GCA_019973895.1). Classification (NCBI taxonomy): domain Eukaryota; kingdom Viridiplantae; phylum Streptophyta; class Magnoliopsida; order Asterales; family Asteraceae; genus Chrysanthemum; species Chrysanthemum seticuspe. Next base: position 110,073,998 of record BPTQ01000002.1, on the reverse strand, counting down.
GTATCTTTGTGCAGGACAAGTAGTGGATGATACCATTTTTTTTTGAATTTCTCAAAATGGAAAAATATTGTTTGAAAACAAATCGGACTCAAAGTTTTGAAAATCAACCGGACTTTATTTTGTCAAATCTTAAGTGATTTCATATTAAATAGTTTGAAACGATATTTTATCTAGCAAGTCCATTTGTACAAAATAAGTGGTGATCTAAATATTTAATGTTATGTCATGGTATGATTTTTATTTTGAATCAAAGATCTTTCAAAATGAAAATTTCTATTTCACTTAAAGATCTCTTAAAATTATCATACCTGACACTAACAATCTTTAATGTCAATAATTGGTCCTTATCAGTTAATTTTAAAATTAAATCAAGCCACATCTTTCTCCAAAATTTTCTAAATGATTTAAATCAATTGGGATCACAAATCTCAAAAGGTTTGAAATTTTTGATCGGGGGAGAGATCGTGATTTAAATCTCAAATCTGTTTAAACTGTGATTGTTTCAAAAGCACTCCTTCCTCCATGTGCTAAATGATTTCAAATACATGATGCACATGATTGAGGAGGAGCATTTATCCAAAAACCAGAAAAGCATTTAAATCAGGCACATTGTCTCCCATGTTTTTCTAAACCTATTTAAATCACTTGGGATCCAAAATCTCAAAGGATTTGATATTTTTGATCCGGGGAGAAAATGTGATTTAAAAATAAAATAATCTGATAAAAGGTGATCGTTTTGATTCAAACGTGCATGCTGCTCTCCCATATGTGCTAAACGTTTTCATTAATTGATGCACATATTGAGGGGGAGCATTTCAAAAGAAAATAAACTTTCAAGGTACAAAGATTTCTATGTTTCAACATAAAGTACCTTGATTGATTTTGAAATGTGTTAATACAAATAAGCCGTAAAAACGTTTAATAATATTTTACGATCTTCAAATGTTTTGTCAATAACAAACGTAAAATCATTTTAACAAAACAAATAAAATACGTAAACAGTTTGAGCCAATAGTTTATTAACACATTTACATGTTCATATAAAACTCTTAACAAGTAATAGTTTTTTCATTTTATCGAGATACATATGTATAACAACTAGTGTTTACAAAATGAATATATATATATATATATATATATATATATATATATATATATACTTAGTAAATATTGTAATGGGTAATATAATGGGTACAAGTCTAAACATTTGACCCATTGACTAAATACATTGAATGTAGTTGGGTAAAACCTAAAGTTCATGACCCATACCCATGGAGCATGATCCATAACCCATGACCCATTGCATGACATCATGCATGAAGTCATAATTGGTATTATCCATGACCCATGGAGCTAACCCATGACCCATTGACTAGATGCATTGCATCTTCCAGATACATTGTATCTATTTGGATACCATCATCCAAAGTCCATAAACCATGACCCATGATCCATGACCCATAACCCATTTAGGGGGAGCGTCCTACGGATCCCCAGAAATACACTGGACGGATCCCTCAAGCAAGGGATCCGTGGAACAGTAGTGAAATTTTGTCTATAAATAGTGAGCCATTTCTTCATTGTAACACACCCCTTTCACACACATTCTCTCTTAGTGTGGTAAACTCTCTAACCTCAGATCCAAAGGATCTTTTTATGTAGTTTTGTGTTTCTTTGATTCTCTAGGTTCCTCTTAAAGGCGAGATCACTACCTCTTGAAGTTGAGCAAGCTCAAGTCCATGGGTTGCCAAGCTTCGTCATCATCAAGACTACTGATGTTATCTTGTTGATAGTTCTTTCCTCTCTCATTAGAAGTGTCGTGTTGAAGACATAGGTGAAAGATTTCTAAAGGGTCAAGTCGAAGGCATTAGTGAAAGGTGCCGAAGATCTGTGTCAAAGGCATTAGTGAAGGGTGCCGAAAGTCCGTATTGAAGGCATTAGTGAAGGGTGCCTTGGTGTCGTGTCAAAGGCATTAGTGAAAGTTGCCTAAGGTGTACATTCGATATGGTGCATCGATGTACAGGATAGATTAGTTTGGGTCAAAGGATATTGATATCCTTGTTGATGTTGTCATAAGGAGTGGATCTCCTTTGGGATAGGTGTTGTGTAGTGTTGGGTAGTAGTTCCTCCTTTGTAATGGAACTCGGTATCTAGCCTTGTACCGGATAAAGTGTATGCAACGTTGTGATAGGTTTGGTTCTACCTCGTGGAAGAACCCAGTGTCTAGCCTTGTATCGGATAAAGAGTAGGCGACATTGTGAAGGATTCTCCGCCACAAGGAGTTTGTGTTGTGTAGTGTTTACGAACTCTCGAGTAGGTGACTCGGAGAGTGGAGTAGGGCAGGGAAGGTGTCCTTGTAGCCGAACCACTATAAATACTCGCGTTGTGGTTTTGTGCTTCTTACTCTTTATCTTTGCTTTATTTAATTATATGCTTATCTATCAACATCCAACACACACATTTAAATAGATTGACATAAGTCGATCTAAATAGTTTAAAACAAAGTTTTAATCGGTAAAACTATTCAACCCCCCCTCTTATATTTTCCCACAATTGGTACCAGAGCTTCGTTACCAAGTTTCTTAGAGTATGTTGTACTTTAAAAACTTGATACCATCCATGTATGATTGAAAACTACAAAGAATGAAATCTTTTTAAACAAATTTTTATTTTGGATAATGATAGATTATTCTAACAATTTCTTCTTAAGAAATTCTCTTGATAGGACTCTTCCAAAGTCTTCATTTCTATCCAAAGAAAAATGAAGTCAACACTCACGGAAGAACCCAAAAGTAATCACAACCTACTTCTACTAAGTACAATGTATTACTTTAAAAGCTCATGAAGTATTTCGGTATATGGTCTCTAAAAACCATACCAAAAGGTTAGAGGTATGTCCACTTACCTACAAACTAGTTGATTTTTTCTATAGTATGTTTATGTTGATAATATATGTCTTTCTCATGATTAAAACCTTGCCTGTTAATATTGACTTATTAAACACATGAATTAGGACGCTAACTTCAATAGTTGCAAGTCTTTAAAAAGTCTCTCTTCACTACCTTCCCTACTTACTCATCATCGGGAACAGTATTCCTCTATGATTTTCTATCGTCAAACCTACGTCGTCGTCGCAAAATAGATCCTTGATAGTTAAACTATTAAAACATGTTGACCAAAACGCATATTCAATTAGGAACCCCATTTTACAAAGTTCTTTTTGTACTATAAGCTATTGTATAACTTATTACAAAAATAAACACTCCTTTTTCTGTCCACAGTAGCCGGATCCCACAAGTTGTACTAACCGGATCCCTAATACAAGGGATCCAGGGGAACCGTGTGACAGAAAACAAATATACACTTTTCAAAACCAGTTTAATCCTTTTCCCTCTCCTCACAAACATAAAAAACGACCCAAATTCTGCTTCCATCTCCATAGGGCTTCATATCCTCAAGCATCTCCTTCTTGAACATCATTGTAAGTAATTACACTCATATGTTCTATTCATCATCATCCTCTTCCTAGGGTTTATGGTTTAGACTTTTTCAATTAAGATTCAATTGATTTCCAATTGGAGAAATTAAGTATTGCAAAAAGTAATTATAAAAGGGTTCTATGTAATTAAAGATTTTTCAAAACAACATTGTTAATACAAAACCATAAACCCATCTTGACAAATTTTACCTAATTGGTATATTTTTTTTCTAGGACAATCATGCCCAAAGCTACCCAACAAGATCATCATGACACTGACCACTACCTCTCTAGATATTATCGAAAAGAAGAGCGTTCAAAAACCAATCGCAAAATTTTCAAAAATCTTGAAAAACGACTTATCCATAAAGGTCGTGTTGTTAAGGAATGTTTCCTTTAAAACACTGAAATTTGTCAAGTCTTATCGGCAATTAACTTTGATTGTCTCCTAGATATTGATGAACAAATTTTTCCGGTTTTTATCTTTGAGTTTTACAAAAGTGTTAGGATCATTCGTAACAATGATGAAAGCATCTCAATAACTTTCATTGTCAACAACCAAACCATCACCTTACCCTCAACACCTTTGCACAAATTCTTCGCATTCCATGTGAAGGTATTTGTATGTGCTCCAAAGATTGGGCAATATCCACTCAATATTTTGCACTAGACCCAAAACCAATCTATCACACTCCTCTTGATGACCTCACAATTGTTTGAGACACCATCTTCAAAATTAGAGCCAACCAATCTCGCCTCAACCGCAACAAAGAGCTCATCCACCATGATCCCTTTCAAATGGAACTCTCCGAAATGAGTCCCATCTATAGAAAGTGGGAAGAAATTCTTAGAGAAAATGTCATTTGTTTGGTCGGGAACAAAGACCATCCCAATGCATGTCTTGTCCAAATGATCTATTGCTTCATTCACCAAAGACCATTTAACCTTGCCTATTACATGGTGAAAATAATGGTAGGTGTATTCAAAGTCAACACCATGGTACTTCCCTATGGTATGCTCCTAACACGACTCCGTGAGTATGTTACTGGAATGCAACCTTCTCCTATCAATGATGATTATTTTCTTGCCAATCACATTATGGTACCACTCACCAAACAACCCTCTAAACAACTCATGATCAATGGAAAAAGGCCTCGTGATCTCTCGGACTCTTCGGACGAAGAAGAAGAAAAAGTTGACCCCGTTGCCAATGTCCAAATCGATCCCATAACCTACTTTGCACAACTTCCCACTCTTCCAAATGAGTATGAAGAATTCAAGAAACTAAAAGGGATGATCAAATGCTTAACTAACTACCTCATGACGTCGGGAAAGAGGAAGAGAAGAGATTGACGAAAGAGACATTAGGCTTGTGGTTGGCTTAGACATTTTTTTTTCATTTTACAATGAATGCTTATGTTTGTGGATGATTTACCTTGCTTGTTTAGATATTATCACTATTACTCATATTTGAGTTATGAATAATGAGATATTTACTTATTTTCTATGTCCACTTACAGTAGAAACTCATAGTAATTAGTATGCATAATATAGTGCAAAAACTGCACACCTCCTGTAATGCTACTGATCTGCAGTAACCGGATCCCTCACTTTGTACTAGACGGATCCCTCGATTTAGGGATCCAAGGGATCCGAACAAATAGAAATGCAGTTGCAGACCTCCATACATTAAACCATTCCCCTAGACCACACCATACTAGCTAAACATGATTCTTTAGGATCACTTAAGTCTTCCTCAAGCTCAGTAGGTCTCACACTCACTCATAGCTAATTTAGGATCACATTCAAGATGGTTTTGATTTATTACTTCACCTAGACTCACCATATTTCCACTCCAATGCTCACACATCATTCCTCACATCGTAAAACACTTAGCTTGATATTTCTCTCAATTTTAGCAAATTGATTTTAGTCATCCTTACCTCAAAATAGGCCAAAAACAAGTTTTTCATTTATTATTATTTTTAAAGAATTTTCTAAATTTCTTTCAAACTACCATCTGATCTCTAAGATCATTTAACACCACTTAACACTCTCAAATCTCCTAGTGTCATTTTAGATCACCCATTGGTGCTCATAAAGTCCCATTTACTTCCATAAAGGCAATCATTAGCTACAATCACTCATTGCCCTTGATCATTTAAGACACTTAAGAAGACTGAAACACTCACGATGTATAGGTACTAGACCTTACAAACATCATTTTCCTCTTTTCTTGGCTGCTGAGAGTCGGATCCCTAGGATTAGCCTAGACGGATCCCTCATTGGAGGGAACCGTGGGAACCGGCTGACAGAATCAGCTAATCCTAGCTAAAACAATCATTTCAAGCTTCTCTTGCTAACTTGAACACTCCACCTTACCTCAATTAACCTTCTTGATCAGTACAAATCTGAAGTTGACTCTTGTGCATGCAAAGCATTGCATTTTGAAGGATCTTAGTGGTTTAAGCCTTGAATACACTTGCCAAATCCTTTCTTTTATAAGCCACCTTGTTAGGACTTCTTAGTCACCATCTACAACTTAATTCTCAGGAACTAGAAGCCTCTATCTCACTAACTTTTTATTATTCCATCATGAGGAAAGCTCCTAGTGCTAACTCATCCACCAAAGGACCACCCAAAAACTTGCTCGTGTTGTTCACAAAATTTCTTCAACCGAAATCTCACGTTAAATCCAAAAACGCTAGGATTTACCCTCCACCAACTCAACCAATCAAACCAATCCCCAAAAGGATTGTTCCCACAAAACTACCATTGCCAAACACTACTATACCTCCTAAACCAAACACTCCTATTTCCACTAAACTATCACCCTTAGTCCCTAGAGCCTTATCATTCACTACTCCAATTTCATCTCTGCACCTCTACAACTTAGAGGACTTGCCTTCTAGGCTATCTCATCCTCCACCATTGCCAAAATTCTCCTCAATAGAGAGAATAGCGCAACAACAAAACCAAGGCATTGAAACGACATTAGCACCGGCACCCTTTTCTCTATCACCCTTAAATAGTCCCTTTTGGATTATGAGGAATCATCAAATTCAACCACCCGATCACATGGAAGTAGATACCTCTCTACCACCATCCTCGACACATATTCCACCACCACCACCTTTGGTTGAACCATCTCCAAATGTGCCTCCACAAATCCCTCCTACTTTTGTAAAACCTCAACCCAACCTTTCATCTCAAGCCACTCCATTTCTACCACCACCATTTTTGAGCCATGACAAAGATTGTTATCATTGTCAACATGTTGAAGGCTTGATACATGAACTACGTGAAGAGCAACGTTTCATGTTTTATCACCTCCTCGAATGTTTCGATGAGGTCAACAAACCTAAACAACCTTGAGCTTAAGGATTCAAGTGGTGTCCTAGTCTCAAGCTTAACTTAGATAGTTTAGGAATCTTAATCCATGTAATGCTCATTTTCTTAGTTTTTACATCATTTCTCTAGTTTTTTTAATTAAATGAAACTACATGTTAAATGTCATATGATATTTTGTAGATGTTTAGTGCCTTAATGGATAACTCTTGTTGATGTTAACATCACATTTTACATCAACATTGCTGTCTTGAGTTTACAGGCAGACGAATCCCTCATTTTAGCCTAGACGGATCCCTCCCAGGGAGGAACCGTGGGATCTGTGCAACAGAAGATTTTTTATTACTAACTTGAGTCTCATGTGTAGGAAATTATGCATCATATACTTGTTTTCTAACCTTTGTTTTGAAGATTTTCAATATACACATGAGGACTTTAACACCCTTAGCTAGCAGGAGTTTCTTGTCTAAGCAAAACCATTGCAAAATCATTTGCAATACTTTCACATAGGATTACCATAACTACATGACGTCCTCCTTGCAAAGGAGCACTCGTCAAGGGGGAGCATGTTCGTCAAAAAGACGGAACCATTTGCAAACATAATTGCAAAGCCCTCGCTTAGTCTTTCTAATTACTTGACGCCCTCACAAAGGGATGGACCGGTCAAGGGGGAGCTAAGACGAGAATCCTTCTCGTCCCTTACTCTCTATTTTTCGTATTTTTTTTCACAATGTGTTAGTTTCTTTTTGACGCTCTTTTTGTTTCGACAAAAAGGGGGAGAAGAGAGTAAAAACTCAATTCAAACTTCTACGAATTTTAGTTTTTCCTTAAAATAATCTTATGTTTTGTCATCAACAAAAAGGGGAGATTGTTAATACAAATAAGCCGTAAAAACGTTTATTTATATTTTACGAACTTCAAATGTTTTGTCGATAACAAACGTAAAATCATTTTAACGAAACAAATAAAATACGTAAACAGTTTGAGCCAATAGTTTACTAACACATTTACATGTTCATATAAAATAGTTAACAAGTAATAGTGTTTTCATTTTATAGAGATACATATGTATAACAACTAGTGTTTACATAATGGGTATATATATATATATATATATATATATATATATATATATATATATATATATATATATATATATATATATACATACTTAGTATATATTGTAATGGGTAATATAATGGGTAGAAGTCTAAACATTTGATCCATTGACTAAATACATTGAATGTAGTTGGGTAAAACCCAAAGTTTATGACCCATACCCATGGAGCATGATCCATAACCCATGACCCATTGCATGACATCATGCATGATGTCATAATGGGTATTATCCATAACCCATGGAGCTAACCCATGACCCATTGACTAGATGCATTGCATCTTCTAGATACATTGTATCTATTTAGATACCCATGATCCAAAGTCCATAACCCATGACCCATGATCCATGACCCATAACCCATTTAGGGAGAGCGTCCTACGAATCCACAGAAATACACTGGACGGATCCCTCAAGCAAGGGATCCATGGAACAGTAGTGAATTTTTTTCTATAAATAGTTAGCCACTTCTTCATTGTAACATACCCCTTTCACACACATTCTTTCTTAGTGTTGTAAACTCTCTAACCTCAGATCCAAAGGATCTTTCTATGTAGTTTTGTGTTTTTGTGATTCTCTAGGTTCCTCTTAAAGGCGAGATCACCACCTCTTGAAGTCGAGCAAGCTCAAGTCCATGGGTTGCCAAGCTTCATCATCATCAAGACTACTGATGTTATCTTGTTAATAGTTCTTTCCTCTCTCATTAGAAGTGTTGTGTTGAAGACATAGGTGAAAGATGTCTAAAGGGTCAAGTCGAAGGCATTAGTGAAAGGTGCCGAAGATCCGTCTCAAAGGCATTAGTGAAGGGTGCCGAAAGTCCGTGTTGAAGGCATTAGTGAAGGGTACCTTGGTGTCGTGTCAAAGGAATTAGTGAAAGGTACCTAGGGTGTACATTCGATATGGTGCATCTATGTACAAGATAGATTAGTTTGGGTCAAAGGATATTGATACCCTTGTTGATGTTGTCATAAGGAGTGGATCTCCTTTAGGATAGGTGTTGTGTAGTGTTGGGTAGTAGTTCCTCCTTTGTAATAGAACTCGGTATCTAGCCTTGTACCGGATAAAGTATAGGCGTCGTTGTGATAGGTTTGGTTCTACCTCGTGGAAGAACCCGGTGTCTAGCCTTGTACCAGATAAAGAGTAGGCGATGTTGTGAAGACTTCTCCGCCACAAGGAGTTTGTGTTGTGTAGTGTTTACGAACTCTCTCGAGTAGGTTACTCGGGGAGTGGAGTAGGGCAAGGAAGGTGTCCTTGTAGCCGAACCACTATAAATACTCGCGTTGTGGTTTTGTGCTTCTTACTCTTTATCTTTTCTTTACTTATTTATATGCTTATCTATCAACATCCAACACACACATTTAAATAGATTGACTTAAGTCGATCTAAATAGTTTAAAATGAAGTTTTAATCGGTAAAACTATTCAACCCCTTTAAGTTTTCGACAAAATGGTTTTTCTATATGGCATGTGTGATCGTGGAAGTACTTCAAAAACCTCCTTTTAAATGATTTCAAACAACCAACGCACATATTGAGGGGGAGCATTTACCAAGAAAATCTAAAGGCTTTTTCTATAGAAATTATGATCAAGAAAATATTTCAAAGTCCTCTTGCCTCTATGTGCTAAATAATTTCAACATCATAAAGCACATGTTGAAGGGGAGCATTTCTAAAAGATCAAAAACAATTGAGGTACTAAATACTTTGATTTTATATCACAAGTACCTTGATTGATTTTCCAAATGATTTTTCAATTGGTTTCAATGAGAAAAGAACTATACCACGAGACCGACCATTTTACTTTATGCATTGGAGTTATAAGGATTGAAATGTTAGGTATTCGTTCCCACGATCCCGCCAGAACCAAAGGGGTCTACCCAGGGACAATTCACTAGATAGTGTAGAAGTCCTTAGGTATGATGAAAAAAGGAGAAAAGTGAGAATATGGGAAGAGTGCCGACTGAGATAGAGCTAGAACTGGAATAAACCCAACAAGGTTCTAGTAATGAAGTCTCGGTAAGCACTGAAGGGGTTGAAGAATAAAAAAAATTGAATGTGAAAAGGGTGAAAAGAAATAGTCGTCCAATAATTCAACCTTAGGGCAGAAACCGGGTTCAATACATATGCTACTTGTGGTTACTAAGGTAACACCGGTATTGAAGACAAGACGTCATGAACCCAGTGACGCACTGCACTAAACTTCCTAAGCTACTCAATTTCTCTTAAAAGGACTTGTTTCATTCTCACGGGGAACCTACATAATCTATCGACTCTCTCTTAGAGATTGTTGATATTGAAGAAGGAGACCCTCTCCCTAGTCTCCGATATAGGAAACCAAAGTGCACAATTGAGTCTAGAGCCAAGAGATCATCCACAAAATCTCATTAGAACACAAAATTAATGAAGACTTACTGTTTCACACAATGTGGAAAGTAAGATCATATATTGAGTGTCCTACGCATTATCCTTGAGGTATTTCCAGAACATCCGAGTGATATGTAAAGTATTCATGATGAAGATGGAAATCCTTCTAGAGCCAACATCAAACAAGCTCTTGGTGGGTGACATGTGAGATCCAACATGGATCAAGCTTGTGACAACTGGATAGAAACAATGGGGTGATTCAATCTTGAATCAACCTTGGTCCAGGAAATGAATTGACGAATACTTTTGAAAAACCTTTCGATGTGCGCAACATTATTTTCTCTTGCACATCGAATGTGTATTCATTTTCAAATATAAAATGTAATTCTGATTGAAAATTGATCTTTCTCATAAAACCTTCTTCGTATTGCAAAACTCTTTCTTCAAGCAATACGCGATTGTTTTCAAATCAATTTTTCATCAATCAGTAAATCTCAATTCGCTGGTTCATTCACTCCGTGTTGTCTACTTTGGGAGGCTCCGGTTTGAGAACGACTATATCAAGCTACGAAACCCTGTCAAGGAGATTCTTAGGAATTCTACCTGATCACAGGCAGTATTTATACTGATCAATGGGGAACCGTGGTTCTTGCAACTGAATTCATCAAAAGTGAACAAAGACACTTTCGTGTGTTTTATTGCTAACTGTTGTTTGCATGAACATTGGACGGTTGCAGCTGATCGATATTGAGAAGTTAATTCACAACCGTAGGCTCACAGCACACACACTTAATTGAAGAAAATCATGACCATCAAAGACATACAACAATGCTTCCGCTACTCTGATGAAAAGATGTCATGATCCAGAAAGTGTGAGCATGTCGGTCCAAAAGTCACAACATCACATGAACGCAACACAACAAAGGGTGATCCAGAGATTTGTTGTGGCTGGTGATCTCAAAGAAAGCTCGAAGATCATCAAGACGTGGATCAGTTCAAAGACCTCCACTGAAAGTACAAAGTAATCGAACTTTGTAGAATCACTACTAAAGTACAAAGATTGCGGGACTTGAAGAATAGAAGTCTAGGAGCTCGAGCATGAAGATAAAGATAGAATACTAGGATGTAAAATATATTTCATGGGGAGACCTCCCTTAAGGGGAGATTGTTGGGATTTGGAAAATCCATGTTGAAGAGTCGGTCAACCCAATTATTGTTTAGCATATCTTAGCTCGTAGACATTACGTTATGTTGATCCCAGTTGAGCAAACTGTCACACCCCCAAAATATCGCAGCGGAACGATAGTGTCATTGGGGTATGTCGTCATAGCACAAAGTATGGATAAAGAAAACGACCTCTATAATGAGACGTTTTAAAGAGTTTACCATTCGATTAAATAAGTTAAAGTTTACAACACATGAGATCCCAAAGTTTGATAATACATAAAGGTTTACAAAACATGTCGAATGGTAATAGATAAAAACACTAGACTCCAATGTATGCCATGAGACCCAAAAGCTCCATGAAATGCTATCGCCTTACAACCTGAGATAAACATGCTAAAAAGTGTCGTTGGTGAGTTCATAAGTTTGTTGAAAATGATTTGAAAAAGTCTATAAAGAATGTTGATGCAGCAAAGGCATTGTAAATCCACTCAGTTCCAAGTTCCGCCCATACAAAACTTGCAACCTGTGTGTTTACAACCCATTGCCAAAATGTGGAATTGTCAATCTTTTTTGTAAGTAGGACATAGGTGCATACGATATATACATGTACTTAATGCAAAGAATCACAGCCAACTGAACCTCTTGACAAGTCTAAATTGTTTGTTATGTTTCATTGAATAACAGATTATATTCACCCCAGGTCACGTCATCAAGGACCCAAGGGTGGGGGCGTCAGCCCGATAGTACTATCAATACCTCTCCGCCGGCTCCCGCAGGAGTTAACCAGTTGCTAACATATGTATGTTGATGCACAATTGAAAACAAGTTTAGCACATTAAGGCACATATCGCAATAAACCACACATAATGTCCAAAGTGTATAAGAAGTATAGTGTAACACAATTGTATAAATGGTTTGAGTATTCGCAAGAGTAAACAACAAGTATTTAAGCATGTATCTCCCCCAAAGAGTTTGTAAGAATTTAAACGAGTAAAAGCGGGGTATGAACTCACCTGGTATGATTGATATGCTTAACAAAATGAAGTGCACTAAAATGAGGCTCGGAAACTATCCGCGACCTAAAATGAATGTCATGACTTGAGTTATGATATGTTGTCGTGAATGCAAACTCATATGATATTCATACCACTTGTACGTTTTGGAAATAATGTTTATCGTCAAAATATGTTTATGACATCCCGTCGTACTAAAAATACTCTACAAGTAGTTACGTTGAAACAATCTCCTATGATAGTCGCAAAATGGTGCACAACGAGGGTTAGGAAAACGAACTCAACAGTTTTGGAAAGCTTGTGTTATTATCTCAAAGTTTTAGTATTTAAGTTTCCATCCTAGAGGTCTCGATCACAAAGAAAAATATTGGTTAAGTATTGTATTTTAGTCCAAAAATATAGTTTAAGGGTGGTTTTCGGCCAAGTTTGAGTGACTATATGTTATTCGTTACAACTCCGCTCAACAAACGGTTGGACATTTTGGAAAATATGCTAGGCGAACTTACTTTTACTAGAAGACATCACGTTATAAAAAGTTCTACATCATTGTTAAAAACGTCCGCCAACATGGTCCTTTAGTTGCCGTAGTATGTTTTTAATAGAGAATATATTAATTTTGCTAATAGAATAAAGTTACGGCAACTTGGTTTATCGCGTGTAATTTACTCGTTACAAGTCCGTTTTCTACGTTTTATATGTCCTTAGATTCGTATCAAAGTATACTAATATATTTTTGATAAGTCGACACAATTTATAAAGCTTAAAACTCATTTTTGACTCGTAAAGAGTGACATTTTCATGATGAAATGTCTGAAATTAATAGTTTTCATCGCCAAACTTGAAAAATTCATATCTTCTTCGTTATAGCTCCGTTTTAATCCGTTCAAGCGGCCACGTTTTCGTTTTAAAGTGTATTTTCTAAATATCTAGCCCAACATATTATACCCACTGTCGGATTTTCCCAGAATTAAAAATATGGACAGACCCTATTTAAAACGTGTCGAAATGAGTTTTTCTCGCGCCAAACCTATTCTAACTCATTCAAAACAACTCCGAAGCTATTCTAATCCTCCCATACACCTTCTTAGGGTGTCATGGTTTCCTAGACATCACCAAAACTAATATATAGCAAGGAGTAATTATAGGATGACTTATATATTTATAACCCTTAAAAATCAATGAAAAAGTGGTACAACATCATATGACTTGCATGTTTTTGCTCAAATATGATGAAATGAATATGAAATGAATATGAAAGATAAAAATGGAGATGAGATGCTTACAAGAATACTTGATGAGGTTTATGAGAACAAAGGTTTTTCCTAATCACCCAAGGTTTTTATTTCAAAACCTTACTCAAGAGTGTAACTAGAGTGTAAAATACTTGTCTTGAAAATATTTTGGTGATCACCTTGATGGTCCTTGTGGTGGCCGGTTCACTTGGAGAAGAAAGGAGAGAAAGTGGTTTGATTTTTTTATTTGCAAATGAAGTGAAATGGATTGTATTGGTATAATACATGTATGCTTGGTAAGATATTTGCACAAGTCCTTGTGACTCACCCTCCCTTGTCGACAAGGGAGGTTTGTCACTCAATTGTATGTATTTTTTTTTTATTATATATTATGTAAGATTTTGTGAAGTTAAATGAGGTTAAATGATAAGTTGTAGTCACTTTTGAATATTTATGGTAGCGTTGGATAAAAATAAATTTTCACGGGTCAAGATAAAATATATTTAGGTCATAAAAATTATAAAAATACATTTCTTGAAAGATTTGAGTGAATAAATATTTATCGGGTTGAATTTAAGAAAACCGTCGTAATTTATATAAACTTAACAATTTATATACGAAATAAATTTAAAACACCGGGTAAACTAATAATAATATTTTTATAAACTTAATATAAGTATAAAAATATATTGTGATAAATTTTTGGAAGTAACGGATCAAATGTTCAAAATAATCTATTACGCGATAACGTTTATTTAATATGAAATTATGCGTTTAATGTGAAATGCAAAACCCATGCATGACTTGATATAAAATGATGAATATGGAGTTTGAGAAATGACCGAAAATTGAGAATTGTGACATTCTTCCCATGTCAGAGGAATCACGTCCTCGTGATTCAATCGATGATACTTAAAGGTCTACCCTTAGGTTTCGCGAAATCAGGGTGTATGGTCAAAGTGTTTATGCCAAAACTTATGCGTCTAGGGAAAACGTACCAGTTACGCATTGCGGGCTGCCTCGGTCCCTATATAGAATGCTCGATCTCGGGGTGGACTGATATTGAGTACAGGGTTTGGGTTGTTTCCTTCAATTGCTAAAGCTAGGTGTTGGTTACCTTGTGGTTGCCTCTGCGTTCCATTTAACTTAGGACAATTATTTCGGAAGTGGTTCGGGCTGTTACATTCAAAGCAAGTCCTTTGGTTATTCCTCATGTTGCCCACATTAGCCGGTGCTACCTGTGTTTTACACTGCTCCTTAAAATGGCCGTATTGATTGCAATTTGTACACAAGCGGCAGGGCTTGGTCTTTGGATGATGATAAGCACATTTAGCACACTTGGGATGTGTACCCGCATACTCCCTTTGTTCAGTACCAGTTGCCACCAAAACTCTTGCTCTTTTGTTGTCTGCTACCACGTCCATCTGCTTATTCGACCCACTCGCTTCCTTCCTCTTGTCACTGCTCTTCAAAGTACCATTTCTAACCATCTCGTCTGTCAGGGTTCCTGCTCTCAATATTGCACTTTGTATTGTAGACGGCTCAGTAGTTTTCACAGTTCCACGGATTTCAGGCACAAGACCATATATGTACCTCGCGATTCTCTTGGATTCAGGGGTAACCATATGACGAACTAGTCTGGCTAATTCATGAAATCGATCTGTGTAGGCTGCGTGACCAGCTCCTATCATAGAGTGATGATAAAGTTCATGTTCCAGTTTCTGCATTTCATTGTCCGGGCAGTACTCTTCTTGCAATAACGCCTTAAATTCGTCCCATGGCATACCTATAGCTGCTTCTCTGCCCCTAGCCTGTAGCTGTGTATTCCACCATGTCAATGCCTTCCCTGATAGCAAGCAAGCAGCATACTTCACCCTCTGATGTGTGGCACAATTGCTGATGTCGATCACTGACTCTGTCTTCTCTACCCATCGAGTATACGCCAAAGCACCTCCTATACCATCAAACTCCACGGGTTTGCATACTGAAAATTCCTTATACGTGCATCCAATTATGTTGTTGTTGTTGTTGGTGTTGTTATTGTTGCCACTACCAACTACATTGTTGGTGTCGCCAGTACTGTTCCCGTGGTTTCCCGAGTTATTCACATGGTTTCCAACTTGTGTGACAATAGTGGGAAGCAAGATTTGAAGTTGTTGAGCGATGATGGCGGCAAAATCAAGGTTTCCGCCAGTGTTGTTGTCATTGTTACCCATGTCGTTACCGCCTTCTCTACCTCCACTCTCACCTGTCCTTCCACCCCTTTGTGCCGCACCACCTCGGCCAGTACTGCGTGTTACCCTCTTTGGTGCCATGATCTCTGCAAGGAAAGGACAGTTGAGTTCCCAATGTCTATACTTAACGTCCTCAAACATAATACCACGCCACAAATTGGTTCCTAAGGTGTGCCCACACCGATCTACGTATGCGTGGTCGCATATGTCCACGTGGGTTGTGACGCATTTATAATTATGTTGGCCACCATAATTATAATTTCCTCATTTCACACGTGTACATACCACCAAGCATACATGTCTCGGCGATTGTTGTTACTGAAATAGGTAGCCATTCTATCATCCGATTCTAAACAGTGGAGGAAGAATTTAGGGTAGGTATCTAGGGAGAGTTGCACTTGGTGTATAGGAAATTCCTTTAGGTGCTAAAGTCACTATGAGGTTTGGTCGCCAACAGTTCCCAAAGTATCCTCAAGAGAACTCCCATCCTCGAGCAAAATCATCAAATCTATACAGCTTTATAGTAACACTTATTTAGCTCGATCTCGTGTCTCATCAAACAAGAACTGTCACGAGATCAATTTAGATAAGTGCTCATTACTGAGCTCCATATCTTTGATGACCCAACTAGATTTTGGGACTCCCCTATTGGTACAAGGAAACCACGTTATCCAATGAGGTGGTTCTAGGAGAAATATTTAAGAAGACATATGCGCACGAAAAGTGTGTAAGGCGATAGGAAAAGAAAGGATCGACGTGAAAACGGTTATAGTCTAGGAACTAAAATGCAACCTAGTTCTCTATAACCAAGGCTCTGATACCAATCTGTCACACCCCCAAAATATCACAGCGGAACGATAGTGTCATTGGGGTATGACGTCATAGCACAAAGTATTGATAAAGAAAACGACCTCTATAATGAGACGTTTTAAAGAGTTTACCATTCGATTAAATAAGTTAAAGTTTACAACACATGAGATCCCAAAGTTTGATAATACATAAAGGTTTACAAAACATGTCGAATGGTAATAGATAAAAACACTAGACTCCAATGTATGCCATGAGACCCAAAAGCTCCATGAAATGCTATCGCCTTACAACCTGAGATAAACATGCTAAAAAGTGTCAACACAAAGGTTGGTGAGTTCATAAGTTTGTTGAAAATGATTTGAAAAAGTCTATAAAGACTGTTGATGCAGCAAAGGCCTTGTAAATCCACACAGTTCCAAGTTCCGCCCATACAAAACTTGCAACCTGTGTGTTTACAACCCATTGCCAAAATGTGGAATTGTCAATCTTTTTTTGTAAGTAGGACATAGGTGCATACGATATATACATGTACTTAATGCAAAGAATCACAGCCAACTGAACCTCTTGACAAGTCTAAATTGTTTGTTATGTTTCATTGAATAACAGATTATATTCACCCCAGGTCACGTCATCAAGGACCCAAGGGTGGGGGCGTCAGCCCGATAGTACTATCAATACCTCTCCGCCAGCTCCCGCAGGAGTTAACCAGTTGCTAACGTATGTATGTTGATGCATAATTGAAAACAAGTTTAGCACATTAAGGCACATATCGCAATAAACCACACATAATGTCCAAAGTGTATAAGAAGTATAGTGTAACACAATTGTATAAATGGTTTGAGTATTCGCAAGAGTAAACAACAAGTATTTAAGCATGTATCTCCCCCAAAGAGTTTGTAAGAATTTAAACGAGTAAAAGCGGGGTATGAACTCAGCTGGTATGATTGATATGCTTAACAAAATGAAGTGCACTAAAATGAGGCTCGGAAACTATCCGCGACCTAAAATGAATGTCATGACTTGAGTTATGATATGTTGTCGTGAATGCAAACTCATATGATATTCATACCATTTGTACGTTTTGGAAATAATGTTTATCGTCAAAATATGTTTATGACATCCCGTCGTACTAAAAATACTCTACAAGTAGTTACGTTGAAACAATCTCCTATGATAGTCGCAAAATGGTGCACACCGAGGGTTAGGAAAACGAACTCAACAGTTTTGGAAAGCTTGTGTTATTATCTCAAAGTTTTAGTATTTAAGTTTCCATCCTAGAGGTCTCGATCACAAAGAAAAATATTGGTTAAGTATTGTATTTTAGTCCAAAAATATAGTTTAAGGGTGGTTTTCGGCCAAGTTTGAGTGACTATATGTTATTCGTTACAACTCCGCTCAACAAACGGTTGGACATTTTGGAAAATATGCTAGGCGAACTTACTTTTACTAGAAGACATCACGTTATAAAAAGTTCTACATCATTGTTAAAAACGTCCGCCAACATGGTCCTTTAGTTGACGTAGTATGTTTTTAATAGAGAATATATTAATTTTGCTAATTGAATAAAGTTACGGCAACTTGGTTTATCGCGTGTAATTTACTCGTTACAAGTCCGTTTTCTACATTTTATATGTCCTTAGATTCTTATCAAAGTATAGTAATATATTTTTGATAAGTCGACACAATTTATAAAGCTTAAGACTCATTTTTGACTCGTAAAGAGTGACATTTTCATGCTGAAATTTCTGAAATTAATAGTTTTCATCGCCAAACTTGAAAAATTCATATCTTCTTCGTTATAGCTCCGTTTTAATCCGTTCAAGCGGCCACGTTTTCGTTTTAAAGTGTATTTTCTAAATATCTAGTCCAAAATATTATACCCACTGTCGGATTTTCCCAGAATTAAAAATATGGACAGACCCTATTTAAAACGTGTCGAAATGAGTTTTTCTCGCGCCAAACCTATTCTAACCCATTCAAAACAACTCCGAAACTATTCTAATCCTACCATACACCTTCTTAGGGTGTCATGGTTTCCTAGACATCACCAAAACTAATATATAGCAAGGAGTAATTATAGGATGACTTATATATTTATAACCCTTAAAAATCAATGAAAAAGTGGTACAACATCATATGACTTGCATGTTTTTGCTCAAATATGATGAAATGAATATGAAATGACTATGAAAGATAAAAATGGACATGAGATGCTTACAAGAATACTTGATGAGGTTTATGAGAACAAAGGTTTTTCCTAATCACCCAAGGTTTTTATTTCAAAACCTTACTCAAGAGTGTAACTAGAGTGTAAAATACTTGTCTTGAAAATATTTTGGTGATCACCTTGATGGTCCTTGTGGTGGCCGGTTCACTTGGAGAAGAAAGGAGAGAAAGTGGTTTGATTTTTTTATTTGCAAATGAAGTGAAATGGATTGTATTGGTATAATACATGTATGCTTGGTAAGATATTTGCACAAGTCCTTGTGACTCACCCTCCCTTGTCGACAAGGGAGGTTTGTCACTCAATTGTATGTATTTTTTATTTATTATATATTATGTAAGATTTTGTGAAGTTAAATGAGGTTAAATGATAAGTTGTAGTCACTTTTGAATATTTAGGGTAGCGTTGGATAAAAAAAAAATTTCACGGGTCAAGATAAAATATATTTAGGTCATAAAAATTATAAAAATACATTTCTTGAAAGATTTGAGTGAATAAATATTTATCGGGTTGAATTTAAGAAAACCGTCGTAATTTATATAAACTTAACAATTTATATACGAAATAAATTTAAAACACCGGGTAAACTAATAATAATATTTTTATAAACTTAATATGAGTATAAAAATATATTGTGATAAATTTTTGGAAGTAACGGATCAAATGTTCAAAATAATTTATTACGCGATAACGTTTATTTAATATGAAATTATGCGTTTAATGTGAAATGCAAAACCCATGCATGACTTGATATGAAATGATGAATATGGAGTTTGAGAAATGACCGAAAATTGAGAATTGTGACACAAACGATCCTTATAGAAACTGACTTAACAATAACTTGTTAAATACTACGCGGTATATAATATTTAACCTTAAGAAGAAGAATAGTAATAACACTTAAACACCTCAATTATATTAATAACGAATACTCTAAACAGTATTAGGGTTTTACAACCTTAAAGTGTATCGACCTTAGATATATCTAAACACCTGTATATCTTATCTAACCTAGGAGACCTCCTTTTATAGGCTAAGGAGTCCTTTACATAATACAATACGTAACCTACAAGATAAATATCTTTTCCATATTTATCTAATACAGAATATTAAACCGACTAAACAGACTAGCAGTGGTTACAATACATTAGTCGTGGTTTCACAATACTACTAGCCGTGGTTTAACTCCAGCAGTGGATTCCTTCTTCTGGCCGTGGTTTCTTTTGCACTAGTAGTGGTTCCATACTTAGTATAATTCTTCTCAGTGGAATCTAAAACCCCAACAATCCTCCCCTAAACTTGATATTTACCAAAAAAAACATCAAGTTTCTTTTAAGCCCATAACTTCTTACTTGGAGGATGTATCCACACAGTTATCATGATTCAAAGTCTTTTCAAATTTCCTCAGCAACCTGTAAGCTTGATAATCAAAGGGTTTCTGCAACTTCAATCCACGAGGCTGTAACATCTGAGTAATGACTTCTGGATGAGTATTCAATTTTGGATAATCAGTTTCTACACACATATGAATAACTTCTCCAGAAACAGATAGTACATGAACTCCACAAGACTAATTCAAATACCAACTTGAAACACTGCCATTGTAGAGTCCTTTCAATTCAGGTTCATCATGAGTAGGTTTAAATATCATCTTCAAATTATAATAAACTCTCATGATAGTCAGATGGTGCCACACCTCCAAACCTATCTTTATATAACTTCCAGATAGCAATCAGATCATCTCGTTCCAAATAGTAAAGCATTTGTGAAAATTTGATACAGCCAAAACTCTCACCATTGGATCTTTCAAACTCCCAATATCCTCCATTCATAGTAAGCTCAAATGTATAAGAAATTATCTGATGATGACTTGTAAGAGATATTGTACCACTAACCTCTGGTTCTGTTAAACTTGACAATTTAGTGAGAACCATCAACCTTTTCTTGCTTTCTTCAACCTCCTCTTCAGTCTCTGACTCAGATGTATAATCCACAGCTTTAGACATATCAGCCTTCCTCTTCAGTCTTCCCTGAGATTTAGCCTTAATTGCCAAAGGTCCTTGTATGTCTGCAATCTTTTCAATCTTCTGAAATAGTTTATCAATAATAGGATGTGTAGCCTTTGTTCCTTGTGGAGTAAGTTTGGCATCCAACATTTTTCTGGCCACTTTCTTTGATAATGGATAGTCCTTATCAGCAAACATAAAGAACTTCTCTTTTGTAGTTTGCACAGCATGAACTTTGCAATATGAATACAGCAGCCACTCAACCACCTCACAGTCTTCCCAAAATTCATCATTAGGATTAGGCTGACATAAATTCTTTACAGAAGTATATATAAATTTAGCTAACTCTCTAGTTGGACCAAACTTTCCATACCTAAATTGCATTACCTTCCACAGTTGTTCCAGATCACCTTTAGTCATACAGTCCAATAACAATCCAAAATTGAGATATGTACTTTTCCACCCATCAGCTCTTGTAATCTCAATTACTTCTTTACCATGCTCTATGATAATCTGCCAATCTTCAATAGGATGAATTGCTCTTACTGGAATAGGATTAATAGGTGCAGGTTTATTACACTCCAGAAGATACTTTTCTGTTCTTTCTTTCATTTCCATCTATTCATCCACCTTTTGTCTTTTTGAACTAGATTCCTTCTTAGAATCAGCTCCTCTCTTTAACCACTCAGCTTCTTTCTCAGAATTCATAGGATTGAAATCCTCATTTATTTTCATACATCTTAGATAAATCTCTTCAATTCTCTCATATCTACACTTTCTTAAATCTTCACCCTTATACAAGTCC
Organism: Chrysanthemum seticuspe; assembly: GCA_019973895.1. Lineage (NCBI taxonomy): Eukaryota > Viridiplantae > Streptophyta > Magnoliopsida > Asterales > Asteraceae > Chrysanthemum > Chrysanthemum seticuspe. Next base: position 110,052,202 of record BPTQ01000002.1, on the reverse strand, counting down.
ATGTTTCTGATAATCTTCATCATTGAATTTTGCATTTGACTATTTGTAGGAGGTTTCTTCTTTTTAACTTGCTTTCTCTCTTGACTTAACTTCCTTGCCATTGCAGCCAACACCTTAGCCCTCTTATCAATAGATATCAGTGCCCGTTCTTGAGTAGAATACTCTGTCTTTATCACTTCAGAGGCTTCAAGAACAAACTGATGATCATTCCATTCTACTATCATTTTCTGAGTAGCTTCTTCATCTTCTTTCTTTTTCTTTTCTTCAGCTGCTTCTTCTTCAGCTAGCAATCTTTCACCAAACTCCCTATCATAATAAATATGCTCTTGCCTATTCTTAAACTTCAAATCAGGCTCAGCAATACATTTCCCCTTTCCAATGTCTGATAGAACCATCTTAGTCTTCAAGGGCTCACCAATTGTCAAACTTTTACTCAAGGGTTTAGGTCCAGTGGGTTTAAGAAATAATGGAACAGATGCAATTGTAGGTGTAAGGTTGGATAGAGTTTTGCTCAAATGAAGTAGGGTCCCAGTAGTCTCCTTTTCCACTTCTTTGGATTTGGGTGGTGATATAACAGTGGTTGTGACTATGATAGATGTGGTTGTTACAGCAGTGGGTGTATTTAGAGTAGCAGTGGATAAGTTTACCTCAGTTGAAGTTGCAGCAGTGGTTTCAATTGAACTAGCCGTGGTTGCAGCAACACTAGCAGTGATTGTTGCCTGAACCACTTCCTTCTCTTTGTCTTCTACTACACTCTTCAAAATTTCAAGTACTGCTTCATTTTCCATCTTTATCAGACACCACAGAATCACCTACTTGATCTCCAATATCCAAATCATCATCCATGTTCACAGCAGCCTCCCCTGAATCTATGCACTCACTCCTCCCCTGTTTGGTTACATCCTCTAAATTTACATCCTGAGAGGAGCGCACCTTCTTTCTCTGCTTTCTAACCCTCCTTAAAACATCAATCCCTTGTCTCTTAACCTTCTCCAAAACAAACACCCTGTGCTTCAAATTTCTGATCTGTCTGCCCTGAAACACAACCAGTTCTTGAAGACTAGAGATTCTTGTTGGGAATTATGCAAAGTAGAAATTCTGCTGAAAATAATGCTGAAGGAATCTGCTGAAGCACATGGATTCTGCTGAAGAAGTGTTTCTACTGAAGTAGTGAAACCGTGTAGATGGTTTCTGCGGAGATAGTTATTCCGCTTATTCTATAGTATTTCTACTGATATAGTTAATCAGTATTAGTTTGTTAGGATATGCATGAGCTATTTTAGGTAGTGATATGCATTAATTTTATATTATTGTCTATTTAGGGTTCCTTGTGTATAAAAGGAACTGGTGTCTTTTGTATTGAAGAACTCTTAAGAAAAACATTCTAGAAAAAAAAATATCATAAGAGAGAGTGAAAAATATCCATAGAGGATCATTGTTTTATTAGAAAATCTTGTTGGTAACTTTGATTGTGTTCTTATTATTCCGCTGTGCATACATTTATGGATTTCCGCAGCCTTTACCACAAGCCATAATCCTTGTGTCAGTAAGACATGGTGAGATGAAAACCATGAGTTGTGTGGTAATTAACCAACACCAAAACCTGCAAGCAAGAAAGAGTAGAAACGAAACACAGACAGGTTAGAGTTGTTTTTTTTTTTTTTTTTTTTTTTTTTTTTTCCTCTAAAGAAAGGAAATAATACGATTTTTATTTATTTATTTATTTATTTATTTATTTATTTTTTTGATATTTTAATAAATATAAAATAAAGAAAGAATAAAAATAAACAAAACATGTAAAATACACCATCAAGCAGCAGCAGAAACCAAGACAGTTGTAGTGTCAGCAGAAACACTAAGCCTCCCCTTAGGCGTATGAGGATCCAACAGCTGCAAAAATGGTTAGAATACACAAATACAACAATAAGCCTCCCCTTAGGCTTATGCCTCCCCTCAATCAATGCACCTGACAAATACTATTGTTCTTGGGTACCCAGAATGAACCTTTCCTTTGAGTTTCCAAGAATAACCTTTTGAGGGCTTAACAACATTTCCCACTCTTACTCCACCATGTGCCATATTCATATGAGATACATAAGGTGTATATGACTGAAAATAAGAACTTGTAGGTCTATAGGGCCTAAGTCTAGCATTACCGTTCCACCAACCAGTAGCAACTGGTGAAGAATATCCTCCACCAGAGGGAACTGTAAAAGGCCTATTAAGCCTATCAGCAGAAACAGATGCATACACCTTTGGCTTACCAGTAGGAAATGGTTTACCTGCTCTCACATGTGCAGCTTTGGGAACAAATGGAGGAATACTAGCAACATTAGTCCATGTGGGTCTAAAAGTCTTATGGCCAGAGAAAACACTCATCTTTTTCTCATGATAATCACAGTCTTTAATAAGATGGAGTTTACTACCACACACAAAACAAGATTTCTGCTTAAAAGACTTATTCTTAACACAACTTTGTTTATTACATTTAAACTTATCAGAAACAGAACTAGAAGCAAAATTGTGTTCAACAGAATAAGTAACTGGCTTTGTTTTGGGCACATCAGCAGCTACTTTGGACTTGGGTGTGGTCATGGGTGTATGCCTAGATGAGTCAGACTTTTCACTTGAATCACATGAGGCATAGTCAGTGGACTTTAGGTCTGACGACTTGTCACTTTTAGAACAAGAGACAGAGTCATTAGTTTTGCTACTAAGATCTGGCAAGTCACTTGACGTTTTGCCATATAAATGATGTGATCCATCAAAGTCAACTGTGAGGGAAAGGTCAATGAGCATATGTTCACCTCTAATAGGTCCAGGGACAGCATGTAATGCACCTTCTTTGACATAATGAGCTAAACCTGCTGGAGTAGTTTTACGTCCATCATTCCTAGCTTCTAATCCTACATACTTTTTAAACCCTAAAACTATTGCAGAGGTTTCAGATTGACTGCTATAGATTTCTCTAGCTAGATTGCTACCTGATATTAATCATTGGTTATGTCTAGCTACTTCCTCATCTAGTTTCTCTTGTAGCACTTGATTTTTAGAAATTACATTAGCTTTTTCTTTCTCAGTGCGTTTCAAATCATTTTTAGTACATTCTAGATCACTTTGTAACACCCTTATTTTCTCATCATAAGCCAATTGATTCTTTTGAAACCAAACCTTTTGTCTTTCTAATGTTTTTAAAGCCTGTTTATAAGCTCCAACTTCAACATAGCATTCATTATATTTAGGTTTCAAAATATCATAGGCTTCCTTGAGTTCATTATAACGCTCACTACAACCAAACAAACAGTTTTGTACCTGAGAGATGCCCATCAAGGCAATTTGTGGACTGGCAAATTCTTCAGCATCACCTTGAGCATAAGCTTCCTTGCTCATCTTCTTGACTTCAGCCTTTCCACCATACCTTGCTTTGAGTGCATTCCATATACGACTTGCATCATCCATATAACGAAAATCTGCTACATGATCAACAGGAATAGCTTTAAGCAAAGTAGTTCTGGCCTTTGACTCTCTTTGTACAGCAATGTGTTCATCTGCAGTTGTTGGAGGATGAATAAATATTTTTCCATCGCTATCCCCTCCAATCCTTTTCAAACTGTTGCCATTTTGGATCACCTTCCAGATATTCATATCATTATTCATGATCCAGTGTTCCATCTTCTTAGCCCAGACCTCGTACTCATCATCCATCAAATAAGGAAACATAACATCATCCCTATTCTTATAATCAAATTCAGCCATTATAAAGGTGTTGAGAGATTTGTAAAGAGTTGTTCACAGTAAATAACACAGTAGCCACTACTGCCCTTAGACTAATATTCAGCAGGAATGAACCGTGTTAATGCACCAATCAAAAACAATATATATCAGTAGCAACGTATGACACATTCAATGTCATTTGACTCAATTAGTATGCCACCAATCATATGGGGACCACTAGCATCATCCAATTGAAAGAATAAAACAATGTAAACCTACGTGATACTTACACACCACTTCAATGAATTCAACAAGTGTAGGGACCAGCAGCAAACGCAAACCCACAAGCCAATTAAAATACTACCTTATAGCCCCACATTCAATGACCAATCAAATTCATGAGACACCATAACAAACATGCACCTTGCCACACTAAATCATATACCCTATGTTATGAATTAATGCTCACGTGAAGCATCAGCAGAAACCCAAATAGTGCTAACCAATCAGAAGAAACAAGATGCGGGACCAATATCAATGACCAGAACAGATACCACGTGACTATCAAATTAACTCGTGGGTCCTAATGAAAAACACGAAACAAATACGTAGTATTTGAATCCCACGTGATGACCAATATAATCGAAAGAATCAATATATACTTTCTCAGTACATGTCCTACACACGTGACCACTACCAACCGAGTATTAATAATTAAATGATCAGTCACGAAATGATCTCAAACAAGTGGGGACCACCGATCTATTTTAACAAATCACAGAATCATATTTAAAAGTACGAGATTACCATTTTTACTTTAGTTGACTTGTTGATCAGGCACCAAAGAGAACTTCACTACCTCTTTCTGTTACACAACTGCTACTATCCACCGATTAGGGTATAAACCCTAATTACCCAAAAACCTTAAAAACCCTAGATCGAGAGCCACCCGCTCTGATACCAATTGTTGAATCCAAGATCCTGACTCAACTAGGGTATGGAATAACAATGATTGAATATGCACAGCGGAATAATAAGAACACAATCAAAGTTACCAACAAGATTTTTCTAATAAAACAATGATCCTCTATGGATCTTTTTCACTCTCTCTTATGATTTTTTTTTCTAGAATGTTTTTCTCAAGAGTTCTTCAATACAAAAGACACCAGTTCCTTGTATACACAAGGAACCCTAAATAGACAATAATATAAAATTAATGCATATCACTACCTAAAATAGCTCATGCATATCCTAACAAACTAATACTGATTAACTATATCAGTAGAAATACTATAGAATAAGCAGAATAACTATCTCCGCAGAAACCATCTACACTGTTTCACTACTTCAGTAGAAACACTTCTTCAGCAGAATCCATGTGCTTCAGTAGATTCCTTCAGCATTATTTTCAGCAGAATTCCTACTTTGCATAATTCCCAATAATTCTTCCCTCCATCTGTGTACATTTAGCCGTCAATTCAGTTAATTGTTCAAGAATATCCTCCCCACTTCGACCTGTGTCAACTGGTCTGAGAGGTGGTTCATTGGAAAAGTCATCATGTACCTGTGTAGGATCCGTCTATTCAATATCATGTTCCAAAATACCCTCATCACTTCGAGCTGTGTAACCTGCTCCGAGAGGTGAATCCTTGGGTAAAGAAAACATAGCATCAGACCTAGCCTGATCATCTAGGCACCCTGAATAAGCCATTTGGCTAGGAATTCCTCCACTTTTGTTGAGTTCCAAGGAACTCTCCACATTAGGAGTTGCCAAAGGTTGGGTCTTATTGATGATTCCATTGTCCTGACCAGCATCTAAGCATGAGTCAGTAGTAGAAGCCCTTCCAGTCATGTCACCTCCACTCCTTGTGACAGCCTCATCAGCTACACCACTAACACCAGCCTGAGGTAGCTTGGTGCACTTCCTCCTTATCCTAGTACACAAAATCCTAGTGGGTTCAGAGGTTGAAGTTAAGGGTCCAGCAATGGGTTCAGGTACATCATCAAATTCAAGAATATCTGGCAAAGGGATCATATTAGGAAACAAAGGGGTAACCCTGCCAGTGAAATTGTGATTCTTATGCCTCATGTGTGCAAAAACTTTAGGAAACATATAATGAACCTCATATTTCCTATGATGATCAAGAGGTGCTTCAATCTGACTATCCACAATTAGTTGAACAAACCGAGGGTACAAGTAATACTTACCCTTCTCCCTAATATTCTTCAAGAAGCCATCAAAAATCATCCTAGACCAATTAAATTTCCTCCCTTCAGAAAGACAAATAATTGCAGTTGCAATTTTGGAGGGAAATTCATCAAACCCTGTGGTCTTATTACTCACACACATCAACAAAGTGTGAATCAAAAACATCCGCTGAGGGGAAAACATACCTTTAAGAAATTTAATTTTATCTCCCCTCCTTTCATAACCTAACCTTTCTAAACCTTCAAAAATATCATCATTAGAAAGATTAACGACACCATCAGCATCATCCAGCTTCAAAACGCCTCTAATTACATCCTCATTGACCAAAATCTCATTTTCATCCACTACAGTCCTAAGTATCTCTAACCCATCTCTCTCCTGGATCTCAGCATTCCACCAAAATTGATGAACATATGTTTTAAGGATTGTGGGTGCTACAGTTAATGTAAAGTGGATAGGACTATGGTTAAGGAAATCAATCATCTCATGTTCTTGATCAAATATGCAACTAGGTTATGGGTTTTGGAATAGAATGATGGCATTGTGATTAGTGATGTGATATGATGTGGGATTGTGAATTAAGCAGTTGGGAGTGGTTAGGGTTTATGTTAAGCGCCAATTTGGAAGTGATTTGAAGATCAAGTAAATGATCTGGCAGTGATTTGGGGAAATAAATACGTTATCGCCAAAGTTACAAAACAGCCCCTCAAGTAACCATCATCAGCAAAACACTAGCAGTGGATTGAAAACCACTAGCAGTGGGTTGAAATGCTCTAGCAGTGGATACAGCAATCACGCTCCAATCTTTTGACTAAGACTTCAGCAACCAAATCTAAGCCAAAAATAGTAATATCAAGCATTAGTATAAAGGATTACAAAAGATTTACATTTTTTTTATCAATCACAGCAACAGCTCCAAAAAGCTCCAAATTATACATAAGTCCTTCATACCTGCACAACACAAACCAAACACTTGAAACATTGTTAAGGTTAGCAGTGGTTAGAAAATAACTAGAAGTGGGTTCATAAATCACACTGGCAGTGGTTAGAACAAGACTAAACACCCAGTCAAATGGTCAACTCCAAGTCATTAAACGTCCACCAAAGTCAAAAGACTTCATTTATTCCTCGACAACTCAAACCTTCCCCACATTTAACTAACTGAGTTCATATTAACTCTTTTAAAGACCATCTTACTCACATACCACACATATTACTCACATTCCCAAAAACCATTTCTCTCTCTAAAAACACTTGCAAACACCATCTCACCAAAAATCATGAGTAACTCAAACCCCATCAATATTTCAACAGACAACTCTTCTTCTGACAGTGTGCGGGAAGAGTTTCTGAAAACAGGTAGGGTTGATGAGGAAGTTTCATCAAATAAAAGAGCTCACTCTGATTCTTCTAAAGGTGGTTGGAACAACTACTTTCCACCAAGGAAAACATCCCTCTCATGTGTGAAGACAAATCCTTCAGCTGCTGGACCTTCTTCCATCCAACCAAGGCCACAAAATGCAATCATGAAGGAAGCCAGTTCAGACTTAAGTTCCATGCCAAGTTATGTATCTCCATATGAAGGCACAGATGATGAAACTTCTTCAAGAGTCTTGGTTGTGCCTCCCCTTGCTGAGATCCCTCCACCAAAAGAACTTCCAGCACCACCTCTGCAAGCACTGCTGACAGCACCTCCACCAGAGGGTCCATCATCATCATCACCACCCATCAGAGAGAGGGTGATTGGACTTGCATGCCCCAAAGTGTGGCATGTGATTGGAGGGCCAAGAGTGCAGAAGGAGATGCCAAAGTGGGGCATTGCAAAGAAGCCTTAGGTAGTGATGGGGAATGTTGTGAAGCTTGTGCCATTAGGTGGTTGTTGAAGAACGTAGTCTTTTGATGTATTCAGCAGGTAGTATGTTTCCCATGGTTGTAATAACTGCATCTCAATATGCAGTTCTTAACTGATGAATAATAGAACCATGTTTTTCCTTTTTAAGTCCATTGCATCATACTGGTTGTGATATATTCCCTTCTCTCTGCAAAATAGTTAGTGGAAACACAAAGAAACAAGCAGTGGATAGAACAAAACAAGCAATACTAAGACAAACTAATAACAGTACATTACTTTTACAAACTTTTACAAAACAAATTTGAGACTTGGAGATTTATCATTCCAATACTAACTACAAGGTACTGAAACCTCCCCACATCAAAGGCTTTAGTGAGAAGATCAGCAACATTGAAATCAGTATGGATTTTGACCATTTGAATTAACCTTTTCTCATTACAATCTCTAATAAAATGATGCCTTATCTCAATATGTTTAGTTCTAGAATGCAAAACAGGATTTTTAATTATGCATATTGTACTGTTATTATCAATGTAAATCTTAGTATGCATAAAATGGTACCCAAAGTCCAACAATTGATTCTGAATCCAAAGCACTTGACCACACCAACTAGCAGCAGCTACATACTCAGCTTCAGTGGTGGAATTGGCCATAATAGTTTGCTTTTTACACTGCCATGAGATTAATCTGCTTCCCAAAAACTGACATCCTCCAGTAGTAGACTTCCTATCCAAACTAGCTCCAACATAATCACTGTCTGTATAGGGCAACCAAATCAAATGTTGAATCCTTAGAATACCAAAGGCCCAATTTAGATGACCCTTAAGATATCTAAAAATTCTCTTCACTGCATTCAAATGTGTTGTGTTTGGTGTGACTTGAAATCTTGCACACATACATACTGAGAACATAATATCTGGCCTAGATGCAGTGAGATACATCAAGGATCCAATCATGGATCTATACAGCTTCAAATCAACTTTGGGACTTTTAGCATCTGGTAGCAGTGGTTTCTGAGTCTCCATTGGTGTACTAGCACTCTTTACATCCTGAAACCCAAACTTCTTCAAAACATCTGCTACATACTTGTCTTGACTAATGAAAATACCATCAGTCCTTTGTTGAACCTGTAGCCCCAAAAAGAAAGTGAGTTCACCCATAGAACTCATCTGAAACTTATCATGCATAAGTTTCTCAAAATCTTTGCATAGCTCCTTATTGGTTGAGCCAAAGATGATGTCATCAACATAAACCTGAACTAGCAATATATCATCCTTCAGCTTCCTTATGAACAAAGTCTTATCAATCAGTCCCCTCTTGAAACCATTGTCCATCAAATAAGTAGAAAGGCATTCATACCATGCCCTTTGAGCTTGATGCAAACCATACATAGCCTTTTTCACCCTTTAGACCTTATCAGGATGATCAGGATCTTCAAATCCAGGAGGTTGACAAACATATACCTCCTCATCAATAGTACCATACAGAAAGGCACTCTTAACATCCATTTGATACACCACAAAAATTTTGAATGAAGCATATGCCAAAAACAATCTTATAGCTTCAATTCTTCCAACTGATGCAAATACTTCATCATAATCGAAACCTTCAGTTTGTGTGTATCCATGAGGAACCAACCTTGATTTATTCCTTACCACTATACCTCTTTCATCCCTTTTATTTCTAAAAACCCATTTTGTTCTAATAGCCCTTTTTCCATTTGGAAGGTCAACCAATGTCCATACCTCTTGAAGCTTAAACTACAATAGCTCCTCTTGCATTGATTCAACCCATCCTTCTTCTGATAAAGCTTCTTCAACTCTCTTGGGCTCCTTTTGAGACAGAAAACAGGTAAACAAACAATTTTGCAGATCTTTATGACTATTCCTTTTGTCAAGTGATCTGGCAAAGAAACCTTGTTCAGGAAAGGTTTTATTGTTCAAAGCTCCGCTTCTCGTTTGAACTGGAGTATTCAGATCTCCAAGAATTTGTTCTTTGGGATGATTATTATGCACCCTGGTGGTAGGAATTGGACTTTCTATGATGACTGTATCCAAATTTGTAATATCAGCATTGTTGAAAAAGTCATCCATATTTTCATCATCAGTGGGAGTATCCCTTTCTTCCAAACCAGGCATGTCAGGATCAGTTGGATACTCATCATCACCAAAAAGTGGCTTAGCAGTGGGTCCAAAGAAAGTATTGTCATCAGAATCTGTAGTCGGGGTTGCACTTGTACTAGCAGTGGTAGTACTTGGCTTAGCAGTGCTTTCAGAATTTTTCTTCTTTCTTTCAATTTCTTCTACCGACACTGATTTATCTTGCAACAACTCTTCTTTATCTTGATGATGATCACCCTTGCTTCCAGAATCCAAATCATCATCATCAGTGGGACTCTTTTTTTCAATGATGTGTGCGACAGGACCAGCTTGCCACTTTTCAAGCAAATAGAATTCCTTTGGAGAATCAGCTTCCTTAGAATTTTCTTCTCTTTCAGAATCCTTTTGTGTACCTACATCTATATTAGTGGATGTACCTGCAAGGATAGGCTCATAATTCATAGATTTGGTTAGCATATCAATGTGAAACAGCCACTCAGGTCCTTTTGGCTCAACCCTAGGAGTCTCTTCACTAAACTTAACATGTAAGTTTTCTTCTACAATTCTGGTCCTCCTATTGTATACTCTAAAGGCTTTGCTATTGGAAGAATAGCCAAGAAAGTATACATCATCTGCTTTTTATTGAAATCTGCCTAGGTAGTCTATGGTATTCAAGATAGTAACATGACACCCAAAAGGTTTTAGGAATGCTATCATAGGCTTCCTATCATGTAACAACTCATAGGGGGTCTTGTTATGAGGCTTCACTACCTTGCTTCTATTCTGCACATAACATGCAGTGCCTACAACTTCAGCCCAAAAGGTAGTTGGTAACTTAGATTCTGACAACATTGTTCTAGCAGCCTCAATTAGTGTTCTATTTTTCATTTTAGCTACACCATTCTGTTGTGGTGTCCTAGCAATGAAACTCTTAAACTGTCTTTCTATACCCTTAGCCACACAAAACTGGTCCATCGCATCATTTTTAAACTCAGTTCCATTATCACATCTGATTACTTTGACCTTATGGTTTACTTGATTTTCTATCTTAGTAATGAAACTCTTGAGAATCTCACTAGTTTCACTCTTAGAAGCTAAAAAGTATACCCAATAAAATCTACTATAATCATCAGTGATAACTAGGCAGTACTGCTCATGGTTCAAACTTTTAACAAAGGTAGGGCCAAATAAGTCCATATGAAGTATAAACAGTGGTTTTGTAATGGTGTTTACAATCTTGGTCTTACAAGAGGCTCTATGTTGTTTTCCTTTCTGACAAGCCACACAAAGTTCTTTACACTCAAAAACCTTAGAAGGTAACCCTCTCACTAAGTTGCCCTTTACTAGTTTATTGATTGTTTTGAAATTTAGGTGACCTAGCCTTCTATGCCATAATTTTTACTCATCAACTAATGCCTTAGCAAACAAACAAGTTAAGGACTTATTAGGAATTACATCTTTCATGTTAAAGTAGTATATGTTTTCTTTCCTAGGTACTCTTAACTGCACATATTTCTGATCAAGCATTTTAAAATTAGGAGACAACACCACACACTCAGTTTCCCCAAAAAGTACCCAGATTTTCTTATCACACATTTGAGAAACACTGAATAGATTGTACTTTAGTCCCTGTACCAAATAAACCTTCTCAAAATCTAGCTTTCCTGTTCTGATAGTTCCTCTACCAACTATTTTTCCTCCCTTTAGATCATTGCCAAAAGCCACATGACCTCCATCATAAGCTTCAAAATCCTCAAGGTTGCTCTCATCCCATGTCATGTGCCCAGAGCAATCACTATCAAAAATTCCTTTGTCTTGTAGCTCCTCTTGTAGATTGCCCTGCACATGATTTTAAACAAGTTAGTTCCTTTTGTGGACCCAAGCCAATACTGACTTGGGTCTGCCCTGTGCATCAACATAATCGAATTTCTTTAGGTCCATTGATGCACTACTGGCATTGTGCAAAACCTTGGTCTTAGGCTTCCATTTCCAGCTAGCTGAGGCTTTAACAACATAAAAATGGTTTCCAACCACTGTGTCAGTTATCACCTTTGGAATATTTAAAACTTCTTCTGTTTCAGTGGTGATATTCTGCTTAGCAATGGAAACTGTTTGCTTAGCAGTGGATACGTTTTGCTTAGCAGTGGTTGGAACCCATTTGGGTGCAGCAGTGATTATAGATTTTGTTTTACCATTCCTCATTAGCACTGCTCTGGGAACCATTCCTCATTAGCACTGCTCTGATGATTTACCCTCCTCCAATGGTTCTAAACTTGTGGTTGGTTTTTATAACAATTTCTCTATAGATGCTCAAAACTACCACATTTAAAACAAGCCTTCTTGACACATTGAAACTCATCTCCTAATCTATTTGAAATTAGGCCATTGAAGTTTCTCTGATTACCCCTAGGTATGTATCTTTTCATCTGTTCCCTAGGTATCTCATTATAGTCTACCACTTTCCTAGAAATTGGTGCTCCAAATCTAGGTATAAGGTTGGCTTGTTTAGAATCAACAAGCTTAACATTTTCTAACTTCTCAGACTGTGTTTATTCAGACCTATCTTCTTAAGAATCTGATTCCCAATCCTCAATAATTGGACCATCAGATAACTTATCAGAACCTATCTTAGGTGATTCAGTCTTACTAATCTCTCCTACAGGTTTGCTGAAACTGAATTCACTACTAAATGATAGTTCTTTTGTTGGTGGTGCATGTTTCATAAGAGAGGGTGGTGGCATATTGTTGTAACCTAGGCCAGTACCATCTTTGAACAATTTTTTTTCCAATTGGCTTATTTACTAAATCAGAAGCATATTGTGTTTTAGCAACCCTAACAACATGTTTTTCTTTTTCTTCAAGACCTTCTTGTTTTACACTTTCTGCTTCTTCTAGTTTCTGTTTAAGCACTTTAATTTCTCTGTCCTTAAGATCAATTTCACCACCTAGTATGTTAATCTTATCTACATACACAAAATTACATTTAATACAGAATTTAAGTTTCTCTTCAACACTCTCAAGACCAACTTTATATCCTAAGTTATCTAATGCAAGTCTTTCTACCTCTTTTCTTAGACTCTCATTAATTGCTTTAAGAGATTCTAAATTATCTTGACACGATTTAAATGAACAAGTAGAATTATTTGACTCATTAGATGCCTCAGAGTCTGAACCAGAAGATGATGCATATGCCATGAGAGCAAAGTTATGCTCTTTGGAAGCTTCACTAGCAAGAAAAGCTGCATTAGGACCTTCTTCAATTTGATCACTCCAGTCATAATCTCAAAATCCATCCTAAGCAACCAATGCTGAAGAAGGCTTTGGATCTTCAGTAGCCTTCTTGTAGTCTTCACTAATCCTCTTGGGAGCTCTACATTCCCTAGCAAAATGTCCCTTCTTCTTGCAGTTGTAACACACCATCTTGCTTTTGTCAAACCCAGCTCTCCTTTGACCATCATACTAGACTTGCCTGCCTGTTCTCCTTAGAAATCTCCTAGCTTGCAATGTCAACATTGCCATTTGCCACTGAAGATTGATTTCATCAAGATCATCAGGATCAATTTGATCCAAATCTTGATTCAGCATAGTGACACTAGTTGTTAAATCAGCCAGAAAAGCACATATGGCTCTATCACTAACATTATCACTAACAGTGGTATTATTAGAAATAGCAGTGGAAATTCCATAAGCAGCAGTGGATGCTTCTTGAGAACCCTTGTGGTTTGTAGAAACAAAAGCAATGTTTTGAGTAGATGAAGATGAACCAGCAATGTTCTTTTCAGACTCATAAACCTTCAAGTTGTTGTGGAGATTGTCTAGAGTCATCTTCTCAAAGTCATCCTTGTTCCTCCACACAACAGTATGAACAGCCCATTCTGGTGATAAACTTCTAATGAACTTGAGATTGATATCTTCTTGAGAAACTTTGTAGTCCACCAATTTTAGATGACTGAATAGCTTTTGCAATCTGTTATAGGTGCCATCTAGACTTTCTCCACTTAGTGCAGTGAAGTTTTCAAGCTGATGCTTGAGCATGTTCTTCCTTTATTTTCTGGTAGCTTCATTACCAGCAAACCTTGTTTCAATGGCATCCATTAACTCCTTAGCAGTCTCATATTGTTCAAAATCCAAAGCATACTCATTAGGTATTCCCATACTGAGAATAATGTGAGCTTTAATCTCTAACTTTCTCTGGGCCTTGTCAGTTTCACTCTTAATTGCAACAGGTTTTCCATCAGGACCTATGGTTGGTAGTTTATCACCCTGCTCAACAACATCCCAGATGTTGTAATCAATCATGCGAATGTATTGCCTCATTCGCATTCTCCAAACTTAATACTCACCCTGCTTCAGCATGGGTACCTTTGATGCAGTAACCATATGAGTTTCGTTAGACATCTTTATTCTTCTTTAATTAAAGTTAACTAGATTTCCTCTTGATCACAGTTTCTAGATCACAAGCTCTGATACCACTTGTTGATCCCAGTTGAGCAAACGATCCTTATAGAAACTGACTTAAGAATAACTTGTTAAATACTACGCGGAATATAATATTTAACCTTAAGAAGGAGAACAGTAATAACACTTAAACACCTCAATTATATTAATAACGGATACTCTAAACAGTATTAGGGTTTTACAACCTTGAAGTGTATCGACCTTAGATATATCAAAACACACGTATATCTAATCTAACCTAGGACATCCTTTTATAGGCTAAGGAGTCCTTTACATAATACAATACGTAACCTACAAGATAAATATCTTTTCCATATTTATCTAATACAGAATATTAAACCGACTACAGACTAGTAGTGGTTACAATACATTAGCCGTGGTTTCACAATATTATTAGCCGTGGTTTAACTCCAGCAGTGGATTCCTTCTTCTGGTCGTGGTTTCTTTTGCACTAGCAGTGGTTCCATACTTAGTATAGTTCTTCTCAGTGGAACCTAAAACCCAACACATTATTTACTAGTTATTTAGTTAGTTAGTTAGTTTAGAGCAACACCGTAGAGGACGGACGGGTCTTTACCCACTGTATGCCTGATCCATAGCCCGACAGGAAGGAGAGTAGTTTGTAGTATAAATACCTCTTCCCACTTGGGAAGAGCTGGTGCTTTTCATTAATCTAATCTTTTTCTTTTGTTTACGCTCTCTCTAGAAAACACCCACTCTCTACTTTCTCTCTCTAAAATGGCTTTCATGTTTTATCATCATCCTAGACCACCCGAATCATCAAACAACATAAAGTATGATCCTACAGCAAGTCAAGCTAATGGGTGAAGGTTGAGTAAAGGATGGAATAATGTCGTAAATAAGATTCATGATGCGGAAAATCTTTTACTAAGTGACCCACGGATCATAAGGTACCCTTTTTAGGGGTCTTTCCTACATACAGAAAGGTACCTTGGGTCATTTTTATGGAACTTCAAATTATAATTAGAGATTCTTATCCTATTTTGCAAATAGAATTATATGATCCTAATGTGTTCAAATTAAAGTGAAAAGGATACTAGGGTCAAAACATGGATGGTCTAAAGTGCGGGTTTGTAGAAGAAAAGGGTGATTTGCTGAAGTAACCGACGGACCCAAAATTTATAAAGGGCGGCCCAAATTTTTAGTTCTCTCACGTCCGTGTACGTATTATTAGCCGAACCCAAAAATTATAGAGGACGGACCCAAATTTTTCATGTCGTCCTATCCGTGGTCATCTGAGTGTGGTTTTTAACACATAGGACAAATTTAACCCATTTTAATCCGTTCTAAACCTGTAATTTTACCTAGAAGGTGTGTGATAATTGTTTGTGAGTGAGAATCAGGCTTTATTACACATATTCACACATTCATACATAATCTAAAGGCAAATTATAGAAATTTCAACAAAATGTGAAAAATGAAAATTGATAACATACCAATGTTATCTACCTGCAAGATGAGCGGTTAGTTCACATAATAGATTAGTAGCAAAGTTATCATCCCACAAAGCACATAATAGTTCAAACATCATTTGTTAGTTATTGTACCAGACACCTTTTTCAAAAATACGATATATTTAGACTATCATCGAAAGTAGTGACACATTTTAACACTTGAATTCTTAGGCGAGAGATTGTGCAAAACAACATTTTTCAAACTACATGACTAGCTTAATTAGTTCTCATTGCTAAGTTAAATATGCAAGATTTTTATACAACATATGCAAAGAATGTTATCTAAGACTATAGGTAAGAACAATTTCCCAACTTAGTGCACAAAATTTAGAAAAAGTCCTACTGTGCATAAACATGAAAACGAAAAACAAGCGAATAAATAACATGAAATTGACACTAATATTACATGAATAAACAAGTGTAAACAACAATTTGCAATAAGCAAGTAACATATATGCAAACAACATAAACCAAAACAAGTAGTCATTTAGCATAGTAAAAAGAAAAACAATTTTTGTCACTTTGCGTTAAATATGACGATGTATAACAAGCTTGATTAGTTTTCTTTATGTTTATAAATATGAACAAATACTTTAGTTTCAAAAGAAAGTATGTCAATTTTCAATGGATACCAACTTAAATTGCCTGACTCAAAATTTTTAGTTTATCTGTCAAAATGAAACTTAATATTTTTGATGCATTGTAGCATTTGGTTTATTTTACTCATTTAAAATTTAACTAAGGGATGAGAGTATTTTTAAATGAAAGTAGACTCAATTCTCTTTAAAATGATAGGTAGCATGACTCCTACAAACTTACGGTTACTTAGTTATGAATTTTTGAAGTTGGAAAAATTTTTGGACTATGAATACCAAGGACCCCTTCAAAGGGGTCCGTGTGATCCATGGTCCTCTGTGACAAAATGTCACAGAATGCTAAACAAATGTATTCGCATAGCAAAAATGTGTAGGACTTACTGGATTTGATAGTGAACATACAATACACATATTTTAATATCATTTCTACTTATGTGACTTATCTAAACATTTACGGAGATGATTTTCAAACAAATTTGTAGTTATCCCAAACGCTCCTTTGAGATCCATATTTCTTCATAGTTTTTCTCTAACCACATAATACGACACTTACAAATTCTTTTAAGAAACCTTCTTATTTATTTTCAAGGAAACCTTCATTCTTGTATATGAATGTATATTTAACAACAAAACTTCTAAGTATAATTGATAAGGATTTAAAAGGTACACTTTTGAGGGGTCATTTAAGCCCTTAATCGATCACTTTTATATCCGTTACTGCTTAATTTCATTCCTTTTCACTTTTTAGGTCTCTTGAAGGCAAAATGCTGGAATGACACTTATTTGGATGAAAATGCGTGAATATGGGAAGAAAATGGCCAAAGTCAAGATCAAGACACTCAAGCTGCTGGAATTGAAGGTGACGGCGTCACAGTCAAAGGGCGACGCCATCGCAACATGTTCCAAAATTGCGACGGCTCAGAAGTGAGATTGCTATTTTGTACCTGACGGCGTCAGACTTTAAAGAGTAGGGTGTCACAACACAGACGGCCTAGATTCAGATTCCGACTGTGTCAGAGGATGAAGCCGACGGCGTCACAACCACAGGGTGACGCCGTCACAAAGTTGACGTGGTCAAGACGAAACCCTAATGGCGGCGATCCGACGGCGTCACAATTAAAGAGTGACGTCGTCGCAGTTGTAACTCTATATATAGAATTCGAATTTTCAGACTTTAAGAGAGGTAGTTTTGTGGAGTAAAACCTAATAACGATTTTTGGCTGTCTTGGGCAGTATTTTAGGGTTCTCATACCCTATTTTACAACAAGATAACTAATTTACTTCATTGATTTAATTATGTCTTCAATTGTATGTGTGTATGCTTGCATGTTCACCATGTCCGGCTAATTTACTTGTGTGTTTGCTTAGATCTATGAAACTTAGGTATTGAATATTGATTGGTTGTCTCTTATCTTAATTGTAATTGGCCTAGGATTTCAATAGGTCATCGTTGTGTTTTTAATGCTTGAGTAATCTTTGTGAACATTAGTTTATAATTGCCTAGAGTTGTTGTAGGCTAAAAATCCAAAGATAACCTTAGAGTTAGTTTATGAATCCTAGAGATTTTGTAGGCGATAACCTTAAGGTAGTCTCAAAGAGTTAGGGAAGAAAGCATACCCTACGACCTTAGAAGATACAACGCGTTAAGAATAAGGATGTGACAATTCAACCATCAATAGGAGATAACTAGGGAGTAATAGCATCTAGGTAAACACATCTTTAATCATCATACGAGCACACATCAATTAGACATAGACTACCCCTTAGATTAGTTAATTAGAATAGATAATAGTAGAGTAATCGGTAGAAATACCACCCCCAAATCCAATACCCCGAGATTCTTAATTTCAATTTTCTAAGAAATATAAAAAGATAAAAAAATAATCTTCTTCAACCCCTACCTTAGCGTAGTAATTTCTCACTAGCATTCCTATTCCCCTAGAGAACGATATCAATCCCGAGGCTTACCCTAATACTACACTACAACAATTAGGTTCACTGCCTAGGTGGTTGAAAAACTTGCTAGAAGAAAAGGAAGTTTCCTTTGACCCCGAACGCGCATTGTACGCGTATCAAGTTTTTGGTGCCGCTGTCGGGGAATAGAAAAGATAGTTAGGAGTCTATCTCGTTTAGGTTCCCTTGCTTGATTCCTATCAAGTAAGCTTTTTTCTCATTTTTAGCTTCCTTGTAGTCTATCCCCCTTCTTCGTGACCTTTGTTAGTAACCCCATCACCTTTCATCATGGAAAGTGATAACCCGCCACCAAACCAGCCATTTCCCCCCGCCAATTCCTTTAGACAACTTCGGACAAGTAGTTCCACCAAAACCCTTATTGAACCCTTTGTTGAACCCGAAAGAGAGCTGAATAAGAGAAGAAGAGCTCTCCAAGAATCGGAACCTCAAGGCACCACCATCGATTTTGATGAGGCCGTAACTGACGAAGAGTCCACACATTCCCCTACGTCTCCTGAAAACATCAACATTGACAATCTGAGCCAACATAGCGAGGATATCCCCGCTATTCCTGTCAATGGACCCATCAATAAACCAAAGGCAAAAGTCCTTAGGGAGTACTCTTCTCCCTCCGCATCTGGATTTACCAATGCCATTGTCTACCCTTCTGAACAGGTCAATGAGGTGTTGCATGCCTCTGACATTTGGCTTATCCAGAATGCATGTCAATTTCATGGATCCCACAGTGAAAACCCGATTCATCACATCAAACAATTTTTAAAAATTTTGGATACTATCTATGCTGACGGAGCATCTAAGGAGACATCTAGACTCCCGTTTTCCCCTTTTCTCTTCAAGGGAAGGCTAAAGAGTGGCTCGATAAGCTACCTCCAAGGTCCATCTTCACTTGGGAACAACTCACTACCAAATTTACCAAGAAGTTCTTTCCTCTTGGGAGAAATACATCCATCAGGAGCGAAATCCTTCACTTCTATCAAGCAGATGGAGAATCTATCGTTAACTCCTGGGCTCGTTACAAAGATCTCGTTCAGCAAGCCCCACACCATGGTATCAACCTTTGGTTGTGATAACATCAAATAGTCCTGAATATTAAGTGTCAATTTCCCCCGATAATGCTTGTAATTTATATCATTTATATGGATTTACGCTTGTTTTCCATTGTTTTCCACTTTCATGTAAATTACGAGCATTGGAGCTAAAGAGACGCGAAATTGGAGAATTATCAAAGATTTATCAGAGTATGCTCACTTTGAAGAAGTTACGGCGTAACTCATCTCTCAAATTACGCCGTAACTAAAGCGTGACTCAGAAAGCCAACTCATCAGATGATTACGGCGTAACTCTCACAAAAGACCACGACGTAACCATATTAGGTTAAATGAGGTTCCACGCAGCTGATAATTACGCCATAACTCTTGTTTTAACTATGGCGTAACCAAGAAATATTGAAGATACGGCGTAACCACTTATAAGGTTACGCCGTAACCAGCAGATCTAGTACAAATTACGAAGAAATATAAGATTACGGCATAACTATTAGATTAGTTGCGCCGTAACCCAGATCTGGCCTATAAATACCCCACGATTTCCAGCATTTCAAATCATCCCATTCCACACACTACAACCAAAGAACGTGGAAAGAAGCCAAAGGCAGGTCTAGAGGAGCATACGGAGCTGTCTCCAAGGGAGAAATCACTCCCCTACGATAAGCATTAGCATTTTATCTTTTTTTTACTTTCGATTCATGTATTTCGTAACATTAAATATTGAAATGATTTGTATGGTTAATATGAGCGGCTAAGCACCTCTTGGTGCTGGCTTAGTTATGATTCCTTAATTGTTTTGTTTGCGTTACATTACTTCCGTATAATTATTTCTAAGTGTATGCATGCATAGTTTATTGGTAGCTACCCTTGTTTCGGTAGTTTTGAATGGCGGTAGAGGCTAGTTTCTTAGGAGATATGACCAACTGACCCTAAGTGAGTAGACTGAGACGGGAAGGGTAAGATATGACCAACTGACGAACCTTTCTACTTTTGCGATTTGACCAACTAATCACCTACCGTTTGGATGAACTTAAGAATTAGAGGGTGAGTGCTTAAGTTGCTAACGCCCGGGCACTCACTATTATAAGTCTAGCATGTAACGGTACTTAATAACTCGGCTTAGGGGACCAGGAACAACTGGACTTATGAGGGGACACCTGACTTCTCCAGTGGTGGCATCTTTGCTGACAGGTTAGGGAGAATTGACCAAATGCGGTCCTCTCGACTTTGACCCCACCTGAAGTAATTGGAAGTAACTAGACGTAGACATTAATAGCTAGGATGATTGACTAGGTTAGCACCACTCTCCTCTATTGATTGAACCTTTGCCTTTTATCTGCTTTAGTAGTTAATTAATTAGTTCCTTATCGAAATTATATTAAATCTGTGACACCTAGACTTAGTAATAATCCAACACACATAGCTCTTGGGACGACCTCGGTTTTACCAAATACTACACTACACACGACCGGGTACACTGCCCGTTAGTGCATTACGGTAGACCATAGGTATAACGAGACTATATAAATATTAAAACCTGGTCAGTAAAACCTGCATCAGGTTGCTTGTTCAAATCTTTTACGACAATGTCTCCCGCAATGATCAAAAAGGGATTGATTTCTCGACTGGCTGGAAAATTTCCAATCTCAGTGCGGAAGAAGGATGGGACCGCATTGAGGAGTATGTCCAGGACCAAGACAACACTTGGAACGAACCGGTGACTGCAATGAGTATCTCTGCTACCTGGAATAATAGCCCATTATCTCTCGATGATCGAATGAAGAGGGCGCATGAGAAGATCGCATACCTCACAAAATCACAAGAACCCAAGAGGTTGTTTAACCCATACCTTATATGCGACATTTGTGGAGGATCACACGAGTGTGATGATAACACACGCCAAGAGCATGCCTTCCTTTCCAGCCATGACATTTATGATGACCCTTCCCTCCTAGTATTCTATCAACATGATGAGTACATTCCTTGGGGTAATCTAAAATGGAAAACTGAGGGAAAGGAGGATTCCGAATACACCATCCATGATGCCTTTGAAAAAGAACTCAGGAAATTTACCATGGAAGGGGGAATGCTTTTAAAGGGTCTCGAAGGATTCATTCAAGAGCAACAAGCTGAATTAGAAAGCCAGTTCGCCGAACTCCACAAAAGAATAAGCGAACCTGGTCCAACCCAGCATGATCCAACTTGTGCCATTACGACTCTATCAGGAACTACTACCAAGGATCCCCCATACCCTGATCAAAATCCCACCGCCAGGGAGCCTGAATTGGGTAATGGAGCAATTCCTGAACCCCCTTCGACTCCTCACGACCCCCTCCACAAGCATCAACTCCTGTCCAGCGTCCGACTCTCACACAGATTCCTTATCCCTCGCGTTTAAAGAATCAAAAGGCTGAAGAAGACAATGAGAGGATATTGTCTTACTTAAAAAGGACTGCCGTCAACATACCACTTCTGGATGTATTTTATCATATCCCTAAACATAGCAAATACTTCAAGAGATTACTCTCGAATCGGAAGAAACTAGAAGGGTTGATATCATTAGGAGAAGAGTGTTTGGCTGTCATCCAAAAGAGCTTATCCAAGAAGAAAGAAGATCCGGGTAGCTTCACCATCCCTTGCTCTATAGGGGCACTCTCTATGAAAAA
This sequence comes from Chrysanthemum seticuspe, assembly GCA_019973895.1. Lineage (NCBI taxonomy): Eukaryota > Viridiplantae > Streptophyta > Magnoliopsida > Asterales > Asteraceae > Chrysanthemum > Chrysanthemum seticuspe. The sequence goes on along the minus strand of BPTQ01000002.1, from coordinate 110,030,113 downwards.
CGCCTTGGCGGATCTCGGGGCAAGCATTAAGTTGATGCCTCATTCCTTATTCCTCAAACTCGGATATTCAGGGCTGAAACCAACCAGAATGAGTATTCAGTTAGCTGATCGATCAATCAAATATCCCATTGGAGTTTGTGAAAATGTTCTTGTAAGAGTAGGGGAGTTCAAGTTTCCGGTTGATTTCATGATTTTAGAAATAGAGGAAGATAACCCAGTCCCGATAATCCTTGGAAGATCGTTCTTGGCTACAGCTCGTGCCATCATCGATGTTCATGATGGCAAACTCACTTTACGAGTGGGGCCTGAGAGCTTAACCTTCGACATCAAGGAATCTATGAGTCATTCCTCCTCTTATGATCACCCTATTTATTTTGTTGAAGAAGTTGATGAATTTGTTGATGATATAGACAGATGTATTGATGAGTATCTATTAAACGAATTCATGAGTGATGACAACAACATGATATATAATGATGAAGAGATTGAGATGGTTGGAGCTGTTTCCCTCTACCCGCGTAGGGAAGAAATTGAACTTCTTGAACATCAAAAGCCGGAAAACAAGCTAAAACCATCGATCAAGGAACCTCCTACCTTAGAATTGAAAGATCTCCCGAGCCATTTAGAATATGCCTTCCTTCAAGAAGAGGATCAACTCCCTGTCATCATAAGCTCCTCGCTGACCACTAAACAGAAAGGGAAGCTCTTAGAAGTTCTAAGAGAATACAAAGGAGTGATCGCATGGAGTGTTGCTGACATTAAGGGGATTGATTCTACTTTTTGCACTCAAAAAATTTTTATGGAGGAGGATTATGTTAGCCTTAAGAATATGTGTTAGAAAGTGATGGTCATTCACATTTAGAAACTTTGTAACGTGTGTTCGATATTGTATTAGAATAGTCAATGGGCTCGTGGATTGGGCCAAGCTAACCGGTTATTAGTTATGTTATGTCTTAATGTAAGCCCAATCCACAAACCAATCAAAACCCATACAAAGCCCATAAGGCTTTTATGTATTAAGTATAAAAGGCACACACCTAGTCATTTTGTGTGTGTGCTTGAGTGTATAATGTATGTTTTTCATGGAATAAACATCTTCATGTTTCATCTTTCTCTCTTGTACTAAACGTCCCATATACATACTTAAGTCACCATTTCCTTGCTTCATATTAGTGTTATTGTGATAGAGTTGATATATCTAAGGTCCTACAAGTGGTATCAATCGCCAAACAATGATCTAGGAGTGTTTTTGGTTCATTTTTGTGGTGAAAAGCATCAAAAGATTCGACTTTTTTGCATTTCTTAGCTTAAAGTTTGTATTTTTAGGTTTAAGATTGTCATATTCGATTAGTTTGGTGTTTAGATAGGTTACATCGTAAGTTTATTGGATCATTTAGGTGTTAGTCGAACTAATAAGTCATTTTTCATCAAAGCGATTTGTCAAATTCTTCTATGCGGTTTGTGTTTTTATGCGATTTGTGCTGAAAAAGTACCATGCGATTTTAGTAAAAAACGTAAAAAGACAAAATTGTGAAAGCGACTTGTAATTTATGCGATTTGAGCTTGTGCGTTTTGACGCTTATGCGATTTGAGCCTATGTGATTTGAGCCTATGCGATTTGAGCTTATGCGTTTTAACGCTTATGCGATTTGAGCCTATGCGATTTGAGCCTATGCGTTTTGACGCTTATGCGATTTGAGCCTATGCGATTTGAGCCTATGTGATTTGGCTTATGCGGTTTGAGACTTATGCATTTTGACGTTTAAGCGATTTGAGAACTCTGCGGTTTGACAAAAGTGCGGTTTGACCATTTCATCAGTGTGTTTTGTTGACTTTTCCCGACAAAACTTCAAACGCCCATAACCTAACCGTCCTCCTATGATGGAAAAAGGTGGATATCTTCAATGGAGAAGTCGTATGCTCCGCTACATCAAGACCAAACCTAATGGAAAACTCATGATTCAATCCATTACGAATGGACCCTTCAAGCCACGACAAATCCAAGAACCTGGAATTCCTGATGCAACACCTCCCGTCCCACCATCTTTTTGTGAACAAAATGAATCAGAATACACTGAAGAGGATAAGAAGCAGATGACATGGCAATACACATCATCCAACTAGGATTACCAAGAGATATCTTTGCTGCTGTAGACAGCTGTGAAACTGCTTACGATATGTGGGAACGTGTTAGACGGCTATGTTATGGAACAGAAATTGGTCAACAAGACATGGAGAACAAGCTGCTAACTGAATGGGAGAAGTTTACTTCAACTCCCGGAGAATCCATTGAATCCTACTATGGACGGTTTTGCACTTTGATGAATGAGCTTATCAGAAACAAGTTGACACCCAGAAATATTGTGAGTAACATCAAATTCATCAACAATCTTCAAGAAGAATGGGGATGCTATGTCACTATTGTCAACCAAACAAAGGACTTACATCAAGTGAATTTTGATCAACTCTATGATTTTCTGAAACAAAACCAAGCTGAAGCCAATGAAGTAAGGAAAGAGAAGTTGGCAAAGAATCATGATCCCTTGGCACTAATTGCAAAGACACAGACTCCAGTGAACACACAACAACAACCTTCTTCATTATCTTCCAACAACAACAACAAAATGCAGCAATACATTCCACAACCACAACCTGTCATCCCTCAACAACAATTCTACCCACCCGAACAACAAGTCATTCAACAACAACAGTATCCACAATACCAGGATCCAGGAATCACTGATATTGAAGCTGAACAAACAGAGGCGTTGTCTAATGCATTCGCTTATTTGACTAAAGTATTCAAAGGATGCTATTCCACACCAACTAACAACAACCAAAGGATTTCTTCAAACACTCGCAATAGACAAATTTCTCAGCCGGGTGTGAATATGGGTCAAGGAGGAAAAATGGTTGGAGTTATTGGCAATCAGCAGGGATATGCTACTGGAATTCACATGGGTAATCAGAATATGCAGAATACGGGTCAATATGTAGGAAATCAGGCGGTTCAGTATCATGGTAATCAGATGGGTCAGCATGTTGGAAAGATTCAGCGTATCTTCAAAAAGCATTGTTGTTGGTACGAAAGGCTGAAGCAGTTGAGTGCTGAGGGACATGACTTCGTAGCAATTATAGATGAATTGGAAGACCGAGAAAATATCAATGCAAACTGCATCTTCATGGCAAATCTTCAAGAGGCTAAGTACGACATTGATTTTGACACACCTCCTGTTTATGACGCCAATGCAGTCTCTGAAGTACCAATCATTGATCCATGCTAAAACAATGTCATATTTGATATGTTTACTCATGACGAACAGCATTCTGTGACACCAGCACCTACTTTTGATACATACATGGAAAATCTGAGTAGTAGCAATATTAACTCTGAAACTCCAAATGTGAATCCTAGTGGAGGCTGTGTGGCACAAAATATTGAGACTGATGAGGAAACGCGTGCCTTATTTGAATCATTGATTAATAATTGTGGCATTGAAATTGAGAAAGTGAAAAAGGTCAATCGCGATGTTTAGGCCGCGAATGATAAATTGACCACTGAGCTTGAGAGGTACAAGGAGAATGCAAAAGCTTTTGAATTTCACAAAAACAAAGAGTCAGAATTATAAATTGGTTATAGAAATTCCCTCTTAAGAGAAAAACTATTGCAAATTAAGTATGACACACTTGATGTTAATTTGAGCTTAAAAATAAAATCTTTAAACGAGGAAATTTCTGATCTTAAAAACCAACTTTCTAAACAAAAAACAACCTATTCTGATCTTGAAAAAGAGAAGAAACAGTTGATAGCTGATTTTTCAAAATGAGAAGATTCTCTTCTTGATGAAATTCTTGAGAAAAATGAAAAAATCATCAAATTGGAACATTTGCTTGTTACAACGGGCCATTCAGCTCAAACAACTAATATGTTAACAAATCAAACGAATCCGTATTTTCATACAACTCAAAAAATGGCTCTTGGTAACAATCCTCCTTGTGCACTCAAGAAAGCTCAGAAAGCACAGAATGTTTTGTATAATGGAAAAGCTTTGTTAGATAAACATGAACCCGTAGAAGTTCGTGATTCTCATGAAGCGTTAGAACTCACTGACGAGAGTAGATCAAAAATGAAACAAAAGAATCCAGAAATAAAACCAATCGACTACATCAAATATAACAAAATTTCTGGAATTACTTTTGTTCCGCAAAAAAAAAGTCAAAGTTTTCCATCACACCCAGTGTTTCAAACAAAGAGTCAAAACCAATTTTAAAACCAATTTCAAAATCAGTCTCAAAACCAGTAGTTGTCTCTAAGTCATTTTCGAATATGGAACAAATGTCTTCAAACAATCCTTTTAACACAAGTGATGCTAGAAGCATTTTAGATGACGTTAAAACTAGAATTGGTCAACTTCAAGGAATTGTTAAATCTAAAACCAATATTAGTTCTAACAACTGGTTTTCAAGTTATCATGATGAAATGAAAAAAGTTTTTGAAACTCAAATTGCCACTCTGCTAAATAACATTAGTGCGAGGGTATTTCATTTTGAACAAGAATTTTTGAAAGAAACATGTGACTTTGTCAAGGACCATAAATCCCTGGTAAAGAAAGCTAATGAATGTTTTGAACACATCAAAGTTTTGGAAAATGTAAATGATTCTCTCTTCGAAGATGTTATGACCACCGATATCATGTCCATTATATTACAAACATATTCTGTTGAAGACCATGAACGACTCGAGTCTGAGATCTCCGCAATTGTTTTAAAAATATGAAAAAGCTCTTGAAAAACTTGAAAAAGAAAATGTCTCATATTTTAAACAACTTGATCAAAAAAATGAGGAATGCAAGTATGACAAACTGTCGTATGAGCGTGCCTACAAGGATATGAAAGTGCAAAATGAACTTTTGAGAGCTCAGATGGAATGTCAAAAAGGAAAGGCTGTGGATACTAAGTTTTCAAAACCATTGACTGAGGAAAAAACAAAAGTTTCTAAACCAGTTTCCAAACCAAAAATGTCTATTTCTCAGCCTCCTCCAAAAGTGAATGAGCAAAATGATTTGTCAAAACCAGTCACTCCACATGCCTTGCAAAAGCAAAAAGATAAGATTGTTGAAACAGAAAAAGTGATTATCGAGAAACCAAAAGTTTTACTCCTGGCCTTTTTAAGATGACTACCACTAATGCGTATGCCTCCATATCTAAACCATATGGAACAAACGACATAAGTTTAAACAAACACTCTAAAGAGACTAGGAAAGCCGAAACCACTTCTCTTGATAAAAATGTGAATCCTAATGCGTGTGCCTTACCTTCTATAGGATTAGAAAGCACCTCTAGTGTTGGAATCACTCCTAAACTAGATTTCAAGTGTTAGTAATTAATATGTAATAGTTAGCTTAATATGGCTTTTATGTTAGTTATCATGCCAAGGCTTATGTAGAAAGCCCATGAGCCTTGGCCCAAGCCCATAAAGGAAAGGAAGGGAACTTGCATGTTGCCCTAGTTCCTTCCTATAAATAATGCTTGTAAACCCTCACTTGAGGGTTGGTTGTTCAATTCACTCATTTACTCTTACGCATAACCTTTCATATTATCATACATGTATGGGTGTGTGTTTGTTCATCCGATCTCTTCTTCTCTATTTCTTATATTGATGCTTGTGTTATGAATATAGGTGTAATTTATTGGTTTTCACTTACACATCAAACCATAACACAAAGTGGGCGTATAAGTGGAATTCTAGAGAGAGAAAGTTAGAGGTTTAGGGAACTTAGTGAGAGAAAGTGAAAGATATTATTATGAGCTCCAACTCTCTACCTTGGGAGGTAGAGAGTATTTATAGTCTTACATAAAACGCCACACAACGGGCTGTGGATCAGGCATACAGTGGGTAAAGACCCGTCCGTCCTCCACGGTGTTACTTAACTAAATACTACTTAACTTAAAATAACTACGACTACGAGCTTTCTAACGATTACATATACTTGAGGTGACCGACTCTTTAATACCTGGAATTTCTAATTCCTAACAATCTCCCCCTAAGGGAGGTTACCTCAAACATATACTAAAATTACATTGAATACAAACATATATTTCATTAACAATTGTTCTTGCATTCCTGATGTAGTACTTTGCTCCGAAGCTCGTAGTCATTGATTCTTCTCATTGCATGTTTGGTTACTCCAGGTGGAGGTCTTTTACTGATCCACGTGATAATAAATTTGAGCCAGCTTTTGAGATCATCAAGCTACTAAAAATCTCTGAGACATCCATTGTGGTGTTGGTATTATATGATGTTGTGACATTCGGACCGACATGCTCACATTCTGGATCATGATATCTTCTCATCAGAGTAGCGGAAGCTTTCGTTGATTCATGATATTGGCAGCAGCGTAGCAGAAGCATGGAGTGAAAATATCATAGTCATTGATGCACTAATCATGATTTCTTTTGAGATGAATGTGTAGAGTGAGCATGCGGCTATGGATTGACCGCTTCATTCTGATCAGCTGCAAACGTAGGATGTACCTGCATAAAACAGTTAGCAATAAAGCACACGAAAGTGTCTTTGATCACTTTCGTTGAATTGAGTTACACGGCCCAGGGTTCCCCGTTGATCAGTACAAGTACTGCCTGTGATCAGGTATAACTCCTAAGAATTTCCTTGACAGGGTTTCGCAGCTCCTCTAGCTGTTCTCAAACCGGAACATCTCAAAGAAGACAACACGGAGTGAGTGAACCAGCGAAGTAGAAATTCACTGATTGATGAAAAGAGATTTGAAAACCAATCGTGTATTGCTCAATAGAAATAGTTTTGCAATATACCGAAGGTTTTATTAAAAAATCAATTATCAATCATAAAAACACCTTTTGATTTGAAAAATTAGTACACGGTCGACGTGCTGAAGAAAAGATTTTTAAGCACAAAGACCGGTTTTTCAAAGGTATCCGTCAATCCATAACCTGAACCAGGATTGATTCAAGAGATTGAATCGCCCCATTGTTTCTGTTCAGTTGTCACATGGTTGATCTATATAATAGATCTCACATGCCACCCACCAGGAGCTTGTTTGATGTTGGCTCCAGAAGGCTTTCCATCTTCATTGTGAGTATGTTTGCATATCACTCAGATGTTCTGGCAATACCACAAGGATAATGCGTAGGACTCAAGATATAATCTCTCTTTCCACATTGTGTGAAACAGAGAGTCTTCATTGAAAGTGTCCTAATGAGATTTATAGATGATCTCGTGGCTCTAGACTCAATATGTGCATATTTGGTTCCTGTGCCGGAGACTAGGGAGAAGGTCTCCTTCTTCAATATCAACAACCTCTAAGAGAAAGTCGATAGATAATGTCGGTTCCCCGTGAGAATGAAACAAGTCCTTTTAAGAGGAACTTGAGTGGTTTGGAAAGTTGAGGTGCAGAGCGTCACTGGGTCCATGACGTCTTGTCTTCAATACCAATGTTACCATCAGTAGCAAATGAATTGTACCCGGTTTCTGCCCTAAGGTTGAATAAATGGAGGGCTATTTGTTTTCACCCTTTTCTCATTCAATTCTTTTTAATTCTTCAACCCCTTCAGTGCTTACCGAGACTTCATAGCTAGAACCTTGTTGGGTTTATTCCAGTACTAGCTCAGTCTCAGTCCGCACTCTTCCCATATCTCATTTTTCTCCTTTTATCATCATACCTAAGAACTCTACACTAAGTAGTGGATAGTCCCTGGGTAGATCCTTCCAGTTCTGGCGGATCATGGGAACACATACCTAACCTTATCATCCTTATATCACCGTACATAAAGTAAAGTTGGTCGGTCTATTTGGTATTGTTCATCTGCCATTTGAACCAATTGAAAACCATTTGAAAATCAATCCAGATACTTGTGATATAATATCAAAGCAATTTGTACCTGAATTGTTTTTGATATTTTTAGAACGAGAACTCCCCCTCAACATGTGCATCAAATATATGAAATCGTTTTGCACATGGAGGCAAGAGAAAGAATTAACTTCTTTGATTACCATTTTCTAAAAGATATCAATATCACTTCCCTAATCAAGACAAGTAGATAAAGCATTTTGGGGAAGGATGAGATTTTCATAATTTTGCTCCCCCTTAATATGTGCCTCGAGATTTGAAAAGAGTTTTGCACATACTAGAGGGAACCTGCACATTGAGATAAGTGATCACGTTTCAAATCATAGGTTTAAGATAGATGCTCCCCCTCAACATGTGCATGGAAAATTTGAAATCGTTTGTCACATGTGGGAAGGAAAGCATGTACATCCTTATAAAACCATTTACCGAATTATCAGTTTAAATCCAATTTAAATCACACATTCTCCCCCGATCACAATTATCAAATCATTTGAGATTTGTGATCTCTTATAGATTTAAATTGATTTTGAAAGCTTTTAAGGAGAATTGTGACTTGATTATGAAAGCGTTTTAACTGATAAGGATCGGATTTTAAGACTTTAAACTCCATTGATAAAACATGCATGTATATCTTTTGAAAACAATTTAATGCCAAATAACTTTTAAATTTTATTGAAATCATTCTCCCCCTCAATCAATGACATAGGTTGTTTATTGAGAGATTGATATTGTGACAAATAAGTCCAGATGATTATCAAAAATAAAGACTGAGTTATTTTTCAAAGCAGTTAGTTTTCAGCAGATAAATGTTTATAGAATCAGAGCATGGAATTTTGATAACATGATAAAGTATGGCTCTGTTCTTTCTTTGAAAAGCGGGTTACTGCCTGAAATGACAATAAGCCATTCTTTCTCTTTCTCCCAAATATATTTTTTTGATTTTTTTTTTTTTTTTTTTTTTAAGAATTCGAACAATATCTAAAGTCCCGTGTCATTCTTTGAATGACAGCACAAAGACCGTAGATATTATCGAACCGAGACAAACATGACAAACAGACAATATTTTTTTAGGGTTTTTCGAATTTTTCAAATTTTTGTGGATTTTGAAAGTTTTATAATTTTGTATTTTGATTTTCGAATAGATATATACAAGAGATAGATGAAGATAGACCTTTACTCCTCGTCTTCCTCCTGAAGACGTTTGAGTGTTTCTGGTTGAAGGCTTTTCAAGCCAAGACGTGGAAGAATAAACGCAAAACGTTCTCTTGGAAGAGCTTTGGTGAAGATGTCTGCTAACTGATATTCAGACCTCACAAAATAGAGTTCCACCACACCTTTTTCCACTTGTTCCCTGATGAAATGATGTCGAATGTCGATATGCTTTGCTCTTGAGTGTTGAACGTTGTTGCATGAGAGAGCAATAGCACTTTTATTATCACAGTACAGAGGGATTTTGTTGAATTCAAAGCCATAGTCAGATAATTGAGATCTCATCCATAAGATTTGAGCACAACAAGATGACATGGCTATGTATTCAGCCTCTGTAGAGGAAATAGAAGTACTATGCTTCTTTGAAGACCAGCTCACAAGCTTATCACCCAAAAACTGAGCACCTCCGGACGTACTTCGACGAGTATCTTGACACCCTACATGATCTGCATCTGCATATGCTGTTAGTGACATACCGGTGTCTTTCGGGTACCAAAGTCCCATATTGATGGTTCCTTGGAGATACCGAAAGACCCGTTTAACCGCTTCAAGGTGCTTTTTAGTAGGCTTAGCCTGGTATCTAGCACACATGCAAACAGCGAACAAGATGTCTGGTCTACTAGCTGTGAGGTACATCAGGGATCCAATCATACTACGATATTTTGTTTGGTCTACCATGATCCCTGAGAGGTCCTCATCTAGTTTGGTTCGATCAATCATGGGTGTGTCAACAGGGTCACTTGAATCAAATCCAAATTTCTTTAAAATCTCATTTGCATATTTAGATTGATTTATGAAAATGCCTCCGGGACTTTGTGAAATTTGTAATCCCAAGAAAAATGACATTTGTCCCATCATTGACATTTGAAATTTTGAACCCATTTCATTAGAAAAACGATCACACTCCATTGGGTCGGTCGAGGCAAAAATAATATCATCAACATAAATTTCAACGTGAATTAAGTGTTTGCCTGACTTTCTGGTGAACAAAGTAGGATCAACTGCTCCTTTGCTGAATCCAGTTGATAGAAGAAACTTTGACAGCGTATCATACCATGCTCTAGGAGCTTGCTTCAAACCATATAGGGCCTTTTTCAAGCGATAAACATGAGTAGGATGTTCTGAATTCACAAAACCCTCTGGCTGGCTGACGTAACCACTTCTTTCAGATCTCCATTAAGAAATGTGGTTTTCACGTCCATCTGATAAACAACCATGTTCTTGCTAGCAGCATTAGCCAAGAAGATTCTGATCGCTTCGATACGAGCAACTGGAGCAAAAGATTCCTTAAAGTCTATACCTTCTTCTTGACGATAACCTTTAGCTACTAACCTAGCCTTATTTTTCAAAACATCACCATGCTCATCAAGCTTCACTTTGAAGATCCACTTAAGAGCAATGATCATAGCACAATCTGGAGCTGGTACTAATTCCCATACATCTAATCGATCAAACTCATGAATTTCATCTTGCATGGCATTGAACCAGCTGTCTTCATTCATAGCAGTTTTAACATCTTTAGGTTCGATCTTTGAGAGTACAGAGTTAAAGAAGCACCATAAGGTATCAGTAGCAAGCTGTTTACGAGTGGATACCGGACGAGAAGGATTTCCAATGATGTTTTCTAGTGGATGATCGTGAGTCCATTTTCTAAGGTGTTCATGTGGCAGTTGTTGAGGGACTGAGGTAGCAGAGTCGATGTCTCCTGAAGAAGATGGTTCTGATGATGATTCAGGAGCAAATATGTTTTCAAATGGAGCATCTTCAGGGGTAGAAAAGGGATTAACTTCATCATTGATGCCAGAAACAGTTCCATTATGTACATTTGAAGAATGATGATTTGTTGATGAGACTGAAGGATCAGCAGCAGGTGCATCTTGACTTAAATATATTGAGACTGAGGGATTGACTTCATTCACAGGAATATGAGCAACCTCTGTTGTAGGAATCGACACCTCATTAGTACTTGGGTCATAAAGTTCATCAAACATAGGATCAAACAATTTCTTTAAATCATCTTCAGATGGAGGTACATATGGTGTTTCTTGAGAAGAGTTTGGAACAAGGGATGAACCAATGGGACTGTTTTGAAGTGCGGGTCCTGAACTGAATTGTCCAGGAGCCATTTGACCGGTCAGCTCATCAAACGTAACGTGAATTATTTCCATGATATTTCGGGTTCTTTTGTTGTAGATTCGGTATCCCTTTTTGTTTGGTGCATACCCTACAAATACTCCAATGTCTGCTTTAGCTCTAAGTTTGCCTAAGTCTTGTCCCTCATTAGTTAGATAACACAATGCACCAAACACACGAAGGAAAGAGAGATTAGGTTTTCTGTTGTGGACAAGTTCATATGGAGTTTTTTCATGAACAGTGTGAATCAGGGAACGATTTTGTGTGTAGCATGCAGTGGCAATAGATTCAGCCCAGAGAAACATTGGAACCTTTGAGTAAATCAACATTGTTCTAGCGGCTTCTACAAGAGTTCAATTTCGTCTTTCAACTACACCGTTCTGTTGAGGAGTTCGTGGAACACTTATTTGATGGCTGATTCCAACACTTTCATAAAATTCACTGAGTTGTTTGTTGACAAACTCAGTTCCATTGTCTGTTCGGATTATTCTGACTGTTTTGTTAAGTCGAACCTGCAGCTGTTTGATGAGTTTGATGATGATATCAGGAGTTTCATCCTTTGTCCTTAAGAACTTGACCCAGGTGAATCTAGAGTAATCATCAACCACAATTAACACATATTTCTTCCCAAAGATATTCTGCACCCTCATTGGTCCACATGAATCCATATGAATCATATGAAGAACTTCTGTGACAGAGTTAGTAGGTTTGGGTTTATGGGCATACTTCTTGCTTTTTCCCAATTGACATGCTGAACAAAGATGATCCTTTTCATACTTGAGTCTAGGTAAACCTTCAACTAAGTCCTTTCTGGAGAGATCATTGATGGTACCGAAGTTCAAGTGATTGAGACGACGATGCCATAACCATGACTTCGTTTTAGAGGCCTTTGACAGAAAGCAAATTGGAGAAGACTTCATCATATCTTCGATAGAGATGGTGTATAGATTTGAACCACGTGAACCTCTTAACCGTTCCTTACCATCAAGTTCTCTAACGAAGCAGGTATGTTTTCTGAAGGCTACTTCTAGATCAGAATCGCAGAATTGACCAACAGAGAACAAGTTGTGACCAAGACCTTCTACATAGTAAACCCTGGAGATAACACTTTTGCCAACAACATAGTTGATGAGTGTCTAAATACTCATCATTTTTGTACCATTTAAACTGCAAAAACATCTGAAAACACTCAAAAATGCATCAAAATGATAAAAATATTACAAATAAGTGTTTTATGTGTTTTAAATGCAAAAATATCAAAATCTGGTGAAAAACATATCAAGTTTGCATATTTGGCAGTTTTAGTCCCCCAAGTTTCAAAAGTTGTCAAAAACAGTCCCTGGAAAAACAAAATAAAGAAAAATGTTATTCAAGGTCCCTGAAATATTCTAAGTTGTCAAAAATGGTCCTTGAATAAATCTTTTGTCAAATGGCAGAAAAGGTCCCTCAACTTTCAAAAATGTCAAGTTTGGTCCCTGAAAATTTGAAAATGTCAAAAACAGTCCTTGTACTATGGAAGCTTGTCAATTTTGATCCCTTGTGTGAACTTTGGAAAATGGCAGAAATGGTCCTTCAAGAATTGGAGAATTGCAAAGTTAGTCCTTTTAATATTAAACCTATCCAAGACCCTTTTGCATTTTGGACCCCTGCCTTTTATACCCTGTGACCCCTGTCATCCTATTTTGACCCCCCTGGTCAAATCCAGTCAAACAAAACCCCTAGCCCGCCCACTGCTTATCTCCTTCCCCCTAGCCCTGCAACTCTCACCCATCACCTCCTGCCTCACCTTATCTCTTCCAAACTTTCACCCCTCCTCATCATCACCCCTACAATCCACCACCCCCCCCCCCTACCTGCAAATTCAGAGCCAGAGGTCAAATTACCCTTTTCCCGCCAAAATTCACCCAATGGCCATTTTGCACTCAAGTGATCCAGTGGACAAGATATCAAGTGGGATCCACTCAGAAGACATGTGGGAAGCTGTTTGAGTATAAAAAAGAGAAGAGAGGCAACTGAAGAGAGTAGTTAGTTTTTAATTCAACTGTATGTCGTTTTTTTTAGAAATGTCTTAGTTTTATCTTAAAATGTAATTTTTTAGTTTCTATGTATTGAATTTAAAGTAATTCAGTGTTTGTAATCAAATCTAAGTTCTAATTCAAAGTTTTATTTAAGTTTCATAATCTCATGCTCACTGTTGGAAAATCCATTTTCAAAGTCTTATATCCAAACTTTTAATAGCTTATGTTTAAGTTCAGACAAGCTTAGTTAAGCTTTCTATAGCTTTTTGTAAGCTTGCAATTAAATTTCAAGCAATATTGGATTATGGTCAACAAAAGTCAACTGTACAAGCAAGATGGGTATGGATATGGAGTTGGGTTGATGCAGAGCTGCATTGGGATTGATATTGATTAGATTAGTAGTTATTTGGTTCTGTATAAGCTGCATTTTGGCTGGACATGTTGTGAGTTTCAAATTACTTTGCTTCTTATATTTTTCTTGAATCTGCATAATTAGTGTGCTGTCCAAATCATAGTGATAGTTTATGTACTTGCATAATTTATGTGTTTTAATGATATTAGGATCTAAATATGTGGAAGTCATTGTTTAAATCTGAAGTTGGTAGTTAAAATGTGCAAATCAGTAGTTTAAATTGGTGTTTGGTTTAAGCAGTTAATTGGTATTGCAGTGTTCAAAAATTGTTAGACTCAATTTGCTAAGTCCCCTCTAGGCACATTAGAATCAATTGAGTGATTCATTTGTGCATCAAACCAGTTAAAGTCAAAATAATTTTTAAACTGCCTTAAGCTCATACCTGTTAGAATTTTTGAATATCAAAATCTTGTTTTGTGTTTGGAAATCATAGGTGTAACTTGCACTAGTTTCAATTCACCATTAAACATCATATGCAGTCCTTAAATTGGTTGCAAATTTCATTTTGGTCAAAGTTTCATGACTGTCTCAAAAAGTCAAAACTTGCAAAATCAGTTTTGAGCCCAACTGGAGTGATTTTTCTTGGGCTCATTTCTGAACCAAATCAAATGAAACTCTGGGTTTTAGAAGTTAAGTTGGTCTAGTTTCTTATTAGGAATTTTATAGATTTTTAGCAATTTTCTATAAGCCTCAAAAAAGCTTGTCAAACAGGCTTAAATGCCCTGTTCACAACTCAGTGAACACTGACTTTTGCACAGTTTGTGCAGGCTTCTCAACAAGCTCATCAGAGCTTGTCTAGGTCTGGTACTTGGCTCATAAGTAGTTAGCCAGGTCTAGGTTAGGTTCCAGCTTTTCATTTTCATTTTCAGCTTATTTTGAAGCTTGTGCTTAAGTCAAAACTTAGCACCCAAAACTGTTTTTGCACAATAAGCTCAAATCATCAAATCTTGGTATTTAGCAATCCAGAGGTTAAGTCTTGTTGTTTCTTGTTGCATTTTGGTAATTTTAGCTTATTGTTGCTTATGTTTCAGTTTGGTACCTATTGGTGTTCTTTTGGCTTATTTAGAGTGCTTATTTATAAGCAGTCCCATTGCAGCCTCAATATCCCACACACAACTCCATGTTTTTATATTTTTCCTAGATTCCTCATATTATTTTAAGCTTAACTTGAATTTTTCAGATTTTTGTAGATCAGTTTGGTATTTTTCTTAATTAAAATCAGTTTTTAAGCCTTTTTAATTAGCATATAATACAAATAATTCAGAAAAGTTTCAAAAAAATAATTTTTCATTTTTATTAAGTTTAGATAAATATAAAAACTCAAAAAAATATTTTTCCAAATTTTTCTTAGTTAAATTTGTATTTTTAAGTAATTTAATTAGTTTTAAATAGTTTAAAATTCATAGAAAATACAAAAATAATCAGAAAAATATAAAAATATTTTTGAAAATTCTATTTTGTTATTTTAGATTTTTCCAAGTCATAATTTTATTTTTCTAGCTTTATTTCATAATTTCTTTTATTTTAGGCTATTATTAAATAAGTAAAAATAGTTTTTAATTAATAATAATTAGAAAAAATAGTTTTAAAAATAATTTTCTTTTTCTAATAATTTTCTTTTATCATTAGGTTTGTAAAAATGTCATTTTCATATTTTTAGGATTAATATTGCTCCAGTTTTGCATTTTGTTTTGTACGTCACGTAGTTTCTAATTTAAGTTTTAATAAACAGTAAAATCAAAAACATTAGATTTTAAAAATAGTGATAGCGTTTATTTAATATAGTTTATCTTTTTAATTTTCTTTAATTTGCATTTAAGCCCCTGTAGTTTATGTACTTTTTCCTTAGTTATAATAAATCACAATCCTTTCCCGTTCAAATCCTCTCGATCACTAAACATTTGACTATTCTTGCACAGCTCGTTGGGACTTAACGACCTGGGGAAACACTATACTCTCCTGATCTTCATTGCATTTGTGCTTAAACTGTTTTAAGTTTGTTACGGTCGGCCATTCACAAGTTGTCGGCTTGCGTGATAAAACTTGACGGTTTTGCACAGATCAAATTTTGGCGCCGCTGCCGGGGAGCAGTGCTAATAGTCTTACATTTAGCAGATTAGTGATTTGAATATTCACTCCTTGTTTATACCATCTATATGTTTATATTTTCTTATAAAAATCAAAAACCCAAAAAGATTTTCTTTCTTATTTTTGCAAAATGTTTTTCAAAAATACCAAAAATATTCCTCTTTACACTCTTACCCTTTTTGATTCTTTATCCCTTTACCCTCCATCCATTTGATTATAACTTCTTCTATTCTCATGGAATCTCTCGACTGCGACGAATTCTGGGACGAAGTTGAAAAACTTCAGACTTTATCTCAAATGTCAAGAATTCGTGTTGTTCGTGATGATCCATTAATTCTGCGTAGGGAAATAGAACGAGAAACCGGGGTGACAAAGGACCAGGTACTTCCCTCTAATAATGGAAGTGCTAAATACGTCCAACCTACGGTTATCCAAAGATCTAACCCCCCGATTGCTCCTAAGCCGTCTAGAATTGATCCTAAAATTTCACGATTTACGGTTAAAAGCAAACATGCAGAATTTAGACCGGTGACTGGCAAGAATGACTTGCCTAATCTTCACGTTTCTCAAGAATCAGAACCGGAGACCATAACGGAAGTGGTGGAAATTGCTAGCTCTCAGAGCACACCACTTGTCCCACCTCTGGATTTTTCAAAATGTTCTTCGAGACTTGATAGTCATTCGGATCACCATGTTGGTTTTTGTTGATTCTTTGAATAAACCGATTCCGTCTCATAACTCTCAAATAGAATCGTTTATTCCTTGTGTCGGTTGCGGTGAGCCTCTTTTTGGTTCACCATGTCGCTGGTGTACGTGTGTACAGTGTGGTAATGATATCCGTAACGGGAGTTGTTTGTTTTGTGGTTCGAGGAATTCATTTGGTTATGATCCTAATCAGAACTCATTTAACGACCCCTCAAATTTTTCCAATTACCCACCACAGCCCGACTTATCTTCATATAACCAACCTAACTGCTGTGAATTTTGTGGAGGTCCTCACCAAGGATTTGAGTGTCAATCCGGAAACACGTTTGTCTATGAACAGTTTTCCGGTGATGCTCAGAACCTTGGTTATGACCAACATCCATATGATTCACCAATCCAGGCTCAACAGTTTTACTGTTGTGAGAACTGTGGAGGTCCCCATTTCAGCTCTGATTGTCAAACAGGGAATCCATTTCCTTGTAACAATTACGACTATCCATATCACGACCAACCTCCACAGTGCCAAATGACTCAAACTCCTCAGCAAACCCAACAAGACACTTTTCTAGAGCTTCTGGAATCAGTGAAAAGAACTGAGGAGTTGAGAAAAACAGCATTTCATAATATTCCCAGTTTTTCTTGTGTATATTGTGGGGGTCCTCATGATGATTATCAATGTCAACCTTCCGGTTTTGACAAATCTCCACTCCCACAATGTCCTGTCATTCAAAATTCACATGAGAAATCCATGGAAGAATTGCTAGCTGAAGAGCAGGCTGCTAAAATAAATTCCCAAATTGCTTTTGAAAAATCTATTAGGGAATCAATTGCAAAAGAAAAAGCAGCCAGATCTAGCTCTCAATTTCGTTTTATTCCTGATGACAGTGATGATGAGGATACACTTGATTCATCAAGTTCATCAGATGATATCCCAGCAGTTGAGATTCCATCTCAAACAACTGCCATCACACCCGAAGCTCCCACTCACTCTCTGAACATGGGGGACGAGCATCTTGACACTGTTCCTGAAAAGGAATCGGACGAATTCATAAAGTCTAGTGTTGAGAACCTTGTCCCAATCCCTTGAGAGTCACAGGGAACTTCTGATCATATGTGTGATTCTATTTCCCCTCTTGAGTGTTCAAAAGATCATTTTGAAACTTTCTCTGATGTTAGCGACGATTGTACTTCTCATGGAAACATCGAGTATGTTGAGGCATCACTCCCACAGTCTGATGCTGATCATCTTCTTGAGGAGTTCACCGATGAACTCACTCACATCAGTCCACTTTCATCAGAAAGTGACGATGATCTCTTTGATTTCGAAGCCGATCTTGGAGAAACTGAAAATCTCCTATATAATGATCATCCACTCATTTCTTGTCCCATTTCCGACTCTTCCATTCCTTCTCTCACTCCGGATGAGGAAGATGATAACTTTTGGAAGGAGGTCGATGCTTTTCTTAGTGATGAGTCAATTCCAACAGGGATTGACAATACTTACTTTGATTCGGAGGGAGACATCCTCTTTCTTGAAAATCTGTTGATTAAAGAACCGTTTCCAGCTCTCCCTCCCGGAAATTTTGTTGCCAATCACCATACAAGCTTCAAGTCTAAGCTTAAAAATCTAACAAATGGTGATT
Source organism: Chrysanthemum seticuspe (assembly GCA_019973895.1). Lineage (NCBI taxonomy): Eukaryota > Viridiplantae > Streptophyta > Magnoliopsida > Asterales > Asteraceae > Chrysanthemum > Chrysanthemum seticuspe. Next base: position 110,012,019 of record BPTQ01000002.1, on the reverse strand, counting down.
TGCTCCTCACTAATGAAGAATGGGATTGCATTGTGATGCACATCTTTATTCCATTTTTCACAAATGGTGTGGTTTCTCGTTCCCTTTTCTCCTTCAGGAATGAGGACACTATTTTTTATCCCGGAATTTTCATTTATCATTTTTGAGCCGGTTCTATGTATATCTCGTCGGTGTGGAACTTTCACGTACTTCAATGTTTATCCAAACATCTTGAATGAAAGTCCGATGGAGATTGTTTCTTCCACCTTACTTCCCCATGAACAAATTAATTCGGGGTCGAGTCAAGCTAGCGACTCGGTAATCAAAAACAGTAGTTAAACATGGTTTTTCACCCGTGTGTACCACCCTAGTGTGGGGGAGATACCCCACATGTTGTATATAGATCTAAAAAATGAATGAAAATTGTAAATATTAAAAAAGAAAATAATTGTTGTGTTTCTACACTTAGCTAGTAATGTTATCTTTTTACGTTCTAAGTTTCGGCATAACAACCGGTACTTTGAATATTGAGGATAATATTCATTTCTAAGTGTGGGGGGGAAATTCTGGTGAATTTGATCATAAATGTACCCTTTAGTCCCTTTTTTCCCCAAAATGGCCAAATTTAAAAAAAAAAATTTAGTTGAAGTACTATGTACTAAACACAACAAATGGTAATCAGTCCACCATGTCTAACCCACATAAGGATTGGCTAATCCAGGAGCAAACGGATCTTGGTAAAGATATCTCAAATCCGTTGACGGCTTGCAATTTGCCCAAAATTGTATGGTATTCAGCTCACCATATCCTTAAAAGTGAAGAGTTGGCTAGCCCACAAGTTTATGGCTTGTGGTAAAGGCAGTGGAAAAACAATAATTGGTAATCGACTCACCAAAGATAATATTGATAATTTATCTAAGAGTTGGCTAGTCCAGAAGCAAACGACTTCTGGTAAAGACAAATCAAATCCGTTGAAAGCTGATGATTTGCTCAAAATCATTTGGTTATCAGTGTACCAAGGTTCTTACTTGAACTGAAACATTTGGCTACTCCAGAAGTAATGGCTTTTGGTAAAGAGATAAAATCCATTAATTTTTCTCAAAACATTGCTAGGGACTAGCAATATCTTAGTGTGGGGGATTGATGAGTGTCTAAATACTCATCATTTTTGTACCATTTAAACTGCAAAAACATCTGAAAACACTCAGAAATGCATCAAAATGATAAAAATATTACAAATAAGTGTTTTATGTGTTTTAAATGCAAAAATATCAAAATCTGGTGAAAAACATATCAAGTTTGCATAATTGGCAGTTTTAGTCCCCCAAGTTTCAAAAGTTGTCAAAAACAGTCCCTGGAAAAACAAAATAAAGAAAAATGTTATTCAAGGTCCCTGAAATATTCTAAGTTGTCAAAAATGGTCCTTGAATAAATCTTTTGTCAAATGGCAGAAAATGTCCCTCAACTTTCAAAAATGTCAAGTTTGGTCCCTGAAAATTTGAAAATGTCAAAAACAGTCCTTGTACTATGGAAGCTTGTCAATTTTGATCCCTTGTGTGAACTTTGGAAAATGGCAGAAATGGTCCTTCAAGAATTGGAGAATTGCAAAGTTAGTCCTTTTAATATTAAACCTATCCAAGACCCTTTTGCATTTTGGACCCCTGCCTTTTATACCCTGTGACCTCTGTCATCCTATTTTGACCCCCCTGGTCAAATCCAGTCAAACAAAACCCCTAGCCTGCCCACTGCTTATCTCCTTCCCCCTAGCCCTGCAACTCTCACCCATCACCTCCTGCCTCACCTTATCTCTTCCAAACTTTCACCCCTCCTCATCATCACCCCTACAATCCACCACCCCCCCCTACCTGCAAATTCAGAGCCAGAGGTCAAATTACCCTTTTCCCGCCAAAATTCACCCAATGGCTATTTTGCACTCAAGTGATCCAGTGGACAAGATATCAAGTGGGATCCACTTAGAAGACATGTGGGAAGCTGTTTGAGTATAAAAAAGAGAAGAGAGGCAACTGAAGAGAGTAGTTAGTTTTTAATTCAACTGTATGTCGTTTTTTTTTAGAAATGTCTTAGTTTTATCTTAAAATGTAATTTTTTAGTTTCTATGTATTGAATTTAAAGTAATTCAGTGTTTGTAATCAAATCTAAGTTCTAATTCAAAGTTTTATTTAAGTTTCATAATCTCATGCTCACTGTTGGAAAATCCATTTTCAAAGTCTTATATCCAAACTTTTAATAGCTTATGTTTAAGTTCAGACAAGCTTAGTTAAGCTTTCTATAGCTTTTTGTAAGCTTGCAATTAAATTTCAAGCAATATTGGATTATGGTCAACAAAAGTCAACTGTACAAGCAAGATGGGTATGGATATGGAGTTGGGTTGATGCAGAGCTGCATTGGGATTGATATTGATTAGATTAGTAGTTATTTGGTTCTGTATAAGCTGCATTTTGGCTGGACATGTTGTGAGTTTCAAATTACTTTGCTTCTTATATTTTTCTTGAATCTGCATAATTAGTGTGCTGTCCAAATCATAGTGATAGTTTATGTACTTGCATAATTTATGTGTTTTAATGATATTAGGATCTAAATATGTGGAAGTCATTGTTTAAATCTGAAGTTGGTAGTTAAAATGTGCAAATCAGTAGTTTAAATTGGTGTTTGGTTTAAGCAGTTAATTGGTATTGCAGTGTTCAAAAATTGTTAGACTCAATTTGCTAAGTCCCCTCTAGGCACATTAGAATCAATTGAGTGATTCATTTGTGCATCAAACCAGTTAAAGTCAAAATAATTTTTAAACTGCCTTAAGCTCATACCTGTTAGAATTTTTGAATATCAAAATCTTGTTTTGTGTTTGGAAATCATAGGTGTAACTTGCACTAGTTTCAATTCACCATTAAACATCATATGCAGTCCTTAAATTGGTTGCAAATTTCATTTTGGTCAAAGTTTCATGACTGTCTCAAAAAGTCAAAACTTGCAAAATCAGTTTTGAGCCCAACTGGAGTGATTTTTCTTGGGCTCATTTCTGAACCAAATCAAATGAAACTCTGGGTTTTAGAAGTTAAGTTGGTCTAGTTTCTTATTAGGAATTTTATAGATTTTTAGCAATTTTCTATAAGCCTCAAAAAAGCTTGTCAAACAGGCTTAAATGCCCTGTTCACAACTCAGTGAACACTGACTTTTGCACAGTTTGTGCAGGCTTCTCAACAAGCTCATCAGAGCTTGTCTAGGTCTGGTACTTGGCTCATAAGTAGTTAGCCAGGTCTAGGTTAGGTTCCAGCTTTTCATTTTCATTTTCAGCTTATTTTGAAGCTTCTGCTTAAGTCAAAACTTAGCACCCAAAACTGTTTTTGCACAATAAGCTCAAATCATCAAATCTTGGTATTTAGCAATCCAAAGGTTAAGTCTTGTTGTTTCTTGTTGCATTTTGGTAATTTTAGCTTATTGTTGCTTCTGTTTCAGTTTGGTACCTATTGGTGTTCTTTTGGCTTATTTAGAGTGCTTATTTATAAGCAGTCCCATTGCAGCCTCAATATCCCACACACAACTCCATGTTTTTATATTTTTTCTAGATTCCTCATATTATTTTAAGCTTAACTTGAATTTTTCAGATTTTTGTAGATCAGTTTGGTATTTTTCTTAATTAAAATCAGTTTTTAAGCCTTTTTAATTAGCATATAATACAAATAATTCAGAAAAGTTTCAAAAAAATAATTTTTCATTTTTCTTAAGTTTAGATAAATATAAAAATTCAAAAAAATATTTTTCCAAATTTTTCTTAGTTAAATTTGTATTTTTAAGTAATTTAATTAGTTTTAAATAGTTTAAAATTCATAGAAAATACAAAAATAATCAGAAAAATATAAAAATAGTTTTGAAAATTCTATTTTGTTATTTTAGATTTTTCCAAGTCATAATTTTATTTTTCTAGCTTTATTTCATAGTTTCTTTTATTTTAGGCTATTATTAAATAAGTAAAAATAGTTTTTAATTAATAATAATTAGAAAAAATAGTTTTAAAATTAATTTTCTTTTATCATTAGGTTTGTAAAAATGTCATTTTCATATTTTTAGGATTAGTATTGCTCCAGTTTTGCATTTTGTTTTGTACGTCACGTAGTTTCTAATTTAAGTTTTAATAAACAGTAAAATCAAAAACATTAGATTTTAAAAATAGTGATAGCGTTTATTTAATATAGTTTATCTTTTTAATTTTCTTTAATTTGCATTTAAGCCCCTGTAGTTTATGTACTTTTTCCTTAGTTATAATAAATCACAATCCTTTCCCGTTCAAATCCTCTCGATCACTAAACATTTGACTATTCTTGCACAGCTCGTTGGGACTTAACGACCTGGGGAAACACTATACTCTCCTGATCTTCATTGCATTTGTGCTTAAACTGTTTTAAGTTTGTTACGGTCGGCCATTCACAAGTGGTCGGCTTGCGTGATAAAACTTGACGGTTTTGCACAGATCAATAGTCTCCATAACCCATAATAGCACCGAAATGATCATTCCCGAATCTAACTGTCCCGATGAATTTTCTCACAAAGTTCATGAGCCGTGACCGGTCGCCAGTCATATGCTTGGAACAGCCTGAGTCCAGGTACCACAAAACAATTTGAACGATCTGCAGTTGAACACAGACAAGAATGGATAACTGGATAATTGGGATCCCCATGCAAGAATGGGTTCCATTTGGTTAGTAACAATGGTTGGAACACCCACATCAGAAATAGAAGCATTCATATCAGAAATTAAGGCAATGGAATCATTGTGAATAGATGCAGTACTAGTGTCTGGATTAGCCCGGTTCACAGTGTGCTCACTTCTTAAGGGAATAGTTCTACCAGTAGGCATCCATTTTCTAGTGGGCATTGTCTGATTAGTCTTATGACCAACAGGTATCCAATAATAACCTATCTTACTAAATGTTCTTCCTGTGGGTTTCCACTGTTTTCTAACTTTCTTTCGTTTTTGCCTTTTAGCCTTCTTAGCATGAATTTTAGCATTAACAATATTAACTGGACAATTAACATCATTAGGCAAAACATTAACACCACATTCATGATTAGAAACAGAATTCAAGCAGACATCAATACAAGGTTTGCAAATAGTATCAGAATTCGAATTAATTACAGTACGCCTATGGCTAATACTAGAATCAACACGATTCGTTTTATTCGGTTCAAACTTAAAGTTCCTAGATTGTTCTTCTACTCTTTTCCAGTGCACATTCTTAGCTTGCGAGGTCCTATCATTCCTTGTATTGTCTTGAGACTTTGACCTGCTCCCTTTAATGTTACTGATTACTCCTGTAGATGGAATGGGAACATTAGTTGGTTTTACTACTCTTTGCATCACCTGTTTAGATGTGCTGGGATCTGAACTACATGCAGGCACACTAAGGTTCACTTTCTTAAAACTAGAAGTGCTGGGATTTGTACTCCTAGAAGGCACACTTGAGTTCTCTTTCTTAGCATTGACAGATCTAGAATCTGAACTACTTAAAGGCACACTAAGGTTCACATTCAAAACATTGGGCATCGAATGTATATCATACTTGGCATTAGGCATCGAACATGGAATCAAAGGATTAACTCTCTCACCTAAGGACTTTGGGCATATTGTGATCAAGCATTCTAGGATTTCTTGAGATCGTTTGGCATATAAGCATGCATGTCCAATTGCATTATCATGAGGTTTCTATAACTTATCCTCTTCAACAATCTCACGCAGACATTCTAGGCAATCCTTAAGGGATGAGAAGTATGTTTGAACAGCAAGTTTGTTGTTCCTGAGATGAGGAGGGACATATTTCACAGACAAAGCATATTTATTCCAAGAGTGAACCTTTGATACACCATTCTCCCCATTGGTCATTGGCATTTTCCCTTTTACCTGACTCTTCAGATTCTCAATTTCCTTTTGCAATGAAGCTATTTGTTCGTTATTTTTGTTACAAGTGACCTTTATTGATTCAAATAACTCATTGAAATGACGTTTAACCTTTTTATTTTCTTCTAGAAAACTTTCGTTTTCCTTTTGTAATGCATTAACTAGGTTTTGAAGATGAAACGTTTGAGAATTCTGAGAATCTAAAGGAGGAGGCATTTGGGAGCCTGTCATATTGTTTGTTTGACCCTTTAATTGAGAGATTTGGGCTTTCAAATTTCTGATCGTGTTGCAATGAGCTTGAATCTGTTCGTCACGTTTGTTAATTTGAAAAACTGCATCAAACTCTGGAGCATCTGAGGATGTCTTGATATTTGAAGTTTTGACATTTTCTTTAAGATGTTGATATTTTAGTTGTAAATTAAAATGCTCAACTTCTAGTTTAGAAAAATGTTTAACCAAATTGTCGTGATCATCCAGTTCAATTTTCTCATTTAGTTCAGAATTAGTTTTTTCAAGCTCAATGACACGATCATGGGAGACTTTCAGGGCAACAGATAGTTCATGAAATTGGGAAGCATTAATAGAATAATTTGTAGCAGTGAAAAACATATCTTGAGCAACACATTCAGTAATAAGAGTCTCATTTAATGTATGCAAGTTCTTCCTCTCAATCTCATTATACTTTAGTGCTTGCTCATAGTCACTAACCTCAACTATCATTGCATCAAACTCCTTTTCCATTTCTTTAATGTCTAAGTTCATTCCCTTTTTTAGACTTTCAAAATGATCCTTTAGCAGTTTAAAGAACGGCATGACTTCAGTTAAATAACATTCTTTTGTTTGCTCAAAACCCCTTTCCCCTTCAGTTATACCAGTGGGTGTGATCCTTTTCTTACAAGTTTTCTCAAAATCAACAAATAGTTGAAAAATAACATATTGACTGATTAAGGTCTTGCTTTTCGTGGCAATAGTCCTGGGTACTAAATGCATTGGTGTATTTGGAGAATACACAGTCGCTCTAGGCATTTTCCTAAGGGGAGGATTCGTTACAACTAGATTCTCTGATTTTTTCTTATCTAAATCCTTTTTCCAGAACACTTGTTCGGGTGTTAACAATGTCTGAGGCTTAAACATGTTTAAGGAAATCCAATTTTCCTTCTTGTAATCATGGGGTGTGATCTTTATTTTCTTCTCTTTGCATTTAGGATCATCTAATTTCTTGTTCATCTTTTCCCTAGTGACTTCATCTGATTTCTAATATTCCTCAGTGCACTCAACGCAACTAGGTTTCTGTCTAGGTTTAAGGATTTCCTTGCCATCATAAAGAACCTTATGATCATTTCTAGCCTTTTTAATGACCTCTGGATTTGGTTCCTCAACAAGGGGAATGCTATGCTTATCGCGTAAGACTCTATGCTTAGTGATCATGTGAGCAGTCTGAATGGTGTTCCCTTGTATGTACAACTTGTTTTCAAGTTTGTTTTTCAAAGTTTTCAGATTAGAAAAATCTTTCAAGAGTTTTGATTCATTTGCATTAAATTCTTGCTTAAGCATTTTCACATTTTCTTGAAGTTCTTGTTTTTGCTTAGCAGTTTTAGAAAGCTTTTCTTGCAAGGAATTTAACTCTTGTTTTAATACTTCTTTTCTAAAATTACTTTTTCTAATGATTGTACGCACTTGGTCATCCATTTCCTGCTCACGAGTGGTCAACTCAAATTTTTCACGTTGTTCATAAATAGCAACACGTTCTTTATAGGCATTTAGTTCATAAATTACATAATCATCAGGGGCACATGCAGTGTATTCATCAAAAATATAGTCATTGTTGACTGCAGAAGATACATCACTTGGTACAACTTCACTTTCACTTTGTTTCACATAATGATCATATGGGACAACATTGATATTACCCATATTTTCAATATTTGATTCAATAGTTTCAGTTAATTGTACTTTGTCATGCATCTTTTGCACATCAGCATCATCGTATAGTTTTAATACCTCATAGATGAGTTTGTCTTTGGATGGTCCAGCTTGTGGTGAAGATGAGACCTTGGGAGAAACCATTGGAGACATGCTAGCCATAAAAATTGTGTGTGCAGTAGGTCCATCATCCACATCAGATTCGTATGCATCACAATCAGCGACTTGAAAAGCATTCTGATGATTATGACCTATCTCCTGAATAGGCTGCTCATCCACATCTGCATCATAGGTCTTGGCATTGCCCTCAGCAAGAAACAACAATTCCTCTTCATCCAAAGCAGCACCATTATCCTGAGCTTGTACAAGCATCATCTTATCTCTGAAGTAATCAGCGTTCTGTGGACGTTTTAGAGATGTGCAGTTCCTTGCAATGTGTCCCTCACCACCACAGTTATAACATTTGATCGGCTTAGCTTGACCTTGATTACCATTCCTTCCTCGATTCTGATTACCAACATAACCTCTACCAGCTCCACCTCTTCCCTGATCATACTGTCTTTCCTGAACTGGTTGCAGCACGATCCTCCCATCTTTAACAGTAGCTTGATTGTGTGGGTTAGATGCTGTTCTGAGGTTGTTGTTGGTTTGTGGGAGAAAATTCATGTTTTGACTAATTAGAAGAGCTAGTTGATTAATGATGTTACCCACGTGTGCATCAGCATGAGCTTGTTTGAACATAGGATCAGGAATGAGTTTGTGATTACCATTACCCATGGGTATGACTTATGAGGCTTTGGTTGTGATTCCGATGTTTGAGTAGAAGGCAGTTGAGTCATTAGATGAGCTTGTCTCTCCCTGGTTGGTTTTGAACTGATTAAGAATCATTTTTTCAAACATAGCATGTCTCTCATTCTGAAGGAGGAAGGCATAGAGTTGCTCATAGTTTGTATTCTTCAATCCTTTAGTGAGCTTCACAGAGGTGACAAACTTGTGCCATTCGGGATTCATGTTGTTCACAAATTTTGAGTTCAGCTGAATGTTAGGCATAGTCATTCTGATGTTTCTCATATCATTCATCAGCTTATGAAATCTCACATAGTACTCATAGACACTCTCATCTGGTTTCATCTTGAAGTGCTCAAATTCATCATGCAGCTGAGATTCTCGGTCTTCAATAGTTAATTCAGAACCTGAGAGAAGCATCTTGACATTATCCCATACTGCCTTTGCTTCGGTGTTGTGATTGATCAGCTTGTAGATGTCTTTCGGAAGACCTTGAAGAACAATGTTAGAAGCCCTGATATCATCATCGAATCTCTTTTTCTCCTTATCATCAAGCTCATCATACATCTTTGGTCTATCCATTCCGTAAATCAGAGTTCCATCTTCAGCAGTATCAAGTACATCTCTAGTCGTCTCAACCCGATACGGTCCTTCATCAATGGATTTGAGAATGTTGACACCATTTTCCTTACCAAGACAGTACAATCTGATTCGTTGAGCCCAAGAATCGTAGTCAGTTCTGTCAAGCATGGGTGGACGAGTATCTGAGCCAGCAGCTTGAACATCCTCTGCAACAGTGGATATGATAGTAGGAACATTGGTAGACATGTTAACAGATTATACGGAATTTTATAACTCTATGATTAAACCGGGAAATAGATTCTTTCACGGGATTTTACTAAATCAAGAGAAAACCGTAAAAAATCACCCAAGTCGCTAGAAGATAATGCACCAAGTCGCTAACACCTAATTCGCTATACCACCAAGTCGCTAAAGTCCCAAGTCGCTAAACAAAGGCAAGTCGCTAAATAGTAACTCGCTAAGCCTCAAGTCACTAGCAAAATTTTGGCAACAATTCGCTAAGATTCAATTCGCTAAAGAATCAAGTCGCTAAATAGCAACTCGCTACTCACCAAGTCGCTAACACCAAGTCGCTACCCATAGTGGAGAGTCCACTACTTGTACTGTAAGTCGCTAGCTCCAAAAACTGCAACTCGCTACAAGGAAAAATAATCCGTAGGTCAAGTCGCTAGCAAGAAAACTTCAAAAACATCACTTTTCAATCCAAAAACAACCCAACCAAGATGATTCAAGCTTACCAAATGGAAACCTAAACACTTGTGATGATTCTAAACGTAAAAGTACTAACAAAATCCAAGCTTTAACACAAGAAATCAACCAAATGATGCACAAACCACTAAACTTTTTCAAACTCAAAAACCACCTAAAAACCACTAGAAATCCAAAGATGTGCAAGATATGATCTAACCATGGCTCTTGATACCAATTGTAATTTATTGGTTTTCACTTACACATCAAACCACAACACAAAGTGGGCGTATAAGTGGAATTCTAGAGACAGAAAGTTAGAGGTTTAGGGAACTTAGTGAGAGAAAGTGAAAGATATTATTATGAGCTCCAACTCTCTACCTTGGGAGGTAGAGAGTATTTATAGTCTTACATAAAACGCCACACAACGGGCTGTGGATCAGGCATACAGTGGGTAAAGACCCGTCCGTCCTCCACGGTGTTACTTAACTAAATACTACTTAACTTAAAATAACTACGACTACGAGCTTTCTAACGATTACATATACTTGAGGTGACCGACTCTTTAATACCTGGAATTTCTAATTCCTACCAATAGGAACCTAACAGTGGTATCAATCGCCAAATAGATGGGTGAAAAGCTTTTGTTTTTGAAGTTATTTGGTTTTACGCGTAACACGGGTTACAAACTTTTCACGCTTAAAAAATTCGATTTTTTACACTTTTCAATCCAAGATTCTTGTACTTTCAAAGCTTTTAGGTGTTAAAATTTCAGTTTTAAGCAAAAAGTTTCAAACTTTACGTTTAATTCTTAGTTTTTAAGCTTGGTTTCATACGTGGGTTTATTTCTACACATAAGGTGTTTAGAAGTTTTGGATCATCAAGTTTCACACTTTTGTGTTATTTTGGTGATATTTAAGCTGTTTCATCACAGAAATCTAGTTTAGAATCACGTTTGGTTACGAATCCATTTTGGTTACATTTTACGCGTAACAAAACCCTAGTCTTACGCATAAGACTTCCTTGGTTTGATCTTCAGTTTTCGTGGTTTACTCATTTACACTGTGATAGTGTAAAGGATTTTTGGATATCATTTACACTGTGATAGTGTAAAGGATTTTTGGGCAAAAACCCTAATTTTACCCATAAGCTCAAACTTCTGTGTAGAACTCTTTACGCCTAAGATTTTTCTTACGCCTAAGCCTTATCTTACGCCTAAGCTAATCCTACGCATAAGTTTTCTACGCCTAACTTTCAGTTTACGCCTAATCTTAGTGTTTCTCAATTCTTACGCGTAAGCTAATCCTACGCGTAAATATCACTTTTACGCGTAAGTTTGGTGTTTTTACGCATAAGCATTACTTTGCCTTAACGTGTTTTCTACGCCTAAGGATACTTCATAAACAACGTTTCATTCGACTACAAAGATCCATTTAACAACACAAGTTTTCAACATGTCTCAACCACCATACTCTAACTACTTTCCTTACACGTATACTTAACAACAACAACAACTAAGTCCACAAAATCAACAATTTAATCAACAACAACAAATTTATCAACAACAATTTAATCAACAACATTATCCACAACAAAGAGCAATTCCACCTCAAATGGTTCAACCACCACCTAGTCTTCAAGTACAACCTTACACAAACGTTTACAATCAACATCCATCCAGGAATACTATGAAGGAACCGACTTGGTTTGCAAAGATGTGTGAAGGTTTAAGTAGCCAACAATCCATTCATGTGGCAGGATCACTTGATAGACCTCCAATGCTCACTTCCGAAAACTATGATCAATGGGTGATTAGGTTCTTTAGGTTTTTTGATCTAAAGAAGCCACATGGAAAGTTCTTAAAGAAGGTCATCTTGGAAGGTCCATTTCAGATGCCTATTCTCATTACACCCGGAGATCCAAATGCTATTCCACCAAGAGATGATCTCACAAACATTGCAACTGTCGCTGTCCTTTCTGGTGATGAAATTCTACACTACGAAGCTGATGAGCTAGCAATGCAATATATCCTTTTAGGATTACCCAATCCAATCCTTCGAAGTGTTGATGCTCAAAAGACTGCTAAGAAAACGTGGGAACATATTCATCTTCTTATGGAAGGCACTGAACTTAATCAAGAAGATATGGAATCCAAAATTTACTTGGCTTATGAACACTTCATGATTGAACCCGGAGAGACATTCGAGTCATATTGTCATCGATTCTCAGATATCATCAATGACTTGGACAAACACAACATCATGCCAAGAATTGTTGTTAACACTAAGTTCCTAAGTAGTCTTGGTCCTGAGTGGGAAAAATATGTCATTTTCATCCGTCAAGCGAAGAATCTTCATCATGCTACTTACGGATTGTTGTACGACTATTTGAAGCCCCACCAAAAAGAAGTTGACAAAGAAAGGACTATCTGTGGACTCCCGGCCCCACCGTCACTTCCGGACAATCAACAACTTGCTTTGTGGGCTCAAACTAGTTATCCTCCTCAACCCGCTCCTCAACCAACTGCAACAATTACACCATATGATCTGTCACAACAACAATCTCAACAAACTCAATTGGTTCCATACAACAACAACAATGATCAAGCACTTTACACTGAAGCTAATGAGGACTCCGAAGCTTTCGATGCATTGCAACAAGGATTTGTTATGATTGCTAAAGCCTTTAGCCGGTATACAAACAAATCCAACAATCGCATTCGCTCCTCATCAAACACAAGGAATCAGGCCGTTGTGAACAATGGACGTGTTGAAATTCAGAATCGTGGTTATGGTCATCAGATGGGAGGAGGTCAAGGGTTTAATGCTATGGGAAGGAATAACATGTGTGCTCCACAACAAAGAGCTCAAGTGGTTGAACAGGGGAATGCTCAGAATGGGATGAATGGTCTTCGCTGCTACAACTGTAATGAGAAGGGTCACCTGGCTAATGCATGCCCAAAGCCGAGGACTAGAGGCAGTGCTTATCACAAGGAAGCTTTACTTTTGGCTCTTAAGGATGAAGCTGGTGGAACCCTCACAACTAAAGAACAGAGCTTTATGGCAGATGCAGACTCAGATGATGATATGGAGGACTTGCAGGCTAATGCAGCAGTGATGTTGATGGCACAAATGCAAGCTCTCCACATGAGTGACACAGGCCCAGTGTATGACACTGATGGCTTGTCTCAGGTACCCGAACAAACCATATTCATCACTGATCTTATATCTCAGCCAACATCTGAATCCGATGAGGCTCCGAATGTTCAACATGACTCGTCCACATCTCATTCTGACGATTCTCAACTAGACCCCGTAGTTACATTTGACGATCAAGATGACCTTATGGTTACCTTTGATACTCAAATTGACTCCGTGGTTATACTTGAGGATCTGAATAGTGATCATGTTGTAACTCACGTTGAACACGCTGAACCTTTGCTTAATCCAGATATTGACCTCTTACTTAAAGATTATCAATCCCAAATGGATGAATGTCGTTCATTAAATCAGCAATTGCATAGTAAAAATGCACTGTTAACCAGGGATATTGAATGCTTAAAACGGCAACTCAATTTTTTCAAAACTCAAGAAAAACGTGAAAAAGGTTTTGAAGTCGCTTTTGCTAAATCACACCAAAACAAAAAATCTTTAGAACGACAGATTCGTGATCTAGCCGCATCGAAGAATGCTTTGTTGTCTCAAATAGAACAACTGAAACATTAACATACAAAACAACTTAACGCTCTTACTTTGGAAACTCAAAAAGCCAAGGCTGAGTTGTTAACTTGTCAAAAAACAGTTCTCTGCGTACAAAAAGCATTCAACGAAACGAATAGATGACCATCTTGAAGAAATTGTCGGCTTACAAAACAAACTCAAAGAGTTTCGAAATGTTGTTTACAAACATGGTGAGTCAATCACAACTATTCAAAAGTTTACTTTAAAACCAAATCCAAATGGATATGGACCGAATCTCGCTGATTACAAACCAAAGCTTTCAACCAAAGCATTCAAACCAAATCCTGAAGTTTCCAGTGCAGAATACAAAATTGATGACTCTGTTATGAGTGTTGTTGAATATCATCGTCAAGAGGAATTAGATGCAGAAGACGAGAGTCGATAAAAATTAGAAAATGTTGTTTATAACAAACCATTTAACTATTCAAAAGCCGTCACTTTCGTCACACAAAAGGATTCTTGTAACACACCTAGGATTATCACAAATACGTCTGAGTCTTCTAATGTTGCTCCCCAACCAAATTATGCACAAATTTATGGTCCTTTACCTTCACTCAGTGAAGTAAATTCAAAACCCGAAAATCGTCAAATTCTTAGATACTTTGACATTTTTACTTCTGACCTCAAACTTTTAGAACGTGATATTGAATTTCATTCTGAAATAAAAGTTGAACATTTTCAATCGCCTCAGGCGCGAGAACAAAGAGATATTTTTCAGAAAAGAATTTTACCCCATGTTAAAATTTTGAAAAATTGTGCATTGTATTGGGAAAGGGAATTTCATAAGGAACTTGGATTGATGAAAATCGTTTTCGAGAAAACAGAAACATCTATTTCTAATACAAAACATAAAAAGAAAATGTTACGAAAAGATGTTGATCGACTCTTGGAAGATGTTATCTGTGCCGATATCCATAATGTTGTGTTATTGCATTCTTTTTCATATGCATTTGATTATATCTCTGCTGATACTGTTGATTCTGTTGAAATTGTTGAGAATACTAATACAGGGTCACAAATCAAGTTTTTAAACGATGAAAATCAACGTTTATTAAACGAACTTTCAAACGCAAAACGTCGTCTTCAATGGTGTCAAAAAGATTGTCATAATCGTGAACTCGCTTTGCAAAACAAGATCAACCAGTTGCATACCAAAACTCTTTGTCCTAAAATTGAGCAACTGGATGATCAAAATGTGTCTTTGAAGTGTCAAATCTCAAACTATGAACAAGAAATTTCAAAAGTGAAAAAGGAATATAGCGTCATATTTGATTTACTCAAAAAGACTCGTGCTAAAGCGTCACAAGATGTTGATAATCATCTGGCATATACCAAAGATGTTTTACAATGAGAAGGACTCACTCGTTCTGAAAATCTAGATTTGTTACACAAAATCCATGATCTTAAGGCATAGTTGGTGCTATTTAAGCAAGATAAGGATAGTAACACAACTGTAACTGCACCAAAACAGATTCAAAATGACTCTAGAACATCTAATGACAAAACACACGAAACTAACGTGCTTCCCTCTACTGAAACAGGAATAGTTGCGACCTAAGAAAAGGAAGTTGCGACAAAACACACAAAACACAGCCTAGGAGCAATACAAGGAAGAATAGGAAGTTGCGACCTAAGAAAAGATCAATAAAGAATGCTAAAGTAGAAGAACACCCTAGGACTTTGAATAAGACCCATGTTGCATCCACTTTAGATATTGCATCTGACAAATGTAATGGAAAAAGTGTTGTAACAAATGCTGAACCTTTAAGTACTTTTGATATTCAGTCTGAAGCTTCTTGTGTTATTTGTCGTAAAAGTATGCTTTCTGATTGTCATGATAAATGTGTTGCTAAAGCTATCTTGTCTCGTTTAATGAATCCTAAGAAATGGAATACCTCTAGGCCCACTAATGTTTCTAAGTTTGTGCTTGGTAAACCACCCTCTTTAGATTATAAGAACCGCATTAATGTCCCTGTAGCTCCATTATCACCTCCAAGGAACGTAGTACCACCTAGTGCATTGACTAAGACTAAAGCAAAGACTAGTTGGAGATGGCAGAAATGGATACATAATACACTAGGATTTAAATGGATGCTTAAAATCATTGATGTGTGTATTTCTACTATAACTGCTTCGGTACCCTCCAACACTTCGGGTTCCACATATACTTTTATTCCATCTGTGTCGTCTGTGTGTAATGCAGGTGATACAGATCATCCTTTGGATTGTTGATAGCGGATGTTCCCAACACATGACAGGCAATCTTAAACTGTTTTCAAACTTTGTTGCAAAGTTCATTGGCACTGTCAGATTCGGGAATGATCACTTCGCAGCTATCATGGGCTAAGGAGATTACATCAATGGCAACATCGAAATTAGCAGGGTTTATTACGTGGAAGGCCTCGGTCACAATCTCTTCTCAGTCGGTCAATTTTGTGATGGAGATTTGGAAGTTGCTTTTCGGGAGAAAACTTGTTTCATTCGTGATCTACAAGGAAACGATCTTATGTCTGGCACTCGCAATTCAAGTCTCTACACTATCTCCATGCATGACATGATTGCTTCATCTCCCATCTATCTACTTTCAAAGGCAACATCAACAAAATCTTGGCTATGGCATCGTCGTCTCTCACATTTAAACTTTCAAACCATAACCAAACTTGCTCGATACAAACTTGTTGAAGGTCTCCCGAGATTCAGATATTCTAAATATCACCTATGCTCAGCGTGTGAACAAGGGAAAAGCACTCGTGCACACTTTCCTTCAAAGGTGGAACACAACTCTCAGCATGTGCTTCATCTTCTTCACATGGATTTGTATGGCCCGATGCGTGTGCAAACGATTAATGGCAAACGCTACATCCTGGAAATTGCAGATGACTACTCAAGATGGACTTGGGTCTACTTTCTTCGAAGCAAAGATCAAGCTCCACAAATGATCATTACCTTTCTCACGAAAATACAAGTTCAGCTCCGGAACACAGTTCGACAAATCAGAACAGACAAAGGAACTGAATTTGTGAATCAAAATCTTCGGGAATTTTATGAGAAAGTGGGAATTGAGCATCAAACATCTATTGCACGTACACCAGAACCAAACGGAGTTGTTGAAAGACGAAACCGCACGTTAGTGGAAGCTGCAAGAATGATGTTACTTAATGCTAAACTTCCGGATTACTTATGGGCTGAAGCCGTGTCAGCTGCATGCTACACTCAGAATCGATCAATGATTACCATGAGCCACAACAAAACACCTTATGAGCTTATCCACAACCATAAACCGAACCTCAAACACTTTCATGTATTTAGATCCCTTTGTTATCCGAATAATGATCGTGATGACTTTGGTAAGCTAAAAACCAAAGCTGACATTGGAATCTTTATAGGATATTGTGAAAATTCTAAGGGTTTCCGGATCAGGAATCGTCGTACAAAGCAAGTTATGGAAACGATTCATGCAAATTTCGATGAGCTTACTGAAATGGCTTTTGAGCATAATAGCTTGGAACCCGGTCACAACCGTTTAAACTTCCCCCAAACCCCATCTTCAGCTGCATCAAGCCCCCAGCTTACTCATCAACAAATGGAAAAGCTATTTGCTCCTCTGTTTAGTGATGATATTGATGAACGTGCTCCAAGTGTACCCAATGTTTCCATTGCTCAACCTGATCATATTCCAATACCTGATACACCTGCTACAACAACTACTGTTGAAAAAGCACCACCAGTTGACTCTACAACAACAGTTGAACAAACTGCTTCCAACGACGCTGGACTAGCTGATTATGTTCTAAACAATGAAGTACCCCCACCTGCAGATTTTGATCCAAATGCGTTCTTTAATCCGTTTGCTAATGAAACCGATGCACCTGATGTTGCGGAATCATCAACAAGCCATTTGAATCCTCCAAATCTGCACAATGTATACAAACATCAACCCTCTACACATCGTTGGACAAAAGACCATCCTCTTGAGAATATTATTGGTAACCCGAATCAACCAGTCGTAACAAGACAACGTCTTCACACAGATGGTGAACATTGCATTTATGCACTCACTGTCTGCCAATATGAACCTAAAAACATTAAAGATGCAATGACAAAAGACAACTGGATTGAATCCATGCAAGAAGAACTCAATCAATTCAAACGTCTTGAAGTATGGGAACTGGTTGAAAGACCAACAGGGGTCTACGTCATTGGTCTCAAATGGATTTGGAAAAACAAACTGGATGTTGAAGGGAACGTAATCAGAAATAAGTCACGTCTGGTGTCTAAGGGTTATAGACAGGAAGAGGGTATTGATTTTGAAGAATCATTCGCTCCGGTTGATCGTCTTGAGGCTGTTCGGATATTTCTGGCGTTCGCGGCTCATATGAATATAACGGTCTTTCAGATGGACGTCAAAACTGCTTTTCTGAATGGTCAACTGAAAGAAACAGTCTATGTCAGCCAGCCAGAAGGATTCGTTGATCCAGAGTTCCCGAACCACGTATACAAACTGAACAAAGCTCTGTACGGACTCAAACAAGCTCCAAGGGCGTGGTACGATAACTTATCATCCTTCCTCATTGCCAATACATTCACCAAAGGTTCAGTCGATCCTACACTTTTCATACAATATCACGGGGCTCACATCTTAATCGTTCAAATCTATGTGGATGACATCATTTTTGGGTCAACACATTTAAAATACTCAAATGCTTTTGCAAAACTAATGACAAAACATTTTGAAATGTCAATGATGGGTGAACTCACATTCTTTCTCAGAATGCAAGTTCATCAATCACCCCGTGGTATTTTCTTGAGTCAGTCCAAATATGCCCTTGAACTTCTTAACAAATTTGGAATGCAAAACTGTGACTCCTATGCCACACCAATGGCTCATACCAGGAAGCTAGACGCTGATTTACATGGGAAATTTGTGGACCCTACCAAATACCGTAGTATCATTGGTTCTCTCATGTATCTAACAGCTAGCAGGCCTGATATTGTGTTTGCCGTATATCTTTGCTCCCGTTGTCAGTCGAGACCAACTGAAACTAACATCTCAGAGGCTAAAAGAATCCTCCGATACATCAAGGGAACCATTAAATTGGGGATCTGGTATCCGAAGGATTCTGGTTTTGAACTAATAGCTTTTTCAGACGCTGATCACGCAGGATGCTTAGACTCACGGAAAAGTACTTCAGGAGCATTACAATTTCTTGGTGATAAACTGGTGTCATGGCAATCGAAGAAGCAGGATTGTACGTCGCTATCCTCAACAGAAGCAGAATATGTAACCATGTCGGCGTGTTGTGCTCAAGTCATTTGGATGCGCACACAACTCAAAGACTATGGTTACGTATTTGACAAAATCCCGATGTACTGCGACAATCGAAGTGCTATTGCAATCTCATGCAACTCTGTTCAACATTCCAAATCAAAGCACATCGATCTTCGATATCATTTCATCAAGGAGCATGTGGAAAACGGTACTGTTGAATTATACTTTGTGGGTATTGAATACCAATTGGCAGATCTCCTCACCAAAGCCTTGGCTCCTGCTAGGTTTAATGAGTTGGTCCACTGGATTGGTATGCGGTGTTTGACTACCGAGGAACTAGATGAACTGTTCAAACATTCTTAAAATCAGTCAAACACCAAAACCTCTTTTGTAAATATTTTTCAAAAACAAAATACAAAAATATAAAATCTGATAAAATTCAAAAATATTATTCTATCTTTATTTCTTTTAACATGGCAAGTACAAATCTTCCCTCAACACTCTAATCTTTCAAACTTCAATATTTTTTCTCGATCAAGTGTTGAGGGGGAGAAAGCAAATATTTTTCGGTTTCATAAAACCTTGTACTTGCATGTTACCTCATCCCGGTTGTTTCTTTAATAATGATGGTCACATTTCTGGTTTACTGACACTCCTAGGACTAAAATTTATAAAATTTAATTTTCTCTTAAGTCGAGGGGGAGTGTCGTCATGTTTCTTTAAAAATATCTCTCGTTTGGTAACCAAAATATAAGTTATGTACATTGGCTGTAAATGGTAAAGGTTCAGGGACTAAATGTGTCAAAAGATCAAAGTATTTTTAAACAAAAATACCTCACCTAACTTTCTAAACTCATTTACTCACCTCATTTATTTCCCAACTAACTTAATCCTACGCGTAAAAATCCATCTACAAATCCGTGTTTCTGATCATCATTTTGTAAGTATTTCTGTGTTTTTAACAAGATTTTAAACAAAGGTTTTGAGTCGTTTTAAAAACTAACGGTTAAATCTTAACATATGAATGATTTTGTGTTCTACGCATAAGCGTATGAACACCTAATCAAGTGTGAGTGTTTGTGGGTGAAATGGCAGTGTCAAAAAGTTTGTATAATCTCAATGATACCATTTTTATCCTCAAAACTCACCCAGATACACGAATTGAATGAGATTGATATTTAGGGTTTATGCGTAAGTTTGGGGGTTTTCAAATGTGAATGTTTCTGGTTAAAAAGATGGTTAAGTAATGTTGTTTACATGATGAATTAACCAAATCGAGGGCTAGAACTTACCCAGAAACACTAATTGCGTTCAAATTGAAAGTTAGGGTTTATGTTCTTAGCATTTGGGTACTTTTGATCCACTTAGGTTTAGATGTTAAAACTTGCATAAAACAACTCACTAGCCTTCTTAGACATCCCAGAAAAAGTTTGGTGTAATTCCTATGGCTAGAACACTTACTCGTAGAAATTGAACTTTAGGGTTTTAAGTTTATGCGTAACCTGTTTCTACGCATAACTGCTTGAAAGTCTTTCCATGATTAGAACTGAAAAGGAATGGATATAGATGATAATATTGGTGTCATGGTGACTTTATTTCAGGTTTCTATGCGTGAATTATTCTGAATCAAGGTTACTTGAACATCTACCCATAAGGATCACCTTACGCATAGAATGTTATGCGTAAGAGTCATCTTACGTGTAACCTTTACGCGTAAGGTTCTACAATGGGGACTACGCGTATCCTGTGAAGGATATGCGTAAACAGTAAACTCTACGCATAAGGTTCACTCTTACGAGTAAGCCTTACGCGTAAGGTTCCACATACGCTTACGCGTAAGCTTTACGCCTAAGGCCCTCTTTTCCTACGCTTAATATTTCTTACGCGTAAGTCAAGAACCTTCGCATAAGCTTATGCTTACGCGTATACCAATCCTATATACGCATAAGCTTGCAAAATCTACGCCTAAGCCTATTTTTAACCAAAATTATGAATTGTTACGCGTGCAAACTTGTAAATAAATAAATCATAACGCCACGAAACCAAAATGTCACTAATAAGCTTAAATGTTTAATAAGTTGTGAAAAATAAGTGAAAACTTGGACTTTAAAACTCAAAGTTAACCAACTCATGAAACTTATCACGACGTCTTTGTACTATTGGACTAACAAGTGACATTGGACTCGTAACAATCATCGACATATCACATTCAAATAATAGACAATAAAATCAACTGTTGACTAACGTAATGTCTTTCGATATGTTGGTTCTTTTGGCTAAATATCTTTCAGATCACGACATGGACGCTCAAATGCAAAATGTGGAAGCACCAAACGTACTCACTATTGAAGATATCTTCCCTCATGGTTATCCAATGAAGATCGGAAAGAACAACCTTAGAGTTGATTTTGATAGTTTCACCTGTTTAGAGTCTTCATGTGAGATTGCAGTGGATATTCTGAAGACTCACCCCTATCAGAACATGCTCACCAACTCTGCTACAGTGTCGGAGATCTACATTCACCAATTCTGGCACACAATGCGAAAGATCAAAGGTCAAAATGCTATGACAGTGACGCTAAACCACAAACAAGTCACCATCACACCAGCAGATTTAAGGGCTATTCTTCTTGTTCCTGTCATCGAGCTAACCGAATACAATGACACACAAAACTAAAGAGGTCGTTCTACAATTCATGGTTGACATTGGTTATGACGAAGCTGGAGGAGTAATCACAAAGCATTCATCCATGGATCTTAAGAATATTCCTCAGCCATGGAGAACCCTCTACATTATTATTGCCAAATCCATTTCTGGACGTGATAGTGGTTATGAGCATACCAAGCTCATGGAACTACAGATCTTTTGGGCTTTGGTCAACATGAAACACATTGAAGTTGAAGCTCTGATATGGGAGGACATGATGTCTTTCCTTAAAAAGCTTGGCACCAAGATCCCATATATCATATATACCAAACTGTTGATCCAAAGAGCTCTAGGGTATAATCCTGATATTCCCTTGAGACTCAATGACCCCAACAATCACTCCATGTTGTTTGAACCTACACTCACAGTCAGATTTAAGGAATCAACAACAAAGAAACAAGGTGCAGTGTTGCCAGATCACCTTCTAACTGATGCAGTCAAACAACTTTATTCATACAAAAGGTATCTGGTAGCAGTTGATGAAGGCAAAGTAGGTTTTCTTAATGAAAAGTCCTCTAGTACACCTACTAGGAAAACCAGGAGAGGCAGTGCAGGGAGTGTTACAAGCACTGAGAGTCAAAAAAAGTTTCCTAAGAGGTCACATACTCTCAAAAGGAAAGTTCCCTCTAAGGAAGCCATTCCTATTCCCAAGACAGAACCGCAACAAAAGCTATTGGATGAAAGCTCTGAGGAAACTGAATCTGACGAAGAGGTCACCTACTCTGAAACTGCAATCGATGACACTCAAACAGTAGCAAAACCTCCCAGTCCAAAAGCTGATAAAGGAAAAGGGAAAACTCCAGCGCTTGAGCATGATTGATGAGTGTCTAAATACTCATCATTTTTGTACAATATAAACTGCAAAATCATCTGAAAACACTCAGAAACACATCAAAATGATCAAAATATCACAAACAAGTGTTTTATGTGTTTTAAATGCAAAAATATCAAAATCAGATGAAAAACGTATCAAATTTGCAAAATTGGCAGTTTTAGTCCCCCAAGTTTCAAAAGTTGTCAAAAACAGTCCCTGGTATTTCAAAATAAAGAAAAATGTCATTTAAGGTCCATGGGATTCAAAAGTTGTCAAAACAAACCTTTGAAGTGTAAAATTGCAAAATTACAACTTTAGTCCCTAAAGTTTGAAAAATGTCATGATTAGTCCTTGGAATTTTCAAAAATGGCAAAAATGGTCCTTATATTATTTGAGATTGTCAAAACCAATCCTTGGATTACAATTTTCATAATGAACAGATTTGGTCCCTGAAGTTGCAGTTTATACACTTTTGGTCCTTGTGCTAATCCTAAAACTAACCAAATGGACCCTTGTATTATCCTTGGCCCAATCCAAAGCCCAACACCCTCTAACCCACAACCCAGTTTATTAATAAAACCAACCCAAGACCCGGTCAAAGGGTTAAACCCGCCCAGTCAAATATTACCCACTTGGCGCCATTTTAGTCATCCCCTTCATCACCTGCTCCCTGCTATATCTCCACACATCCATTCCCCCTCATCTCCTTGTCCCCCCACCTCAACACAAGACAAATATCATTAAATGATCCCTTTCCCCCCTCACTCAACCTCACCACCTGTCATATGCAACTTGGCGCAAAAATTCAATCCATTGCCAAGATGACTCCAAATAATCCAATGGCTAATATTACAAGTGGGAAATGCTCAGAAAGTCAAGGGGAAGCAAGTTGGTATAAAAGAAAAGAAGAATGAAGCTATGAAGGAGTAGCTAGTTTTTATTTTTTTTACTTTAATGTCGTTTTTAATTAAATGTTTTTAGTTTCAGTTAAAATATTGTAATTTCAGTTTTTATATATCAACATTAAGTTAATAAACCTTTGTAATATGCTTTTGAATTCTTAATCAAAGTTTTTAGACAAAATCCATGTTTCATGTTACTGTTGCATATTTAAGTCTCAACTTTTTATGTTTAAGCTTCTATTAGCTTCTTTGTAAGCTTAAACAAGTGTACTTAAGCTTTATATAGCTTTTGATGAGCTTTGGAATCATTTTCAAGCAAGTTTGTGAAAAAGTCAACAAAAGTCAACTGGTGATGATTCTTGGGTCAGAAATGGAAAATGGTGATGCTAAGGTTGCTTTGGGTTGTATTAGAGTAGGTTAGAGTAGTATTTGGGTCAGGTTTAGCCTGTGGCACCAACTGGATAGTGGTTAGTACTTTTCTCATTTCCAAATTTCAAGTCATAATGCAGTTTCTATTGGTGCTTGTATCTGTGGTCACTACTGATTTTCATGTGTTTACATAGCTGTAATTAGGATAGTTATACTTGGTTTGATCATTAATATCAAGTGGATTAGTGTTTTTATCAGTTTTACTTGCTAATCAATAGTTAAAAGTGGTGTTTGGTTTAAGCTTATTTGAGGTCAAAACCCATTTTTTACCCACTTTGACTCTCAAAGTCAAAGTGGTCTTAGGTCTAAGTAAGTTTTTAAAGTTGAGTTTAGCTTAGTTTACAATGTTTGCAAGTTTTGGTTAAAGAAAAAAGTCACAAATCCTTTCTGTCTTACTGTCTTAAACAGCAGCCACTGCTGCTGTTTGAACACCTTTTTCACGGCTTATTTTTGGTCCAAACCTTGTCCAAATCATTTTTCTTGCATCCCAACATACCCTTCTTTATGTATGCTTAGTTTATATGCTTTTAGGAACAGTGTAGCTTAGTTAAAATTGCTTTAAAATCTGTCAAAAGCCCATAACTGATTCTGTTTTGCAGCAGCCTGCAGTCCCATTTTCAGCTTATTTTTGTGCTTTTTAGTGCTCCATTGTAGCTTATTTAGTGTACCTTAGTGCTTATTAGGTGACATAGATTAGGTGTACCAGTTTTTAGCTTATTTTATGCTTATTTAGTGCTTATATTGTCTTTTCATTTTGCTTGAAAATCTGCAAAAGAGTGTTTGTTTGGTGCTTCTGTCCTAACTGTTGGACATAAGCAGTTGTGAAACTGCTTATTCCAAGTTTTTATAAAAAGTTTTTTTCACAAAAAGTTCTTATTTTAGTCTTATAAAAAAGTTGCAAAAAGGAAATTTCAAAAAAAAAATGGTTTGCAAAAAGGTGCAGGGGTGGGATTCGACCCCCTGACCTTTTGCTCAAACACACAACACCACGCTCAACACCAATTGCCCTAGGGTCTTTTCAGGTTTTATCTTGCACCTTTTAATATTTATACTACCATTAACAGTTTTAAGCTTGTTAGCTTATTAGCTTTTTAGTTGCTTATTTCCAAAAGCAGTACCCAAGTTTTTTATTTTTCTCATAATCAGTTTAGTTCATAGTATTTTTAGTGAAAATTTCAGATTTTTCTAAAATCAATTAGTATTTTTAATTATTAAATTAGATTAAATTAGTTTTTAAAATCATAATAAATAACTTAAAAGTCGAAAAAATACCCGGCTTTTTCCTAAAATTTTCTTTTGTCATATAGTACGTGAGAAAATTGTTTTTACATCCGTAGGACTTTTATTTCACAAATTTTACGTTTTATCTTGCGCTCCAGCGTAATTTTCGTACATAACGTACGTTTTCATTTTAGGCCACGTTTTTAGATATTTTAAGTTTACGTTTTAATTAAAATAGTTTATTTAAGTCATTTTGTTTTATAAAATCATAGAAAAACATCATTGTAAAAATAGTGATAGCGTTTATTTAATATCTTTTAACTTTTTAATCTCTTTTAATTTGCATTTAAGTCGCTTTGATTTATAATCTTTTTCAGTAGTATAATCATTCATCAATCCTTTCGGATCATTATCCTTAGTGATCCTTCTATCATCTGAATCAGTTTTACACACCATTGAGTCTCCGTGGGACATAACGACCCGGGAATCCATTGTATTCTCTGATCTTCATTGTATTTGTGCTTAAGCTGTTTTAAGTCTGTTAGACTTGACTGTTTTGCGCAGATCAATGATAAGGAAAGCTCTGAAGAAGAACCATTTGATGAAGAAAAAGACTATCAAAAGAAGTTGAAAAACCTCAGACTCAAATATCTTGCCGATGAATTCGTACTGGATCACACTCGTGGCCCCGGTGGGTCAAGTGGTGGAACTCAAGCCACACCAGTTTCCGATGCGGTTAATCAACCCGATAAGGGAACTGGTACCACCATCACCCACGAACAACAGCAAAGGCAACTTGAGGATTCCATCAACTATGACTTAGAGGAACCAGGCATGGAAAAGACTGAGAAAACTCCTGGGGAAGATACTAAGGCTGATGAAACGGCTAAGTCTGGAAATGCTGAAGATCTTGATTATGATGATTTTCTTCTAGATAGCCCAGCACGCTCCAAGGAAGAAACATCTGAGCCGTCGAAAGACCCTGAGTCTCCTCATGTCTCATCATCATCAGACTCGTCTTTTCACTCTTCACTTCCACCATCCAAAGGCACAACCAGATCCACATCTAAATCTGTGAAGAAACCAACTGACTCTTGGATATCCCGAGCTAAAACCAAGATTGTCAAAGCTGTCAAGCAGGACAGGAAGAAAGACGTGACCAACAAAAAGTTGAATCAACTAGCTAACAGTATCAATCTTCTACATGACGAGATAGACAAGATGTCAAGTGAAAGGGAGTATATCCAGAAGTTTATGAAACGTGATGTCCAAGGGGAACTGAAGGAGATGATTAAGGGATATTGATACGCTTACGCAGCGCGTTCGGGGTCAAAGGAACTTCCTTTTCGTCGAGCAAGTTTTTCAACACCCTAGGCAGTGAACCTAATCGCTGTAGTGTAGTATTAGGGTAAGCCACGGGTATTGATATCGTTCTCTAGGGGAATAGGAATGCTAGTGAGAAGTTACTACGCTAAGGTTAAGGTTGAGGAAGATTATTTTTATCTTTTTTATGTTTTTTTAGGATAATGAAAGGTACGAATCTCGGGTATTGGATTTGGGGGGTTGGTATTTCTACCGATTACTCTACTATTATCTAATTATCTAAACTAAGGTGGTGGTAGTCTATGTCTAATTAATGTGTGCTCGTATGATAGTTTAAAGATGTGTTTACTTAGGTTTTACTACTCCTTAATTATCTCCTATTGATGGTTGAGTTGTCACGTCTTTATTCTTAGTTGCGTTGTGTGTCTAAAGTTGTAGGGTATGCGTTTCTCCCTAACTCTTTGAACTTACCAAAGGGTCTCGTCTACAAAACCCACTAGGGATAATAAACTCTTACTCTAAGGCACTCTTTGGATGGTTTAGCTTACAACTACTCAGGTAATTATATTCTAAGGTTCACAAAGATGAATCAAGCATTAAGTACACAACGAATGACCTATCGCATTACTAGATCATTAATCAACTAAGATAAGAAACAACCAATCAATATTCAATAATTAAGTTTCATACTCCCTAAGCAAACACACAAATAAATTAGCCGGGCATGGAGAACATGCAAGCATACACACAAATAATCAAAGACATAATTGAATTGATGAAGTAAATACTTATCTTGATGTAAGATAGGGTTTGGAACCCTAAAATACTGTACAAGACACCCTTGGTTCGGTATTAGGTTTTTACTCCACAAAAAGACTCTCTTAAAACTGAAAAATTCGGATTCTATATATAATATTACATATGCGACGGCGTCACCTTATGTTTTGTGACGCCGTCGTGTCGCCGTCATTAGGGTTTCGTCTTGGCCACGTTAACCTTTCGACGGCGTCACCTTATGTCTGTGACGCCGTCCTCTTCAGCTTCTGACGTCGTCTGGGTCGCATCTAGGCCGTCTGAGTAGCGACAGCCTACTCCTTTAAAGCCCGACGTCGTCTCTTGAAAATAGGGTTTTTGGCTTCTGTATCGTCACAAAAATCCTCTGACGGCGTCGCAGATAAGCAGTGACGCCGTCGCTTTCTGTTTTCAGCAGCTTTGAGTGTCTCGATTATGACTTTGGCCATTTTCTTCGTATATTCGCGCCTTTTCGTCCAAATAAGTGCCATTCCAGCATTTTGCCTTCAAGAGACCTGAAAAGTGAAAAGGAACGATATTAAGCAATAACGGATACAAAAGTGATCAAATAAGGGCTTAAACGACCCCTCAAAATGGTACCTTTTAAAACCTTATCAAATATCCCTACACTTGTTATTTGCTTGTCCTCAAGCAAATGTGCTTTTCGCTAATTAATTTATAAGTTAGGGGTCATGAAGCATTGATTTAAAACGGTCCACAACACATATAAGCCTCGAAAAAGTCATAACAAGCACGGAAATTACATACTAGCACCTCACATGGGGTGTTTGGATACTCACATCTCTCTCGGGTGTATATATGAAATATAACAAATAGGAAATGGAAGATAAACACTCATTAACCGGTCCTAGTACATAGATTACCATATGCTTGAGAATAGATCAAACCTCCATCGCTTTGGCGTAAGCACCTAGGAAAGAGCTCTCTCTACACTCATAGGTTTGTGGGGTACACTCCACGATCATACATTAAAGGCACGAACAATACTGAAAAAGCTCCGAATATACACAACACCTGGCAAAATTTAGTTACGAAGTACTGGGGATTGAATATTTAATTAATCGCTTTTCGTGTAAACGAACTCCTGTTCGTTTATTGTTCACATCCCTATAAACTATTCCAAAATTTTCCATGGTAAAACTCCCCAGCAAATTCGGGAATAAACTAGTGAAAACATAGGCAATAACGAATTATAGCAAGGAAAAGTGAAAAG
>BPTQ01000002.1:109970366-109983710 GCA_019973895.1 Chrysanthemum seticuspe | reverse complement strand
TTTTTTTTTTTTTTTTTTTTCTCATACACTTTTACTCTACCATCCTCTATGGTAACATCAAAATGATAAGGATTTATAGGTACATCCCTACACTTGAGTTTTTATTACTCTAACACTAATTTGACCCGAATTGAAAAGATCAAAACACTTGGGGTACATTATTATGCAAACAAAGGGAATTTGAATTTAACGTTCCCTTCCCATCATTTCATAAACTTTAACCTTTCCCATGAATCCCAATCATCCCAAAACTGTATACAAAGGATATGACTCGACTTAGCAACTCATGCAAGCAACTAGATAATTGAACTAAGGGTTTAGGGTGATAACAAAAATTTGCACTAAAAGTGAGTGCATAAGGGGTAGGCTAAGGCGATTTGGGTGTATATTTGGGGGTGGGGTGTAAACAATGCTCTTCATTGATATTCCGGAAAAACCGAAACATCACGAGAACCGCGAAAAGGATATGCTTTGAGGGGTTAACTAGGGGTATCGTGTACTAAAGATGAGTACAATGCAAAGGGTGTGGGGGAATTACTCAACCGATGTGGAAGAAGTAATTATATTACGGGTATCAAACAAGGGTTATCCTAATGCCTCTTATCATTTAGTTATTCCTAACTACACAAGTGTAGTCTCACTTGCAATCTCGGAATGCATCACAAAACAAGTTCTAGATTCTAATATACTACCGGTTCACTCTCTAAGCATTGAAGATGAATGCTTTTAATTCCTACTAATCTAAGGGTGATCCTCACATTTTGCGTGGAATTTAGGTGGTAAAGGGTTTTTGTGCTAGTCATATAACTTCCTATCCGTGAGACGCTTTTGTTAAGACTAATGGCCCACTCCTATATGTCATGAAAAATTTTAAATTTGGTGCCAAAATTACCCTAACCGACATTTTCTCATGGTTTATTACACAATCACAATTGGACAAAGCAAATAATCAAGGATAAGCATAGTTTCAAAGTTCCCGTTTTATTTTCCCTCCCTACACTTAAACTGAACATTGTCCCCAATGTTCCCCGAAAGTATCAAAGTAATGATAAAAGAAGGTAATCAAAAACGAAAGAAACTAATACTCCTCTGATTAGCTCGGTAGGATCCGTGTAAAGTGGTGGTTAAATCCTTTCCAAGAAGAATTATCGCGTGAAAAGCTCCTTCCAATCTTGTGTAACTTCTTCTTGACAAACTAAACCTGCACACTTGAACAAAACAAACGAAACCTTCGCGTAAAATCGGCGGTAATAATATATATAAGACTCGATTTAAACTAGGATATAATGCTTGTGGAATGGATGTTTACAGAATTTCTAAGAAAATTAAGACCTGGAAAATTCCAACAATTTATAAGTAGCTCAGAAAACGAGAAAAAGTGATCTGATGTTTTTACTCCTTCCTGACGCCGTCAGGTTGCAATCCTGACCCTGTCAGGTTATCCTGACAAAAACTGGTCTGCGATTTTCTGGAAAATTTACATCTTTAGAATCTGGAAAAATTTCTGTAAAAACATCCATTATGACTCGATACAAGCATTTGACTCGAACAAACAAACATATATATCTTTTGGTTAATTGTTATTCTCATGTTTACGTTTCTTTTGAAAACGTGTGTAATCCTCCCTACACTTATCCCTTATGTAAAATACCTTTATATGCAATTAAGACGAGGTTAAGAACAAAATAAAGCATTTTTACAAATTTAAACATGAGGATAAACAATTAATAAAAGATATATGACACTAACAAGCAAACAATTAAGCATGGGTTGCCTCCCACGAAGCGCTTTTCTTTATTTAAGAGTCTTGTAGCTAGACTCGTAGTCGTGCCCCTACGTACCGATATAAGTAAGTCTATCCTCAACAATGTCGTAAGGATCAAACTTATCATTCAAGTTCCTAGTAGTACGCTCGGTTAAATATGTCTTTTCAAACTTCTAACCATCGGGATCATAGATTTGTATCCTAATGTGCCACTCTCCATTACCATCACTAGGCGGTCTATCCCAATCCCATTTGTGTTTAGATTCCTCAACTTTCCACTTATTCATGACAAGGTTAACGGGCAAGCTTCCTAGGAACTCGGTCATCTTCCTAAATACTAAGGCGTCCTCGAACGGGTTCACTTCCATGTCCCTAGCCATTTCTTTTTCTTGGAAAGTTGCTTTATTAGTGAAGGATTTATCTAGGTAAAAAGGTCTTTGGGGGCCTATGAGGTTCTTATCAATCCAAGGTCCATATCTAGAAGGCTCTCTATCCAACCTAATCTCTTGTGGGATTTCCTCATCCTTGTAGTACGTATGCTTTTTGACATCGTAAACTGATCTAGCACTCCCCTCTCCTACCACTATCTTGGACATCTTACAATCGATGATGGCACTAGCGTTAGCTAAAAATCCTCTTCCTACTAGTAATGGGCATGTCGGGTCCTTATTCATGTCTAGCACATGAAAGTCGGCCAAAAGAGTCAACTCTCCTACGTGTACTACCATGTCCTTTATTATTCCTACCGGACGTGCCACACTACCGTCCGCTAGACCTAAGATGGTTTCCGTTGTTTCTATTCTACCTAAGTTAAGGCTTCTATGGAGGGACAACGGAACAAGATTGATGCATGACCCTAAGTCGGCTAGAGCGTCGAGTGGTTTGGAAGTTCCAAGCCTACACGGAAGAGTGAATAGCCCGGGATCGTCTAACTTCTTAGGTAAGTTGTTTCGCACAAAAGCGGACCCATGTTTTCCAAGCCTAAGTTCTAACTCATATTTTTCTTTCAAAGCATTATAATAAGGTGCATGAGCTAAGACTTCAAGAATCGGTTTTTCTTGATGGAGTTCCTTGTACTCCTCCTCTAAACTAGGTTTGGATTCTTGGCTGACGGGTTTCTCAAAAGGAGGTTCTACTAATGGTGCCGGGCCTTGGTACCTCTTGGATGGCTTGGAACCCTTTTTGATAGCATTTACCGAGTGAACCGTCGGGTGTGAGGGGCATGGATGTGCATTCTCCCATGGTGAACTAGAACATGAAGTCGACGCAATCGAATTCACTTTTGGGTTCTTTATGGTATCACTTGGGAGTGCTCCAATTTCCCGTTCATTGAAGGCTTTTAAGAGGGCATCAAGCTTGTTTGTCATCTCGCTTTGTTTTTGCTTAAAATCGGCTTCAAGCTTATTCAATCGAGTTTCTTGGGATGACAAAAATCTAGATGCGATTGCCTCAAGATTAGTGGGGTTCCCGGTATTAAGAGAATTGAACCTAGTGAGTGAACTAGATGAGCTTTGGGGTGTGCTTGAGTTTTGGTTCCACTTAAGGTTAGGGTGATTTCTCCATGAGGGGTTATACGAGTTTCCTAAGTTGTTTTGTTGGGGTTTGAAAGTGTACCACTTCTCTCCCGCTCCGTCGGTACGCATGGAGGCGTAGTCCGCAAAAGCTTGTTCGGGGAGCCTTGTGCAATCACGAGTGTCATGGGGACCACTGCATAACTCACAAGGTAGAGTGATTTGATTCACTTGATGTGAGGACTTAGGATTTTTGTAGAAACTCATGAGGAATTTAACTTGATCTTCAAGTTCGATCATCCTACGGTCGGAAGGTTGTGAGTCGATGGAAGGCAAGGAGATTGCCTTGACGGTTTTAGGTAGCTCACGGGGGTCATCCCAACTTTCATTGTCGTAGAGGGCAAGGTCCTCTATTATACCCCATGATTCTTCCGCGGTGAGATCACTAAGTTTTCCACTGGCCGCTTGGTCAATGGATCGCTTAGTGGGGAAGTTGACATGATCATAAAAGATTTGGACTTGGAGCCAAAGATCAATGCCGTGATGAGGGACTTTATGAAGTAAGTCCTTGAATCGGGTCCATGCTTCGTAGAGAGATTCACCTTGACGTTGTTGGAACATCAAGATGTCATTCCTAAGCTTAGTGGTTCTCCCCGGTGGGAAAAATTGAGCAAGGAAGCGAGAGGTAAGATCATCCCAACTTGAGATGGAGCCGACGGGAAGTCGCTCAAGCCAATTACTAGCTTGGTCCCGTAGAGAGAATTGGAAGAGACGCAGACGCGTGGTCTCCCGAGTAGTAGCATCAAGGTCGATGGAATCGACAATTTTGAGGAAATCCCTCATGTTAATACAAATAAGCCGTAAAAACGTTTATTTATATTTTACGATCTTCTATTGTTTTGTCGATAACAAAAGTAAAATCATATTAACGAAACAAATAAAATACGTAAATGGTTTGAACTAATAGTTTTATAACACACTTACATTTTCACATAAAACACTATAACAAGATTAAGTGATTTTATATTTTAGATACACATGTACAACAACTAGTGTTTACATATTGGCTTAACAAGTTTAAGTAACTCTACGAGTTAGATACATATGTACAACAACTAGTGTTTACATATTGGGTTAATACATACTTATATTAAGTACACTAAAATGGGTAAAAACAAGTATATACTAAAATGGGTAAAAGTAAGTATATACTAAAAAGATAAAAACTAGCAAATGGTTTTTGACCTATAACCCATGGTTTTATATATACCACTTACACAAGTTCAATGTATCCTTAAGGTACATTGTATCTAGATTGAAAACCATGGATCAACCCATAACCCATGACCCATGACCCATAACCCAAAATACCCATGGGCAAAGAGGAGCGGACCACGGATCCCTAGCTTTGTGCTAGCCGGATCCCAAGTGGAAGGGATCCGTGGGATCCGGGGAAACAGTAGGTTTTTCCTCTATAAATAGTGAGCCAATTCTTCATTAGATCTCAACCCCTCTCCAACATACTTTCTCCCCTGAGTTAAATCTCACTAACCATAGATCCAAGAGATCTATGTTTGTAGTTTTGTTTTTGTGTGATCTTGTAGGTTCCTCTTAAAGGGAAGATCACCACCTTTGAAGTCGAGCAAGCTCAAGTCCATGAGTTGCCAAGCTTCCTCATCATCAAGGCTATTGAAGTCCTCTTGTTGATGATCCATTTCTTTCTTCAAAGAAGCGTAGTGTTAAAGACATTAGTGAAAGATGTCTCAAGTGTCAAGACGAATATATTAGTGAAGGGTATCTATCGTCTATAAGATAAGCACTTGTGGTAGGTGCTTAGAAGTCAAGACAAGAAGCATTAGTGAAAGGTGCTTAGAAGTGAAGACACAAGACATTAGTGAAAGGTGTCTTGTAGATCTAATCAAAGGCATTAGTGAAAAGTGCCTTAGATGTACATTCGATATGGTGTGTTTCGATGTACTAGATAGACTAACATTAGATCCAAGGATATTGATATCCTTGATGATGTTGTAAAGGAGTAGATCTCCTTTGGGATTAGTCGTTGGTGTAGTGTGGTAGTAGTTCCTCCATTGCAATGGAAATAGGTGCTTAGCCTAGTACCTAATAAAGGGTAGGCGACGTTGTGAAGGTGTAGTTCACCTAAGGTGTGAAAGAACTCGGTGGTTAGCCTAGCACCGTATAAAGGGTAGGCGACGTTGTGTTAGGTGTGGTTCGCCTTGGTGTGAAAGAACTCGGTATTTAGCTTCGTACCGGAAAAAGGTTAAGCGACGTTGTGAAGGCTTCTCCGCCATAAGGAGATTGGTATAGTGATTACAAACTCTCGAGTAGGTGACTCGGGGAGTGGAGTAGGGCAAGGAAGGTGTCCTTGTAGCCGAACCACTATAAATACTCGCGTTGTGGTTTTGTGCTTCTTACTCTTATCTTTTCATTACATTTATTTATATGCTTGTTTATCAACATCCAACACACACGACCAAATAGATTGACATAAGTCGATCTAAATAGTTTAAAAGGGAGTTTTAATTGGTAAAACTATTCAACCCCCCCTTCTAGTTTTCCACAATTGGCATCAGAGCTTCGTTACCAAGTTTCTTGAAGTATATTGTACTTTAAAAACTTGATACGATCCATCGTTAATTGAAAACTACAAAGAAGGCTTTTCATAAAAACAAACACCATGTTTTTCAAAAACTATATGTTTGGATGTTGAGTTGATAACAACATTTTTTTATATATATATATATTTTTTTTTGCACTAATCTTCCTTGTGATATTGATTAGTCAAAGCTCATACTCACCAAGCTTTAGGAGTTGCTTGGTAACAAGAATACCTTCCTTAAGAAGGTATCTTAGACGCAAAAGAGCAGGAATCGTCTAAGTGACTTTTGTCATTTGTAAAAGACATTCCTAAGTGCATTCGAGGTATGTCTTTCTACTTATATATAAATGATACTTGTTTAATATATAAGTGTTATTTGTTAGGCTCTTATTTGAGTAGATTTTTGTGTTTACACATGTTTTACGTGTAGCTTCGTTAGGAAGCTTGTTTTTCACATACGTGTTATTTTTCTCGTCTATAGTCATAGTATGTAGAGC
Organism: Chrysanthemum seticuspe; assembly: GCA_019973895.1. Taxonomy (NCBI): domain Eukaryota; kingdom Viridiplantae; phylum Streptophyta; class Magnoliopsida; order Asterales; family Asteraceae; genus Chrysanthemum; species Chrysanthemum seticuspe. The sequence goes on along the minus strand of BPTQ01000002.1, from coordinate 109,977,320 downwards.
TTATGCTTTATTTCTTCTAATAAAAAAAAACACGTATTTCAAAAATTCCTTCTTCCCTATTTATTAACCCACTCGACGCACACTTTTTCAACCCTCAACTTTTCAAATTTTCCAATTTCAAAAAATTTCCTCTCATTCAAAAACTTCATCTTCTTCTTCATTCCATCTCTTCCTTAACCAAGAAGATCCGTCATCAACATGGTTTACATCGCACTCGTGCTCATCGCCCTAACACTCATCGCACTTGTGTTCCCTATGATGAAGTTCACATACGGAGACATTTACTTTGTGTTGTTAATTTATATTGGGGTCATTTACCCAATCCTTTGTATCATCCTTAGCATTGAAATGCAATATTATTAATTATCTATTTTATCTAGGATGTTTGTGTTATTATGTGTGTTTCTTTTCTTTTGATCTATATGTGTTATATGCTTTCGTGATACATTAGAAGTCATGTATGCATGCTAAAAGAAAATGTAGGATAAAACATACTTCATGGTACAATAACCGTAAAACCTATGTTTTTATTAAAACTGGTTCTGTTACTACAGATCCACGGATCCCGGAAGTTACACTAGCCGGATCCCTTTTGAAAAGGAACCGTGGGATCCGTCCTACTGGAAAACAGTTTTCATGCAAGATTAAAAACCACTATCTTTCTAAAAGTAATAATCCACTAGAGCTTCAAAACCATGAGTTAGCTAAATACTAATTGTTAATAAAATATCTAGTAAAAACGTTAGATTATTATAGGTTGACCATAAACGTCTTCCCTTATTAACCCATCACTTCTATAGGTTCAACTATGACGCATGAATACGAGTTTGATTTTTCACTCACTAGCGTCTACACCCCGAACATTTCCCTTGAGCCCAACACACCTGGCAATCATGTCCGTGGGTTCAATAATCTCGAAAACCGTCACTTCCATGAAGGACGTATTGTAGACACCTCTCTACAATTCGAAGAAGGTATCAATACCTCCTTCCGAGCCATAGGACTAGAATGTCTTCTTGAAATTAACGAGAAGATATGTCCAAGGTTCATAATGGAATTCTTCTGTCAAGTGGAACTCGTTCGTAACGAGGATCACTCTTTATCTCTTTGGTTTTATATCAAAAACCAAAAATTCACTTTAAGCCTTGGGCATTTTGCTCACATCCTCCGAATTCCAAACCATGGACAATGTGCCTTCACCGAAGATTGGTCTCTTGACTCTCTCTTCAATTTTCGTGAAGAGAATAGCCCATATTGTTCACACATACCCTCTCCGGAAGAATTAACACGCATGATATGCAAACCTTGACCATATTACTCCAATCCAAACATAATCCATACACGGGATATCCGAGAAGAGTATAAGCCTGCTGCTCTTATTCTACGTGAAAATGTTTGGAGTCTTAGGGGAAATCGAGATATTCTTCCTGCTTGTTGTGCTCACATGTTGTACTGTTTGCTAACACAACAACCATACAATCTCGCCTACTTCTTCGCAAGGCGAATTGCAAATCTTCAAGGCTCCAAGAATAAACTCATTCCTTATGGAATGTTCTTGACACGCCTCTATCACAATGTTATGCACTTCCATCCTCAATTTCAAAGTCCGTTGTATGTACTTGTGAACAAGATGATGGAACCGCTAAACATATCTCTCATGAAGACGTTCTTCATTCATGATTCCACCAATACCCATCAATTACATAATGATCCTCCTAGTGAAGACACTCAAGGAACCTAGAATAGTCAAATAGGATCTATTCTACTCTACTTCTTTGTTATCAATGTAATCCTATCTCTTTCATGAAATAAAACATCTTACATTTGATATCCTAGTTTTAGAACTCCTTTAAACAAAACTTGGAATATAATGCACTGTCATGATCATTGCATACCTTTAGTAAAGGTTCTGTCTAGCAGATAGACGGATCCCAAATGTTGTACTAAACGGATCCCTACATCTAGGGAACCGTGGGATCCGGCAAAACAGAAAATGCAATTACAAGCATTATATGTCAAACACATCCCTTAGAACACCTCACACTAAGCTAAAGATAGTGTCTTAAGATTGATCAAGACTTTATCAAGATAGGTTGACCTTTCCTACCCTTTCCAACTCACATAGATCACATTCTAAGGCTTTGTTAGATCTATCATTTCAAACCCATCACTCTTCCGCTCTCAAAACTCACACTTCACTTTTTACTTGATTCCTCACAACTATGTTAGAAATCCTTCGATTATGACAATATTGATCATTAATCAACCTCACCTCAAAATTGATCAAAGTTGATCAAATCCTAGTTTTTCCCATCTCAAAACCATTAGGATATTTTCCAAAACACAATCCTAAGACACAACCTGATCTCTAGGATCATTTAGTTTCATTCAACTTCAATTGACATCTTTAATGTCATCCTTGGCCATCAATTGGTATTTTTTCTAGTTCCAAATCCTTCCATAAATAACAATCATTAGCTACACCAATCTTTGCCTTCAAACACTTAAGCACCCCTTCATTTAAAACACTTGGGAGAACTGAAACACTCAAGGTGATGTAGGTCTAGGATCTTAGAAACATCATTTCCACTCTTTCATAAACTGCTGAACGCCGGATCCCTAGAACTAGCCGAGACGGATCCCTCTGAGAAGGGAACCGTGGGATCCGGATGACAGTCTATGACAAATCTTGGTAAAACAATCATTTCAACTCATCTTCCTAACTCAAACACTCCATCTCATCTTAAATGAGTTCCTAGAACAGCACAACCTCTGTAGTTGACTCTTGTGCATGCTAATCATCACATTCCAATGAACCTTAGTGGCTTAAGGCTTAAATGCACTTTCCAAATCTCTTGGTTTATAAACACCTTGTTAGGATCTCCATAGTCATCACTCTCATCCTAACTTTCAGCCTTTGCAATCTCTTCAAATCATTTCATCATGAGAAAAACCCCAAGTAACAACCTTTCCACCAAAGAACCACCCATCAAAAGGGCTCGTGTTGTACACGAAATCTCTTCAACCGAATCATCTCCGGTCAAATCAACAAACCTTCATCATCTAATCAAACCAATTCCTAGAAGGTTAGTACCCACAAAATTACCTATGCCAAACACCACCATACCTCCTAGGCCAAACAATATCATCTCCACTAAACCATCTCCATTGGTTCCTAGAGCTATCTCTTTTACATCCCCACAAACATCACCTCACCTCTACAATTTAGAGGACTTACCACCTAGGCCGTCTCATCCGCTTCCGCCGACAACATTCTCCTCATTAGGAGGAACAATGATTCAAAATCAAGGTGTTGATTCAACACTTGCTCCGGCTTCCTTTTCGCCGTTTCAATCATATAATCCTATTTGGATTATAAGAAATCACCAAAGTCAACCACCCGACCTTATGGAAGTTGACACATCTTTACCACCATCATCATTCTTGATTGAACCATTCCTAAATGGACCTCCACCAATCCCTCCATCATTCGAGGCCCCTCAACCCACTTCAATTGATCCTTTGAATATAGCCACTTCATTTCATCCACCACCACTACCTAGCCATGACAAAGATTGCTATCATTGTCAACATGTTGAAAGTTTGATACATGAAGTACGAGAAGACCAACATTTCATGTTCTATCATCTCCTCGAACGTTTCGACGAGATTAAACCTAAACATAACTTGAGCTAGAGGATTATAGTGGTGTCTAAGCTTCAAGCGTTAGTTGGTCTAAGAAATTCCTAGTTATGTATTGTCTATTTTCTTATTTTTGAGTCATGTATATCATAACTCTTGTTTTATTAAATGGAATTACATGCTACTTGTTATTTCGTTGAGCATATGATTACTTTGTATTCATATCTCATTTGTGTGATAACATTACTTGTTATATCACCTTTGCTGATTTTAGTCATCAGCCAGACGGATCCCTCAGTATTGCCTAGACGGATCCCTACTAGAAGGGAACCGTGGGATCCGTGAAGTCAGAATGTTTTTCTTTATCACACTTGCAGGAATTGTGAATTATACTTGCTTTCTAACCTTTGTTTTGTAGTATTTCAATTCACTCATGAAGACTTTGACATCCTAAAGCTAGGGGGAGCTTTATGTCAAAGCAATACTTTGCAAATTACTTGCAATACTAGATTTACTTTTCATAACTTCCCATTGCAAAATTGCAATCATCTAGGGGGAGCAAACCTAGTTGCAAATGATCTAGATTAGAATTACTTTCTTGATGCCCTTACTTAGGGATGGACTCGTCAAGGGGGAGTAAGACGAGATCTATTCCCATTACTTACTCTTTATTTTTCTCTTTCACATGTTTTTCTTTAAAAACAATGTGTTGCTTTTCTTCAAACACTTTTTGTTTCGACAAAAAGGGGGAGAAGAAAGTAAAAACTACAAATTCAAATGTTTACGAATTTTAGCTTTTCCTTAAAATAATTTTATGTTTTGTCATCAACAAAAAGGGGGAGATTGTTAATACAAATAAGCCGTAAAAACGTTTATTTATATTTTACGATCTTCTATTGTTTTGTCGATAACAAAAGTAAAATCATATTAACGAAACAAATAATATACGTAAATGGTTTGAACTAATAGTTTTATAACACACTTACATTTTCACATAAAACACTATAACAAGATTAAGTGAATTTATATTTTAGATACACATGTACAACAACTAGTGTTTACATATTGGCTTAACAAGTTTAAGTAACTCTATGAGTTAGATACATATGTACAACAACTAGTGTTTACATATTGGGTTAATACATACTTATATTAAGTACACTAAAATGGGTAAAAACAAGTATATACTAAAATGGGTAAAAGTAAGTATATACTAAAAAGATGTTAGGAATTAGAAATTCCCGGTATTAAAGAGTCGGTCACCTCAAGTATATGTAATCGTTAGAAAGCTCGTAGTCGTAGTTCTTTTAAGTTAAGTAGTAATTTAGTTAAGTAACACCGTGGAGGACGGACGGGTCTTTACCCACTGTATGCCTGATCCACAGCCCAAAGTGTGGCGAGTTATGTAAGACTATAAATACTCTCTACCTTCCAAGGTAGAGAGTTGGAGCTCATAATAATATCTTTCACTTTCTCTCACTAAGTTCCCTAAACCTCTAACTTTCTCTCTCTAGAATTCCATCTATATGCTACTTTGTGTTATGGTTTGATGTGTATGTGAAAAGTTATATCTTACAATTGGTATCAAGAGCCATGGTTAGATCATATCTTGCACATCTTTGGATTTATAGTGGTTTTTAGGTGGTTTTTGAGTTTGAAAAAGTTTAGTGGTTTTTGCATCATTTGGGTGATTTCTTGTGTTAAAGTTTGAATTTTGTTGGTACTTTTATGTTTAGAATCATCACAAGTGTTTAGGTTTTCATTTGGTAAGCTTGAATCATCTTGGTTGGGTTGTTTTTGGATTGAAAAGTGATGTTTATATGGTTTTTCTTGCTAGCGACTTAGCTCACGGTTTATTTTCTTCATAGCGACTTGCTTTACAAAATTGTAGCGAGTTACAGTTTTAAACCTAGCGAGTTAGATCTAGCGAGTTAATGTATAAGTAGTGGACTCTCCACTACGAGTAGCGACTTGGTGGTAGCGACTTGGTCTGTAGCGAGTTGCTCTTTAGCGACTTGTATCTCTAGCGACTTGTGTAGCGAATTGCTGCCAAAATTTTGCTAGCGACTTGAGGGTTATCGAGTTACTACTTAGCGACTTGCTTTTTGTATAGCGACTTGGGACTCTAGTGACTTAGTTGTCTAGCGAATTAGTTGTTAGCGACTTGGTTCAAGAATTCGTAGCGACTTGGTTGATTTTTTCCCGTCAAAACTTCAAACGGCCATAACTTTTGAACCGTAACTCCGTTTTTAGCGTTCTACCCATCAAAACGACCGTGAGAACGAGGAGAATGGCACACTGAACCAACTAAAGTTCATTTGGGTCAATCTTCGAGGTCTAAATCTGCTCCGAACAGAAGTTATTGAGGTTTTTAAGTTTTTAGACCTAAATTTCTCAGGAAAAACGGGCATAAACCAATCCTAATCACAACCAAACAACATCTCTGCTAATCCTACGAACAATCTAAAGTCCTATCACACAATCGTCCTTCATTGTATCGATCCATCAGTCATCTTAACACATCATATCTTACTCTACCGACCCAGTGATCTCAGAAGTGCTTAAATTGTATGATGCTGTGGATAATAATGATAATGGATGCTACACTGAACGATTAAAGATGTTTGAATTAAACAATGAGGATGTGAGATCTTCATGTTCTGAGTACAATGAGAATGCCACGCAAATGGAATGCAGCATTGAGCCATATCAACTACTTCATCTGCACCTCATACCTATTGTCAACATACTCCACGTCTACTTCATCAACTATACCGAGTTACGACGTAAGGTAAACGCACCGTAAGAGTAACATGAGTCTTGTACTTCTAGAGTGTAGGAGTAACAAATTAAGTTTGTAGAAATTAGCAAGTCACATCGTAGGTAATAGTAATAATAGGTGTCGTAGTATGTTAAATTCGTGAAGACTCTAGTGACCCAGCCATCTCATTCTATACTACACAATTCTACTGACTACCTAGCTATGTTACTTCCTGCTAACACACTATCCTGAAATCTAACAAGCATCCTAATCGTCTCTACAACAAACCAACACTAATCCTAACCAAATACGGGCAAAAAGGACTCTTTAAATCCAGATTTTTGAATTTTTGGAGTTATTGAAGACAAGCCTCGTCTAAATCTGGAGCTTCTAACTGGGTTTACTTGAAATCAACCAAGTCACACGGTAAGAGGAGCAAGAGTGCCAGCAAAACTACCCATCTTGCGATTTTTGCCTCAATGCCAAGTTTTCAATACCGGCAAACTTCAAAACTGCCCTTTTTTAGTTGGTTCAGCGATGCTTAAGAACTT
>BPTQ01000002.1:109931040-109951939 GCA_019973895.1 Chrysanthemum seticuspe | reverse complement strand
CAGATGGTGTGATCCATCAAAGTCATTAATAGTGGAAAGGTCAATGGGCATGTGCTCACCTCTAATTGGTCCACGAACAGCATGTAGGTCACCTTCTTTCACAAAATTAGCTAGGCCTGCTGGTGTAGATCTACGTGTGTCATCCCTAGCTTCTAGGCCTACATATTTCTTAAAACCTAAAGCCACTGTAGAATTGGGAGCTTGACTGCTATAAATGAGACTAGCCAACTTATTACCATTCATCATCCACTCATTATTCCTAGCAATTTCCTCCTTAAGTTTCTCCTTAAGCTCTAGATTTTCTGACTCTACATCTGCTCTTAACTTTTCAGACCATTTTAACTCATTTGTAGCACATTCGAGATCTCTTTCTAAAACACCTATTTTCTCACCATAAGCTATTTCATTCTTTTGTAACCAAACCTTTTGTCTTTCTAGTGTTTTTAAAGCCTGTTTATAAGCTTCTACTTCCACATAGCATTCATTATATTTTGGTTCCATAATGTCATAAGCTTGTTTCAGTTCATTATAACGCTCACTACAACCAAACAAACAGTTTTGTACCTGAGAGATCCCCATCAAGGCAATCTGATCATGCCTATCCTCTGAAGTACAGCCTGCAATCAACCCAACATTATCAGGACCATCATTATCAGACTCCTCATGTAGCTTCCAGTCCACATTGCTATCAAGAGTGACCAATGCAGTTGATCCCTTTGAAGTTCCTGCATCCTTCTGATACTGCTGATAAGTAGAGTATCGTACTTCATCACCAGCTTTCCTGTCTTTGCATTCTCTAGAAAAGTGACCTATCTGTTGGCATGTGAAGCATTTAACCTTCCTTTTATCAAACCTTGCTGGATCGCGTCCTTTGAATCCAAACCGTCTGCCAGCTTTGCGCTCAAAGGTCTTGATATCCATGGAAAGCATGGCCACTTGCCATCTCAGCTTCATCTCTTCAAACTCAAGTGGGTCCACTTGATCAAAATCCTCATAAGCCAGTTCCTGCTGAGGATCATAATCAGCAAAGAAAGATCCAAGAACATCTTCCATAATTCCACTGGATCTAGGAAGAGAGCTTGATGAAGGAGCAGCATTAGATGATGATGGATATGGGCTTGGACCATAGCTAGACTTTGGAGTAGAGGCTCCAACAAATGCAGTATGACTAGCAGTAGAAGATGATCGAAAGGGGCTTCTTACATCATGTTCAAGAGCTTTAAGTTTGTTATACAGCTCATCAAAGGTCATCATGTCCAAACCACCTTTAGCTTTTAAAGCTATGCTTACATGTAGCCAGGAAGGAGGTAATGACCTCAGAAACTTAGAGTTACAGTCATCATTATCCGGCTTAGCCTGTAGCTGATTCAACTTACTTAAGATCTTGTGAAACTTATCATAGCCCTTGTGAATTCCTTCCTCTTCAGAGATCTGAAAGTCCTGAAACTGTTGTCTTAGCATCGACTTCTTCAGTCTTCTGGACTCCTCATTCCCACCGAACTTCGCCTTAATCGCTAACCAGATATCTTTGGCATCTTGCATGAAGTGAAAATCACTCAAGTGATCCTCAGGAATAGCTTGCAGAAGAATAGTTCTGACCTTTGTTTCTCTCTGAACTGCCAGCAACTCTTCAGCAGTTTTGGGAGGAACATTCATCATATTACCAGCAGCATCCGTGGTAGTCCTCTTCAAACTGTTCCCCTTCAAAATTACCTGCCATAGATTCCAATCAATGTTGGAGATCCAGTTTTGCATCTTCATAGCCCAAAGATCATATTCCTCCCTTTTAAGGTAAGGAAACTTAGCATTGCTATTAGACAGACTTAGTTGCTGCAGATGGGTGGAGTTTTGGTTGTTGGTGAGTTCAGTATCAGCATCTGAACCAGGCATGATGTTTTGTTATGGTTGTATGGGTGTTTAGAAAAAAGCTTGTCCTTAGTATCGTAGAGACTCTCACGAGGCTCTGATACCACTTGTTGAAACAGACAAAGACCTTGATAGATCTTGAGCTCGTGGATCGTTATGTATGCCTATGTAATCACAAGCACAATAAAAGACAATATCTACTACTAATGTTTATCAGCGGAATATAAACACAAGTAACAAATAACTAAGAACTTCTTGATCCTCTATGGATCTTTATATTAACTAAAACTGAGTTTTTCCAATCGGTACATAAACCTTTCTAATGTGTTCCTTTTATAGATAAGGAACCCTAAACAATATCGCTAAACCGTTTTCCAAGAAACGTATAATCATAAAACTAAATAAGATATACACAATCACTTCCTAATAAAGCTCATGTATATCCACACTAAATAAACTAAATACGGAATAGACACTTCCGCAGAAACAAACTCATCACTATTATACTTCAGTAGAATAAGTCTTCGGCTAAGTCTTCGGCAGAATCCACTTCACTTCAGTAGAAACACTTCGGCATTAAGTTCAGCATAATCAAGACTTTCACATAATTCCCAACAATCCGGGGAAACAGTAGGTTTTTCCTCTATAAATAGTGAGCCATTTCTTCATTAGATCTCAACCCCTCTCCAACATACTTTCTCCCCTGAGTTAAATCTCACTAACCATAGATCCAAGAGATCTATGTTTGTAGTTTTGTTTTTGTGTGATCTTGTAGGTTCCTCTTAAAGGGAAGATCACCACCTTTGAAGTCGAGCAAGCTCAAGTCCATGAGTTGCCAAGCTTCCTCATCATCAAGGCTATTGAAGTCCTCTTGTTGATGATCCATTTCTTTCTTCAAAGAAGCGTAGTGTTAAAGACATTAGTGAAAGATGTCTCAAGTGTCAAGACGAAGATATTAGTGAAGGGTATCTATCGTCTATAAGATAAGCACTTGTGGTAGGTGCTTAGAAGTCAAGACAAGAAGCATTAGTGAAAGGTGCTTAGAAGTGAAGACACATTAGTGAAAGGTGTCTTGTAGATCTAATCAAAGGCATTAGTGAAAAGTGCCTTAGATGTACATTCGATATGGTGTGTTTTGATGTACTAGATAGACTAGCATTAGATCCAAGGATATTGATATCCTTGATGATGTTGTAAAGGAGTAGATCTCCTTTGGGATTAGTCGTTGGTGTAGTGTGGTAGTAGTTCCTCCATTGCAATGGAACTAGGTGCTTAGCCAAGTACCTAATAAAGGGTAGGCGACGTTGTGAAGGTGTAGTTCACCTAAGGTGTGAAAGAACTCGGTGGTTAGCCTAGCACCGTATAAAGGGTAGGCGACGTTGTGTTAGATGTGGTTCGCCTTAGTGTGAAAGAACTCGGTATTTAGCTTTGTCCCGGAAAAAGGTTAAGCGACGTTGTGAAGGCTTCTCCGCCATAAGGAGATTGGTGTAGTGATTACAAACTCTCGAGTAGGTGACTCGGGGAGTGGAGTAGGGCAAGGAAGGTGTCCTTGTAGCCGAACCACTATAAATACTCGCGTTGTGGTTTTGTGCTTCTTACTCTTATCTTTTCATTACATTTCTTTATATGCTTGTTTATCAACATCCAACACACACGACCAAATAGATTGACATAAGTCGATCTAAATAGTTTAAAAGGGAGTTTTAATTGGTAAAACTATTCAACCCCCCCTTCTAGTTTTCCACACCTCAGATGCTGATTTGGATCTTCGGAACGAAGTCCATGGAATGCACATCCGTTTTGCACCAAACGGATGGTTTCGGATCGCAGGGCCGTAGTTTGGGCTTGGTCGGGAAGCTCAATGGTGTTCCTATAGCCTAGGTGGCTTGGTCTTGAGTATTCACCAAGAGTACGGGCTCTTGGCGGGTCATTTGGTGGTGGGTTGATGAGTGGTGGTTGGTTATCACCTTCCATGATGAAAAGTGATGGGTTTACGAACAAAGGTCACGAAGAAAGGGGATAGACTAAAAGAAAGCTAAAAATGATAAAAAAGTTTACTTGATAGGAATCAAGCAAAGAAACCTAAACGAGGTGGACTACTAACTAGCTATTCTATTCCCCGGCAGCGCCGCCAAAAACTTGATACGCTTACGCAGCGCGTTCGGGGTCAAAGGAATTTCCTTTTCGTCGAGCAAGTTTTTCAACACCCTAGGCAGTGAACCTAATCGTTGTAGTGTAGTATTAGGGTAAGCCACGGGTATTGATATCGTTCTCTAGGGGAATAGGAATGCTAGTGAGAAGTTACTACGCTAAAGTTAAGGTTGAGGAAGATTATTTTTATCTTTTTTATGTTTTTTTCGGAAATTGAAAGGTACGAATCTTGGGTATTGGATTTGGGGGGTTGGTATTTCTACCGATTACTCTACTATTATCTAATTATCTAAACTAAGGTGGTGGTAGTCTATGTCTAATTAATGTGTGCTCGTATGATAGTTTAAAGATGTGTTTACTTAGGTTTTACTACTCCTTAATTATCTCCTATTGATGGTTGAGTTGTCACGTCTTTATTCTTAGTTGCGTTGTGTGTCTAAAGTTGTAGGGTATGCGTTTCTCCCTAACTCTTTGAACTTACCAAAGGGTCTCGTCTACAAAACCCACTAGGGATAATAAACTCTTACTCTAAGGCACTCTTTGGATGGTTTAGCTTACAACTACTCAGGTAATTATATTCTAAGGTTCACAAAGATGAATCAAGCATTAAGTACACAACAAATGACCTATCGCATTACTAGATCATTAATCAACTAAGATAAGAAACAACCAATCAATATTCAATAATTAAGTTTCATACTCCCTAAGCAAACACACAAATAAATTAGCCGGACATGGAGAACATGCAAGCATACACACAAATAATCAAAGACATAATTGAATTGATGAAGTAAATACTTATCTTGATGTGAGATAGGGTTTGGAACCCTAAAATACTGTACAAGACACCCTTGGTTCGGTTTTAGGTTTTTACTCCACAAAAAGACTCTCTTAAAACTGAAAAATTCGGATTCTATATATAATATTACATATGCGACGGCGTCACCTTATGTTTTGTGACGCCGTCGTGTCGCCGTCATTAGGGTTTCGTCTTGGCCACGTTAACCTTTCAACGGCGTCACCTTATGTCTGTGACGCCGTCCTCTTCAGCTTCTGACGTCGTCTGGGTCGCATCTAGGCCGTCTGAGTAGCGACAGCCTACTCTTTTAAAGCCCGGCGTCGTCTCTTGAAAATAGGGTTTTTGGCTTCTGTATCGTCACAAAAATCCTCCGATGGCGTCGCAGATAAGCAGTGACGCCGTCGCCTTCTGTTTTCAGCAGCTTTGAGTGTCTGGATTCTGACTTTGGCCATTTTCTTCGTATATTCGCGCCTTTTCATCCAAATAAGTGCCATTCCAGCATTTTGCCTTCAAGAGACCTAAAAAGTGAAAAGGAACGATATTAAGCAATAACGGATACAAAAGTGATCAAATAAGGTCTTAAACGACCCCTCAAAATGGTACCTTTTAAAACCTTATCAGATATACTCACAAGTTTCTTCTCGACACTGTTCCTAGCGTGACAAAGGAGATGTTCACCAGACAGCTCTGTCCAAATCTCATGAAATTGGTCAAGCAAACAATGCAATCCACCCCGGTAACAATGACGATCAATCCAATTGAGCCTCCAGTTCTCTCTGATGCAGAGTTGATTTCCAAGCTGGTGCTATAAATGTCTCAACGATCTGCAACTTAAACCTCTGATGAAAGTAAACTATTTGATGCATTACTGGAATATCAACTCAAGACTTCATGCAAGGAGCAAGCTGAAAGGCCTAAGCGTCCAAGAGACGATGATGATAAGGATAAGGACAAAGATAAGAAGCCTAAACATCCAAAGAAGTCTGGTGAACCCTCCTCTATGCTACCACCATCCCAAAGGACTCCAACTGACACACGATCCCCTCCACATTCTTCTGCTGATAAACCTCAGGACTCTGAGTTACCACCCTCCACAGAGAAAACCGGTGAACATTTTGAATACACTGGTGGTGACGATGAGGAAGTCCCTGAGCCCCAAAAACAACCCACCTCTCCCGATACAACAAAGAAACCAGCATCCTCATCTAGGCCAAAGAAGAAGAAGAAGACGACTAAGGCTGATGTCGTCTCATGGCTAGACGAAGATAACACCGAATATGATTGGTTTTCCACACTTGTTGATGCTACTCCCTCCCTACCTGAAGGTCAAGATATGGTAGAAGGTCGAACATTGGAGCATGCTAAATTTCTTCAAGAAAAGTTTCAGGTGAAGAAGATGACCAAGTCAGAGTTAAAACGCATCAAGAATGAAGCTTTTCAATTGCTCAAAGACAGCTAGGAAAGTGCTATCAAAGTTGAATACCATCTTGAAAACATAGCATGAGCCATGTCTAACAACATTGATTGGCTCAACCCTTAAGCAAACATTGACTTCACCAGAAAAGACAAGGCTCCATATTACACCGACTGGACCAGACCTCTCCCAACGATTGGCCAACCAGATCAACCAAAGATTCCATTTCACTACTTCTTCAACAAAGACCTGGAATTTCTTCTACATGGTAGCGATCTGTCAATGAAATATGCTACATCACTCACACTTCTGTTCCCGGCAGCCATATATTCCAACTGCATAGCCATCGAAGAAAAGGCTTCTCACATGTTTGCTAACAGTGTAGAGATGTATGGGATTCACCATTGGCCTGAACGCCGAAGAATCTTCTATAAAAGCTGCCAGGTTCAAAAGTCTACACATGAAGTGTTTAGTGATAAAGGGATCGTTGCTGTTAAGCATGTAACTCTCGCCTCTAAATGGGACTACACATTTCTCAATACAATCGTGGTCAAAAGACAAGACGAAGAGGACTATGTTTTCTGTGAAGCAGACTTTCAGAATTTGTCTCTCAACGACATTGAAGATCTGTATCTTGCCAAGGTACAAGGAAGAATGAGACAATTCTCGACTGAAATCCAACGTGAATACATCAAGTCCGTGCTCATCTTCATCAGAAGTATAGTGATCCAGGAACGTGTAGAAGACTTGCAACTTGCCGTGGAATCGTATCAGACACGTGTCAACTTCACCAGACCTCAGCTAGACCTTCCTGACATGAACCACCTTCCTCAATACACTCTCATCAGCAAACCTTTTGGCGTAGTCTACCGCAGTGAACTACACCGCAACTGCTTGATGGCGTGTAACGAGCTTCATAAGTTTGGGGATCATACACTGAAGAAAGTCAGGGATGGGTTAGCTTATCGGTTAAAGGAGATACATGAAGGCATAGGGTCGAAGAAGAGATGGAATTCGAAGGAGAAAAGGGATGTTAAGAGGATCATCACTCGCATCGATGAAAGGTTGTACAGAAGGGACCAGTTCAGAACTTTGGAGAGCTTCGTAGGTGGTCATCCCAGGATTACTCTCACAGGCTATCAACGCCCAGTTCGCATTCATGGAGATATTGCTGGACTACCTGAATCCCCTGGCACCCCTTAAGCTGTTTCATTTTTCAATATTGATTTGGATGTGTGATTGTTATTATTAATATGGCTTGTGCACACATAACAGTGTACAACCCGTTCTTGTAATGAAAGGACCCTGTGGTACGCTTCAGTGCCACAATCCTTATAAAAGGAGCGAAAGCTTCTTACTTTTGAGTAAAACTTATCAAACCTTTCATTTTTTAAAAGGTTTTGCTCAAAAGAACAAGTACTTCCCCTTATGATTTTCAAAACCTCAAAAGTTTATATCACTTGTTGAGGGGGAGTATTTGATTAAAAATTTTGTTCACAAATTATTCTTCGTGATAATCTTCCCACAAAACTCGAAATGGTCATATTCGATATCAAAATTTCATCAAAAATAACATTTATATGCCATTTTTGAGGGGGAGAAAAATTATGTGATAAGAAATATGTTGTGAAATTGCAAATGAATCATTATGCTATAGACTTAACCAATGAATTGACGAGATCTTAAATGTTAATAACTCGAAAAGACTTGTCCGGGACGGGTAATAATTTCAAGCTAGTTCGCTAGTAATGTAAACGTGTCTCGCAAAGGACTTGTCCGAGTAGAATGTACCATTCGAGAAACTCTTGGTAGACATGAACTTTGACGGGTTTGACAACCTTTCGAGGCTTGTCCACACCTTCAAGGTAGTTATTAGAGCTAGTTGTCACCTAAAAGCTGACAATGTAACTCTTTAACTATGCAACGTAACCGTGTCTCGCGGGGGATTGTCTATCGTGAGTCGATCAATTCAAAAAGTGCGCGCTCCTCTCTCACCATGCAAGTTTCTGTCAAAACACTTAAGTATGTGTGGAGGGGGAGTATTTATGCAAAATAAAACTCTCGAAGTGTTTCAAAATGTTTCTTATTCATAAACACTTTGAGAAATTTTCAAGAAATTGGTTTTATGGCAACATAGGTTAGTCATGGAGTTATAAGATGACTAAGGTTAGGAATAACCGTCCTATGATCTGCCAGAGCCGGAGGGATCTACCCAAGGACACCACCAATAGTTAGAATTAGAAGTCCTTAGGTATGATTATAAAAAGGAGAAAATGAGAATCGGAGAAAGAAGGAGTTGAAGAATTCAAAAGAAAAGCAAAGAAAAGGGTGAAAAGAAATAGCCCTCCAGATTATTCAACATTAGGGCAGACATCGGGTTCAATTCATATGCTACTGGTTGTCACTTGATGACACCGGTATTGAAGATCAAAGTCGTCATGGACCCAGTGACGCATGCACTAAACCTTCTTAGCCACTCAAGTTTCTCTCAACAGAAGCTTTTTTCATTCTCACAGGGAACCCTACGTAAACTATCGGCTTTCTCTTAGAGATTGCTGGTATTGAAGAAGGAGAACTTCTCCCTAGTCTCTGCTCAGGAAAACCAAAGCGCACTATTGAGTCTAGAGCCACAAGATTCATCAAAAGATCTCATAGGTACACTTGACATTTTATCACTTGTCGTTCAACAATAAGAACGCAAGTCATACATTATCGTGTCCTTCACAGATCTTAGCAATCTGTCGAGAACATTTATGAGAGGTTCACAATTGTGATCCTCAGTGATTGAATGGAAACTCCTGCCAGGGTCAACATCAAACAGCCCTGACAGCAGGTCACTTCGGTAACTCCCCGTGGATTACGCTTAGTGTGTCTCAAACGGTCTACAGTCGTGAGGTGATGCTTCGGTGTACCTTAGCGACTCATCTGAACTGTAGGTGTACTTCGGTACATCGCGTTATCTCACTTGTGGGACTCCAGTTCAGGAACGGCCTTTGTGAGAATTAGAGATGTATTTTCACACTATGTTGTTAACACCCTCGAAATTCAAACTTGTAAGTGTCGGAATCCGCTTATCACTAACTGATGTTTTTATTTCTTCTTCTTATGGAAGCTCTAGAGTGGACTGACCGTGCAGATTCTTCACATGCTCATACCAACAACATCACTAATGGAAGTTCTCTCAAAAGGCAACAAAAAGTCAGAATGATTCTTCGTCAAGTCAAAGAATCTACAAAGTTTAAGACTAAGAGAACTACATCAGTACTGAAATCCAACGTTAAAGAGCGTGTGAGCATGTTGGAGAAAGACGTGGAGACACTGGAGCAACAAAGCATACCTGATGCAGACTACAACAACATACTATCACTATCATCACAAAGAACAAAGATCAAAGAACAAAGAAAAAGACGAAGTCAAAGCAGAACTTTTCAAAGGAAACAATTTCTCTACACTGGGGAGATTGTTCGAATCAAGGTACTTCTTCTCACAAGAAAGAAGAATGTCAGAAGACGTCAAAGCTACTATTACATCAACACCTTCAACGTTTATATTATCAATCACTAACACTTAGGGGGAGATTGTTGGAATCACTCCTAAACTAGATTTCAAGTGTTAGTAATTAATATGTAATAGTTAGCTTAATATGGCTTTTATGTTAGTTATCATGCCAAGGCTTATGTAGAAAGCCCATGAGCCTTGGCCCAAGCCCATAAAGGAAAGGAAGGGAACTTGCATGTTGCCCTAGTTCCTTCCTATAAATAATGCTTGTAAACCCTCACTTGAGGGTTGGTTGTTCAATTCACTCATTCACTCTTACGCATAACCTTTCATATTATCATACGTGTGTGGGTGTGTGTTTGTTCATCCGATCTCTTCTTCTCTATTTCTTTTACTGATGCTTGTGTTATGAATATAGGAACCTAACATCTAGGAGCAGCAGACTAAAGCCTAAGAGCAATAAAAGGAACAATATAGTCTCGCCTGCCTCTAAGAGTAGTAGCTTGAATAATGAGAAGAAAGTAGAAGAACACCCTAGGAATTTACCGCTTTGTAACAAGAAAGACATTTCATCTGAATGTAATGAACCTATGAAACTTGCGATGTTTAATGAATGTGTTGAATCTGTTTGTGTAACATGCAAGACATCTTTAATTAATGTTCAAGATGATTGTGTTTCTAAGAATGTGAATGATAATCCTATTCAGAAGAACGTTCCAAAAAGAACTTATGCTAAACCAATAGGATGTCTAGTTGCAAGATTTAGGTCTTACACTACTAATAGGAAGCATACTGTTTACTTTAGGGATGATATTTGGAAACCAACGGGTAGAATATTCTCACTCCAGAATGGTAGAATGAGTGTTGAACCAGTATACAGAGTAGAAAACTTCTATGAGTGTGATCAGGATTTTACCTCTAATCTTAAGGAACCAAAATCAAAATGGTTTCCAAAAACTTCTTCTTCTGTGTTTGGCAGGTTATCGAAATATGTCTTTGGATCGTTGACTCGGGTTGCTCCCAGCACATGACCAGGAATTTGAAGCTGCTGATCAATTACGTCTGGAAATTCATGGGAACCGTACTCTTTGGAAATGATCATGTAGCAGCTATCATGGGTTATGGAGATCTATCTTTTGGAAATTATTTGATCACTCGGGTTTACTATGTTGAAGGGTTGGGACACAATTTGTTTTCAGTCGAGCAGTTCTGTGATGCAGGTTTAGAGGTTGCATTTAGGAGAAATTCTTGCTTCGTTAGAAACTTGGATGGCATTGATCTCCTCACTGGGAATCGTGACACAAACTTGTATGCTATCGACATTAACTAAATGGCCTCTTCATCACCATTATGTCTTATGACACGAGCATCTGGAACAAAGTCCTGGTTGTGACATAGAAGGCAATCCCATCTCAATTTCGACACTATCAACAAACTTGCCAAAGACAGCATCGTCAACGGACTTCCAAAGTTCAAATACACCAAGGATCACCTACGACCATCATGCGAACAAGGAAAAAGCAAAAGAGCATCATATAAACCCAAATCCGTACCTAGTTCGGAAGCAAAGTTGCATATGTTGCACATGGACTTATGTGGCCCAATGAGAGTTGAAAGCATTAACGGGAAAAAGTATATTCTTGTTATCATCGATGACTATTCAAGATATACATGGGTTAAGTTTCTAAGGTCAAAAGACGAAGCACCAGGCATCATCATAACCTTTCTGAAGCGCATTCAAGTACTTCTTCAAGCTCCAGTAAGGATTGTTAGAACAGACAATGGCATAGAATTCACAAATCAGGAGTTAAGAACTTATTTTGAAGATGTTGGAATCACACATCAGACATCAGTTGTTAGAACTCCAAAAAAAAATAGGGTAGTTGAAAGAAGAAATCGTACTCTTGTGGAAGCTACTCGCACAATGCTAATCTATTCTAGTGCACTGTTATTTTTATGGGCTGATGCTGTTGCCACTGCTTGTTTCACTCAGAACCGATCCCTCATCCATTCGAGATTCAATAAAACCCCATATGAACTTGTTAACAACAGAAAACCTGATATATCTTACCTTCACGTGTTTGGCGCTCTGTGCTATCCAACAAATGACAGAGAAGATCTAGGAAAACTGAAAGCTAAAGGTGATATTGGAATCTTCATTGGATACTCAGATAACTCGAGGGCATTCAGGGTGTATAACAAAAGAACTAGGAAGATAATGGAGACGATGAATGTGAATTTTAATGAACTTTCACAAATGGCTTCTGAGAGACTCGCTCTAGAACCCGAGCTTAATCTGATGGCTTCTAATCAAAACAGATTAGAACCTGAACCAAACCAGCAGACTTCTGGACACATCAGTTCAGGACTCATACAACAAAGAGCTCCATCAAATTTTGCTGACACACCTCATGAACAAGAATGGGAGAATTTCTTCGAGTTAATGTTCGATGAATACTATGGTGGAACTTCGAAAAATGCATCAAACCATCATTCCGCTGCACCCGCTCAAAATCATCCACCACCACCAACAGAAGATGTATCTACCACGGTCAAAACCAATGCACCAACTCCATGAACGTCATCTACATTGACTTCTGCAAATCCTATTCTTGAAACAGTTCTACCAGCAGTTAATGAGCAAAACCAAAACATATCATTTCAAGAAGAACCTTCCCTAAACCAGAACGATGCAACGTTAGATGAAGACTTATTTGAAAACCCGTTTGCTACGGAATCAGCTGAATCATCTTCAAGCTTACGAGAACCATCTAAATCGCATACGTTTTACCAACTGTATCCTTCTACTCTGAAGTGGACAAAAGACCATCCAATTGAACAAGTTATTGGTGAACCTTCAAGGCCAATTCAGATGAGACGCCAACTTGCCACAGACTGCGACTTGTGCATTTACCTTTGCTCAATTAGCAATATAGAGCCGAAGAACATTCGAGAGGCAATGGCAGAACCCGCATGGATAGAAGCAATGCAGGAGGAACTTCTCCAATATCGTCTACATGACTCATGGAATCTAGTTCCAAGACCAATTGATATTCGTGTCATTGATCTCAAATGGTTATGGAAGAACAAAAAGGATGAAGAGATGACTGTCATTCACAACAAAGCTCGTCTTGTGGCCAAAGGATATAGACAGGAAGAAGGAATTGATTTTGAAGAGTCATTCGCGCCGGTAGCCAAACTGAAAGCAGTCAGGATTTTATTAGCCTATGCAGCTCACAAAAACATCACGGTTTATCAGATGGACATAAAGACTACTTTCTTGGATGGAACTCTGAAAGAAGAAGTGTATGTGAGTCAGCCAGAAGGCTTCATAGACATGGAACATCCAGACTACGTCTACAACTTCAAAAAGGCAATCTATGGTTTGAAACAAGCTTCGAGAGCATGGTATGACGAACTGACTTCTTTCCTGATCAAAAACAATTCCACCAAAGGAACGGTTGATCCTACCTTGTTTACACGAAAATACAACAATGACATTTTGATTGTTCATATTTACGTGGACGACATCATCTTTGGGTCCACTAATCCGAATCTTTCAAAACATTTTGAAAATCTCATGAAAAGCAAATTTGAGATGTCCATGATGGGGGAACTAAAAAATTTTCTTGATTTACAAATACATCAATACCCTCTTGGAATTTTCATCAATCAATCTAAATATACAATTGAGATTTTGGAAAAACATGGTATGGACAATTGTGATTCGGTTGGCACACGAATGGTAACTTCACCAAAAATTGGAGCTGATTTATTTGGAAAACCTATCGATCCGAAGAAATATCGGAGCATGATTGGTTCTCTCATGTACCTCACTGCTAGTCGACCCGATATTCATTTTGCTGTTTGCTTATTAGCACGGTTTCAGGCAAAGCCTACCGAACTGCACCTCAAAGAGGTTAAACGGATCTTTCGATACCTAAAGACATCCATTCCCATGGGACTTTGGTATCCGAAGGAATCCGGATTTGATCTAATAGCCTTTTCAGATGCGTACCACGCAGGTGATCAAGTTACAGCAAAAGTACATCAAGGGGAGCACAATTTTTGGGAGAAAAGTTAGTAAGCTGGTCTTCAAAGAAACAAGATTGTACTGCACTTTCAACCGCTGAAGCTGAGTATGTATCTCTATCTGCGTGTTGTGCTCAAGTTCTAAGGATGAGGACACAACTCGCAGATTATGGCTTTACTTTCGATAAAATACCTATGTATTGTGACTCGAAAAGTGCCATAGCCATATCATGCAATCCTGTTCATCACTCAAAGACCAAGCATGTCAGAGTCCGCTATCACTTCATCAAAGAGCACGTAGAAGAGGGTACTGTTGAATTATTTTTTGTGAAGACAGATTACCAACTCGCCGATCTATTTACTAAGGCCCTTCCTAAAGAAAGGTTTAACGATTTAGTTCGACGAATTGTAATGCGAAGCCTAACCCCTGAGGAGTTAGAACGTCTTCTCGAATCTTCTTGAAAATGATTTTCCAAAAAGCTTCGCTGTAAATATTTTTTAAAAACAAAATACAAAATTTTAAAAACCAACAAAAGCAAAATATAAAAATATAAAACTTTCAAAAAATACAAAAACAATATAAAATCAATAATCCAAAAAATATTCTTCTCACGACATGTCTCTAGTATAATCGATATCATGTATGTTTCTAGAAATGTCATTCAACAATGATACGGACATGTACAGATGCTTGAGCGAGAGTTCTTTAAATGTTTTCTAAAACATTTCGTTTCTCAAAATTTCTTCAAAAATGGCTTTCGTATACTTTAGTACGAAACCCGTACCAAAAATGATGACTTTTGATTATTTTCAAATCAAAACTCGTGTTTTTAAAGAAATAATCTAGTGTACGCTTCAGTGCACTAAATTTAAAACTGGTGAGAAATCATCATCATCTTGAGCACCTTTTCAAGATTGTTCAAAAGATTTTTCAAAATATTTTGTGCTCAAGATAACTCCCTCCAAAACCCTTTAAATAGATTATGCTTTATTAAAGGGGGAGTATAAGACAAAAATGTTCCGATTTCATGCTTAATTCAAATCCGTTTGTCTCCCTAAAAGTTTCTAAAAATGATGTTTAATCCGTTGATATCAAAAATATCACGAATATGCTATTTTTGAGGGGGAAATGACGTGATTAAAATGTGATCAAAAATGTTTAATGATCGGTGTTTGAATCTCAAAAGAGCTCGACCCAAACAGAACCAATGAATTGACGATAAATCAAAGTCAGTAAATGTACCATTTCGAGAAACTCGTGATAGACATGCACTTTCATGGGTCTAACCTTCTTTTCAAGGAGAGTTTACAACTTCAAGCTAGTTATTAGAGCTAGTTGTCACCTAAAAACTGACAATGGAAGTCTTTAACTATGCAACGTAACCGTGTCTCGTGGGGAATTGTCTATCATGAGTTGATCAATTCAAAAAGTGCGAACTCTACCCTCACTGTGTAGATTTAAGTTAAAACAATATAAGCACATGTGAAGGGGGAGTATTTCTGAAAATTCAAAACTCTCAAGGTGTTAACAAAATGTATTTGATAATCATAAACACTTTGAGAGATTTTCAAGAAAAAGGTTTTATGGCAACATAGGATAGTCATGGAGTTATAAGGTGACTAAGGATAGGAAATCCGTCCTATGATCCGCCAGAGCCGGAGGGATCTACCCAAGCACAATACCCATAGTTAGTATTAGAAGTCCTTAGGGATGATTGAAAAAAGGAGTAATGTGAGAAAGGAGAAAGAAGGGGTTGAAGAATTAAAAAGAAATGTAATGAAAAAGGGTGAAAAGAAATAGCCCTCCATAATCAACCTTAGGGCAGAAACCGGGTTCAATTCATGTGCTACTGGTTGTCACAAAGATGACACCGGTATTGAAGACAAAGACGTCATGGACCCAGTGACGCACTGCACCTAACCTTCTAGCCACTCAATTCCTCTTAAAAGGATTTGTTTCATTCTCACTAGGATTTGTTGGTATTGAAGAAGGAGACCCTCTCCCTAGTCTCCGCTCAGGAAAACCAATGTGCACTAATCGAGTCTAGAGCCACGAGATTCATCAAAAGATCTCTTAGGAACACTAAACATCTCATCATTTGTTGTTCAACAATAAGGACACAAGTGATATATTCTAGAGTCCTACGCAGATCTTAGCAATCTGCCGAGAACATTTATGAGGGGATTCACAATTGTGACCCTCAGTGATTGAATGGAAATTCCTGCCAGGGTCAACATCAAGCAGCCCTGACAGCAGGTCACTTCGGTAATTCTTTATAGGTTACTCTTAGTGTGTCTCAAACGGTCTACAGTCATGGAGTGATGCTTCGGTGTACTTCAGCGACTCACCTGAATTGTAGATATACTTCGGTATATCGTGTTAGCCTTCTTGAGGGCCTCCAGTTTAGGAACAGCCTTTGTAAGAATTAGATATGTGTTTTCACACTACGCTGTTAACACCCTCAACATTCGAACTTGTAAGTGCTAGAAATCCTGCTAAGGAGATTCCTTTCACGAATCGAATCCTGAAAATGTGGGTCGTTACATGAATCTTCAAAGTAATGCCAACTGTCCCTTATGGGATTAGGACGGCTGATTCGCCCGACCAAGGTGAATGGAATCAAGACATTCATCAGTATAACAATCGTAGTGGTCAATTCTTTATGAAAAGTCCACATTGATCGATTGGTATTTTTCACTAACATAAACATGCAGGTACTGATGATTGTTCCTTGGAGGAAAGACCGCACCATCTTTCCATGCTCATACCAACATCACAACACATGAAAGTTCTCATCAAAATCAAAGGCAACACAAATTTAAAGATGATTCTTCGTCAATGTCAAAGAATCTACAAAGTTTAAAGACTCGAGAACTTCATTATTGGAACTTCAAAGTCAAAAAGAAGTGTGAGCATGGTGGAGAAAGACGTGGAGACACCTATACCAAAGAAGTTGACGAAAGGCAGACAACTCCATTAACTGATCACCAAGCATGAAGGAACGAAAATCAAGACTATTCAATATCGACACACAAAGTTCAAGCTCAAGGAGATTAAAGATCTTATCCAGTGGAGCATCTTCTGAATGACCACCCCTTAGGGGGAGATTGTTAGCCTTAAGAATATGTGTTAGAAAGTGATGGTCATTCACGTTTAGGAACTTTGTAATGTGTGTTCGATATTGTATTAGAATAGTCAATGGGCTCGTGGATTGGGCCAATCTAACCGATTATTAGTTATGTTATGTCTTAATGTAAGCCCAATCCACAAACCAATCAAAGCCCATCCAAAGCCCATAAGGCTTTTATGTAATAAGTATAAAAGGCACACACCTAGTCATTTGGTGTGTGTGCTTGAGTGTGTAATGTGTGTTTTTCATGGAATAAACATCTTCATGTTTCATCTTTCTCTCTTGTACTAAACGTCCCATATACATACTTAAGTCACCATTTCCTTGCTTCATATTAGTGTTATTGTGATAGAGTTGATATATCTAAGGTCCTACAGATTACAAACCCACTGTTCAACCTCAAAGGAGGGTTAACCCTAATATCAAAGAGGTAGTGAAAAAGGAGGTCGTCAAGCTTCTCGATGCTGGTCTAATCTACCCCATTTCGGACAGCCCTTGGGTCAGCCCAGTCCAAGTGGTTCCAAAAAAGGGAGGAATGATGGTTGTGAAGAATGAGAAGGGTGACTTAGTGCCGCAAAGAATGGTCACTGGTTGGCGTATCTGTATTGACTACAGGAAATTAAATGATGACACACTGAAAGATCATTTTCCTCTACCATTCATCGATCAAATGCTCGAAAGGTTAGCCGGGCATGAGTATTATTGCTTTCTTGATGGTTTCTCAGGATACTTCCAAATCCCCATTGCTCCTGAAGATCAAGAAAAAACTACGTGTACATGCCCCTACGGGACTTTTGCTTATAACTGAATGCCCTTCGGGTTATGCAACGCCCCCGCTACCTTTCAAAGATGTATGATGGCCATATTCCATGAATTTATTGAAGATAGCATGGAAGTCTTCATGGATGATTGATGCAGGTTTTACTAACCAGGTTTTCATATTTATAATGTCTCGTTATACCTATGGTATACCCTAATGAACTAACGGGCAGTGTACCCGGTCGTGTGTAGTGTAGTATTCGGTAAAACCGAGGTCGTCCCAAGAGCTATGTGTGTTGGATTAATACTAAGTCTAGGTGTCACAGATTTTAAGATGGTTTTGATATCGATTTAACTAATAAACTACTAACGCAAATAAAGGCAAAGATGTGATCAATAGATGAGAGTGGTGCTAACTAGTTATTCATCCTAGCTAGTAATGTTTAAGTCTAATTACTTCCAATTACTTCAGGTGGGGTCAAAGTTGAGAGGACAGCATTTGGTCAGTTCGCCCTAACCTATCAGCAAAGATGCCACCACTGGAGAAGTCAGGTGTCCCCTCATAATTCCAGTTGTTCGAGGTCCACTAAGCCGAGTCATTAAGTTCCGCTACATGCTAGACTTATAATAGTGAGTGCCCGGGCGCTAGCATCTTAGACACTCACCCCGTAATTCTTAAGTTCATCAAAATAGTAGGTGATCAGTTGGTCAAATCGCACAAGTAGAAAGGGTCGTCAGTTGGTCATATCTTACCCTTCCCGTCTCAGTCTACTCACTTAGGGTCATTTGGTCATATATCCTAAGCAATTAGCCTCTACCGCCATTCAAAACTACCGAAACAAGGGTAGCTACCAATAAACTATGCATGCATACACTTAGAAATAACTATACGGAAGTAATATAAACGCAAACAAAACAATTAAGGAATCATAACTAGGCCAGCACCAAGAGGTGCTTAACCGCTCATATTAACCATACAAATCAATTCAATGTTTGTGACATATTGGATTTCACATACACATCATAACACAAACATAAGTAGGCGTATACTATTGTTTTAGAGAGAGAAAGTTAGAGGTTTGGGAACTTTAGTGAGAGAAAGAAAAATCTTATTATGAGCTCCAACTCTCTACCTTGGGGGGTAGAGAGTATTTATAGTTCTTACATAAAACGCCACCTACGGGCTGTGGATCAGGCATACAGTGGGTAAAGACCCGTCCGTCCTCCACGGTGTTACTTAACTAAATACTACTTAACTTGTAATAATCTATGACTACGAGCTTTCTAATGAATACATATACTTGAGGTGACCGACTCTTTAATAACTGGATTTACTAAATCCTAACAATCTCCCCCTAAGGGAGGTCACCTCAAACACACATTAAAAATTACATTGAATACAAACAGATATTACATTATAAATTATTCTTGCATTCTTGATGTAGGACTTTGCTCTGAAGCTTGTAGTCATCGATTCTTCATAATTGCATGTTTGGTTAATCCAAGTGGAGGTCTTTAACTGATCCACGTGATACTGAGTTTTGAGCCAGCTTTGAGATCATCAGCAATCATAAATATCTTACTCATCCATTGTGGTGTTGGTATTATGTGATGTTGTGACTTTTGGACCGACATGCTCACATTTTGGATCATAATTTCTTCTCATCAGAGTAGCGGAAGCTTTCGTTGATTCATGATATAGGCAGCAGCGTATCAGAAGCATGGAGTGAGAATATCAGAGTCATTGATGCACTAATCATGATTTCTTTTGAAATGAATGTGATGTGTGAGCATGCGGCTATGGATTGACCGCTTCATTCTGATCAGCTGCAAACGTCGGGCGTACCTGCATACAATAGTTAGCAATAAAGTTCACGAAAGCGTCTTTGATCACTTTCGTTGAATTGAGGTACACGGCCCACGGTTCCCCGTTGATCAGTACAAGTACTGCCTGTGATCAGGTAAAATTCCGAAGAATTTCCTTGACAGGGTTTCGCAGCTGCTCTAGATGTTCTCAAACCGGAACGTCTCAAAGAAGACAAAACGGAGTGAGTGTACCAGCGAATTGAGATTCACTGATTGATAAAAAGAGATTTGAAAAACAATCGTGTATCGCTCAATAGAAATTGTTTTTGCAATACAACGAAGGTTTTAATGAAAATCAATTATCAATCATAAACACCTTTTATTTTGAAATATTTGTACACAGTCTATGTGCCAAAGAAAAGAGTTTTAAGCACAATGACCGGTTTTTCAAAGGTATCCGTCAATCCATAACCTGAACCAGGATTGATTCAAAAGATTGAATCGCCCCATTGTTTCTGTTCAGTTGTCACATGGTTGATCTATTGGATAGATCTCACATGCCACCCACCAGGAGCTTGTTAGATGTTGGCTCCAGAAGGCTTTCCATCTTCATTGTGAATATGTTTGCATATCACTCAGATGTTCTGGCAATACCACAAGGATAATGCGTAGGACTCATAAGATGTAATCTCTCTTTCCACATTGTGTGAAACAGAGAGTCTTCATTGAAAGTGTCTGATAACGTCTAAAATGAACATGTTTTTAGTAGCGTTATTGTCAGTTTTATGCATGATATTCGGCTATATTTACTCATAACTGTTGCAAAAGTGCAAAGATGCGTCTTGTGTATGTATATGTAGCCAGGTATTGCGAATATTGAAGAAATGAAGTTTTTATGCACATTTGGAAGCGTCTAAAGGAAGGAAGTTGAGATTGGAAGTAGTACTTAGTTGCTTTCGAAGGCGATGAGACTACTCTTCTTTAATACTAGGTTTTACACTCGTACAGCCAGGTTTTCAGTGTTGTAGTGTATTATGGTTGTGGTGTTACCTACTCATTCTATAAATACTAACGACTACTAGAGTTTCGACCGAGTTTTGAGTCATAGTGCACCTAGTCAATTTCTGGAGGTGAACCTAATTGGTTTGTACGTTAATACTTCTTAGCTACTGATGTTCGAAGTCTCGTTTCAGGATGTAGTTCTTACGTTCTTATTAAATATTACATTATAGACAAACATAAGTTACATTAAAAATTACACACAAACTCCACTGGAGGGAATCCCCCTCTAACAATCCTAAATCATTTAGGTCAATAATTTCTCAGCCAGTGGAGTTCATATACATAAGTAATCTTTCGAGCATCAGTATCTAATAATGTTCAATTCATCATAAATCAATTCATTGTGGCACCTCCTGCCTGCCCAGAAATGGGTGACATACG
>BPTQ01000002.1:109854262-109922686 GCA_019973895.1 Chrysanthemum seticuspe | reverse complement strand
ACCTGCAAAAGGTCATTGATGGTTCGAAAACCCAACTTTATTTACCCATTCATACCAGTTAAGCAAGTGCTTTGGCTATTTAAAGGACCTAGTACTTGTATACTAAGTGTGACACAACAAATAGAGTATTAGTTTACACCAAAACTCATACTTACCCATTTATTTCAACCCAAAAGCTTGGTAGTTACTGGAAAACGTCCAGAAGCAAGGAAGGAACCATTCTTGTCCATTGTTTCGGTAGTTTGGAGTTGTGCGGTGATCCTAGGTGATTGGAGGCGCGTGGTTGCTACATTCCACGATTTCTAATTCTTGTAATCACAAAAGATTAGGTATTCTATGAACTTTGTTATGGAAATCTATTCTCTTGAATTGTTTGAATTACTTTGTTATGACTTGTGTTTAGATATGATTGTTTTCATGGAGTAGTTTGTGTTATACTTGTGTGTTGGAATGTGATTAATCATAATAATGTTCTCAAAATGTGATGCATGTATATATGATCTTGTTTAAATGAGTTTGTTGGAAAAATACTAGTCTTGGATTGATTTGTCAATAAAACATGTTTTAAGAAAAAGGACCGAAAGGATTTCTCTTGTGTTTTATTCCAAAAAGTGTTGTGACAAACTAGTATGGGGATATGGTGATTGACATCCACCATGTTTTGCTTATTAAAACAAGACTAGAACATTTTCATCACGAAGGGTCGAAAGATTCGTAAGAACAAATTTAATGAGAGCATGTTGCAAACAAATGGAATTTTTATAGGATAACCATTGGGATAAGGACCGAAAGGATTACCTAAATGTTTTTGTTCTTAGAATGATTTTTACAAACAAATACCATGGATGGGGAATCATTTGCTTATGATTTGTGCATCATACTAAGAGTATACACCAAACCTTTATGAACATTATCTATGGTTGATTATGAGACTTCACACAAGTATATATTTTTATTCTTGATTCGTATTTTCACTAGAACACTTATTCGAGGGAGCCTTGACAAGCTTTCTTGTTAGAAACTTTTTAATAAAATCTATTTCAAAACAAAAATCCCTTGGGACGATCTCGACTTACCAAAACGTTACTATTGCGGACGAGTATACTTGCTCGTATGTGTTAAAAGGTTATACGGTTAATTCGTGATTATAAATTTTTAAAACTTGCACCAACCGGAGCACATCAGTGTCCTAATGAGATTTATTGATGATCTCGTGGCTCTAGACTCAATTGTGCATATTTGGATCCTATTTCGGAGACTAGGGAGAGGTTCTCCTTCTTCAATATCAACAATCTCTAAGAGAAAGTCGATAGATTATGTCGGTTCCCCGTGAGAATGAAACAAGTCCTTTTAAGAGGAACTTGAGTGGTTTGGGAAGTTGAAGTGCAGTGCGTCACTGGGTCCATGACGTCTTGTCTTCAATACCGATGTTACCTTGGTAACCACCAGTAGTATCTGAATTGAACCCGGTTTCTGCCCTACGGTTGAATTTTTTGGAGGGCTATTTCTTTTCACCCTTTTCATATTCATTTCTTTTTCATTCTTCAACCCCTTCAGTGCTTACCGAGACTTCATTACTAGAACCTTGTTGGGTTTATTCCAGTTCTAGCTCTATCTCAGTCCGCACTCTTCCCATATCTCACTTTTCTCCTTTTTTTCATCATACCTAAAGACTTCTACACTATCTAGTGGATTGTCCCTGGGTAGATCCCTCCGGTTCTGGCGGATCATGGGAACAAATACCTAACCTTATCAACCTTATATCACCATACATAAAGTAAATTTGGTCGGTCTATTTGGTATTATTCATCTGCCATTGAAACCAATTGTAAATTTGGTCGGTCTATTTGGTAACTGAATTGTTTTTGATAATTTTTGAAGCAGAGCTCCCCCTCAACATGTGCATCACGCAACATTTTGTAATGGAAATAATTTTCATCTTTGAGGGATTGGCTTGCATCTAAGAGTAGTTATATAAAGAATATGGTTTTCAAAATAGTTGCTCCCCCTCAATATGTGCATAGATATTTGAAGATGTTTTGCACATATTAGAAAAAGACTGCACATTGAAATAAATTGATCACGTTTCAAATCTTTGTGGTTTAAGATAGATGCTCCCCCTCAACATGTGCATGGAAAATTTGAAATCGTTTGGCACATATGGGAAGGAGAGCTTGTACATCCTTATAAAACCATTTACCGAATTATCAGTTTAAATCCAATTTAAATCACAAAATCTCCCCCGATCACACTTATCAATTCATTTGAGATTTGTGATCTCTGTAGATTTAAATTAATTTTGAAAGCTTTTAACGAGAATTGTGACTTGATTATGAAAACGTTTTAACTGATAAGGATCGGATTTTGAGACTTTAAACTCCATTGATTAAGCATGCATGATTATCTTTTGAAAAACAATTGTATGACAAATAACCTTTTGATTTAATTGAAATCATTCTCCCCCTCAATCAATGACATGAGTTGTTGATTGAGAGATAGATATTGTTGACAAACATTAAGTCCAGATGATTTTCAAAAATAGAGTCCGAGTTATTTTTCAAAGAAATTAGTTTTCATTAGATAGTAAGTAATTGTTAATAGAATCAGAGCATGAGATTTGAAAAACAAGATAAAGCATTGCTCTGTTCTTGCTTTGAAAAACGGGTTATTGCTTGTAATGACAATAAACCATTTTTATTTTTTTTTCACTTTCTCTCAAAATTTTTTTTTTTTAAATCATTCGAACAACATCTTAAGTCCCGTGTCATTCTTTGAATGACAGCACAAAGACCGTAGATATTATCGAATTGAGAAAAACATTACAAAATGACAATGTTTTTGAGAATTTTCGAATTTTTCAAATTTTTATGGATTTTTTAAAAGTTTTATATTTTTCTCTTCGCTTTTTGTTGTTTTTATAATTTTGTATTTTGGTTTTTGAATAAATATACACAAGAGATAGATGAAGGAAAACTTATTATTCCTCTTCTTCCTCTTGAAGACGTTTGAGTGTTTTCGGTTGTAGGCTCTTAAGACCAAGTCGTGGAAGGATAAACTCAAAACGTTCTCTAGGAAGAGCTTTGGTGAAGATGTCTACTAACTGGTATTCAGTCCTTACAAAGTATAGTTCCACCACACCGTTTTCAACTCAATAGCACTTTTATTGTCACAGACTTTAAACTCCATTGTCGATGTGCTTTGCTCTTGAGTGTTGTACGTTGTTGCATAAGAGGGCAATAGCACTTTTATTGTCACAGTACAGAGGGATTTTGTTGAATTCAAAGCCATAGTCAGATAATTGGGATCTCATCCATAGAATTTGAGCACAATAAGATGACATGGCTATGTATTCAGCCTCTGTAGAGGAAATAGAAGTACTCATTTGCTTCTTTGAATACCAGCTCACAAGCTTATCACCCAAAAACTGAGCACCTCCAGACGTACTTCGACGAGTATCTTGACATCCTGCATGATCAGCATCTGCATAGGCTGTTAGTGACATACCGGTGTCCTTCGGGTACCAAAGTACCTGATGGTTCCTTGGAGATACTGAAAGACCCGTTTAACCGTTTCAAGGTGCTTTTTGGTAGGCTTAGCCTGGTATCTAGCACACATGCAAACAGCGAACAAGATGCCTGGTCTACTATCTGTGAGGTACATCAAGGATCCAATCATACTATGATATTTGGTTTGGTCTACCATGATCCCTGAGTGGTCCTCATCTAGTTTAGTACGCTCTATCATGGGAGTGTCAACAGGGTC
The DNA here is from genome assembly GCA_019973895.1 of Chrysanthemum seticuspe. Classification (NCBI taxonomy): domain Eukaryota; kingdom Viridiplantae; phylum Streptophyta; class Magnoliopsida; order Asterales; family Asteraceae; genus Chrysanthemum; species Chrysanthemum seticuspe. The sequence continues at coordinate 109,918,924 of BPTQ01000002.1, read as the reverse complement.
ACTAGAATCAAATCCAAATTTGTTTAAAATCTCATTTGCATATTTAGATTGATTTATAAAAATGCCTCCGGGACTTTGTGAAATTTGTAATCCCAAGAAAAATGACATTTGTCCCATCATTGACATTTGAAATTTAGAACCCATTTCATTTGAAAAACGGTCACACTCATTGGGGTCAGTCGAGGCAAAGATGATATCATCAACATATATTTGAACGTGAATTAAATGTTTGCCTGACTTCCTGGTGAACAATGTCGGATCAACTGCTCCTTTGCTGAATCCAGTAGATAGAGAAACTTTGATAGCATATCATACCATGCCCTTGGAGCTTGCTTTAAACCATAAAGAGCCTTCTTCAAACGATAACATGAGTAGGATGCTCTAGATTCACAAAGCCTTCAGGTTGGCTGACGTAGACGACTTCTTTAAGATCTCCGTTGAGAAACGCCGTCTTTTCATCCATCTGATAGACTACCATGTTCTTACTTGCAGCATTAGCCAAGAAGATTATGATTTCCTCGATACGAGAAACAGGAGCAAATGATTTTTCAAAGTCAATACCCTCCTCTTGACGGTATCCTTTTGCAACCAATCGAGCCTTGTTCTTTAAAACATCACCATGCTCATCAAGTTTTACTTTGAAGATCCATTTTACAGTAATGATCATAGCACAATCTGGAGCAGGTACTAATTCCCATACATCAAGTCGATCAAACTCATGAATTTCTTCTTGCATGGCATTAAACCAGCTGTCTTCCTTCATGGCAGTTTTCACGTCTTTTGGTTTGATCTTAGAGAGTACGAAATTGAAGAAGCACCATAAGGCATCGGTTGCAAGTTGTTTCCGTGTGGATACTGGACGAGAGAGGTTTCCAATGATGTTGTCTAATGGATGATCATGTGTCCATTTCCTAAGATGTTCATGTGGTTGTTGTTGAGGAACTGAAGTAGCAGAGTCTATATCTCCTGATGACCATGGTTCTGATGATGATTCAGGAGCAAATATGTTTTCAAAGGGTTCATCTTCTGGAGGAGCAAAAGGGTTTTCATTATCTGTAACAGCAGCACCATTTCCATTGTGTACACTCGATGATTGATGATTTGTTGATGAGACAGAGTGATCAGCAGCAGGCGCTTCTTGACTTAATGATATTAAGACTGAAGGGTTGACTTCATTCACAGGGATAGGAGCAGCCTCTGTTGATGGAATTGACATTTCATCAGCGTTCGGTTCATAGTGTTCATCAAACATTGGATCAAAAAATTTCTTTAAATCATCTTCTGATGGAGGTACATATGGAGTTGCTGGTGAGTGATTAGACACAAGAGTAGAACTGATAGGACTACTTGAGAAAGGTTGAAATGTGGGTCCAGAATTGGATTGTCCTGGAGCCATTTGACCGGTCAGCTCATCGAACGTAACGTGAATTGTTTCCATGATATTTCGGGTTCTCTTGTTGTAGATTCGGTATCCTTTTCTGTTAGGTGCATAACCTACAAATATTCCAATGTCTGCCTTTGCTCTTAATTTACCTAAATCTTGACCATCATTTGTTGGATAGCACAAAGCACCAAACATACGAAGGTAGGAAAGATCAGGTTTCCGTTTATGGACAAGTTCATATGGATTTTTCCATGAGAGGTGTGTATAAGGGAACGATTTTGGGTGTAACAAGTAGTGGCAATGGCTTCAACCCATAGAAACATTGGAACCTTTGAATAAATTAGCATTGTTCTTGCGGCTTCCACAAGAGTTTGATTTCGTCTTTCAACTACACCGTTATGTTGAGGCGTTCGTGGAACACTTCTTTGATGACTGATTCCAACACTTTCATAAAACTGAATTAAGTCTTTGTTAACGAACTCTGTGCCATTTTTAGTTCGAACAATTCTGACTGTATTGTTGAGTCGAACCTGAAGCTGTTTGATTAGTTTGATGATGACAACTGGAGTTTCATCCTTTGTCCTCAAAAACATTACCCAAGTAAATCGAGAGTAGTCATCAACAACTACTAGAATGTATTTCTTCCCATTTATCGTTTCCACTCTCATTGGTCCGCATAAATCCATATGAAGGGTATGAAGAACTTCCATTACTGAGTTTGTGGGTTTTGGTTTGTGGGCATATTTTGTGCTTTTTCCCAATTGGCAAGCTGAACAAAGATGATCTTTTTCATATTTTAATCTGGGTAATCCTCTTACTAAGTCCTTTCTGGAAAGATTGTTTATGGTACCAAAGTTCAAGTGATTGAGACGACGGTGCCATAGCCATGAATTAGTTTTGGAAGCCTTTGACAGCAAGCAGATGGGTGAAGATTTCATCATATCTTCGATAGAGATGGTGTATAGGTTTGACCCACGAGTTCCTCTGAGAAGTTCCACACCATCAAGTTCTCTAACAAAGCAAGTATGTTTTCTGAAGGCCACTTCTAAGTCTGAGTCATAAAATTGTCCTACAGAAAATAGATTATGTCCAAGACCTTCAACATAATATACCCTGGAAATCACCCTATCTTCAACCACGTAATCTCCATAACCCATAATAGCACCAAAATGATCGTTTCCGAATCTCACAGTTCCGATGAATTTGCTCACGAAGTTCATGAGCCGTGACCGGTCTCCAGTCATATGCTTGGAACAGCCTGAGTCCAGGTACCACAGAACGATTTGAACGATCTGCAGTTGAACACAGACAAGAATGGATAACTGGATAATTGGGATCCCCATGCAAGAATGGGTTCCATTTGGTTAGTAACAGTGATTGGAACACCCACATCAAAAATAGAAGCAATGGACTCATTAGAAATAGATGTAGTGCTTGTATCTTTATTTGACCTATTCAAAGTATGTTCACTTCTTAAAGGAATAGTTCTACCAGTAGGCATCCATTTTCTAGTGGGCATTGTCTTAGCAGATTGAGGGCAGAACTGATTATCCTTATGGCCAAAGGGTATCCATTGATAACCTATCTTACTAAATGTTCTTCCTGTGGGTTTCCACTATTTTCTAACTTTCTTTCGTCTTTGCCTTTTAGCCTTCTTAGCATGATATTTAGCATTAACAAATTTAACTGGGCATTTGACAGCATTAGACAAAACATTCACACCACATTCATGATTAGCAACAGAATTCAAGCAGACATCATTACATGGTTTGCAGATAGTATCAGAATTCGAATTAATTACAATACGCCTATGGCTAATACTAGAATCAACACGATTCGTTTTATTCAACTCAAACTTAAAGTTCCTAGGTTGGTCTTCTACTCTCTTCCAATGCACATTCTTAGCTTGCGAGGTCCTATCTTGCTTGGTATTGCCTGGAGGCTTTGACCCGCTTGCTTTAATGTCACTGATTACTCCTGTAGAGGGAATTATGGGAACATTAGTTGGTTGAACTACTTTTTGCATTCCTGAACTAGATGTGTAATGATCTGAACTACTAGAAGGCACATAAGTGTTCACTTTCTTAAAGCTGGGCATGGAATGGTTTGTATGCTTGGCACTAGGCATAGAACAAGGCATCACAGCTTTACCTTTCACACCTAAGGATTTAGGACATGTTGCTATTAAACATTCTAGCAGCTCTTGAGATCGTTTGGCCTGAATGCAAGCAAACCTAATTTCTCTATCAAGAGGCTTATTTAAGAAATCCTCTTCCACGATCTCACGGAGACATTCTAGACTATCCTTAAGGTGAGCGCAATAGTTATGAAACACAGGTTCATTATTCCTAAGATGAGGAGGAATGTATTTAACAGTCACAATATATTTGCAGTCTGAGGATGACTTTGATGCAACATTCTCATTAAAAACAAGTGGCAGTTTCCCTTTTTCTTGACTCCTCATATTCTCAATTTCTTTTTGTAAAGTGGTTATTTTTTCGTTGTTTTTGTCACGAGTGACTTTCATTGAATCATATAACTCTTTAAAATGACGTTTAACCTTTTCATTTTGTTCTAGAAAGCTCTCGTTTTCCTTTTGTAAAGCATTTACTAAGTTTTGAAGATGAAAAGTTTGAGAATAATGAGAATCTAAAGGAGGAGGCATTTGGGTGCCAGTCACATTATTCTTTTCACCCTTTAATTGAGAGATTTGGGCTTTCAACTTTCTGATCGTGTTACAATGAACTCGAATCTGTTCATCACGTTTGCTAATTTCAAAAACTGCATCAAATTCAGGAACATCCAAGGATGTCTTGATATTTGAGGTTTTAACATTTTCTTTCAGATGTTGATATTTTAATTGCAAAGCCAGATGCTCAACTTCCAATTTAGAAAACTGTTTTACCAGGTTATCATGATCATCCTGTTCAACTTTATCATGCAGTTTAGAGTTAGTTTTTTCAAGCTCAATGACACGATCATGGGAGACTTTCAGAGCAACAGATAATTCATGAAATTGAGAAGCATTAATGGAACAATTTGTAGCAGTGTAAAACACATCTTGAGCAATACATTCATAAATAAGATTCTCATTCAAGGTATGCAAGTTCTTCCTCTCAATCTCATTATATTTTAATTCTCGCTCATAGTCACTAACCTCAACAATCATCGCATCAAATTCCTTTTCCATTTCTTTAATATCTAAGTCCATCCCCTTTTTAAGACTGTCAAATTGACCTTTTAATTGTTTAAAGAAAGGCATGATCTCAGTTAAATAGCATTCTTTAGTTTGCTCAAAACCCCTTTCCCCTTCAGTTATCCCAGTGGGTGTGATCCTTTTCTTACAAGTTTTCTCAAAATCAACAAATAATTGAAAGATAACATATTGACTAATTAAGGTCTTGCTTTTAGTGGCAATAGATCTAGGAACTAAATGCATTGGTGTATTTGAAGGATACACATTTGCTGAAGGCATTTTCCTAAGGGGGGTTTGTTACAACAAGATTCTCTGCCTTTTGCTTATCTAAATACTTTTTCCAGAACACTTGTTCGGGTGTTAACAACGTTTGAGGCTTAAATATGTTCAAGGAAATCCAATTTTCCTTTTTGTAGTCATGAGGTCTGATAAATATGTTTTTCTCTTTACATGTAGGATTGTTGAGTTTCTTATCCATTTTCTCTCTAGTGACCTCATCTGATTTCTTATCTTCCTCAGTGCACTCAGCGCAACTAGGTTTTTGCCTAGGTTTAAGGATTTCATTGCCATCATAGATAACATTTTGAGCAGCTTTAGCTATCTTACCATACTCAGGGTTGGATTCCTTTATAATGGGGATACTATGCTTATCGCTGAGAACTCTATGCTTCGTGATCATGTGAGCAGTCTGAATGGTATTCCCTTGTACGTACAACTTATTTTCAAGCTTGTTTTTCAAAGCTTTTAGATTAGAAAAATCATTCAAAAGTTTTGATTCCTTAGCACTGAATTCTTGCTTAAGCATTTTAACATTTTCTTGAAGTTCTTGTTTTTGCTTAGCAGTTTTAGAAAGCTTTTCTTGTAAGGAGTTTAACTCTTGTTTTAATACTTATTTTCTAAACTTACTTTTTCTAATAGTTGTACGCATTTGGTCATCCATTTCCTGCTCACGGGTGGTTAACTCAAACTTAGCACGCTGTTCATAAATAGCAACTTGTTCTTTATAGGCATTCAGTTCAGAAATAACAGAATCATCATGAGCACATGCAGTGTATTCATCAAAAATATAGTCATCATTGACTGCAGAAGATGCATCACTTGGTACAGTCTCACTTTCACTTTGTTTCACATATTGATCATATGGGACAACATTGATATTACCCATATTTTCAATATCTGACTCAAAAGTTTCAGTTGATTGTACTTTGTCATGTATCTTTTGCTCATCAACATCATCGTATAGTTTTAATACCTCTGAGATGATTGATTCTTTGGATGGACTAGCTTGCTGTGGTAAGGGGACCTTTGGAGAGACCATTGGAGAAATGCTAGCCATAAAAATTGTTTGTGCAGTAGGTTCATCATCGACGTCAGAGTCGTATGCATCACAGTCTGCAACTTGAAAGGCATTCTGATGATTATGACCTATCTCCTGAATTGGCTGCTCATCCACATCTGCATCATATGTCTTGGCATTACCCTCAGCAAGAAACAAAAGCTCCTCTTCATCCAACACAGCTTCATTATCTTGAGCTTGCACAAGTAACATCCTGTCTTTGAAGTACTCTGCATTTTGAGGCCGTTTTGGAGAAGTGCAGTTCCTTGCTATGTGTCCATCACCACCACAGTTGTAGCATTTGATTGGCTTTGCTTGTCCTTGATTTCCAATCCTTCCCCGATTTTGATTTCCTACATATCCTCTACCAACTCCACCTCTTCCTTGTTCGTACTGCCTTTCTTGAACTGGCTGCACCATAACCTTCCCATCTCTGACAGTGGCTTGATTATGTGGATTGGATGCTATTCTGAGGTTGTTGTTGGTGTGTGGGAGAGAGTTTATGTTTTGACTAATCATGAGAGCCAGTTGATTAATGAAGTTTCCCACGGCTGCATCAGCATCAGCTTGTTTGAACATTGGATCGGGAATGAGTTTGTGATTACCATTACCCATGGGTATAACTTGAGAAGCTTTGGTGGTAATTCCCACATTTGTGTAAAAGGCAGTTGAATCATTTGATGAGCTTGTCTCTCCCTGGTTGGTTTTTAACTGATCCAGAATCCTTTTTTCAAACATAGCATGCCTCTCATTCTGAAGAAGGAATGCATAGAGTTGCTCATAGTTTGTATTCTTCAATCCTTTTGTTAGCTTCACAGATGTGACAAACTTGTGCCATTCAGGATTCATGTTGTTCACAAATTTTGAGTTCAGCTGAATGTTTGGCATGGTCATTTTGATGTTCCTCATGTCATTCACAAGCTTATGGAATCTCACGTAGTACTCATAGACACTCCCATCTGGTTTCATCTTGAAGTGTTCAAATTCATCATACAGTTGTGATTCTCTGTCTTCTATAGTTAATTCAGACCCTGAGAGAAGCATCTTGACATTATCCCAAACTGCCTTTGCTTCAGTGTTGTGATTTATCAGCTTGTAGATGTCATTTGGTAGACCCTGTAGTATGATGTTTAAGGCCCTGATATCAGCATCGAACCTCTTTTTCTCCTTATCATTGAGCTCATCATACGTCTTTGGTATGTCTATTCCATAGATCATTGTTCCATCTGCAGCTGTATCAATTAAGTCTCTTATAGTCTCAATTTGATAAGGTCCTTCATCAATGGATTTGAGAATGTTGACCCCATTTTCCTTTCCAAGACAGTACAATCTGATTCGTTGAGCCCAAGAATTGTAGTCAGTTCTTTCAAGCATGGGTGGACGAGTGTCTGAACCAGCTGCTTGAACATCCTCGGCAACAGTGGAGATAATTGTAGGTACATTGGTAGACATGTTTGAAGATTGCACGGGATTTTATAACTCAATGATTAAACCGGGAAATAGATTCTTTCACGGGATTTTACTAAATCAAGAGAAAACCGTATTACAAACAAAATTTCAACCAAGTCGCTAAGAAACCTTGAACCAAGTCAATAAGCACCAAGTCGCTGAGAATTATGACAACAAGTCGCTAAGCACCAAGTCGCTACAAATTTTGACAGCAAGTCGCTAAGCACCAAGTCGCTAAGTCGTCAAGTCGCTAAATAGCAACTGGCTAAGGGTCAAGTCGCTAACACCAAGTCGCTAAGAAAACTTAAGTACAAGTCGCTAACAAAATTGAAAGCAAATCGCTACCTTCACCAAGTCGCTACCCGTAGTGGAGAATCCACTAAGTGTATTGTTTGTCGGCTTGTCTCAATAGACAAGTCGCTAGCACCAAGTCGCTACCAAAAACCACTATAACTCGCTACCTTTTACTGAAGCAAGTCGCTACGATGAATATCACAACGAGAACCAAGTCGCTACCAAGAAAAACTTCAAAAACACACTTTTCAATCCAAAACAAGCTCAACCACAGTGATTCAAGCTTACCAAATCAAAACCTAAACACTTATGATGATCCTAAACACAAAAGTACAATCAAAATCCAAGCTTTAACACAAGAAATGATCCAAATGATGCAAAAACCACTAAACTTTTTGAAACTCAAAAACCATCTAAAAACCACTAGAAATCCAAGGATATGTAAGAGATGATCTAACCTGGCTCTGATACCATTTGTGACATATTGGATTTCACATACACATCATAACACAAACATAAGTAGGCGTATAGTATGGTTTTAGAGAGATAAAGTTAGAGGTTTAGGAACTTTAGTGAGAGAAAGAAAAATCTTATTATGAGCTCCAACTCTCTACCTTGGGAGGTAGAGAGTATTTATAGTTCTTACATAAAACGCCACCTACGGGCTGTGGATCAGGCATACAATGGGTAAATACCCGTCCGTCCTCCACGGTGTTACTTAACTTGTAATAATCTACGACTACGAGCTTTTTAATGAATACATATACTTGAGGTGACCGACTCTTTAATAACTGGATTTACTAAATCCTAACAATGTTTAATGTTACGAAATACATGAATCGAAAGTAAAGAAAAGATAAATGCTAATGCTTATCGTAGGGGAGTGATTTCTCCCTTGGAGATAGCTCTGTATGCTCCTCTAGACCTGCCTTTGGCTTCTTTCCATGTTCTTTGGTTGTTGTATGTGAAATGGGATGATTTGAAATGCTGGAAATCGTGGGGTATTTATAGGCCACATCTTAGTTACGACGTAACTATAAAAAGAGTTACGCCGTAATCATCTAGTTCTTCGTAAATTGCACTAGATCTGCTGGTTACGGCGTAACCTTAGAAGGGTTTACGCCGTATTCTTAAATAATCTTGGTTACGCCGTAGTTTATGCACGAGTTACGGCATAATTATCAGCGGCGCGGAACCTCATTTGACCTAATATAGTTACGTCGTAATCTTTTGTGAGAGTTATGCAGTAATCTTCTGATAAGTTGGCTTTCTAAGTCACGCTTTAGTTACGGCGTAATGTGAGAGAGGAGATACGCCGTAACTTCTTCAAAGTGAGCATACTATGATAATTCTTTAATAAACTCTCCAATTACACGTCTCTTTAGCTCCAATGCTCGTAATTTACCTGAAAGTGGAATATAATGGAAAACAAGTGTAAATCCATATAAATGATATAAATTACAAGAATTATCGGGGGAAATTGACACTTAATATTCAGGATAATTTAATGTTATCAAATATCCCCCCACTTGAACTCTACTTGCCCTCAAGTAGACCTTATTAGAAATATTTCTAAAAAGATATCTCCCATTACCTGGAAAATATAAGTTTTCAAATCCCTTATGCTAGAATTAAACAAAGCCGGACACCTCACAAAATGGGAACGAAACACTCAAATCTCTTAACTATTATAGGTGTCAATTTCAGGGTGATCACTCAATCGCACAGTCATAGCATGTATTCTATCATAAGCTTGGTGGTTACACAAATCTCCACCACTAGTGTTAAGGACAAAACAATTCTTGAAGGCAATATGGGTAGACACGATACGGGTTAAGGGTGATTTGTCATTATTAGTGTGTCACGGCGAAGTGGACAAAATGAATGATACATGACCAAGTCCATGGCCAAGACACCAAAGATTGCTCGCTGCATCACCTAGACACGCTTCATGACTAAAGGGTAGGATAAGACATGGGATATATAAATGGTGTAAAATAAAAATCAAGCGGATAGTCTAAATCTATAACCAATTCATCACCACTTACCGTCCGCCCAAAGTTCAAGCTTTGAAGTTAAGAAACCGGATCATGATATACTAGGTAGATGTGTCATTAGAGGACGTCATAATGGGCACACTACCTTTTCTTCAATTGTTGGCGCAATTACCAACTCTAATCTTCAAATGTGACCGAGGTGGCCTCCTCGATACTAAATCTATATAAAGCTCATAACATAGTGCTTCTAACATCGCACTTTACAATAAACTAAATAACATAACTATATTTTTTTTTAACATGAACATAACAACTAAACATAATATCCCCCCACTTGAGATGAACAATGGGAATTCGGGGGGGGTCTTCAATGATCTTTAGGAATATGTCGTCGACGAAATCGTGATTCCCGAACCTTTCCACTTGAACCTTGAACTTAGGCAAATGATGACTTCCCAATCACAAATAAAGACTACAGTGTAGGCTAAGGTATATAGGTGTAACGAAAAAATATATTGGGTTAACAAAATGAAATGAATGGCTCAGATGGGTGTATCTAGGGGTATCTTGCACTAAAGGTGAGTGCAACAAAAGGGTTTCACATGGGGGTCGAGAAGTCGAGGTGACTAATCGATAGACACACAATGGTAGGCTATTTGGGTGATAATCCTATAATACTGCCTTTTTAAACTGAAAATTCCAAATACATCGAGCTAACTCAACATACCTCGTCTATGGTCTCGAAATGATGCAAAGGCTAAGTTCTAAAATTTACAAGCTACCGGCACACTCATAATTTGGTGGATTTGGGGTAAAATATTAGAAACGGATAAGGCTAATCTCACCATATAATATCAAGGGTTGTATGTGCTCGGCTAAGGTCTAATCTAGTTAGGTTAAGAAAAACATGTCAAAATTATAAAAATGGCATAATTTTTCAAAATAAACTAGAAAAACGAGGGCAAAATAAAGTTCAAGAGACAATTCTACTCCCGTCCCCCCCCCCCCCCCCCCCACTTGAATTGTACAAAGTCCCTTTTGTACTAAGCGTTAAATAAAGGTGAAGAGAAAAGTAGAATTAGAGCGAGAACTTCCCTGAAATTTGCTCCAAAAAGAAAGAAGGCCAACGAAAAAGAGTCGTGCCTTCGTATAAGCATCCACAAGAAAACTTCAATCCCTGAAATCACACTACCAACAAGCATAATTCTTGAAAAGAAAAAACAAAAAATGAAAAACAAACCTAACTCACTTTCGTAGAAATCACGGTTTCATTTAGCATATGCAACAAGCCTTTTAAACCACTTGGTGTCCCAAGTAGACGGGTGAAGTCTCATGAGGGTTTACAGGGAACACACCCACAAAGTTCATTTAAAATAATAATATAAGGTTATTGTATTTAAAATGAAAGAAGTAATGCAGAGGATAGTTACGTCGTAACTCTTAGAAGGAGTTACGCCGTAACTAGGCAAAACCTGGCATACGCTGCAAAAGTGTAGCTACGGCGTAACCACTGAGATGGAATTACGCCGTAATTGGTAATGCATCTGAAGTTCTGCTGCAAGGGGCTTGTTACGGCGTAACCATGAGAATGAGTTATGCCGTAACTATAGTCAGATCAGCATGCTGCAGCAGCAACTCTTCTTTGTTTCCTGCAAAAAATGGTTAAAAACACAAAACCCAACAGAAATTGAAATAAAACATAAAAAAAAGGATAATTCGGGTTGTCTCCCGAAAGAGCACTTTTCTTTATTTCCGAGTTTTTAAGTTAGACTCAGAGCCTCGGGGCTTTATGGTGGCCTTTGGACTTGGCCAACTTCCTATACTAGTTGGCGGCAGTCATTCATCCATTTGATAAAAACCTTTTTTCTTGTTGTGTTTCCGATGCAACATGTTCTACATTTTTGTGAGAGCCACTCATTAAATGATAAACATGACTTTCCCCAGTCGTCACCTTTAGCTATAGGACTAATTGTTGTACTCATGTTTGATCTTTCATCATTGGTTATTGTATCAGTAAGGCGATAGTAATCGTAATTGCATTTCAGTTGTTTTACCAATCCCGTATTGATTTCTGAGTCTCCAAATCTTATCTTGTACCAATCTTCAAATGCTAATTTCCCAAATTTTATATCATGTCTTTCAGCCTCGTGAGGGCATATCCATTCATCCTCCTTTCCCTCACAAAATTCACGAAAAGGGTTACACGAGGGCCATGCTGTCATTGATTCGTTATCCTTGGTTAATATCGGGTTGCAGTAATGTTTGTTTGAAATCGGAGCTTCCTTAATACCTTTGACCTGGACAATATTTTCTTGTTTCTGCTTGCAACTATCAACATTTTCTCCACTATTATTAGTACTAGGATTATAACACAAAGGTGGATCGAGTGATTGAACATTAACAACAACAACTTTATTTGAAACTTCTAATTTTGGGTTTAATTACTTTTTCATGCCGAAAGTTATTCGTTCATTTTCAGTTCCCAAAGAAATTTGTTTTTCAAAAACCTTAATTTGAGCACGACAAGTGGCCAGAAAAGGTCTTCCAACAATTAAGTTGTAAGTCTCCCATTTTCCCATGTCAATAACCACAAAATCAATAGGAAAAAGGAATTTTCCAATTTTCAGGAGCACATTATTGACTACTCCCCTTGGTACAACCTTAAAGGAATCAGCCATTTCTATCATCATTGTTTTCTTTTAAATTGGTAAGTTTTATTTTATCAAACAAAGTGGTAGAAATAAGGTTTACCCCAGCCCCCAAATCAGCTAATGCGGGAATTTTAAGATTACGATAGTGCATGGAAGAAGAAAACTTTCCTGGTATTGTTACTTTTCAAGAAGTTGGCTTGGCAGGTCCTTGTCGTCTTCCGGGTTATCATCTTATTTTAGGTAGTTAATCCCGGATAAATCATTGGTGATAGAGGAGGTGCACTGCTCTTTCTTTGGCTTATCTTGTGCAAATATGGCTTTGTAGGCAATGACTTTGGCATTACTGGTCTCAAGCCTTTTAGCTAATTGCCCAATTTGGGTTTCGAGGTTTTTAATTGCAGCATCTTGGTTTCGCAAGTTCATGTTGGTGTCTTCTTTTACCTTCACCATCCATTCCTTGAGTCTATCGCCCTTTTTTGTAGATTCCTCGATGTGCATATGCATTATTTCTTCAAGGTTTGGTCTAGGAGGATTGTTGTTGACTCTTGTGTAGAACCCTGGGGACTTTTCTCGATATCTGGGCCCGTTACCATTGAAGGGACTTCCACTTCCATATTTTATTTCTTTAATCCTTTTAACTTCCTAGTTGGAGGAACATTCCTTAGTAGGGGGAGCTCCATTGTGTCCACTTCGTTCCACTTGTATGGAATGCACATTTTCCTTGAGCTTCTTCAAGTCTCTTCCGAGACTTTCTAATTTGTTGTTTATTGCTGCAAGGCTTTCCATATTTCCATTCTTACTTCGGTTGCTTCCCACATTGTGCCATTTGTGAGAGTGGTCATCCATCTTCTGAAGAGTTTCTAGAGCCAATGTTAGAGTCATTCCAGGAATTGGTCCTTGAGAATCAATCATTTGCCATGAGGAGATGTTCAGACCTTTGTAAAAGACGTTCACCTTTTGTTGGCTGTTGAGGTCGTGAGTAGGGCATTTGTATAATAATTCACTATACCTTTCCCATGCTTGGTACAATGTTTCATCACCCTCTTGCTTGAAATTATGGATTTCTTCTAATTGCTTAGCGGTCCTGGATGGAGGACAGTATCTCTGAATGAAATACTTTTTTAGGAGAGGCCAGGTGTTGACTGTTCCGGCAGGTAATCGATCAACCCACCTTTTAGCGGCCCTAGTGAGAGAAATAGGGAACACGCGTAACATGACAGCATCGTTTGAGACTCTAGGAATTTTGAATATGCTGACAATGTATTTCACGTTGTCTATATGCTCATGAGCATCATCGGTACTGCTCCCAGAGAAAGGGTTTGCGCGCAACTCCCTCATAAATTGAGGATTGATTTCGAATTGAGCATCTTCTGGGATGGTTGGCCTAACAATCCCTGGTCCTTGTTCTTCTCTTGTCAACGCCAAATATTCCTCAAGAATGAGGTCATCAATGCTAACAGCTTCCAGGTACCTGAAAACTTGAAAAGTGATCGTGAGAATTTGAAAATTTTAAAACAAATCAAAAATGAAAGACTTAATAGCAATCCTAATATAACTCCCCGGCAGCGGCGCCAAAAACTTGATGCAGGTTTTACTGACTAGGTTTTAATATTTATAATGTCTCGTTATACCTATGGTCTACCCTAATGCACTAACGGGCAGTGTACCCGGTCGTGTGTAGTGTAGTATTCGGTAAAACCGAGGTCGTCCCAAGAGCTATGTGTGTTGGATTAATACTAAGTCTAGGCGTCACAGATTTTAAGATGGTTTTGATATCGATTTAACTAATAAACTACTAACGCAAATAAAGGCAAAGATGTGATCAATAAAGGAGAGTGGTGCTAACCTAGTTATTCATCCTAGCTAGTAATGTCTACGTCTAATTACTTCCAATTACTTCAGGTGGGGTCAAATTCAAGAGGACAGCATTTGGTCAGTTCGCTCTAACCTATCAGCAAAGATGCCACCACTGGAGAAGTCATGTGTCCCCTCATAAGTCTAGTTTTTCCTGGTCCCCTAAGCTGAGTCATTAAGTTCCGCTATATGCTAGACTTATAATAGTGAGTGCCCGGGCGCTAGCATTTTAGACACTCACCCCCTAATTCTTAAGTTCATCCAAACGGTAGGTGATCATTTGGTCAAATCGCACAAGTAAAAAGGGTCGTTAGTTGGTCATATCTTACCCTTCCCATCTCAGTCTACTCACTTAGGGTCAGCTGGTCATATCTCCTTGATAACGCTACACGCGTCGTTCGGGGTCAAAGGAACTTCCTTTTCGTTGAGAAAGTTTTTCAACACCCTAGGCAATGAACCTAATCATTGTAGTGTAGTATTAGGGTAAGCCACGGGATTTGATATCGTTCTCTATGGGAATAGGAATGCTAGTGAGAAGTTACTACGCTAAGGTTGGGGTTGAGGAAGATTATTTTTTATCTTTTTATGTTTTTAGGAAATGGAAAGGTACGAATCTCGGGGTTTGGATTTGGGGGTTTGGTATTTCTACCGATTACTTCTACTTATCTAATTATCTAAACTAAGGTGTATGTAGTCTATGTCAATTGTTGTATGCTCGTATGATAGTTAAAAATGTATTTGCTTAGGCTTTATTACTCCCTAGTTATCTCCTATTGGTGGTTGAATTGTCACATCCTTATTCTTAATTGCGTTGTGTCTCTAAGGTCGTACGATATGCGTTTATCCCTAACTCTTTGAAGCTACCAAAGATTAATGACTACAAAATCTCTAGGATTCATAAACTTTAACTTTAAGGTATTCTTTGAATGACTTGTCTACAATTACTCTAGTCGATTATAAGCTAAGGTTCATCAAAGATCAATCAAGCATTACAAACACAACGAATGACCTATCGCAATACTAGGTCAATCACAATTAAGATAAGAGACAACCAATCAATATTCAATAACTAAGTTTCATTTTACCTAAGCAAACACACAAGTAAATTAGTCGGACATGGGGAACATGCAAGCATACACACAATCAAAGGAAGACATAATTGAATTAATGAAGTAAAACACTTATCTTGATGTAAGATAGGGTATGGAACCCTAAAATATTGTACAAGACAGCCTTGGTTCGGTTTAGGTTTTCACTCCAAAAGACTACACACTGAAAACTAAAAAATTCGGATTCTATATATAAGATTACAAATGCGACGGCGTCACCCTTTAATTTGTGACGCCGTCGGGTCGCCTTTATTAGGGTTTCGTCTTGGCCACGTTATCATTATGACGGCGTCACCATATGTCCGTGACGCCGTCTCCTTGAGTCTCTGAAGCCGTCTGGATCAAATCTAGGCCATCTGAGCTGCGACGCCCTACTCTTTTAAAACCTGATGTCGTCACTTGAAAATAAGCAATTTGGCTACTGTATCGTCACAAAACATCTTCCGACGGCGTCACAGGTATAACCTGACGCCGTCCCCTTCAGTTCCAGCAGCCTGAATGTCTCGATTCTTGACTTTGGCCACTTTCTTCGTATATTCATTCCTTTTCGTCCGAATAAGTGTCATTCCAGCAATTTGCCTTCAAGATACCTAAAAAGTGAAAAGGAACGATATTAAGTAATAACGGATACAAAAGTGATCAAATAAAGCCTTAAACGACCCCTCAAAAAGGTACATTTTAAAACCTTATCAAATATCCCTACACTTGGTATTCGCTTGTCCTCAAGCAAATGTGCTTTTAGCCAATTGATTTATAAAAACCCAGCAAAAGTCATAACAAGCACAGAAATTATATACTAGCACCTCA
The DNA here is from genome assembly GCA_019973895.1 of Chrysanthemum seticuspe. NCBI lineage: Eukaryota > Viridiplantae > Streptophyta > Magnoliopsida > Asterales > Asteraceae > Chrysanthemum > Chrysanthemum seticuspe. The sequence continues at coordinate 109,902,847 of BPTQ01000002.1, read as the reverse complement.
CATGGGGTGTTTGGATACTCACATCTCTCGGGTGTATATGAAATATAACAAAGTGGAAATGGAAGATAAACACTCATTAACCTGTCCTAGTACATAGATTACCATAGGCTTGAGACTAGGTCAAACCTCCATCGCTTTGGCGTAAGCACCTAGGAAAGACTATCCAAGAGGTCTTTTAAAGGGTTATAATGATAGGCTTATGGTAGGGAAACAAAGGGTTTGGTGGGATAGGCGATTTAGTGGTGGAAAGTCAAAAAAATTTATGTTACAAGCATGCGAAGAATGGCGTTGCTAAGCCAAGACTCGACACTCTAAACTCTAGATAATTGAAACAAACAAACATAAATTAAAAGATAGATGTAGGATGGTAGCCCATATGTTTTTCTCAATTTTTTTTTTCTTTTCATACACTTTTACTTCACAATCCTCTACGATAACATCAAAATGAAAGGGATTTATAGGCACATCCCTACACTTGAGTTTTTATTACTCTAACACTAATTTGACCCGAATTGAAAAGATCAAAACACTTGGAGTACATTATTATGCAAATAAAGGGAATTTGAATTTAACGTTCCCTTCCCGTCTTCTCATAAAATTTAACTTTTCCCATGAGTCCCAATTGTCCCAAAACTGTGTACAAAGGATATGACTCGACTTAGCAACTTATGCAAGCAACTAGATAATTGAACAAAGGGTTTAGTGTGATAACAATAATGCACTAAAAGTGAGTGCATACAAGGTAGGCTAAGGAGATTTGGGTGTACATTTGGGGGTGGGGTATAAACAATGCTCTTCATTGATATTCCGGAAAACCGAAACTTCACGAGAACCGTGAAAAGGATAGGCTCTGAGGGATTAACTAGGGGTATCGTGTACTAAAGATGAGTACAATGCAAGGTGTGGGGGAATTACTCAACCGATGTGGAAGAAGTAATTATATTACGGGTATCAAACAAGGGTTATCCTAATGCCTCTTTGATACGCTTACGCAACGCGTTCGGGGTCAAAGGAACTTCCTTTTCGTCGAGCAAGTTTTTCAACACCCTAGGCAGTGAACCTAATCGTTGTAGTGTAGTATTAGGGTAAGCCACGGGATTTGATATCGTTCTCTATGGGAATAGGAATGCTAGTGAGAAGTTACTACGCTAAGGTTGGGGTTGAGGAAGATTATTTTTTATCTTTTTATGTTTTTAGGAAATGGAAAGGTACGAATCTCGGGGTTTGGATTTGGGGGTTTGGTATTTCTACCGATTACTTCTACTTATCTAATTATCTAAACTAAGGTGTATGTAGTCTATGTCAATTGTTGTATGCTCGTATGATAGTTAAAAATGTATTTGCTTAGGCTTTATTACTCCCTAGTTATCTCCTATTGGTGGTTGAATTGTCACATCCTTATTCTTAATTGCGTTGTGTCTCTAAGGTCGTACGATATGCGTTTATCCCTAACTCTTTGAAGCTACCAAAGATTAATGACTACAAAATCTCTAGGATTCATAAACTTTAACTTTAAGGTATTCTTTGAATGACTTGTCTACAATTACTCTAGTCGATTATAAGCTAAGGTTCATCAAAGATCAATCAAGCATTACAAACACAACGAATGACCTATCGCAATACTAGGTCAATCACAATTAAGATAAGAGACAACCAATCAATATTCAATAACTAAGTTTCATTTTACCTAAGCAAACACACAAGTAAATTAGTCGGACATGGGGAACATGCAAGCATACACACAATCAAAGGAAGACATAATTGAATTAATGAAGTAAAACACTTATCTTGATGTAAGATAGGGTATGGAACCCTAAAATATTGTACAAGACAGCCTTGGTTCGGTTTAGGTTTTCACTCCAAAAGACTACACACTGAAAACTAAAAAATTCGGATTCTATATATAAGATTACAAATGCGACGGCGTCACCCTTTAATTTGTGACGCCGTCGGGTCGCCTTTATTAGGGTTTCGTCTTGGCCACGTTATCATTATGACGGCGTCACCATATGTCCGTGACGCCGTCTCCTTGAGTCTCTGAAGCCGTCTGGATCAAATCTAGGCCATCTGAGCTGCGACGCCCTACTCTTTTAAAACCTGATGTCGTCACTTGAAAATAAGCAATTTGGCTACTGTATCGTCACAAAACATCTTCCGACGGCGTCACAGGTATAACCTGACGCCGTCCCCTTCAGTTCCAGCAGCCTGAATGTCTCGATTCTTGACTTTGGCCACTTTCTTCGTATATTCATTCCTTTTCGTCCGAATAAGTGTCATTCCAGCAATTTGCCTTCAAGATACCTAAAAAGTGAAAAGGAACGATATTAAGTAATAACGGATACAAAAGTGATCAAATAAAGCCTTAAACGACCCCTCAAAAAGGTACATTTTAAAACCTTATCAAATATCCCTACACTTGGTATTCGCTTGTCCTCAAGCAAATGTGCTTTTAGCCAATTGATTTATAAAAACCCAGCAAAAGTCATAACAAGCACAGAAATTATATACTAGCACCTCACATGGGGTGTTTGGATACTCACATCTCTCGGGTGTATATGAAATATAACAAAGTGGAAATGGAAGATAAACACTCATTAACCTGTCCTAGTACATAGATTACCATAGGCTTGAGACTAGGTCAAACCTCCATCGCTTTGGCGTAAGCACCTAGGAAAGACTATCCAAGAGGTCTTTTAAAGGGTTATAATGATAGGCTTATGGTAGGGAAACAAAGGGTTTGGTGGGATAGGCGATTTAGTGGTGGAAAGTCAAAAAAATTTATGTTACAAGCATGCGAAGAATGGCGTTGCTAAGCCAAGACTCGACACTCTAAACTCTAGATAATTGAAACAAACAAACATAAATTAAAAGATAGATGTAGGATGGTAGCCCATATGTTTTTCTCAATTTTTTTTTTTTTTTTTTCATACACTTTTACTTCACAATCCTCTACGATAACATCAAAATGAAAGGGATTTATAGGCACATCCCTACACTTGAGTTTTTATTACTCTAACACTAATTTGACCCGAATTGAAAAGATCAAAACACTTGGAGTACATTATTATGCAAATAAAGGGAATTTGAATTTAACGTTCCCTTCCCGTCTTCTCATAAAATTTAACTTTTCCCATGAGTCCCAATTGTCCCAAAACTGTGTACAAAGGATATGACTCGACTTAGCAACTTATGCAAGCAACTAGATAATTGAACAAAGGGTTTAGTGTGATAACAATAATGCACTAAAAGTGAGTGCATACAAGGTAGGCTAAGGAGATTTGGGTGTACATTTGGGGGTGGGGTATAAACAATGCTCTTCATTGATATTCTGGAAAACCGAAACTTCACGAGAACCGTGAAAAGGATAGGCTCTGAGGGATTAACTAGGGGTATCGTGTACTAAAGATGAGTACAATGCAAGGTGTGGGGGAATTACTCAACCGATGTGGAAGAAGTAATTATATTACGGGTATCAAACAAGGGTTATCCTAATGCCTCTTTGATACGCTTACGCAACGCGTTCGGGGTCAAAGGAACTTCCTTTTCGTCGAGCAAGTTTTTCAACACCCTAGGCAGTGAACCTAATCGTTGTAGTGTAGTATTAGGGTAAGCCACGGGATTTGATATCGTTCTCTATGGGAATAGGAATGCTAGTGAGAAGTTACTACCCTAAGGTTGGGGTTGAGGAAGATTATTTTTTATCTTTTTATGTTTTTAGGAAATGGAAAGGTACGAATCTCGGGGTTTGGATTTGGGGGTTTGGTATTTCTACCGATTACTTCTACTTATCTAATTATCTAAACTAAGGTGTATGTAGTCTATGTCAATTGTTGTATGCTCGTATGATAGTTAAAAATGTATTTGCTTAGGCTTTATTACTCCCTAGTTATCTCCTATTGGTGGTTGAATTGTCACATCCTTATTCTTAATTGCGTTGTGTCTCTAAGGTCGTACGATATGCGTTTATCCCTAACTCTTTGAAGCTACCAAAGATTAATGACTACAAAATCTCTAGGATTCATAAACTTTAACTTTAAGGTATTCTTTGAATGACTTGTCTACAATTACTCTAGTCGATTATAAGCTAAGGTTCATCAAAGATCAATCAAGCATTACAAACACAACGAATGACCTATCGCAATACTAGGTCAATCACAATTAAGATAAGAGACAACCAATCAATATTCAATAACTAAGTTTCATTTTACCTAAGCAAACACACAAGTAAATTAGTCGGACATGGGGAACATGCAAGCATACACACAATCAAAGGAAGACATAATTGAATTAATGAAGTAAAACACTTATCTTGATGTAAGATAGGGTATGGAACCCTAAAATATTGTACAAGACAGCCTTGGTTCGGTTTAGGTTTTCACTCCAAAAGACTACACACTGAAAACTAAAAAATTCGGATTCTATATATAAGATTACAAATGCGACGGCGTCACCCTTTAATTTGTGACGCCGTCGGGTCGCCTTTATTAGGGTTTCGTCTTGGCCACGTTATCATTATGACGGCGTCACCATATGTCCGTGACGCCGTCTCCTTGAGTCTCTGAAGCCGTCTGGATCAAATCTAGGCCATCTGAGCTGCGACGCCCTACTCTTTTAAAACCTGATGTCGTCACTTGAAAATAAGCAATTTGGCTACTGTATCGTCACAAAACATCTTCCGACGGCGTCACAGGTATAACCTGACGCCGTCCCCTTCAGTTCCAGCAGCCTGAATGTCTCGATTCTTGACTTTGGCCACTTTCTTCGTATATTCATTCCTTTTCGTCCGAATAAGTGTCATTCCAGCAATTTGCCTTCAAGATACCTAAAAAGTGAAAAGGAACGATATTAAGTAATAACGGATACAAAAGTGATCAAATAAAGCCTTAAACGACCCCTCAAAAAGGTACATTTTAAAACCTTATCAAATATCCCTACACTTGGTATTCGCTTGTCCTCAAGCAAATGTGCTTTTAGCCAATTGATTTATAAAAACCCAGCAAAAGTCATAACAAGCACAGAAATTATATACTAGCACCTCACATGGGGTGTTTGGATACTCACATCTCTCGGGTGTATATGAAATATAACAAAGTGGAAATGGAAGATAAACACTCATTAACCTGTCCTAGTACATAGATTACCATAGGCTTGAGACTAGGTCAAACCTCCATCGCTTTGGCGTAAGCACCTAGGAAAGACTATCCAAGAGGTCTTTTAAAGGGTTATAATGATAGGCTTATGGTAGGGAAACAAAGGGTTTGGTGGGATAGGCGATTTAGTGGTGGAAAGTCAAAAAAATTTATGTTACAAGCATGCGAAGAATGGCGTTGCTAAGCCAAGACTCGACACTCTAAACTCTAGATAATTGAAACAAACAAACATAAATTAAAAGATAGATGTAGGATGGTAGCCCATATGTTTTTCTCAATTTTTTTTTTTTTTTTCATACACTTTTACTTCACAATCCTCTACGATAACATCAAAATGAAAGGGATTTATAGGCACATCCCTACACTTGAGTTTTTATTACTCTAACACTAATTTGACCCGAATTGAAAAGATCAAAACACTTGGAGTACATTATTATGCAAATAAAGGGAATTTGAATTTAACGTTCCCTTCCCGTCTTCTCATAAAATTTAACTTTTCCCATGAGTCCCAATTGTCCCAAAACTGTGTACAAAGGATATGACTCGACTTAGCAACTTATGCAAGCAACTAGATAATTGAACAAAGGGTTTAGTGTGATAACAATAATGCACTAAAAGTGAGTGCATACAAGGTAGGCTAAGGAGATTTGGGTGTACATTTGGGGGTGGGGTATAAACAATGCTCTTCATTGATATTCCGGAAAACCGAAACTTCAAGAGAACCGTGAAAAGGATAGGCTCTGAGGGATTAACTAGGGGTATCGTGTACTAAAGATGAGTACAATGCAAGGTGTGGGGGAATTACTCAACCGATGTGGAAGAAGTAATTATATTACGGGTATCAAACAAGGGTTATCCTAATGCCTCTTTGATACGCTTACGCAACGCGTTCGGGGTCAAAGGAACTTCCTTTTCGTCGAGCAAGTTTTTCAACACCCTAGGCAGTGAACCTAATCGTTGTAGTGTAGTATTAGGGTAAGCCACGGGATTTGATATCGTTCTCTATGGGAATAGGAATGCTAGTGAGAAGTTACTACGCTAAGGTTGGGGTTGAGGAAGATTATTTTTTATCTTTTTATGTTTTTAGGAAATGGAAAGGTACGAATCTCGGGGTTTGGATTTGGGGGTTTGGTATTTCTACCGATTACTTCTACTTATCTAATTATCTAAACTAAGGTGTATGTAGTCTATGTCAATTGTTGTATGCTCGTATGATAGTTAAAAATGTATTTGCTTAGGCTTTATTACTCCCTAGTTATCTCCTATTGGTGGTTGAATTGTCACATCCTTATTCTTAATTGCGTTGTGTCTCTAAGGTCGTACGATATGCGTTTATCCCTAACTCTTTGAAGCTACCAAAGATTAATGACTACAAAATCTCTAGGATTCATAAACTTTAACTTTAAGGTATTCTTTGAATGACTTGTCTACAATTACTCTAGTCGATTATAAGCTAAGGTTCATCAAAGATCAATCAAGCATTACAAACACAACGAATGACCTATCGCAATACTAGGTCAATCACAATTAAGATAAGAGACAACCAATCAATATTCAATAACTAAGTTTCATTTTACCTAAGCAAACACACAAGTAAATTAGTCGGACATGGGGAACATGCAAGCATACACACAATCAAAGGAAGACATAATTGAATTAATGAAGTAAAACACTTATCTTGATGTAAGATAGGGTATGGAACCCTAAAATATTGTACAAGACAGCCTTGGTTCGGTTTAGGTTTTCACTCCAAAAGACTACACACTGAAAACTAAAAAATTCGGATTCTATATATAAGATTACAAATGCGACGGCGTCACCCTTTAATTTGTGACGCCGTCGGGTCGCCTTTATTAGGGTTTCGTCTTGGCCACGTTATCATTATGACGGCGTCACCATATGTCCGTGACGCCGTCTCCTTGAGTCTCTGAAGCCGTCTGGATAAAATCTAGGCCATCTGAGCTGCGACGCCCTACTCTTTTAAAACCTGATGTCGTCACTTGAAAATAAGCAATTTGGCTACTGTATCGTCACAAAACATCTTCCGACGGCGTCACAGGTATAACCTGACGCCGTCCCCTTCAGTTCCAGCAGCCTGAATGTCTCGATTCTTGACTTTGGCCACTTTCTTCGTATATTCATGCCTTTTCGTCCGAATAAGTGTCATTCCAGCAATTTGCCTTCAAGATACCTAAAAAGTGAAAAGGAACGATATTAAGTAATAACGGATACAAAAGTGATCAAATAAAGCCTTAAACGACCCCTCAAAAAGGTACATTTTAAAACCTTATCAAATATCCCTACACTTGGTATTCGCTTGTCCTCAAGCAAATGTGCTTTTAGCCAATTGATTTATAAAAACCCAGCAAAAGTCATAACAAGCACAGAAATTATATACTAGCACCTCACATGGGGTGTTTGGATACTCACATCTCTCGGGTGTATATGAAATATAACAAAGTGGAAATGGAAGATAAACACTCATTAACCTGTCCTAGTACATAGATTACCATAGGCTTGAGACTAGGTCAAACCTCCATCGCTTTGGCGTAAGCACCTAGGAAAGACTATCCAAGAGGTCTTTTAAAGGGTTATAATGATAGGCTTATGGTAGGGAAACAAAGGGTTTGGTGGGATAGGCGATTTAGTGGTGGAAAGTCAAAAAAATTTATGTTACAAGCATGCGAAGAATGGCGTTGCTAAGCCAAGACTCGACACTCTAAACTCTAGATAATTGAAACAAACAAACATAAATTAAAAGATAGATGTAGGATGGTAGCCCATATGTTTTTCTCAATTTTTTTTTTTTTTTCATACACTTTTACTTCACAATCCTCTACGATAACATCAAAATGAAAGGGATTTATAGGCACATCCCTACACTTGAGTTTTTATTACTCTAACACTAATTTGACCCGAATTGAAAAGATCAAAACACTTGGAGTACATTATTATGCAAATAAAGGGAATTTGAATTTAACGTTCCCTTCCCGTCTTCTCATAAAATTTAACTTTTCCCATGAGTCCCAATTGTCCCAAAACTGTGTACAAAGGATATGACTCGACTTAGCAACTTATGCAAGCAACTAGATAATTGAACAAAGGGTTTAGTGTGATAACAATAATGCACTAAAAGTGAGTGCATACAAGGTAGGCTAAAGAGATTTGGGTGTACATTTGGGGGTGGGGTATGAACAATGCTCTTCATTGATATTCCGGAAAACCGAAACTTCACGAGAACCGTGAAAAGGATAGGCTCTGAGGGATTAACTAGGGGTATCGTGTACTAAAGATGAGTACAATGCAAGGTGTGGGGGAATTACTCAACCGATGTGGAAGAAGTAATTATATTACGGGTATCAAACAAGGGTTATCCTAATGCCTCTTTGATACGCTTACGCAACGCGTTCGGGGTCAAAGGAACTTCCTTTTCGTCGAGCAAGTTTTTCAACACCCTAGGCAGTGAACCTAATCGTTGTAGTGTAGTATTAGGGTAAGCCACGGGTATTGATATCGTTCTCTAGGGGAATAGGAATGCTAGTGAGAAGTTACTACGCTAAGGTTAAGGTTGATGAAGATTATTTTTATCTTTTTTATGTTTTTTTAGGAAATTGAAAGGTACGAATCTCGGGTACTGGATTTGGGGGGTTGGTATTTCTACCGATTTCTCTACTATTATCTAATTATCTAAACTAAGGTGGTGGTAGTCTATGTCTAATTAATGTGTGCTCGTATGATAGTTTAAAGATGTGTTTACTTAGGTTTTACTACTCCTTAATTATCTCCTATTGATGGTTGAGTTGTCACGTCCTTATTCTTAGTTGCGTTGTGTGTCTAAAGTTGTAGGGTATGCGTTTCTCCCTAACTCTTTGAACTTACCAAAGGGTCTCGTCTACAAAACCCACTAGGGATAATAAACTCTTACTCTAAGGCACTCTTTGGATGGTTTAGCTTACAACTACTCAGGTAATTATATTCTAAGGTTCACAAAGATGAATCAAGCATTAAGTACACAACGAATGACCTATCGCATTACTAGATCATTGATCAACTAAGATAAGAAACAACCAATCAATATTCAATAATTAAGTTTCATACTCCCTAAGCAAACACACAAATAAATTAGCCGGACATGGAGAACATGCAAGCATACACACAAATAATCAAATACATAATTGAATTGATGAAGTAAACACTTATCTTGATGTAAGATAGGGTTTGGAACCCTAAAATACTGTACAAGACACCCTTGGTTCGGTTTTAGGTTTTTACTCCACAAAAAGACTCTCCTAAAACTGAAAAATTCGGATTCTATATATAATATTACATATGCGACGGCGTCACCTTATGTTTTGTGACGCCGTCGTGTCGCCGTCATTAGGGTTTCGTCTTGGCCACGTTAACCTTGCGACGGCGTCACCTTATGTCTGTGACGCCGTCCTCTTCAGCTTCTGACGTCGTCTGGGTCGCATCTAGGCCGTCTGAGTAGCGACAGCCTACTCTTTTAAAGCCCGACGTCGTCTCATGAAAATAGGGTTTTTGGCTTCTGTATCGTCACAAAAATCCTCCGATGGCGTCGCAGATAAGCAGTGACGCCGTCGCCTTCTGTTTTCAGCAGCTTTGAGTGTCTCGATTCTGACTTTGGCCATTTTCTTCGTATATTCGCGCCTTTTCGTCCAAATAAGTGCCATTCCAGCATTTTGCCTTCAAGAGACCTAAAAAGTGAAAAGGAACGATATTAAGCAATAACGGATACAAAAGTGATTAAATAAGGGCTTAAACGACCCCTCAAAATGGTACCTTTTAAAACCTTATCAAATATCCCTACACTTGTTATTTGCTTGTCCTCAAGCAAATGTGCTTTTAGCCAATTAATTTATAAGTTAGGGGTCATGAAGCATTGATTTAAAACGGTCCACAACACATATAAGCCCCGCAAAAGTCATAACAAGCACGGAAATTACATACTAGCACCTCACATGGGGTGTTTGGATACTCACATCTCTCTCGGGTGTATATATGAAATATAACAAATAGGAAATGGAAGATAAACACTCATTAACCGGTCCTAGTACATAGATTACCATAGGCTTGAGAATAGATCAAACCTCCATCGCTTCGGCGTAAGCACCTAGGAAATACTATCAAAGAGGTCTTTTAAAGGGTTGTAATGTTAGGCTTACGGTAGGGAAACATGCATACGAAGAATGGCGTTGCTAAGCCAAGACCCGACACTCTAAAACTCTAGGTAACGGAAATAAACAAACATAAATTTAAAGGATAGATGTAGGATGGTAGCCCGTATGTTGTTGTTGTTGTTGTTTTTTTTTTCCTCTTTTTCTCTTTTTTTCTTTTTTTTTCGATTTTTTTTTTTTTCATACACTTTTACTCTACCATCCTCTATGGTAACATCAAAATGATAGGGATTTATAGGCACATCCCTACACTTGAGTTTTTATTACTCTAACACTAATTTAACCCGAATTGAAAAGATCAAAACACTTGGGGTACATTATTATGCAAACAAAGGGAATTTGAATTTAACGTTCCCTTCCCGTCATTTCATAAACTTTAAATTTTCCCAAGAATCCCAATCATCCCAAAACTGTATACAAAGGATATGACTCGACTTAGCAACTCATGCAAGCAACCAGATAATTGAACTAAGGGTTTAGGGTGATAACAAATATTTTACACTAAAAGTGAGTGCATAAGGGGTAGGCTAAGGCGATTTGGGTGTATATTTGGGGGTGGGGTGTAAACAATGCTCTTCATTGATATTCCGGAAAAACCGAAACATCACGAGAACCGCGAAAAGGATAGGCTCTGAGGGGTTAACTAGGGGTATCGTGTACTAAAGATGAGTACAACGCAAAGGGTGTGGGGGAATTACTCAACCGATGTGGAAGAAGTAATTATATTACGGGTATCAAACAAGGGTTATCCTAATGCCTCTTATCATTTAGTTATTCCTAACTACACAAGTGTAGTCTCACTTGCGATCTTGGAATGCATCACAAAACAAGTTCTAGAATCTAATATACTACCGGTTCACACTCTAAGCATTGAAGATGAATGCTTTTAATTCCTACTAATCTAAGGGTGATCCTCACATTTTGGGTGGAATTTAGGTGGTAAAGGGTTTTTGTGCTAGTCATATAACTTCCTATCCGTGAGACGCTTTTGTTAAGACTAATGGCCCACTCCTATATGTCATGAAAAATTTTAAATTTGGTGCCAAAATTACCCTAACCGACATTTTCTCATGGTTTATTACACAATCACAATTGGACAAAGCAAATAATCAAGGAGAGGCATTAGGATAAACCCTTGTTTGATACCTGTAATATAATTACTTCTTCCACCTCGGTTGAGTAATTCCCCCACACCCTTTGCGTTGTACTCATCTTTAGTACACGATACCCCTAGTTAACCCCTCAGAGCCTATCATTTTCGCGGTTCTCGTGATGTTTCGGTTTCCGGAATATCAATGAAGAGCATTGTTTACACCCCACCCCCAAATATACACCCAAATCGCCTTAGCCTACCCTTTATTGCACTCACTTTTAGTGCAAATTTATGTTATCACCTAAAACCCTTAGTTCAATTATCTGGTTGCTTACATGAGTTGCTAAGTCGAGTCATATCCTTTGTATACAGTTTTGGGATGATTGGGATTCATGGGAAAAGTTAAAGTTTATGAAATATAGGGAAGAGAACGTTAAACTCAAATTCCCTTTGTTTGCATAATAATGTACTCCAAGTGTTTTGATCTTTTCAATTCGGGTCAAATTAGTGTTAGAATAATAAAAACTCAAGTGTAGGGATGTGTCTATAAATCCCTATCATTTTGATGTACCGTAGAGGATGGTAGAGTAAAAGTGTATGGAAGAAAAAAAAAAAAAAAAAAAAAAAAAAAAAAAAAAAAAAAAAAAAAAATCGAAAAAAAAAATAGAAAAAGGAAAAAAGAAAAAAAAGAGAGTGAAAAAAAAAAAAAAAAAAAAAAAAAAAAAAAAAACGGGCTACCATCCTACATCTATCTTTTAAATTATGTTTTTTTATTTTCGTTGCCTAGAGTTTTAGAGTGTCGAGTCTTGGCTTAGCAACGCCATTCTTCGTATACTTGCAACATAGAGATTTTTGACTATCCACCACTAAATAGCCTATCCCACCAAACCCTTCATTTCCCTACCGTAAGCCTAACATTACAACCCTTTAAAAGACCTCTTTGATAGTCTTTCCTAGGTGCTTACGCCAAAGCAACGGAGGTTTGATCTATTCTCAAGCCTATGGTAATCTATGTACTAGGACCGGTTAATGAGTGTTTATCTTCCATTTCCGATTTGTTATATTTCATATATACACCCGAGAGAGATGTGAGTATCCAAACACCCCATGTGAGGTGCTAGTATGTAATTTCCGTGCTTGTTATGACTTTTGCGGGGCTTATATGTGTTGTGGACCGTTTTGAATGGATGCTTCATGACCCCTAACTTATAAATTAATTGGCTAAAAGCACATTTGCTTGAGGACAAGCAAATACCAAGTGTAGGGATATTTGATAAGGTTTTAAAAGGTACCTTTTTGAGGGGTCATTTAAGCCCTTATTCGATCACTTTTGTATCCGTTATTGCTTAATATCGTTCCTTTTCACTTTTTAGGTCTCTTGAAGGCAAAATGCTGGAATGATGCTTATTTGGACGAAAAGGCGCGAATATACGAAGAAAATGGCCAAAGTCAGAATCGAGACCCTCAAAGCTGCTGAAACATAAGGCGACGGCGTCACTGCATATCTGCGACGCCGTCGGGAAGGAATTTTGCGACGGCTCAGAAGATAAATTGCATGTTTTCAAGGGACGACGTCAGGTTCTAAAGGAGTAGGCCGTCGTTACTCAGACGGCCTAGATGCAGCCAAGACGGCGTCAGAGCTGAAGGGGACGGCGTCACAGTCATAAGGTGACGCCGTCGCAAGGTTTACGTGGCCAAGACGAAACCCTAATGACGGCGACACGACGGCGTCACAAAACATAAGGTGACGCCGTCGCAGATGTAATCTTATATATAGAATCCGAATTTTTCAGTTTTGGTGTGTAGTCTTTTGGAGTAAAAACCTAAAACCGAACCAAGGCTTTCTTGTGCAGTATTTTAGGGTTCTAAACCCTATTATACATCAAGATAAGTATTTACTTCATTAATTTAATTATGTCTTTGATTATTTGTGTGTATGCTTGCATGTTCTCCATGTCCGGCTAGATTATTTGTGTGTTTGCTTAGGGAATATGAAACTTAATTATTGAATATTGATTGGTTGATACTTATCTTAGTTGACTAATGATCTAGAGTGCGCTAGATTATTCGTTGTGTACTTAATGCTTGACTTTTCTTTGTGAACTTTAGAATATAATTATCTAGGTAATTGTAGGATAAAGTATTCAAGGACAACCGTAGAGTAGGCGTCTATAAATCACTAGAGGATTTGTAAACAAGACCCTTTGGTAAATTCAAAGAGTTAGGGAAACAAGCACGCCCTATAGCCTTAGAATCACAACGCAACTAGGAATAAGGACGTGACAAATCAACCATCAATAGGAGATAATTAAGGAGTAGTAAAACCTAAGTAAACACATCTTTAAACTATCATACGAGTACAAATCAATTAGACATAGACTATCACAACCTTAGCTTAGATAATTAGATAATAGTAGAGTAATCGGTAGCAATACCAACCCCCCAAATCCAATACCCGAGATTCGTACCTTTTCATTTTCTAAAAAACATAAAAAGATAAAAAATAATCTTCCTCAACCTCAACCTTAGCGTAGTAACTTCTCACTAGCATTCCTATTCCCCTAGAGAACGATATCAATACCCGTGGCTTACCCTAATTACTACACTACAATGATTAGGTTCACTGCCTAGGGTGTTATAAAACTTGCTCGAAGAAAAGGAAGTTTCCTTGACCCCGAACGACGCGTGTAGCGTTATCAGGTGGTTAAATCCTTTCCAAGAAGAATTATTGCGTGAAAAGCTCCTTCCAATCTTGTGTAACTTCTTCTTGACAAACTAAACCTGCACACTTGAACAAAACAAACGAAACCTTCGCGTAAAATCAGCGGTAATAATATATATAAGACTCGATTTAAACTAGGATATAATGCTTGTGGAATGGATGTTTACAGAATTTCTAAGAAAATTAAGACTTGGAAAATTCCAACAATTTATAAGTAGCTCAGAAAACGAGAAAAAGTGATCTGATGTTTTTACTCCTTCCTGACGCCGTCAGGTTGCAATCCTGACGCCGTCAGGTTATCCTGAATAAAACTGGTCTGCAATTTTCTGGAAAAATTCTGGAAAATTTACATCTTTAGAATCTGGAAAAATTTCTGCAAAAACATCCATTATGACTCGATACAAGCATTTGACTCGAACAAACAAACATATATATCTTTTGGTTAATTGTTATTCTCATGTTTACGTTTCTTTTGAAAACGTGTGTAATCCTCCCTACACTTATCCTTTATGTAAAATACCTTTATATGCAATTAAGACGAAGTTAAGAACAAAATAAAGCATTTTTACAAATTTAAACATGAGGATAAACAATTAATAAAAGATATATGACACTAACAAGCAAACAATTAAGCATGGGTTGCCTCCCACGAAGCGCTTTTCTTTATTTAAGAGTCTTGTAGCTAGACTCGTAGTCGTGCTCCTGCGTTTTCTCATTACCGCCCTCTTGACGGTCTCTACCGGGGGATTCCATGTTGTAGAAGTGTCCTATGATGCACCTCTCTAAGAGTTCGTCCTCTCCCCGCTCGGTCCTATATTTCGGTCCTAAGTTCAAACAATCCTTATAGAACCCAAAAATCTTAGCCATAACATAATCTACTCCCTTTTCCCTATCCTTATCATTCCTATAATAGACCGACAGCTTAAGTTCCTTTTCATCATTAAAGAGTGATGAAAACTTCTCAATCTTAAACGGAATTTGGTAAGCTATGTCGTCGGTCTCATCCTTGAATCGCACTACTCCTAACGAGGGGTCATAGGTCATCCCGGTGCTTTCTATGAAAGGTTTTTCTAGAATAACGTGGGACAAGCTAGAGTCTATGGCCGTGCTAATATCATCCAAAATTATGAAGTCCGTAGGGAACGTGAAACTACCTACATAGACGGGCAATCCCTTAACTCTACCAAGAAAATTGCACTTATCCCTAGGATTATCGGGGTCTTGCCTAGTTGGGATAGGCTTCTTCATTATCCAATTGTAGTAGGTGCTAGTCATTATGTTGATTGGGGATTTGCGATCAATGTAGGCCTTTGCCACAAAAAGGTGTCCTATGCAACATGGTATGTTAAGATTCCAAGGGTTCCCAAACTTGATTCTAGGGCTTTTCCTAACATACATGTGACGGAGGTCACGCACTAAGTGAGGGTGGCAAGATAGTTCTTCTTCCGTAGGAAATTTGTTGAAATAGTCAATGTCTACTTCATCTACTTCCTCATGTGTTTCATTATTCACAAACGTATGGTCCTCTTCGTCATCTGTTCTATTAGGTTTCACTAAGGCGATGGTATTGACAAATTGAACGTGCTTAGTTAGCTTGCTTGGATCCTTAATCTCAATACCTGAAGGTTCGGGAGTTGAGATAGCACTAACCTTCCTATCACTATTGGTTATGGCTTTCAAAAGGTTGTCTATCTTCCTATCCATCTCGGCTTGTTGATGCTTAAAGCGGTCCGAGAGCTTAGCCATTTGGGTTTCTTGGGATGCAACTAGGTTTTGCAACATCCCTTCGATGTTTTGTTGGTTAGGACCGTTAGGTGGGGCCCATGAGAAATCATTAGAGGTGAATTCTTTGGTTTGTCCCCAGTAGAAGTCGGGCTTGCTTTTCCATGCCTCACGGGTTTCATTGAAATTCCTAGGTCCGGGTGTTGTAGGGATTCTTCCTCCCGCTCCATTAATACGCGAGGATGCGTAGTCAACGGAAGCGTGTTCGGGGGATCGGGTGCTAGTGCGCGTGTTATGATGATCACAAAACGGCTCGCACGAGGAAGCACCTTTGTTCACATGGTGTGAAGACTTAGGATTTTCGTAGGAACTCATGAGGAATTTAACTTGATCTTCAAGTTCGATCATCCTACGGTCGGAAGATTGTGAGTTGATGGAAGGCAAGGAGATTGCCTTGACGGTTTTAGGTAGCTCACGGGGGTCATCCCAACTTTCGTTGTCGTGGAGGGCAAGGTCCTCTATATACCCCATGATTCTTCCGCGGTGAGATCACTAAGTTTTCCACCGGCCGCTTGGTCAATGGATCGCTTAGTGGGGAAGTTGACATGATCATAAAATATTTGGACTTGGAGCCAAATATCAATGCCGTGATGAGGGACTTTATGAAGTAAGTCCTTGAATCGGGTCCATGCTTCGTAGAGAGATTCACCTTGACGTTGTTGGAACATCAAGATGTCATTCCTAAGCTTAGTGGTTCTCCCCGGTGGGAAAAAGTGAGCAAGGAAGCGAGAGGTAAGATCATCCCAACTTGAGATGGAGCCGGCGGGAAGTCGCTCAAGCCAATTACTAGCTTGGTCCCGTAGAGAGAATTGGAAGAGACGCAGACGCGTGGTCTCCCGAGTAGTAGTATCAAGGTCGATGGAATCGACAATTTTGAGGAAATCCCTCAGATGCTGATTTGGATCTTCGGAAAGAAGTCCATGGAATGCACATCCGTTTTGCACCAACCGGATGTTGTCGGATCGCAGGGCCGTAGTTTGGGCTTGGTCGGGAAGCTCAATGTTGTTCCTATAGCCTAGGTGGCTTAGTCTTGAATATTCACCAAGAGTACGGGCTCTTGGCGGGTCATTTGGTGGTGGGTTGATGAGTGGTGGTTGGTTATCACCTTCCATGATGAAAAGTGATGGGGTTACGAACAAAGGTCACGAAGAAGGGGGATAGACTAAGAGAAAGCTAAGAATGAGAAAAAATTTACTTGATAGGAATCAACAAAAGAACCTAAACGAGGTGGACTACTAACTAGCTATTCTATTCCCCGGCAGCGGCGCCAAATCCTTGATATGCTTACGCAGCGCGTTCGGGGTCAAAGGAACTTCCTTTTCTTCGAGCAAGTTTTTCAACACCCTGGGCAGTGAACCTAATCGTTGTAGTGTAGTATTAGGGTAAGCCACGGGTATTGATATCGTTCTCTAGGGGATAGGAATGCTAGTGAGAAGTTACTACGCTAAGGTTAAGGTTGATGAAGATTATTTTTATCTTTTTTATGTTTTTTTAGGAAATTGAAAGGTACGAATCTCGGGTACTGGATTTGGGGGGTTGGTATTTCTACCGATTACTCTACTATTATCTAATTATCTAAACTAAGGTGGTGGTAGTCTATGTCTAATTAATGTGTGCTCGTATGATAATTTAAAGATGTGTTTACTTAGGTTTTACTACTCCTTAATTATCTCCTATTGATGGTTGAGTTGTCACGTCCTTATTCTTAGTTGCGTTGTGTGTCTAAAGTTGTAGGGTATGCGTTTCTCCCTAACTCTTTGAACTTACCAAAGGGTCTCGTCTACAAAACCCACTAGGGATAATAAACTCTTACTCTAAGGCACTCTTTGGATGGTTTAGCTTACAACTACTCAGGTAATTATATTCTAAGGTTCACAAAGATGAATCAAGCATTAAGTACACAACGAATGACCTATCGCATTACTAGATCATTGATCAACTAAGATAAGAAACAACCAATCAATATTCAATAATTAAGTTTCATACTCCCTAAGCAAACACACAAATAAATTAGCCGGACATGGAGAACATGCAAGCATACACACAAATAATCAAAGACATAATTGAATTGATGAAGTAAATACTTATCTTGATGTAAGATAGGGTTTGGAACCCTAAAATACTGTACAAGACACCCTTGGTTCGGTTTTAGGTTTTTACTCCACAAAAAGACTCTCCTAAAATTGAAAAATTCAGATTCTATATATAATATTACATATGCGACGGCGTCACCTTATGTTTTGTGACGCCGTCGTGTCGCAGTCATTAGGGTTTCGTCTTGGCCACGTTAACCTTGCGACGGCATCACCTTATGTCTGTGACGTCGTCCTCTTCAGCTTCTGACGTCGTCTGGGTCGCATCTAGGCCGTCTGAGTAGCGACAGCCTACTCTTTTAAAGCCCGACGTCGTCTCATGAAAATAGGGTTTTTGGCTTCTGTATCGTCACAAAAATCCTCCGACGGCGTCGCAGATAAGCAGTGACGCCGTCGCCTTCTGTTTTCAGCAGCTTTGAGTGTCTCGATTCTGACTTTGGCCATTTTCTTCGTATATTCGCGCCTTTTCGTCCAAATAAGTGCCATTCCAGCATTTTGCCTTCAAGAGACCTAAAAAGTGAAAAGGAACGATATTAAGCAATAACGGATACAAAAGTGATCAAATAAGGGCTTAAACGACCCCTCAAAATGGTACCTTTTAAAACCTTATCACTCTTATCATTTAGTTATTCCCAACTACACAAGTGTAGTCTTACTAGCGATCTCGGAATGAATCACAAAACAAGTTCTAGAATCTATTATACTACCGGTTTACACTCTAAGCATTAAAAATGAATGCTTTAATTCCTACTAATTTAAGGGTGATCCACACATTTTGGGTGGAATTTAAGTGGTAAAGGGTTTTTGTGCTAATCATATAACTTCCTATCCATGAGACGCTTTATTAAGACTAATGGCCCACTCCTATATGTCAAGAAAAATTGAAAATTTGGTGCCAAAATTACCCTAACCGACATTTTCTCATGGTTTATTACGCAAATGCAATTGGACAAAGCAAATAATCAAGGATAAGCATAGTTTTAAAGTTCCCGTTTTATTTTCCCTCCCTACACTTAAAATGAACATTGTCCCCAATGTTCCTCGAAAGTATCAAAGTTATGATAATGGAAGGTAATTAAAAGCGAAAGAAACTAATACTCCCCTGATTAGCTCGGTAGGATCCGTGTAAAGTGGTGGTTACATCTTTCTTCAAAAAGAACGTTTGCGTGAAAAGCTCCTTCTCATCTTATGTATCTTCTTCTTGGTAAATTAAACCTGCACACTTGAAGAAAACAAACGAAACTTTCGCGTAAATTCGGCGGTAATAATATATATAGGACTATACTAAACTAGGATATAATGCTTGTGGAATGGATGTTTACAGATTTTCTGGAAAATTAAGACTTGGAAAATTCCAAAAATTTATAAGTAGCTCAGAAAACAAGAAAAAGTGATCAGTTGTTTCTGCTCCTTCCTGACGCCGTCAGGTTGCGATCCTGACGCCTTCAGGTTATCCTGACAAAAACTGGTCTGCGATTTTCTGGAAAATTTACATCTTTAGAATCTGAAAAAAAATTTCCTGCAAAACATCCATTATGACTCGATAAGGCATTTGACTCGAAAAAACACACATGTATATCTTTTAATTAATTGTAATTCTTCAGTGTTTGTGGTATTGAAGTGGGATTATTTCCTAACTTTTTATCGCGCTTCCACAATGTTTCATGTAGTCCTTGAACCATGAAATCTCTAAGCCCTTTTTCCCAATCGTTCATTTTCTTCTTAATCACATTGTTAGGGATTTGTGGATTCTCATCCGTAATAGTTTCCATGATCTTAAGAGGATACCTTGGTACAATGGGTATCCTAGCGTACCCTTTGCCGCTTTTAAGTATCATGATGCCCTCCCCGCATTTGATGGTTGCTTTGGCAGTGGCCAGAAAATGTGTCCCAAGAATGAGTGGCATGTTTCTATCTTCCTCAATGTCTATGATCATGAAGTCCACCGGATAGACAATATTAGCCACCTCTATTAAAACATCCACTGCGATTCCTATGGGGTAGACATAGGTGTGATTTGCTAAGGAAAGTCTAAGATCGGTCTTGGCTGGCTTCTCCCTAGTCAACTTATTATAGATTGATAATGGAATTATGTTTACATCCGACCCTTGATCAACTAAGGCATTTATATTATCAATGTCACCTATGCTACATGGTATCACGATGTTCCCCGTGGTGTATCGCTTTTTAGTTACTGGTTTTTTTAGAACCAACTCATACAGAGCTCCCATAGGCATGGTGTCATACTCTTCTTCTGTTATTTTTCCTTCAAGGGCTTCCTAAGAACCTCATTATACCTAAAGTTGTTCACTTGGTTAACAATGGTTTTCTTGTTAATTTCGTGCTTAAGGTAGTACTCAATGGTCTCGGGCTCATTATTAGTTTCAGCCTCCTCCCTCTTGCTTTCCTCAGTTTTCTTCTCCTTAACCTTTCCATCTTTAGGCATAATGAAAATGGCGTTAACAAACGACGTGGGAGGATAATCATTTCTTCTTACTAATACCTTTTCGGGGAACTTTTGTCTTGGTATATTCATTTACCAAGTTCATCATTTTTGTCATCTTTGCCTGCATTTCCTCTCTTTGCCTATAAACCTCCTCTTCAAATTTTGCTAATCTCTCTGTATGAGCTGCCATGTACTCCCTCATTTGTTCCTTAAAGCTTGGTGAGAGTGGTATTAGGGAAGTAGGACAGAAGCGCCGTTCAGAATTTAGATTTTGCTCACGACTTGGGGATTCGGAGAAAGGAGTTGGGTGGTTGGTGGAATTGGCGAAATTGACTATTTCCCGAGGGATTCGTACGGGGGCTCTCTTATGCCTTTCAATCATATAATCAATTCTTCTCTCAAGAGCACTCATTTGCTCTTCGATGACGTTGGAAGATTCAATAGGAGTTGATATGGCATTAACCACTTTAACGGGGGTTTCAGGGGATTCATTCCAAGCTTTGTAGCTTCGATCGGCAAGCTCTTCTATAATATCCCAAGATTCCTCTGCGTTAAAGTCGTTAAGCCTTCCACCGGCGGCTTGATCAATAAATCGCCTTGTGATGAAATCAGTATGGTCATAGAAGATTTGGATTTGAAGCCAAAGATCAAAACCATGATGAGGGACTTTATGGAGTAAGTCCTTGAATCGAGTCCATGCTTTGTAGAGAGATTCTCCTTGAAGTTGTCGAAACGTCAAGATGTCTCGTCTTAATTTAGTGGTTCTCCCCGGTGGAAAAAATTTAGCAAGGAAGCGAGAGGTGAGATCATCCCATCTTGAGATGGAGCCGGCGGAAATTGCTCAAGCCAATTACTAGCTTGGTCCCGTAGATAGAATTGGAAGAGACGCAGACGCGTGGTCTCCCAAGTAGTAGCATAAAGGTCGATGGAATCGACAATTTTAAGGAAATCCTTAAGATGCTGATTAGGATCTTCGGAACGAAGTCCATGGAATGCACATCCGTTTTGCACCAACCGGATGGTGTCGGATTGTAGGGCCGTAGTTTGGGCTTGGTTGGGAAGCTCAATCGTGTTTCTATAGCCTAGGTGGCTTGGCCTTGAGTATTCACCAAGAGTACGGCCTCTTGGTGGGTCATTTGGTGGTAGGTTGATGAATGGTGGTTGATTATCACGTTCCATGATGAAAAGTGATGGCATTACTAACAAAGTCACGAAGAAAGGGGATAGACTAAGAGGAAGCTAAAAATGAGAAAAAAATCTTACTTGATAGGAATCAAGCAAGAAAACCTAAACGAGGTGGACTCCTAACTATCTATTCTATTCCCCGGCAACGGTGCCAAAAACTTGATAACGCTACACGCGTCGTTCAGGTTCAAAGGAACTTCCTTTTCGTCGAGCAAGTTTTTCAACACCCTAGGCAGTGAACCTAATCGTTGTAGTGTAGTATTAGGATAAGCCACGAGAATTGATATCGTTCTCTAGGGGAATAGGAATGCTAGTGAGAAGTTACTACGCTAAGGTTGGGGTTGAGGAAGATTATTTTTTATCTTTTTATGTTTTTAGGAAATGGAAAGGTACGAATCTCGGGGTTTGGATTTGGGGGTTTGGTATTTCTACCGATTACTTCTACTTATCTAATTATCTAAACTAAGGTGTATGTAGTCTATGTCTATTGTATTGTGCTCGTATGATAGTTAAAAATGTATTTGCTTAGGCTTTATTACTCCCTAGTTATCTCCTATTGGTGGTTGAATTGTCACGTCCTTATTTTTAATTGCATTGTGTCTCTAAGGTCATAGGGTATGCGTTTATCCTTAACTCTTTGAAGCTACCAAAGGTTAATGACTACAAAATCTTTAGGATTCATAAACTTTAACTCTAAGGTATTCTTTGAATGACTTGTCTACAATTACTCTAGGCGATTATAAGCTAAGGTTCATCAAAGATCAATCAAGCATTACAAACACAACGAATGACCTATCGCAATACTAGGTCAATCACAATTAAGATAAGATACAACCAATCAATATTCAATAACTAAGTTTCATATTACCTAAGCAAACACACAAGTAAATTAGCCGGACATGGGGAACATGCAAGCATACACACAATCAAAGGAAGACATAATTGAATTAACGAAGTAAAACACTTATCTTGATGTAAGATAGGGTATGGAACCCTAAAATACTATACAAGACAGCCTTGGTTCGGTTTAGGTTTTTAATCCAAAAGACTACACACTGAAAACTAAAAAATTCGGATTCTATATATAAGATTACAAATGCGACGGCGTCACCCTTTAATTTGTGACGTCGTCGGGTCGCCGTTATTAGGGTTCGTCTTGGCCACGTTATAATTATGACGGCGTCAGCTTATTTTCGTGACGTCGTCGCCTTGAGTCTCTGACGCCGTCAGAATCAAATCTAGGCCGTCTGAGCTGCGACGCCCTACTCTTTTAAAACCTGATGTCGTCACTTGAAAATAAGCAATTTGGCTACTGTATCGTCACAAAACATCTTTCGACGGCGTCACAGGTAAAACCTGACGCCGTCCCATTCAAGTGTCTCTATTCTTGACTTTGGCCATTTTCTTCGTATATTCATGCCTTTTTGTCCGAATAAGTGTCATTCCAGCAATTTGCCTTCAAGATACCTAAAAGGTGAAAAGGAACGATATTAAGTAATGACGGATACAAAAGTGATCAAATAAAGGCTTAAACGACCCCTCAAAAAGGTACATTTTAAAACCTTATCACTCCTAAGAAACTAGCCTCTACCGCCATTCAAAACTACCGAAACAAGGGTAGCTACCAATAAACTATGCATGCATACACTTAGAAATAATTATACGGAAGTAATATAAAAGCAAACAAAAAAATTAAGGAATCATAACTAGGCCAGCACCAAGAGGTGCTTAGCCGCTCATATTAACCATACAAATCAATTCAATGTTTAATGTTACGAAATGCATGAATCGAAAGTAAAGAAAAGATAAAATGCTAATGCTTATTGTAGGGGTGTGATTTCTACCTTGGAGATAGCTCTGTATGCTCCTCCAGACCTGCCTTTTGCTTCTTCCCACGTTCTATGGTTGTTGTGTGTGAAATGGGATGATTTGAAATGCTGGAAATCGTGGGGTATTTATAGGCCACATCTTAGTTACGGCGTAACTATAAAAAGAGTTACGCCGTAATCATCTAATTCTTCGTAAATTGCACTAGATCTGCTGGTTACGGCGTAACCTTAGAAGGGGTTACGCCGAATTCTTCAATAATCTTGGTTACGCCGTAGTTTATGCATGAGTTACGGCGTAATTATCAGCGGCGCGGAACCTCTTTTGACCTAATATAGTTACGTCGTAATCTATTGGGAGAGTTACGCCGTAAT
The DNA here is from genome assembly GCA_019973895.1 of Chrysanthemum seticuspe. Classification (NCBI taxonomy): domain Eukaryota; kingdom Viridiplantae; phylum Streptophyta; class Magnoliopsida; order Asterales; family Asteraceae; genus Chrysanthemum; species Chrysanthemum seticuspe. The sequence goes on along the minus strand of BPTQ01000002.1, from coordinate 109,878,980 downwards.
CTTCTGATAAGTCGGCTTTCTGAGTCACGCTTTAGTTACGGCGTAATGTGAGAGAGGAGTTACGCCGTAACTTCTTCAAAGTGAGCATGCTATGATAATTCTTTAATAAACTCTCCAATTCCGCGTCTCTTTAGCTACAATGCTCGTAATTTACCTGAAAGTGGAATATAATGGAAAACAAGCATAAATCCATATAAATGATATAAATTACAAGCATTATCGGGGGAAATTGACACTTAATATTCAGGATAATTTGATGTTATCAATGATTTCTCGGTATTCGGAGATTCCTTCGACCTTTGTGTTGGGATACAGAAAGTCAAAGTGCTGAAGAGTCAAAGTACTGAAGAATCAAAGTACTGCTTAATGAAGAAAGTCAAAGTACTGCTCCCTCATCAAAGTACTGCAAGGATAAAGGACTGTTATGCAATACGTTAAGGATCATTATGTAATTCTAGAATGTTCTCAGTTTAGTTTAGTATTACTTGTCGTACAAGGAATAGAGTTGTAAACCGACTAGGGTTATCCTTATGCCTATAAAAGGACCCCTAGATTGGCATTAGACATACGTGCAATATTAGAGTTTACTAAGTTCGATATTAGAGCTGTTAGGGATTGTTAGTGAATCTGTATATCAAGCAGGTTCAGAGTTTTAATATAATCTTAAAGTAAAAGTTAATTCTTCTTAGCTTTATTGAAGTAAATTCCGCATACTTAATAGAGTTTATTCAGTGTTTCATTGTTAGTGACTTAGGATTTATCCAAGGTTGCTAAGCCCTTACAAGCTACTTAAAGTTAGTTTGGTTAGAGTATATCGATCCAACAAGTGGTATCAGAGCTTGTATGGAAACTCTGATTAAGAAGAAATTCTTAAAAACCGATTTAACAAACCCTAAAGATGTCGACTGAAACTGCACCACCCTCATCCATCACCTCACTCAGAATTCCTATCATCAAGAAGGGAGAGTATGATCTTTGGAGCATGAAGATGAGGCAGTACATTGCCATTACAGACCATGCACTATGGAATGTAATTGTCAATGGTAATGAAGTTGTTGCAGAACCTGTACAGATTCCTAGACAACCTAAACCACCTAAGGACGTCTTACCAGTAGCAACAATAAGAAATCAAGAAAAGGCTCTCAACATACTATTGTATGCTATTCCCGATGGTCATTTACTCAAGATCCATGATGCTAAGGATGCAAAGCAACTATGGGCTGCTCTCAAGACAAGATTTGGAGGTAATGATGCTTCCAAGAAGATGCACAGAAATCTGTTGAAGCAACAGTTTGAAACATCCACTGTTGGTGAAAGAGAAGGTCTTAATTCTGCCTATGACAGATTCCAAAATCTTCTTAGTATGCTGGAGTTATACAAAGCAGAGGTATCTGTTGAAGATGCAAATCTGAAGTTTTTAAGAAGTTTGCCATCCACAAGGCATGTGATTGCTACTATGATCAGAGGACAACCTGGTTTGGATGTTATGGACTTTGATGATCTTTACAACCACTTAAAGGTGTATGAGCATGAGATGAATGGACAAACAAGTTCAAAATCTCACAGTATTGCTTTTGTGTCGTCTGAAAAGAGAGGTTGTACTTCCACTAAAAGTAATGCTTATCCTACTCAAAGTACTGTTGCTCAAAGTACTGTTACCTATCCTACCCCCATCTCATCACCTACAAACACCATTCATTCTGATGAAGTTGTATGCTCATTCTTTGCTCAGCAAGCCACTTTATCTGTTACTTATGAAGAGAATTTGTCACAAATTGAAGAGGATGCTCTTGAAGAAATTGATATTAGGTGGCAAGTTGCTATGATCACTGCTAGGATCAAGAAGTTCATAAAAAAAACAGGAAGAGGCATTGACTTCAAGCCCAAACAGGGTATAACCTTGGACAAGACCAAGATTGAATGCTTCAATTGTCAAAGCACTGGACACTTTGCAAGAGAGTGCAAGTTTGCTAAATATCAGGCAAACAGAATGACTGAGAAACCCAATCTTGAACTAAAGGAAATCCCTATTAATGAAACAAAAGCTTTGGTTGCTCAAGAAAATCTATCAGAGGTTAACTGGAGTGCTGAATTTGATGATGAACCAGTAACCTACTGTATGGTCGCAGTGGAAGAGTTTGATTGGAGCACAGCTTTTGATGAGGAACCAGGATCTGCTGCTTTAGACACAAGAGATGGCCTAGGAAGCTTTGATTGGAGCATGGAATGTGAAGAGGAACCTGCTCTGCTTGCTATGGTCGCTACTTCACCAAGTTCACCCCCTATCTCTGAGGTATGCTCTAAGTGTCATGATTTTTATCAAAAAGTCCTTAATGATTATGTAACAGAAAGAGATAATTATAGAAGGGCTAGGTCTGAGGTAGCTGGTTATCAAATTACTTTAGAGTCTATGGAAGCCAAAATAAAAACACATGAAAATAATGAAATGGCTTGGGCAGAAAAGTACGAACAACAGGATTATCAGTTAAAATTAAGTGAATGGAAGTTAGGATGTAAGATTTCAGAGATTGAAAAGCTAACTAAGGAAAAGGATGAATTGCTAGAAAAGTTTGCCGCTTGGGGAAAATCTGGCCTTTCACATGTTAGTTTTGTTGAAAAACAGAAAAGAGCACACATTAAAACTAGCCTAGGTTTTGGTATGGACTTTAGTAGCATAGAAGAGAACCCACCTAGTGATCAGGAACAACTTGATTTTGAGGATATAACAACTAGTGATGATGAACTCATTAATTATGTAGATAACACATCTAGTAATGAGGAATCTATTAGTCAAACACCTCCAGAATTTAAGAAAGACAAAGGTTACCATGCAGTTCCTCCACCCACTGGTAGCTTTCAGCCACTTAGGACAGATGTTTCTTGTTTTGGAGTAGACAACCTAGAGTTTAGGAAGAAGCTTACTGGTAAATCTAGTTCTGAAACCCCAAAAGAAACATTTGAAAAACCTAAGGTTGATAATGTTAAGAGTCAAGCAGTACCTTCAACTCAAAGTACTGCTACACCTTCAGCAGTACCTTTAAGAAAATCTTTTCAAAATACTCCTAAACCTTTTTGGGATAAGTTTGGTCAAAATAATTTTTATAATTCACCAAAAAGTCAGGTTAGGTTTGGTCATAGAACTCAAGGAAGAAATTTTGGGAGTATGGGTGATAACGCTACACGCGTCATTCGGGGTCAAAGAAACTTTCTTTTCGTTGAGCAAGTTTTTCAACACCCTAGGCAGTAAACCTAATCGTTGTAGTGTAGTATTAGGGTAAGCCACGGGAATTGATATCGTTCTCTAGGGGAATAGGAATGCTAGTGAGAAGTTACTACGCTAAGGTTGGGGTTGAGGAAGATTAGTTTTTATCTTTTTATGTTTTTAGGAAATGAAAAGGTACGAATCTCGGGGTATTGGATTTGGGGGTTGGTATTTCTACCGATTACTCTACTCGTCTAATTATATAATCTAAGATGTATGTAGTCTATGTCTAATTATTTGTGTGCTCGTATGATGATTTAAAGATGTGTTTACTTAGGTTTTATTACTCCTTAATTATCTCCTATTGATGGTTGAATTGTCACGTCCTTATTCTTAATCGCGTTGTGTGTCTAAGGTTGTAGGGTATGCGTTTATCCCTAACTCTTTGAAACTACCAAAGGTTATTGCCTACAAAATCTCTAGGATTTATAAACTTAACACTAAGGTACTCGTCGGATGGTTTAGCCTACAATGACTCTAGGTACTATAAGCTAAGGTTCAACAAAGATTAATCAAGCATTAACTATATAGCGAATGACCTATCGCAATACTAGATCATTAACAATTAAGATAAGAAACAACCAATCAATATTCTAATTAAGTTTCATATTCCTTAAGCAAACACACAAGTAAATTAGCCGGACATGGGAAACATGCAAGCATACATACAATTAATTGAAGACATAATTGAATTAATGAAGTAAAACACTTATCTTGATGTATGATAGGGTATGGAACCCTAAAATAATGTACAAGACATCCTTGGTTCGGTTTAGGTTTTTACTCCAAAAGACTACACACTGAAAACTAAAAAATTCGGATTCTATATATAAGATTACAAGTGCAACGGCGTCACACTTTGAATTGTGACGCCGTCGGGTCGCCGTTATTAGGGTTTCGTCTTGGCCACGTTAGTCTTGCAACGGCGTCACCTTATGCTTGTGACGCCGTCCCCTTCAGTCTCTGACGTCGTCTGGATCAAATCTAGGCCGTCTGAGTTGCGACGCCCTACTCTTTTAAAACCTAAAGCCGTCACTTGTAAATGAGCAATTTGGCTACTGAGCCGTCACAAAAGTTGTCCGACGGAGTCGCAGATAACACCTGACGCCGTCACCTTCAGTTCCAGCAGCCTGAGTGTCTCGAATCTTGACTTTGGCCATTTTCTTCGTATATTCGCGCCTTTTCGTCCGAATAAGTGTCATTCCAGCATTTTGCCTTCAAGATACCTAAAAAGTGTAAAGGAATGATATTAAGTAATAACAGATACAAAAGTGATCAAATAAGGGCTTAAACGACCCCTCAAAAAGGTACATTTTAAAACCTTATCAAATATCCCTACACTTGGTATTTGCTTGTCCTCAAGCAAATGTGCTTTTAGCCAATCAATTTATAAGTTAGAGGTCATGAAGCATTAGTTTAGAACGATTCACAACACATATAAGCCCCGCAAAAGTCATAACAAGCACGGAAATTACATACTAGCACCTCACATGGGGTGTTTGGATACTCATATCTCTCGGGTGTATATGAAATATAACAAGTTGGAAATGGAAGATAAACACTCATTAACCGGTCCTAGTACATAGATTACCATAGGCTTGAGACTAGATCAAACCTCCATCGCTTTGGCGTAAGCACCTAGGAAAGACTATCCAAGACGCCTTTTAATGGGTTGTAATGATAGGCTTACGGTAGGGAAACAAAGGGTTTGGTGGGATAGGCTATTTAGTGGTGGCAAGTCAAAAATCTTTATGTTACAAGCATGCGAAGAATGGCGTTGCTAAGCCAAGACTCGACACTCTAGACTCTATATAACTGAAATAAACAAACATAAATTGAAAGATAGATGTAGGATGGTAGCCCGTATTTTTTTTTTAAACACTCTATTTTTTTCTTTTTCTCTTTTTCGATTTTTTATTTATTATTTTTTTTTCATACACTTTTACTCTACCATCCTCTACGATAACATCAAAATGATAGGGATTTATAGGCACATCCCTACACTTGAGTTTTTATTATTCTAACACTAAATATGACCCGAATTGAAAAGATCAAAACACTTGGAGTACATTATTACGCAAATAAAGGGAATTTGAATTTAACGTTCCCTTCCCTTCATCTCATAAAATTTAACTTTTCCCATGAGTTCCAATCGTCCCAAAACTGTGTACAAAGGATATGACTCGACTTAGCAACTTATGCAAGCAACTAGATAATTGAACAAAGGGTTTAGTGTAATAACAATAATGCACTAAAAGTGAGTGCATACAAGGTAGGCTAAGGCGATTTGGGTGTACATTTGGGGGTGGGGTGTATACAATGCTCTTCATTGATATTCTGGAAAACCGAAACATCACGAGAACCGCGAAAAGGATAGGCTCTGAGGGGTTAACTAGGGGTATCGTGTACTAAAGATGAGTACAACGCAAAGGTGTGGGGGAATTACTCAACCGATGTGGAAGAAGTAATTATATTACGGGTATCAAACAAGGGTTATCCTAATGCCTCTTATCATTTAGTTATTCCTAACTACACAAGTATAGTCTTACTAGCGATCTCGGAATGAATCACAAAACAAGTTCTAGAATCTATTATACTACCGGTTTACACTCTAAGCATTAAAGATGAATGCTTTAATTCCTACTAATCTAAGGGGACGTTTGGTACGATTGAATCACCGAGAATCAGAATGGATGAGAGAATGGAATAGTATAGAAAGGGAATAAGCTTGAGGAAGATGTATGGATTCCGGTGTTTGGTACTTATAAGGAATCAAGCTGAGAAATGTTTTACATACTTGATTCTCCTGTTTGGTACAAAACGGAATGGACTCATTATGGAATCATGAAATGATACATTTACAAACCTGTTTACTCGCATTAGTTGAGCAACAAATAACATATACTTAATATTAATGTTGCCAAACCATGTTCGAAAAAACCCCAATATTACATACAAAAAGGTAGTAACAACACTGTCTCAACCTTGAGCCACAACAAACAGGAAAAATAAACTCATACTAGTTGACTCTATGACTACAACTACTACTTAATCAATGCAAACTAAATGAAAAAAATCACTTGAAAGCAGTTATAACTTAACACTTGCTAGAGCAGCAAAACGACACTAGAAGCATTGGCATATTGATGGCTGAAATGACAGCAAAATAATGTCTGAACAATAGCTAGCAACGAACGTGACAAACCTGTAACAACAATAATAGAACATGAGCATCTTCAAGCTAATTAAAACTTATACAACAGCAAAATGAACCATCTCAGCTCACTTATAAAGCTTGTCCACTGTCTTCATCAAAAATTAACATAATTCTTATAGACAAAATTTATACTATGTATTTTATCAAACACGTAGCATGCAACTCATGACATCTCTGTACACCATTCTACCTAACTAAATCATACTTGTGAGGTCCAATGAGATTGTGAAATCTTGTGTATAATAAATCTTTGAAGTCAATTGACTAGAAACTGAAATTAAGCAACCTATTCATGATATTCATAACCAACAAAATCATATAAGAATATACCTGACATTAAGCCCTATAGAAAATACAACGATGAGAAGTGGCAATGATAATAAACAACAACGAAGAACAAAAATACATCGATTTAATTATGAAAGCATTCAATTTTGTGAAGAATCTTTGAAATCATCACATACAAATTGGCATGCGGTTTAAAAAGACTTTTTATTTTCATGGTTAAATGTGCCTTGCACGTGTTACTAGTATTTATATCTCATATTTGCAAGTAGATAAATGCATTCCTCATGAATTGGACGGTGGAATGGGTACGTGAATAAAAGTTGTTTCTTAAGCATTCTCCACTTTTTTTAAAGAAAGGATACAACGGAAAGAGAATCATTTTTTGATTCTATATTTCCATTCTCTACTCAACCAAACACGAGAAATGCTACTCATTCCATTTCTACTCTTTCCATTCACCCGTACCAAACATCCCCTAAGGGTGATCCTCACATTTTGGGTGGAATTTAAGTGGTAAAAGGTTTTTGTGCTAGTCATATAACTTCGTATCCATGAGACGCTTTATTAAGACTAATGGCCCACTCCTATATGTCATGAAAATTTGAAAATTTGGTGCCAAAATTACCCTAACCGACATTTTCTCATGGTTTATTACGCAAATGCAATTGGACAAATCAAATAATCAAGGATAAGCATAGTTTCAAAGTTCCCATTTTATTTTCCCTCCCTACACTTAAACTGAACATTATCCCCAATGTTCCCCGAAAGTATCAAAGTTATGATAATGGAAGGTAATTAAAAGCGAAAGAAACTAATACTCCCCTGATTAGCTCGGTAGGATCTATGTAAAGTGGTGGTTACATCTTTCTTCAAAAAGAACGTTTGCGTGAAAAGCTCCTTCTCATCTTATGTATCTTCTTCTTGGTAAATTAAACCTGCACACTTGAAGAAAACAAACGAAACCTTCGCGTAAAATCGATGGTAACAATATATATAGGACTCTACTAAACTATGATATAATGCTTGTGGAATGGATGTTTACAGAATTTCTGGAAAATTAAGACCTTGAAAATTTCAAAATATTATAAGTAGCTCAGAAAACGAGAAAAAGTAATCAGTTGTTTTTGCTCCTTCCTGACGCCGTCAGGTTGCGATCCTGACGCCGTCAGGTTATCCTGACAAAAACTGGTTTGCGATTTTCTGGAAAAAATTCTGGAAAGTTTACATCTTTAGAATCTGGAAAAAATTTCCTACAAAACATCCATTATGACTTGATACAAGCATTTGACTCGAACAAACACACATGTATATCTTTTAATTAATTGTAATTCTCATGTTTGCGTTTCTTTTGAAAACGTATGTAATCCTCCCTACACTTATCCCTTATGTAAAATACATTTATATGTAATTAAGACAAGGTTAAAGACAAAATAAAGCATTTTTACAAATTTAAACATGAGAATAAACAATCAATAAAAGAGATACGACACAAACAAACAAACAATTAAGCATGGGTTGCCTCCCACGAAGCGATTTTCTTTATTTATGAGTCTTGTAGCTAGACTCGAAGTCGTGCCCCTACGTGACTTCGTTACCGTCACCTTCTTCCTCATGACGGTCTCTAGTGGGTGATTCCATGTTGTAAAAGTGCCCTATGATGCACCTTTCTAAGAGTTCGTCCTCTCCCCACTCAGTTCTATATTCCGGTCCTAAGTTTAAACAATCCCTATAGAAACCGCAAATCTTGGCCATAACATAATCCACTCCTTTCTCCTTATCCTTCTCATTCCTATAGTAGACCGATAGTTTAAGTTCCTTTTCATCATTGGAGAGTGATGAAAATTTCTCAATCTTAAACGGCATTTGGTAGGCTACGTCATCGGTCTCATCCTTGAATCGCACTATTCCTAACGAGGGATCATAAGTCATCCCGGTGCTTTCTATGAAGGGTTTCCCTAGAATAACGTGGGACAAGTTAGGATCTATGGCCGTACTAATATCATCCAATATTATGAAATCCGTAGGAAACATGAAACTACCTACATAAACGGGCAATCCCTTAACTCTACCAAGAAAATTGCAACTAACCAGAGGATTATCGGGATCTTGCCTAGTTGGGATAGGCTTCTTCATCCGTAGGAAACTTATTGAAATAGTCATTGTCTACTTCATATACTTCCTCGGTTGTTTCATTCCTCGGTGTTTCACTAACCTCAAGTATCGTTTCATGGTTCGCTTTGTCATTTGTTCTATCAGGTTTCACTAAGATGATTGTATTGACGAATTGAACGTGCTTAGCCAGCTTACTTGGGTCCTTAATCTCTACACCGGAAGTTTCGGGAGTTGAGATAGCATTAACCTTCCTATCACTATTGGTCATGGCTTTTAAGAGGTTATCTATCTTCCTATCCATCTCGGCTTGTTGTTGGTTAAAACGGTCAGAGAGCTTAGCTATTTGAGCTTTTTAGGATGCGACTAGGTGTTGCAACATCCCCTCAATGTTTTGTTGGTTAGGGCCGTGAGATGGGGGCCATGAGAAATCATTGGATGTGAATTATTTGGTTTGTCCCCAATAAAAGTCGGGCTTGCCCTTCCATGCTTCTCGGGCGTCATTAAAAGTCCTAGGTCCGGGTGTTGTAGAGAATCTTCCTCCCGTTTCATTAGTACGCGAGGAGGCGTAGTCAACGGAAGCTTGTTCGGGGAATGTTGTACTAGTGCGCGTGTTATGAGGATCATTACACGGCTCACACGAGGAAGAAACTTTGTTCACATGGCGTGAAGACTTACGATTTTCGTAGGAGGTCATTAGGAATTTAACTTGATCTTCAAGCTCGAGCATCCTACGGTCAAAAGATTGTGAGTCAATGGGAGGCAAGGAGATTGCCTTAACAGTTTTGGGTAACTCACTGGGGTCATTCCAACTTTCGTTGTCATAGAGAGCAAGGTCCTCTATTATACCCCATGATTCTTCCGCGGTGAGGTCACTAAGTTTTCCATCGGCCGCTTGGTCAATGGATCGCTTGGTGGGGAAGTTGACATGATCATAGAAGAGTTGGACTTGAAGCCAAAGATCAATGCCGTGATGAGGGACTTTATGGAGTAAGTCCTTGAATCGAGTCCATGCTTCGTAGAGAGATTCACCTTGACATTGTTGGAACATCAAGATATCATTCCTAAGCTTAGTGGTTCTCCCCGGTGGGAAAAATTGAGCAAGAAAGCGAGAGGTGAGATCATCCCAACTTGAGATGGAGCCGGTGGGAAGTCGCTCAAGCCAATTACTAGCTTGGTCCCCGTAGAGAGAATTGGAAGAGACGCAGACGCGTGGTCTCCCGAGTAGTAGCATCGAGATCGATGGAATCGACAATTTTAAGGAAATCCATAAGATACTGATTAGGATCTTCGGAACGAAGTCCATGGAAAGCACATCCGTTTTGCACTAACCGGATGGTGTCGGATCGCAGAGCCGTAGTTTGGGCTTGGTCGGGAAGCTCAATGGTGTTCCTATAGCCTAGGTGGCTTTGTCTCGAGTATTCACCAAGAGTACGGCCTCTTGGCGGGTCATTGGGTGGTAGGTTGATGAATGGTGGTTGGTTATCACCTTCCATGATGAAAAGTGATGGGGTTACGAACAAAGGTCACGAAGAAGGGGATAGACTACGAGGGAGCAAAAAATTGGAAAAAAATTTACTTTATAGGAATCAAGCAAGGAAATCTAAACGAGGTAGACTCCTAACTAGCTATTCTATTCCCCGGCAGCGGCGCCAAAAACTTGATAACGCTACACGCGTCGTTCGGGGTCAAAGGAACTTCCTTTTCGTCGAGCAAGTTTTTCAACACCCTTGGCAATGAACCTAATCGTTGTAGTGTAGTATTAGGGTAAGCCACGGGAATTGAAATCATTCTTTAGGGGAATAGGAATGCTAGTGAGAAGTTACTACGCTAAGGTTGGGGTTGAGGAAAATTATTTTTTATCTTTTTATGTTTTTAGGAAATGAAAAGGTACGAATCTCGGGGTATTGGATTTGGGGGTTGGTATTTCTACCGATTACTCTACTCGTCTAATTATATAATCTAAGATGTATGTAGTCTATGTCTAATTATTTGTGTGCTCGTATGATGATTTAAAGATGTGTTTACTTAGGTTTTATTACTCCTTAATTATCTCCTATTGATGGTTGAATTGTCACGTCCTTATTCTTAATCGCGTTGTGTGTCTAAGGTCGTAGGGTATGCGTTTATCCCTAGCTCTTTGAAACTACCAAAGGTTATTGCCTACAAAATCTCTAGGATTTATAAACTTAACACTAAGGTACTCTTCGGATGGTTTAGCCTACAATGACTCTAGGTACTATAAGCTAAGGTTCAACAAAGATTAATCAAGCATTAACTACACAACGGATAACCTATCGCAATACTAGATCATTAACAATTAAGATAAGAAACAACCAATCAATATTCAATAATTAAGTTTCATATTCCCTAAGCAAACACACAAGTAAATTAGCCGGACATGGGAAACATGCAAGCATACACACAATTAATTGAAGACATAATTGAATTAATGAAGTAAAACACTTATCTTGATGTAAGATAGGGTATGGAACCCTAAAATACTGTACAAGACAGCCTTGGTTCTGTTTAGGTTTTTACTCCAAAAGACTACACATTGAAAACTAAAAAATTCGGATTCTATATATAAGATTACAAGTGCGACGGCGTCACCCTTTGAATTGTGACGCCGTCGGATCGCCGTTATTAGGGTTTCGTCTTGGCCACGTTAGTCTTGCGACGTCGTCACCTTATGCTTGTGACGCCGTCCCCTTCAGTCTCTGACTTCGTCTGGATCAAATCTAGGCCGTCTGAGTTGCGATGCCCTACACTTTTAAAACCTAAAGCCGTCACTTGTAAATGAGCAATTTGGCTACTGAGCTGTCACAAAAGTTGTCCGACGGCGTCGCAGATAACACCTGACATCGTCACCTTCAGTTCCAGCAGCCAGAGTGTCTCGAATCTTGACTTTGGCCATTTTCTTCGTATATTCGCGTCTTTTCGTCCGAATAAGTGTCATTCGAGCATTTTGCCTTCAAGATACCTAAAAAGTGAAAAGGAACGATATTAAGTAATAACGGATACAAAAGTGATCAAATAAGGGCTTAAACGACCCCTCAAAAAGGTACATTTTAAAACCTTATCAATGGGTCAAAATTTGTGTTTTGTTTGTTATAGTCCTGATCATCTGATTAAGGACTGTGACTTTCACTTAGACTATTTAAACAAATTCCCAAAGACCAGATCTGCCAACCAAAAACAAGGGGAGACTAAACCAGTCTGGAATCATTCACATAGGGTTAACCACAGCAACTTCTCACAAGACCATAGGTACCCTCACCAGAGAAGATCTTTTTCAAAATCACCAGTACCTTCTCAAAGTACTGCTAGATTTTCACCCAATCAAGGTACTGATAGCACTCTTTGGAATAAAAGCCCTAGGAGATCTGATTACTATCAATTTAGAAGGCGTTACACCTCAAAAAGAGTATCTAGATCAAAGAACTCTACACCAAAAGTTAAAACAAGCTGGGTTAAGAAAGAAAGTACTGATGGAGAACAAACAGTACTTTCAGCAAGTGTGATTGAAACAAAAAATTTTGTTGAAAATAACAAAAAGAATGTTAGATCACTAGTTTTACAACACAAGCTTATAGAGAAAGAGATGAAGGCGGATGAACAAGCTAAACACACACACACACGTAATAGTATGAAACCGGTTAAGGAAAAGAAGTGAATGAGAGAATAACTTGAACAACCAACCTTCAAATGAAGGTTATTACAATGTATTATAGGCAAGGAGCTAGGGCAACACTCCCTCTCCTTCCCTATTCCTTATTGGGCTTGGATCAAGGTTATGGGCCTTCTACATAAGCTTGACCTTAAACAAACATAAAGGCCATAATAAAGCTACCTATTACATATGAAATATAAATACTTGAAATACTGTTTAGGAGTGATTCCAACAATCTCCCCCTCAAGTATATATGAATGTAAACGGTGAAGGCGTTGATGTAATAGTAGCTGTGACGTCTTCTGACATTCTTCTTTCTTGTGAGAGGAATTGTCTTGATTCGAACAATCTCCCCAGTGTAGAGAGATCGTTATCTTTGAGCAGTTATGCTTCGACGTCATCTTTAACTTTGTTCTTTGATCATTGTTCTTTGTGGTGAAAGTGATAGTATGTTGTTGTCTGCATCAGTCTGCCTCAGGTCTGCTTCGCTGCTCCAGTGTCTCCACGTCATTCTTCAACATGCTCACACGCTCTTTGACGTTGGAAATCAATATTGATGAAGTTCTGTAAGTCTTTTAACTTTGTAGACTCTTTGGTTAGACGAAGAATCATTCTGACGGTTGTGTTGCTTTTGAATAGAACTTCCATTAGTGATGATGTTGGCGTGAGCATGAGAAGAATCAGCACGATCATCCCGCTCCAGAGCTTCCATAAGAAGAAAACATTGCAAACGGTTAGAAATAAGCGGTTTCCGGCACTTACAAGTTTGAACTTCGAGAGTGTTAACAGCATAGTGTGAAAACACAACTCTAATTCTTACAAAGGCCGTTCCTGAACTGGAGTCCCACAAGTGAGATAACGCGATGTACCGAAGTACATCTACAGTTCAGATGAGTCGCTGAGGTACACCGAAGCATCACCTCACGACTGTAGACCGTTTGAGACACACTCCGCGTAATCCACGGGGAGTTACCGAAGCGACCTGCTGTCAGGGCTGATTGATGTTGACCCTGGCAGGAGTTTCCATTCAATCACTGAGGATCACAGATGTGAACCTCTCATAAATGTTCTCGACAGATTGCTAAGATCTGTGAAGGACTCGATATGAACCACTGAATCACTGAAGACCTTATTGTTGATCAACAAGTGATTAGATGTCAAGTGTTCCTAAGAGATCTTTTGATGAATCTCGTGGCTCTAGACTCAATAGTGCGTTTTGGTTTTCCTGAGCGGAGACTAGGGAGAGGGTCTCCTTCTTCAATACCAGCGATCTCTAAGAGAAAGCCAATAGTTTATGTAGGGTTCCCTGTGAGAATGAAACAAGCTTCTGTTGAGAGAAACTTGAGTGGCTAAGAAGGTTTAGTGCATGCGTCACTGGGTCCATGACGGCTTTTAATCTTCAATACCAGTGTCACTAAGTGACAACCAGTAGCATATGAATTGAACCCGGTGTCTGCCCTAGGTTGAATAATCTGGAGGGCTATTTCTTTTCACCCTTTACTTTACATTTCTTTTTGATTCTTCAACTCCTTCTTTCTCCGATTCTCATTTTCTCCTTTTTATAATCATTCCTAAGGACTTCTAACACTAACTAATGGTAGTGTCCTTGGGTAGATCCCTCCGGCTCTGGCGGATCATAGGACGGTTATTCCTAACCTTAGTCACCTTATAACTCCATGACTATCCTATGTTTGCCATTAAAACCACTGCAAGTTAAAATATCTCTCAAAGGGTTTGTTAATGAAAAACATGTTTGAACCACTGTGAGAGATGATGTTTTGCATAAATACTCCCCCTCCACATGTGCTTAATAGTTTTAAAGGTTAAATGCACAGTGAGGAAAGAGCGCGCACTTTATGAATTGATCCACTAAAGATAGACAATCTCCCGCGAGACACGGTTACGTTGAATAGTTAAAGAGTTACATTGTCAGCTTTTAGGTGACAACTAGCTCTAATAACTACCTTGAAGGTGTGGACAAACCTCGAAAGGTTGTCATACCCGTCAGAGTTCATGTCTATCAAGAGCTTCTCGAATGGTACTTTCTACTTGGACAAGTCCTTTGCGAGACACGTTTACATCACTAGCGAGCTAGCTTGAAATTATTACCCGTCCAGGACAAGTCTTTTCGAGTTGCAGACAGTTAAGGATCGTCAATTCATTGGTTAAGTCTTTGCACACGAGAAAGCCAAGGGGCTTGCACATGTTGCTGTACAAAACATATTTCTTATCACACAAATTTTCTCCCCCTCAAAAATGGCATTTAAGATGTTATTTTTGAAACATTTTGAGAATAAATATGACCATTTTGAGTGTTGCGGGAAGAGTGACCACTATGAACAATTTGTGAACAAAGTTTTAATCAAATACTCCCCCTCAATTAGTTGATATAAACGGTTGAGGTTTTGAAATCATATGGGGAAGTACTTGTCTTTTTGAGCAAAACCTTGAAAAATGAAAGGTTTGATAGGTTTTACTCAAAAAATTAAGAAGCTTTCGCTCCTTTTATAAGGATTGTGGCACTGAGGCGTACCACAGGGTCCTTTCTTGACCATTACGGGTTGTACACTGTTATGTGTGCACAAGCCATTAACATATATAAACATTCATCCAAAATCATATGAAGGAAACAATTCAAGGGGTACCAGGAAGTGCAGTGATGTTCCCAGGAGTGCGCACGGGGCGTTGAAAGCCGGTGATGTTATTCCTGGGTCGACCACCAACATAGCTCTCCAAGCGTCTGAACTGATCCCTTCTGAACAACCGTTCATCAATCATGGTGATGATCCTTCTCACATCCCTTCTATCCTGAGAGTTCCAGCGCTTAGGATTCCCAACTTTCATGCGTATATCCTTCAATCTGTACGCCAATCCATCCCTAACCAACTTCAATGTATGATCCCCAAATTTGTGGAGCTCACTACACGCCATTAAGCAGTTTCTTCAAAGTTCACTGCGGTAAACAACGCCGAAAGGTTTGCTGATGAGCGTGAGTTGTTTAAGCTGGTTGATGTCGGGAAGATCAAGCTGTGGTGGAGTGAAGTTTACACGTTTCTGATATGATTCAACAGCCATCTGGATATCTTCGACACGTTCTTTGATCACGATGCGTCTAATGAAGATGAGAACTGACTTGATAAATTCACGTTGAACGTCAGTCGAGAATTGTCTCATACGACCCTGTACTTTGGCAAGATACATGTCTTCGATGTCGTTGAGGGACAAGTTCTCAAAGTCAGCTTCGGAGAATCCATAGTCCTGTTCATCTTGTCGTTTGACTATGATATTCTTTAAGAATGTGTAGTCCCACTTAGACTTGAGATCAATGTGTTTGATGGCCACGATGTCCTTAGAGCTGTACACTGCATGTTGAGACTTCTGAACCAGGCAGCTTCTGTAGTAGATTCTTCGGCGTTCAGGCCAATGATGAATCCCATACAATGCATCTTGGTCGTATGCTTGCACATTGTCAGAAAACAAGTGAGTTGCACGTTCCTCGATAGCTATGCAGTTTGAGTAGATGGCCGCTGGGAATGGAAGAGTCAATGATGTAGTGTATTTTCTCGAACCATCGCCACCATGGAGAAGAAATTCCAGGTCTTTGTTGAAGAAATATCGGAAGGGAATCCTTGGTTCGTCTGCTTGGCCAATGGTTGGTAGAGATTTGGTCCAATCGGTGTAGTATGGAGGGTTGTCCCTTTGTGTGAAGTCAATGTTTGCTTCCGGATTGAGCCAATCCATGTTGTTAGACATAGCTCGAGCGATGTTCTCAAGATGATATTCGACCTCGAGTGCACTTTCAGAGCTGTCTTTCCATAGTTGAAAGGCTTCATTCTTGATTCGCTTCAATTCAGATTTCGTCATTTTCTTCACATGGAACTTTTCTTGCAATAGTTTTGCATGCTCCAATGTTGAACCATCTACCAATTCTTGGCCTTCATCAGGGTAGGGAGTTTGATTGACAAGTGTGGAGAACCATTCATACTCTTCGGTTTTATCGTCATCTAGCCATGTTACGACTCCAGGTTGAGTCGTCTTCGTCTTCTTTTTGGAAGGCCGAGATGATGATATTGGTTTCTGCACTTGTTTGGGTGAGGTGGGTTGTTGTCGGGGCTCAAGGACCTCTTCATCGTCACCACCCGTATACTCAAAGTGATCACCTGTTTTATGAGTCAGGGGTGGTAACTCGGAATCGTCCCGAGGTTTATCAGTAGAAGACCGAGGTGATGGAGACTTATGTTGAGAAGAAGTCCGATGTGGAGGAGGTGGCATAGATGTAGATTGACCAGACTGCTTCTGACGTTTAGGTGCAGAGTCCTTATCCTTATCATCGTCCTCTCTTGGCCGTTTGGGTTGATCGGCTGACTCCTTGCATGATGAGCTGAGTTGAAAAGCAAGTAGACCTTCAAAAAATTTAGCTTCTTCCGAAGTAAACGATCCAGATCGCTTTGACATTTGCATCACTAGTTTAGCGATTAACTCAGATTCAGAGAGGTCAGCTTCTTTGGCCATTGTATGTTTAACCAATGTGACGATGTTAGGGGTGAGTTGTCTGGAGAATATTTCTCTAGTCACACCGGGGACAGTGTCGAGAAGAAACTTGTGGGTTTGATCTCTTGCTGACTTCTCCAGTTCCTTTTGGACTTTAGGAACGATATCCTGAAGGTACTTTTGAGTGTAACCTTCAATCATTTCATTCAGTTCCTCTTTTCGATGACTCTTCATGAACTTCTGAACAAATTCCCTTTCTTTTTCCATCTTGTCTTTCTCATCATTCAAGTACTGAATTTGGTCAGCAAACCAATTCATTTTTCTGTAAAGTATGTCCTTCTTTCTGACTTGTTGGACAGCTTTCACAATCTTTTGATGAGTCTGAGAAATCCAAGATTTAGGTGGTTTCTTCACGGATTTGGATGATGATCTGGTTGACTTCGTTGATGGTGGTGGTGATGAATGAGATGAAGAGTCCGATGATGAGGAGACATGAGGAGACTTCATGTCCTTAGGAGTTTCTGAGGTTTTCTCCTTTGAGTGTGTTGGACTGTCTAGAAGAAACTTTGTATAATCATCCTCGTCATCCTTAGACTTTTCTTTCTCAGTTATCTGTTTCTCAAAATCATAGACAATAGTGTCCTCCATAGGCTGTTGTTGTTGCAGAAGAGTGGTGGCACCAGCTCCCTTATCGGGTTGATTAACCGCATCAGGAGATGGTTTAGAGTGGGCAGCTCCACTTGATCCTCCAGGGCCACCCATTTGATCTTTAGCAAATTCTTCGGCCTTGTGAAGGTGTCTGACTTTGTGAAACTTCTTCCTGTATGCATGATCCAATTGCTCTTCTTCATCTTCAGAGCTTTCATCCTGAGATACAAGTGCAGTAGTCTTCTCTTTTCCTTTAATAGTTTGAGGACTTGGAGGTTTTGGTACTAAGGGATCTTCATCCTTTGCAGTTTCAGAGAATGTGATCTCTTCATCTGTGTCAGTAGCCTCGGAATCCTCGTCCCTGAGTTGTCTCTGCGGTTCAAGTGAAAGGATCGGAGTGGCTTCCAGAGAAGGAACTTTCTTCTTAGGAGTGGGTTTCCTCTTTGGAATTGGTTTCTTCTTAGGAACATTCCTTTGACTATCTGTACTTGTGACACTTCCAGCACTTCCTTTTCTGGTTCTCCTTACAGGTGTACCAGAAGATTTTTCGTCGAGGTGACCAACTTTGCCTTGTTTGACTGCTTCCAGATATCTTTTGTACGTTTCGAGCTTTCTGACATCTTCAGTTAGAAGGAAATCTGGCAGCACAGCACCTTGTTTCTTTGTAGACGTTTCCTTTATTCTGACAGAGAGAATAGGTTCCGTCAACATGTCGTGATTGTCAGGGTCATTGAGCCTCTTGGGAATATCAGGATGAAGTCCAAGTGCTCTCTGTATCAACAGTTTGGTATATCTGATGTAGGGAATCTTTGAGCCAAGTTTGCTAAGAAATGACATCATGTCATCCCAAATCAGAGCTTCAATAGCGATGTGTTTCATGTTGACAAATGCCCAAAATATTTGCAGTTCTATGAGCTTAGGATGCTCATAGCCGCTATCACGACCAGAAACAGACTTGGTGATGATCATGTAGAGTGTTCTCCATGGTTGAGGAATACTCTTAAGCTCTACGTGAGAGTGCTTGGTGATTACTCCTGTAGCCTCATCATAACCGATGTTGATTAAGAATTGGAGAGTTAACTCTTCAGCAGGTGTGGCATAAAGTTTGGTTGGATTGACTTCAGGAATAAGGAGAGCAGCCCTTAAATCTGCAGGTGTGATAGTGACTTGTTTGTGGTTTAGAGTCACTGTCACAGCAGTCCTTCCTTTGACCCTTTCCATAGTATTCCAGAACTGTTGGATGTAGATCTCAGGAATGGTTGCAGAGTGAGTAAGCATGTTCTGATATGGGTGAGTCCTCAGAATATCGATAGCAATGAGACATGAAGATTCAGAGCAAGTGAGAGTGCTGAAGTCAACTCGGAGATTATTCTTTCCAATCTTCATTGGGTAGCCATTAGGGTAGATGTCAGCAATGGAGAGAACATTTGGTGCATCCATGTTTGGTTGAGCAGCCATGTCGTGATCTGAAATAATATTAGCCAAAAGAACCAACATATCGAAAGACATAATGTTAGTCAACAGAAGGTCTTATTGTCTAGATATTTAATGTACAACGTCAATGATTGTTACGAGTCCTAAGTCACTTGTATGTCCAATAGTCTAATGACGTCGTGAAATGTTTTGTGAGTTAGTTAGCTTCAAGTTTTAAAGCTTATGTTATCACTTATTGTTCACAACATATCAAACGTTTTGGTTTATTAGTGACATTATTGGATTCGTGACGTTATGATAAGTTTATTAACAAGTTTTGTACACGTAACAATTCATAATGAAGGTCAAAAATGGATTAAGCGTAGGATTGACAAAGTTAAGCGTAAACAGTCGTGACATACGCGTAGGCGAAAGCTTATGCGTAGGATCCTTTCTTATGCGTAAGAAATGTTACGCGTAGGAAAAAGGGGACCTTACGCGTAGAGCTTACGCGTAGGCATATAAAAACCTTACGCGTAAGGCTTACTCGTAAGAGTAGACCTTATGCGTAGAGGTCACTGTTTACGCATATCCTTCACAGGATACGCGTAGTCTCACTGTAGAACCTTATGCGTAGAAGCTACGCGTAAGACAAGTCTTACGCATAACCAGCTACGCGTAAGGTAATCCTTATGCGTAGATAATCAAATGACCTTGATTCTGAATTCTAAGCGTAGCAATCCTGAAATAAATTTATCAAATCATCAACATTAACACATACATACATTTTATCAACAGATCATGGCAATAACATATGTTACACAGTTATGCGTAGAATTGCATACGCGTAGACTAAACCCTAGATCTACGCGTATGGATTCTAGCCATAGATTAAGCACCAAACTTTTTCTGGTATATCATAGATGTTGTGAGAACATGTAGACCAAGTCTTAACACTTTTTATGCAGTAAATCAAAAACACCCAAAGTATATGAACTTTAAACCCTAGTTTCGAATTGATGATCAATTCGTGTTTCTGGGTGGCTATAGACCATGGAAGTCATCAATTCAACAATGCAAAAGCATAACCCAACTATCTTTTTAACCAAAACACTTCATATTTGAAAATACCCAAATCGACTTTTAAACCCTAATTTTCAAAAATCTTCAATTAGTGAATCTGGGTGGATTTTGAAGGTTAATAAAGTATCATTGATGTATTAGGATCGTTTAGACACAATCATTTCACCCCAAATACACACGTATTGATTGTGTGTTCTTACGCATAAGCGTAGAACACAAAATTACGCGTAGAACATGTTTTAGCCGTAGGATTTACTTGAGATTCAAAACCATTGTTCAAAAACATGATCCAATCACAGAAACACTTACAAAATGATGATCTGAAACACGGATTTCTTGAGTGAATATTATGCGTAGGATGATAATAGGTGTTTTGTAATAAATGTGAAGTGAAAGTTAGGTGGAGGAGTTTTATTTAAAATAACTTTAAGTTTTGACAGTTTTGGTCCCTCCACCTTTTCCATTTTCATCCAAAGCCTTTTAACTTCCAATTTTGGTTACCAAATGAAGATTTTAGAAACCTTGACGACACTCCCCCTCGACTTGATAAAATATTGAAAGGTTATTAATTAAAGTCCGAGGAGTGTCAATGAACCAGAAATTTACCACCATTTGTAAAAGAATCAACCGAGATGTGATAACATGCAAGTACACAGATGTTTTGAAGCAGTTAATGGATTATTTTCTCCCCCTCAACACTTGATCGGAAAAATACTGAATTTTGAAAGATAAAAGTGTTGACGGAAGAAATGTACTTGCCATGTTGAAAGAAATGTAGATTGGGAGAATATTTTTGTTGTTTTATCTGATTTTATATTTTTGTATTTTGTTTTTGAAAAATTTATTTACAGAAGATGTTTTGGCATTTGACAGGTTTTTAAGACTGTTTTAAGAGGTCATCCTATTCCTCTTGAGTCAAACACCTCATACCAATTCGGTGGATCAACTCATTAAACCTAGCGGGAGGCAAGGCTTTGGTGAGCAGATCTGCCAATTGGTATTCAGTACCCACAAAGTATAATTCAACGGCACCCTGTTCCACATGATCCTTGATGAAATGATAGCGTAGATCGATGTGCTTTGATTTCGAGTGATGAACTGAGTTGCACGAGATTGCAATGGCACTCCGATTGTCGCAGTACATTGGGATTCTGTCAAATACATAACCATAGTCTTTGAGTTGTGTTCTCATCCAAATGACTTGAGCACAACACGCGGACATAGCTACATATTCTGCTTCAGTTGATGACAGTGATGTACAATCCTGCTTCTTTGATTGCCAAGACACCAGTTTATCACCGAGAAATTGTAGTGCTCCTGAGGTACTTTTCCTTGAGTCTAGGCATCCTGCGTGATCAGCGTCTGAAAAAGCGATTAGTTCAAAACCAGAATCCTTCGGATACCAGATCCCCAAATTAATGGTTCCCTTGATGTATCGGAGGATTCTTTTAGCCTCAGAGAGGTGGGTTTCAGTTGGTCGCGACTGATAACGGGAGCATAGATAAACGGCAAAGACAATATCAGGTCTGCTAGCTGTTAGATACATGAGAGACCCAATAATACTTCGGTATTTGGTAGGGTCAACCAATTTCCCATGTAAATCAGCATCTAATTTCTTGGTATGAGCCATTGGTGTGGCATAAGTATCACAGGTATTCATTCCAAATTTGTTTAACAATTCAAGGGCATATTTGGACTGACTCAAGAAAATACCACGGGGTGATTGATGAACTTGCAGTCCTAGAAAGAACGTAAGTTCACCCATCATGGACATTTCAAAATTTTTCTTCATGAGTTTTGCAAAAGCGATTGAAAACTTTTTATGTGTTGACCCAAAAATGATGTCATCCACGTAAATTTGAACAATTAAGATGTGTGCCCCGTGATATTGTATAAAAAGAGTTGGGTCAACCGAGCCTTTGGTGAAATTATTGGCAATGAGGAAAGATGATAGCTTATCGTACCATGCCCGAGGGGCTTGTTTGAGACCATAAAGAGCTTTGTTCAGTTTGTAGACATGGTTCGCGAACTCAGGATCAACGAATCCATCTGGTTGGCTGACATAGACCGTTTCTTTAAGTTGTCCATTTAGAAACGCCGTTTTGACATCCATCTGATAGACCGTCATGTTCATATGAGCCGCGAACGCGAGAAATATCCGAACAGCCTCAAGACGAGCAACTGGAGCAAAAGATTCTTCAAAGTCTATCCCTTCTTCCTGACGATAACCCTTAGCAACTAGCCGTGACTTGTTTCGGATTACATTCCCTTCAGCATCCAATTTGTTTTTCCAAATCCATTTTAGACCAATGACGTAGACCCCTGTTGGTCTTTCAACCAGTTCCCATACTTCAAGACGTTTGAATTGATTGAGTTCTTCTTGCATGGATTCAATCCAGTTGTCTTTTGTCATTGCATCCTTAATGTTTTTAGGTTCAGATTGGCAGACAGTGAGTGCATAAATGCAGTGTTCACCATCTGAGTGAAGACGTTGTCTCGTAACGACTGGTTGATTCGGGTTGCCAATAATGTTAGCCAGAGGATGGTCTTTTGTCCATCTATGTGTAGAGGGTTGATGTTGGTATACATTGTGCAGATTCTGAGGATTCAAATGGTTTGTTGAAGATTCCGCGACATCTGGTGCAGCAGTCTCATTGGCAAACGGGTTGAAGAACGCATTTGGATAAAAATCTGCGGGTGGGGGTACTTCATTCAGAATATCATCAGCTGGTTCATCATTGTTGGAAGCGGTGTGTTCAACTGTTGTGTTGGAGTCAATTGGTGTAGGTGCATCTTCAACAGTAGTTGTTGTAGCAGGTGTATCAGGTATAGGAATATTATCAGGTTGTGCAGCGGAAACAGCGGATACACCAGGAGCACTTTCATCAATATCGTCACAGAACAGAGGAGCAAATAACCTTTCCATTTGTTGACGAGTTAGCTGAGGGCTTTCTTCAGCTGATGATGGGGGTTGAGGGAAGTTTAAACGGTTGTGTCCGGGTTCTAAGCTGTTATACTCAGAAGCCATTTCCGTGAGTTCATCGAAATGAGCATGAATCGTTTCCATTACCTCCTTAGTTCGACGATTCCAGATTCGGAAACCTTTAGAATTGTCACAGTATCCAATAAAGACTCCAATATCAGCTTTAGCTTTGAGCTTTCCAAAATCATCACGATCATTATTCGGATAGCAAAGGGAGCCGAATACATGAAAGTGTTTGAGGTTCGGTTTATAGTTGTGGACAAGCTCAAAAGGTGTTTTGTTGTGGCGTTTTGTGATCATGGAACGGTTTTGAGTATAGCATGCAGTAGATACAGCTTCTGCCCATAAGTAATCTGGAAGTTTAGCATTGATTAACATTGTTCTTGCAGCTTCCACTAACGTTCGGTTTCGTCTTTCAACAACTCCGTTTTGTTCAGGTGTCCGTGCAATAGATGTTTGATGCTGAATTCCCACTTTCTCATAAAATGCACGAAGGGTTTTGTTAACAAATTCAGTTCCTTTGTCTGTTCTGATGATTCTGACGGTGTTGCGGAGCTGAACCTGTATCTTTGTGAGAAAGGTGATGATCATTTGTGGAGCTTGGTCTTTGCTACGAAGAAAATAGACCCAAGTCCATCGTGAGTAGTCATCAACAATTACTAAGATGTAGCGTTTGCCATTGATCGTTTGTACACGCATTGGGCCACACAAATCCATGTGAAGAAGATGAAGCACATGCTGAGAGCTGTGTTCCACCTTTGAAGGAAAATGAGCACGAGTGCTTTTCCCTTGTTCACATGCTGAGCAAAGGTGATCTTTTGAATACCGGAATCGTGGGAGTCCTTCAACTAGTTTGTGTCGAGCAAGGTTGGTGATGGTTTGAAAGTTTAGATGTGAGAGACGACGGTGCCATAGCCAAGATTTTGTTGATGTTGCCTTGGAAAGTAAGCAGATGGGAGATGAAGCAACCATGTCTTTCATAGAGATAGTGTAGAGACTAGAATTACGCGAGCCAGACATAAGATCGTTTCCTTGTAAATCACGAATGAAACAAGTTTTCTCCCTGAAAGCAACCTCCAAATCTCCATCACAAAATTGACCTACTGAAAACAGATTGTGACCGAGGCCTTCCACATAGTAAACCCTGCTGATTTCGATGTTCCCATTAACATAATCTCCGTATACACCTTCCGGAGCCAGTGTTAGACAAAAGTCATCCAGTTAAAACACTACCTCTAAACCTCCAACGAAAGTCCCTCTTTTGAACAAAGTAAGCACTAAATGTTCCTTTGCTAGAATACAGACCGAGCGCATTAAGATCAGAGATGTGATAGAGATACTTTCTGTACCAACGAAGTAGAGGGTAGACGAATGAAAGGTTCCGTTGTAGTTGTTTTAGAACCGATACCGTGGCAGCAGAGAGTGTAGATTTGAAAGTTTGGTAGTGGTTGGAACGAGCTGTGTTTGATCAACTTCCTGAGGGTGCTAAGGCCATAAGTTTTCTAGTGGAAACGAGTCGTACACTTGTTCCCTTTTCGTGAGCACGAGTAA
>BPTQ01000002.1:109838385-109853440 GCA_019973895.1 Chrysanthemum seticuspe | reverse complement strand
TTCTGCTCTCAGCTAGTTTTAATTTTTTGCAACAAATGTTGTTTGGAAAATTAATATTGATATCAGCACAGATAACATCTTCCAAGAGTCGATCAACATCTTTTCTCAACAGTTTCTTTTTCCGTTTTGTGTTAGTAATAGATGTTTCTGTTTTCTCGAAAATGTTTTTCATTACCCCAAGTTCCTTATGAAAATCCTTTTCCCAGGCAATTGCACAACTTTTCAAGTTTTTAACATTAGGTAAAATATTTTTCTGAAAAATGTCTCTTTGTTCTCGCGCCAGAGGCGATTGAAAATGTTCAACTTTGATTTCAGATCGATATTCTATCTCATGTTGTAAAATTTTGAGGTCAGCCATGAAAATGTCAAAATATCGAAGAATTTTTCGATTTTCAGGTTGTGAGTTTACTTCGCTAATGGAAGGTAAAGGACCATAAGTTTGTGCAAAGACTGTTTTGGGATTAACAATAGAAGACTCGGGTGTTTTGATGATAACCCTGGGTGTGTTTGAAGAATCCGTTGGTGTGACGAAAGTGACCGCGTTTTTATAATTAAAAGGTTTGTTGTAAACAACGTTTTTTAATTTTGATCGACTCTCGTCTTCTGCATCAAATTCCTCTTGACGATGGTATTCAACAACACTCATGACAGTATTATCAATTTTGTATTGTGCACTGGAAACTTCAGGAGTTGGTTTGAATGTTTTTAGTGAAAGCTTAGGTTTGTAATCAGCTAGATTTTTTCCATATCCATTTGGATTGGGTTTTAAGGTAAACTTTTCAATAGCTGTTACTGATTCACCATGTTTGTAAACAACAGTTTTAAGCTCTTTAAGTTTGTTTTGCAAACCGAGAATTTCTGCAAGAAGGTCATCTACCCGATTCGTTGAATGCTTTTTGTATGCGGAGAACTGTTTTTGACAATTTAACAATTCAGCCTTAGCATTTTGATTTTCCAAGGTGAGAGCGTTAATTTGCTTTTTATGTTCATGTTTCAGTTGTTCTAATTCGGACAACAAAGCATTCTTCGAGGCGGCTAGATCACGCATCTGTCTCTCTAAATATTTTTCGTTTTGATGAGATTTTGCAAAAGCGGCTTCAAAACCTTTTTCACGGTTTTCTTGAGTTTTGAAAAAGTTGAGTTGCATTTGTAAACATTCAAAATCCTTGGTTAACAGTGCATTTTTACTTTTTAAGGATTTATTTAATGCATAACATTCCTCCATTTTGATTTTATGGTCTTGAATTAACCGAGCAAAATCCGGATGAGGCAACAGATCATCTTGTTCAACGTGAGTCTCAACATGATCATTCTTTAGATCCTCAAGTACGACCACGGAGTCAATTTGATTATCAAAGGAGACCATAAGGTCATCTTGATCGTCAAATGTAACTACAGGGTTAACTTGAAAATCTTCAGAAGAAGATGTAGAAGACTCATTTTGAACAGTCTGATCCGTGCCGGATTCAGATATTGGCGGAGATATTAGTTCAGATATGATGATGGTTTGTTCGGGTACCTGAGACAAGCCATCAGTGTCATACACTGGGCCTGAATCACTCATGTGCAGCTCATGCATATTAGCCATCAACATAACAGCTGCATTAGCCTGCAAGTCCTCCATATCATCATCTGAGTCTGCATCTGCCATAAAACTCTGTTCTTTGTTTGTGAGAGATCCACCAGCTTCATCCTTAAGAGCCAAAAGTAAGGCCTCTTTGAAGTAAGCACTGCCCCTAGTCCTTGGCTTTTGGCATGCATTAGCCAGGTGTCCCTTCTCATTGCAGTTGTAGCATCTAAGACCATTTAACCGATTCTGAGCATTTCCCTGTTCCACCACTTGAGCTCTGTTGTTATTCCTACCCACAGCATTAAACCCTTGACCACCGCCCATCTGACGACCATATTCATGATTCTGAACTTCAACACGTCCATTGTTCACAACAGCTTGAGTCCGTGTGTTAGATGAGGAACGAATACGATTGTTGGATTTGTTTGTGTAACGGCCAAAAGCATTAGCAATCATCACAAATCCTTGTTGCAATGCTTCGAACGGATCTGTTTCCTCAGTCGCTTCACTGACATATGCATGAGCATTGTTGCTGTATGGGACCAATTGATTTTGTTGAGGTTGAGGTTGTTGCTGTGAAGGTGTGTTGGAGGCAGTTGGTTGAGTTGCTGGTTGAGAGGGATAATTCTGTTGAGCATACAAGGCAAGTTGTTGATTGTCCGGTTGTGACTGTTTAGCAATTTGAGCACGGAGAATCCTTTCCCGATCAACTTCCTTTTCATGAGGCTTCAAGTAATCGTACAACAATCCATAAGTAGAATGATGCATATTCTTCGCTTGACGGAGAAAAATGACATACTTCTCCCATTCTGGACCAAGACTACTCAGGAACTTAGTATTCACTGCAATTCTTGGCATGATGATGTTGTGTTTATCCAGATCATTGATGATGTCTGAAAATCGGTGATGATATGACTCAAGTGTCTCTCCAGGTTCAATCATGAAGTGTTCATAAGCCAAGTAAATTTTGGATTCCAAATCCTCCTGATTGAGTACAGATCCTTCCATAAGAAGACGAATATGATCCCACATTTTTTGTGCAGTCTTTTGAGCATCAATACTACGAAGAATTGGGTTTGGTAATCCTAAAAGGATGTATTCCATTGCAAGTTCATCAGCTTCATAGTGTAGAAGTTCTGTAGGATTTAAATCTGCAACAGTAGCAATGTTGGTTTGTTCATCTCTTGGTGGAACTGCGTTTGGATCTCCGGGTACAATGACAGTAGGCATCTCAAATGGACCTTCCAAGATAACCTTCTTTAAGAACTTTCCATGTGGCTTCTTCAGATCACAGAACCTAAAGAACCTTATCACCCATTGATCGTAGTTTCCTGGAGTGAGCATTGGAGGTCTATCAAGTGATCCAGCTTCATGAATTGATTGTTGGCTGCTTAAAGCTTCACACATCTTTGCAAACCAAGTGGGTTCCTTCATAGTGCTTCGTGATGGATGTTGATTGAAATCGTTTGTGTAGGGTAGAGTTTGAAGACTTGGTGGTGGTTGAACCATTTGTGGTTGTGGAATTGCACCAAGTTGTGGAGTATGTTGCTGATTAAATTGTTGTTGATAAATGGCTTGTTGTTGATTCCATTGTTGATGTTGTGGAGTTAATTGTTGTTGTTGTTGATTATAAGTGTGAGGGAAATAGTTAGAGTATGGTGGTTGAGACATGATGATAAACTTGTGTAGTAATAATGGATCTTTGTAGTCGAATGAACCTTTGTTGATGAAGTATCCTTAGGCGTAGAAATGACAAGAACCAAGTAGCACTTATGCGTAAAAACACCAAAAGTTACGCGTAACAAGAATAGTTACGCGTAGGATTTAGCTTACGCGTAAGCAGGAAAAAAAGGCTAAAGTTACGCGTAAACAGTAAGTTAGGCGTAGAAAGTTAGGCGTAGGATTACCTTATGCGTAGGACTAAGTCTACGCGTAAGATGAATCTTAAGCGTAAGATTTTCTACGCGTAAGCTTTATGCTTAAGCGTAAGATTAGGGTTTTATCCCAAGTGATCTTTTACACTTCACAGTGCAAAAGATATCCAAAGTCGACGTATTTTCAGGCTTATCCAAGCAAGAAAACACGGAGTAAACCACGAAAATGAAGATCAAACCAAGGACGAAGTTACGCGTAGTCCTACTCGTATAACTAGGGTTTTGATACGCGTAGTTCTACTCGTAAAATGACTTTTGCCCAAAGATGTTTCTAAACCAGATTTTTGTGATGAAATAGCTTCAATATCACCAAAATAACACAAAAGTGTGAAACTTGATGATCCAAAGCTTCTAAAACAGTTACGCGTAGGATAACACCCTCGTATAAAAACTAGCTTAAAAACAAGGAAAAACACGTAAAGTTCCAAACTTTTTTCCAAAAACCAATAGTTTAACACCTAATAACGTTGAAAGTACAAGAATCTTGGATTCAAAAGTGTAAAAAATCAGTTTTTAAGCGTACCAAAGATTGTGTTATCTTTACGCGTAAGACCCAAAACCAAAAACTTCAAAAACAAACGAGTACACCCAACTATTTGGCGATTGATACCACTGTTAGGTCACTAGTTTTACAACACAAGCTTATAGAGAAAGAGATGAAGGCGGATGAACAAGCTAAACACACACACGTAATAGTATGAAACCGGTTAAGGAAAAGAAGTGAATGAGAGAATAACTTGAACAACCAACCTTCAAATGAAGGTTATTACAATGTATTTATAGGCAAGGAGCTAGGGCAACACTCCCTCTCCTTCCCTATTCCTTATTGGGCTTGGATCAAGCTTATGGGCCTTCTACATAAGCTTGACCTTAAACAAACATAAAGGCCATAATAAAGCTACCTATTACATATGAAATATAAATACTTGAAATACTGTTTAGGAGTGATTCCAACAAAGAATTTGGATGAAAAAGAAATTTTTATTGAAAAACCAACACAAGTTTTGGAACAAACAAAGATAATTGATCATGTGCTTAAAGATAGTGGGAATACATACTTAAAGAATTTAAGTATGTAACTCCACAAGGGGAACACAAGTCAGTAATGGCTTGGGTTCCTAAAATTAACTAACTCTTTTATCTTTGTGCAGGGCAACCCAGAGGAGGAGCTTAATGATCATCTAATTGTGGATAGTGGTTGCTCTGGAAGCATGACAGGAGACAAAGAGATTCTGTCAGATTTTAGATCTTATTGTGAAGGAAGAGTCGCATTTGGGAATGATGTTAGTGGAGGAATAATAACTGGCAAAGGAACCATCAAGGCAGGAAGCATAGATTTTGAGAATGTTCGCTATGTGAAGGAGCTCAAGTTCAATCTTTTGTCAGTCTCTCAGATCTGTGACAAGAAGCACCCTGTGTTGTTCACTGACACAGAATTTCTTATTCTTTCCCCTGAATTCAAGCTTGTTGATGATAACTTGGTAGTACTGAGAGTACCAAGAACCAATGATGTGTACAGTCTCGATATGAAGAGTCTTCACTCTTCTGGAAGAGCAACTTGTTTAGTAGCAAAGGCAACACTTGAAGAAGCACATCAATGGCACAGAAGGTTAGGCCATGTAAATTTCAAGAATATCAACAAGTTGGTTAAAGAAAATTTAGTTAGAGGTTTACCTACCAAAATATACATGAATGATCACTCATGTTTGGCGGCAAAGAAAGGTAAACAGCACAACGCTTCATGCAAGAAGATTGAGGAAAGAACCATTAGAGAACCTTTGGAGTTGCTGCACATGGATTTGTTTGGACCTGTTTCTGTTGCTAGTCTAAAAAAGAAGAAGTACTGCCTGGTTGTGACAGATGATTGCAGTAGATTTAGTTGGGTCTTTTTCTTGGGTTTTAAAGATGAAACCTTTGATGCTATTCATGATCTTATAATAGCCCTTAAAAATCAATTGAGACTCAAAGTAAGAGGTATTAGATGTGACAATAGGACTGAATTCAAGAACAAGCTTATGGATGAATTTTGTGCCAAGAAAGGAATCAAGAGGGAGTTTAGTATTGCTAGAACTCCACAGCAGAATGGTGTTGCAGAGAGAAAGAACAGAACTTTGATTGAAGCAGCCAGAACAATGCTTGCAGATTCCCTTCTACCTATTCAATTTTGGGCTTAAGCTGTAAGTACTGCTTGCTATGTATTGAATAGAGTATCAGTCACTAAACCTCAGATGAAGACACCTTATGAGTTGCTTATGGGAAACAAACCTAATATACGTTTTATGAAACCTTTTGGATGTCCTCTGACTATTCTCAATACTATTGATGCTTTGGGAAAATTTGATGGCAAGTCAGAAGAAGGATATTTATTGGGATATTGTACCAACAGCAAAGGATTTAGAGTGTACAACAAGGTCACCAAGAAGGTTCAAGATTGTCTTCATGTTGAATTTTTAGAAGATCAAGAAAATCAGAAGGGTAAAGGTCCTGATTGGATGTTTGATCTTGAGGTTTTGACTCCTTCTATGAATTATGTTCCTGTTAGAGAAGAAAATCAAGATGATCACAAAGAAGAAGATTTACAGTACATTGTTCAAGATGCCAGTATCTTGGAAGAAGGTTAGTCTCATGGCAATGTAAGAAGCAAACTATTGCCACCACCTCATCTACTGAAGCAGAATATGTTGCTGCAAGCTGTTGTGGACAAGTCTTATGGATGCAGAATCAACTTTTGGATTATGGGTTCAACTTCAAGAATACTCCTATCAACATTGATAATGAGAGTACGATTTTCATTGTGAAGAATCCAGTTTATCACTCCAAAACCAAGCACATTCAGATTAGGCATCACTTTATCAGAGATTGTTATGAGTATAGGCTTATTAATGTTGTCAAGGTTCACACAGATGATAATGTGGCTGATCTACTTACAAAAGGATTTGATGTTTCAATATTCAATCACTTGGTGGTGAGTATTGGTATGATTAATTACTAAGCTACATTTAAGGGGAGGACTGAGTAGTTAGTTAGACAGTCCTATGCATTGCTTGAGGGGAGGCAATTCAATGCCTATTTGAAGTTTTTGCCATTGTGATGAAGAGAATGGAAAAGTACTGCTTTTTGGTTATATGAAAGTACTGGTCTAAAAGTACTGCTTTGGAAAGTACTGCACACGTGGAAAGCACTGCTTGTTTTATCAACGTACTGTTCCAACGGTCAAAAGATGGGTTAAAATTCAAATAACGGTAACTTTGTTATTATGGGCTGTGATTTTTCAAATCTTACCTATAAATAACTACCCTCCGATTTTCTCTCTCATCTTTATACTTATCAATCTTTTCCACATTTCTCTTTTTCACATTTACTATTCATCAAATCACTTTCTTTTGTAAACATTAATCAATGGCGAATCGAAACACAGTTTCTAAACACAACATGGTGGCCAATTAAGATAAGACTGAAGCTAATGTCGCATTCCATGACATAATCGATTTCCTTGCTGGATCAACAATCAATTATGCACTTTTGGTAGAACCGGATATTATTGAGCCACGGATTCAACAGTTTTGGGCGACTGCTAGAACTCACATGGAAGATGATGAGTCATATATACAGGCTAAGGTTGCTGGAAAGATTGTGAAAGTTAGTGAAGCTTCAATTCATGAAGATTTATTATTGGATGATGAAGAAGGAGCTATACGTTTTGACAAACAGCTTCTTTGGGATACTTTAAGAGATATTGGGTCTGAAGGGTCTTTAACTGAAACAACATTCAAGAAACCCTTATTTTGTCCACATTGGAAGTACTTGGTACATGTCTTGCTTCATTGTATCAGTTCTAAGAGTACTTCATGGGAGCAATATGGGTCTAATATAGCATCTGCTTTAGTGGGATTGGCTACAAATCGTGTCTTCAACTTTTCAAGACTCATTCTAGATGGTATGATATCTCACATTTCTAATGGATCTCTGTGACACACGGTAAATTTTCACCAAAATTTAACTGATAATTAGTAATTTATTATTACTAAGCATAAGTCATTAAGCATGCATAAGCTTTACCCGACCATTTGAGTAGTTAACTCGCATACTGAAGACCATTGCATCACTTTTGCATTCATATCATTTTATGAATATTCCATTTTTGTCTTATGATTTGAATTTGAAAGACGAGAGGTTATCTCGTTTACCACAGTGAACGACACTGCACGCGTACCGACACCATGATAAGGACTCGATAAAATAAATGACAAATGTCCGTGGTATGAGATATTACAAAGCTAAAAATATTTCAGACTCGTAACTATAAAATACCACGTTATAAAAGTTATCAAACAATGATACATCGGTCCCAATTTAATATCGCGGGACACAAAATATTTAACACGCTATCACTTAAATTAAACTTCTATAATAATCAAACACAATTAAAATATAAGTGTAGCACAAGTACATCCAACAAATATATCCTAAGTATACATTACATATACATATACTTTTACTTACATTATTTTTCTTTTACATATATTACTTTTAAAAGATAAAACTTTATAAAACATGAGATATCACCCTTTTTTCTTTCTCTCCCCACTCACGACAAGAACAAGCAAAGCAGAGAAGAATAAGATTTGAAGATCTCATCTTCAACCTCCCTCTATCACTAGACCTGCGCTCACCTAGATCAAATCTTCCAAATAGAGAAAACCCAACATGTTATCCATCATATCTTTCTCTATCCTACCCAAAACCAAGTAAGTTTTGTCCTTAAAATCTCCTCCTTAGATGCGTCGGATCTTGATTCGAATAAGCCAAGGAGAATCAAGATAAAATCCTCCAAGAAAAACATATCTCCCATTGTATCTACCTTGAGCCTAGGTCCAAGATATGCAAGGATTTGGAAGTTAACTAAATTTAGCTTCAATCCAAATACCCAAGAGGAGAGAGTGAGTCAAAAATTACTTGGGTTCTTCTCTTTTATTCCTGTCGAGACAACCCCAAGAGGTATCACACCTCCAATCTCACCACGATAGAAGTTTAAGAATAATGAAGGGTCTTGATGGGGTTTTGATTTAGACCGACTGGGATTTTGGTGGAGATAGGTTCTCGGGTTGGCCTCGACTTCGTCGTCATCATACTCTAATTGTAAGCCCTTGTCTTAACTCTACCTTGTAAAAATTCATGACTTGTTTAATCAAGAGTTGTCGATGTTGTATGAAAGTAAGGTTGTCTTGGTTGGAATTGCTTCTGTCGAAAAGTGTGAACCAAAGATTTTGAAAGTTAAGTATTTGTAAATCCTACTAGTAATCATTGTATCGAATCTGGAAATATGATGTTGGATGTAACACTTGGTTTATTCTTCAACAAACTTGCATAAGTAATGTTAAGTCGAGTATCTTGTAACAAGTTACCCTGTGGCAATCGGTTGTGTACGTGTCGTTATCTGATGAGTGTGTAAATACTCATCATTTTTAGTCAAATCTGAACTGCAAAACGGTTAAAAATGCTCAGAAATGCATCAAAACACTGAAAATATTCCAAAATTGCATTTTATATGTTTCAGATGCAAAATGTTCAAAATCAGATGAAAAACGAGCAAAGTTTGCATAATTGGCAGTTTCAGCCCCCCGACTTTCAGAAAATGGCAAAATCAGTCCCTAGGCATTTATTTTAAAAGAAAAGCCACCAAAGGTCCATTTGGAAACATAAATTATCATATTTAGTCCTTTGGTGGAAAATCCAAAAATATTTGAGAAATTACAGTTTAGTCCCTGAAAATCCAAAAATGGTCAAAATTAGTCCTTGGAAATTTCAAAAGTGTCAAAACTAGACCTTGGTCTATTAAAGGTTGGCAAAATTGGTCCTTGGACTACATCTTCATAATTTACATGTTTGGTCCCTTGAATTTCAAATATTACACAAGTGGTCCTTGGTGTTATTAATTTCACAAACCAAACGGACCTATTACTAACCCCAAGCCCAAACATTAACCCCTTGGCCCAATCCTTTTACCCGGTCCAAATCCATGACCCGACCAAACCCAACCCAAAACCCAACGTTTAAACAAAACAAACCCGCCCCCTAAAACCTGTCATCCCCGACATTGTTTTCTGCAACCCCCCACCTCAAGCCTCTCCAGCCACCCCTACTTCACACCTTGTCTCCCCCCACCTCACCTAACAACTCAAACCACATTAAATGCACCTTCTTCCTTGTCCAAGATATTGAAGACCAGTTTTGGCGCCAAAAGCCAAATCAATGGCTAAGATGATCCTAAGCAATCCAATGGCCAGGAAACAGCTGGGATATGATCAGAGGAGTGAGAAAAGAGCTTTGGATTATAAAAGAAGCCAAGAGGATGCAATAAAAAGGGTAGTTAGCTTATTTCTTAAAAATGTATGTCGTTTTTAGCTATCAAGTCTTAAAATAGATTCATAGTTGTAATTTTAAGTTTCCTTGTATCAAATTAATGTTTTGAAGTGTAATGCAACTCATTTTAAATACTAATTCAAAGCTTGTGTTCATTTTCCAAATTGATGTGAACTGTTAAGATTTTTAACTTCAAAATCCTATGTCAAAGCCTTTAGCAGTTTATTTATAAGCTTAAACAAGCTTATACTAGCTTATTAAATCTTTCCATAAGCTTACATCTCAGTTTCAATCACCTTTGGACATTGGTCAACGAAAGTCAATTTGGAGCAAAAATGGTATGAATTGGAAATGGGTTGAATCAGAAGCTGGATTTGGGTTGATTTAGAAGCAGTGGGTTAATTTAGAATAGGTAGTGGTCCTTGTTTCACTGTTGGCTAGCCATAGTGGCTTTGGACACTTGTAAGTGGTTTTCATTATTTCTTAGCATAATCAGTTTTAGTAGTAAGAAGTAGTTAAAACTTGCTTTAATAGTTGTGTTTAGGCTTAGTAATTTTAGTTTGATCAGTAATTCATGCTTGTTCACTCTCTAGTTCAGTTTTTGTTTGCAATCTAGTAATTAGGGTGTGTTTGGATTAACTGTTATACTGTCTCAGAGGTATAAGCAGTAGTTAACTTCTTTTGGTTCATGTTTACTAAGTTTACTTGAGCATATATCAGTCATTATATTGAGTCTGCAAACACCTAAAGTCAAACATCATCAAATCTGTCAATACTGCTCCACTGTTGGAATTTTTGGATGTGCAAACTCTTTATTTGTGTTTAGAAATCTTAGGCAGTGCTTGCATTGGGTTTATTACACCTTAATACATCAAGATCAGTCTTACATTTGCATTCAAAACTCACCAAAGTCAAACTGGCAACTGATTTTCAAAAGTCAAACTTGTCAAAAACTGGTTTTATGCAGATTTTGTAGCAACTGCACTGTGCTCATTTTGCATAGTTAGGGTTTGATTCTTGGTCTAGTTGTAGCCTTATTGGTGGTCTTGAGAACCATTTATCTGGTTTTAGCTTTTGCTTGCTAAATAGGCCTCTGCATAAGCTCCAAACCAGGTCCTAGTTGCCCTGCTCCTAGCTCAGCTTATATTGAGCTTTTTCTCAGATATTGCAGGATTGGTACAAGGCTCATAAGAGCCTTCCAAGGTCTGGTCTTTTGGTCATAAGTAGCCACTTAGGTCTAGTTTAGGTCTTAATATTTGGTTTTAGATTTCTAGCTTATTTGAGTACTCATTTGTTGACTGCAAGTAGGTACTTAAAAACTGTTTTAGTACTTTAATCAAAATCATCAAATCTTTGTATCTTGCATTCCAGTGTTTAGAGCTTCTTGTTTTTAGTTACATTTCAGTACTTTTAGCAGTATAGAACTTCTGTAATCAGTGGGTGACTTGTTTGGTTCAATTGGCTTATTTTAGTGCTTATTTATAAGCATTTGTGACATCAGTTTCATATTCTTCCAAGCAACCTACTGTTTTTCCATTTTTCCTAGCTTCATAATATCATTTTAGAGTTTCCCTGAAATTTTCAGATTTTTCTAAGTTGATTTGCTATTTTTCTTAATTTAAATTAGTTTTTAAGCACTTTTAATTAGCTTTTAATACAAAAAATTAAGAAAAGGTTCAAAAAAATAATTTTCCAATTTTCTTAGGTTTAGATAAATATAAAAAGTAAAAAAAGTAATTTTCCAAATTTTTCATAGTTCATTTTGTAATTTTTAGTAATTTAATTAGTTTTTGATAGTTTAAAATTCCTAGAAAATAGAAAAATAATCAGAAAAATACAAAAATAGTTTTGAAAAATCTATTTTGATATTTTAGATTTTTCTAAGTCTTAATATTATTTTTCTAGCTTTATTTCACAATTTCTTGTATTTTAGCTAATATTTAATAGTTAAAAATAGTTTTTAATTAGATAATTAGTTTTAAAAATAATTTTCCTTTTCTATAAATTTTCTTTTATCATTAGGTTTGTAAAAACATCATTTTCATATTTTTAGGGTTAATATTGATTTAGTTTCACGTTTTTATTTGTACGTCGCGTAGTTTTTAATTTCAGTTTCGTAAAAACATAAAAACAAAAACATCATTTTAATTATAGTGATAGCGTTTATTTAATAGTTTTTATCTTTTTAATTTCCTCTAATTTGCATTTAAGTCATTGTTATTTGTTGGCTTTTCCTTAGTTATAATAATCACAATTCCCTTTTTCGTTTAAATTTCTCGATCACTATTCGTTGATTGATCCATTGCATAGCTCGCTGGGACATAACGACCCGGGGAGACTCTATACTCCTCAGATCCTCATTGCATTTGTGCTTAATCTGTTTTAAGTTTCTTACAGTTGGCCATTCACAAGTGGTCAGCTTGCGTGGGAAAACTTGACGGTTTTGCACACATCAAATTTTTGGCGCCGCTGCCGGGGAGCTGTGCTGATTATCTCTCGTCTAGCAGATTAGTGATTTGGATATTCACTCCTTGTTTATACCATCTGTATATGTTTATATTTTCTTATCCAAAAATACCAAAAATACTCTTCCCATTCCTCTTATTCGTTGATTCTATTTCTCTTACCCTCTTTTGCCATTTAATTCTATTCTTCGTATCCTCTCAACCATTTGATTCTCTTCTTAATCCTCTATATGTTTAATTCTTATGTCGACAATCGTCAACATCATCGTCACAAATGTGTGTGAGCGGTGTGGAGGGCCTAGTTCAAGCGAATTTTGCAATTCGTGCGAATTATCCATCAAAAATTCTTTTCAAAGTTATTTCGACCACCCGCCACAACCTGAAATACATTCTAATCTAGACAAACCAGTTCAAACGTCGGAGCTACCCCAAGCACCCACCGAGGATTACGAGGACACTTTCTTTGAAGATAGAGCCCGTAATCTAATCGAACAAATTCAAGCCGATGAAAAAAGGTCGAGAATTAGAATTGATTACGATGAACCCGTTCAAACACCGGTGACTAGCAAGAATGACTTACCTAATCTTCACGTTTCTCAAGAACCAAAACCGGAGACCATAACGGAAGTGGTGGAAATTGCTAGCTCTCAGAGCACACCACCTGTCCCACCTCCTGATTTTTCTGAATGTTCTTCGAGACTTGATAGTCATTCGGATCACCATGTTGGTTTTGTTGATTCTTTGAATAAACTGATTCCTCTTCATAAGTCTCAAATGCAATCGTTTATTCCTTGTGTCGGTTGTGGTGAGCCTCTCTTTGGTTCACCCTGTCGTTGGTGTACTTGTGTACAATGTGGTAATGATATCCATAACGGGAGTTGTTTGTTTTGTGGTTCGAGGAATTCATTTGATTATGATCCTAATCCGAACTCATTTAACGACCCCTCAAATTTTTCCAATTACCCACCACAGCCCGACTTATCTTCATACAATCAACACTTCTGCTGTGAATTTTGTGGAGGTCCTCACCAAGGATTTGAGTGTCAATCCGGAAACACGTTTGTCTATGAACAGTTTTCCAGTGATGCTCAGAACTTTGGTTATGACCAAAATCCATATGATTCACCAGTCCAGACTCAACAGTTTTACTGTTGTGAGTACTGTGGAGGTCCCCACTTCAGCTCTGATTGTCAAATAGGGAACCCAGTTCCTTGTAACAATCATGACAATTTCCAACCTCCACGGCACTATACGGTTCAAACTCCACCTGAGCCGTTATCTCAAGAAATCTCCCAAGATTTTGAAACCACTATAAAAACACTTGATGATATGATTAGTAACTTTAAGAATCAAGTGAGTGGTGAAAAGACCATAGGAGAATTGCTGGCCGAAGAACGAGAAGAACGAGAAGCTCGCAAATCTAGGGAAGAATTATTAATCCTAGAGCATGCAGCTCTAAAGCGTTCCCAATTTCTCAAGGCAGCTCTATATGATGATGACGAGGAGAGTTTTTATCCTTTTAAAGATAATATTTCTCAACTCCCTCAGTCAGTTGATATCCCAGCAGTTGAGACTCCATCTCAAACAACTGCTATCACACCCGAGATTCACACTCACTCTCTTATTATGGGGGACGAGCATCTCGACACTGTTCCTGAAAAGGAATCGGACGAATTCATAAAGTCTAGTGTTGAGGACCTTGTCCCAATCCCAAGAGAGTCACAGGGAATTCTTGATCATGTGTGTGATATCCCTACTCCTCTTGTCTTCCCAACAAATCATGTTGAGATGTTCTCCGATTCTGATGATGAAGATTCGTTATCTTGTGGAGACATCGTTTATGTGGAAGATTCACCTTCTGAGCTTGTTAGCTTAGAAGAAGAGAATGATGAAGTTACTGACACTGAAATCAAAGATGAAGCTCTTCGTCTTACATTATTGAATGTCAGTCTTCTCATTTCTAAAATCGAGGCTTTCAAAGAGAAACCTACTTCATCCCCTATCCCCATAAAGGATAGTGACATTCTTTCCGATGATTCTATTCCGGAAATGAAAGCCTTCTGTTTTGCTAATATGGGAGAGAATATTAGTGGCAGTACCACTTCTCATTCTCATAATTCTCTCCTCGATCATGAATCATTTACTTTTGAGGAGTTCGCCAGTGAACCCACTCATATCAATTCTGAATATGATTCATTCACCTTCATGGAGTTCTCAGATGAACTCACTCATATCATATCTCCGCCGGAGTATGATAACTTCTACTTTGATCTAGACACACCCGGGATATACTTCATCCAAAGAGAAACTTTCGGAGCTAAAATCTTTACTCTTCTGACTGTAAGTTATTACATTCTGCTTCTCGAAGTAGAAACTAAAGTCACAGTCATTGAAGTAGTAAGAGAAGAAGATTCGATTGTTCGAGTCTTCCACTTAGAAGGTGTATTTGCTACAGAGGTGTTCTATTGCTTAGAAGTAGTAGTCTTAGCCTCTTGTAGAGTTGTACTAAACAACCCTTCTGTTCTCCTCATCCCTATAGTGTGTGTACTAGTTCTTAAGGGACACTGAGAGAACCCTAACCCTGTTCCAGGAGTTGTGATCTGAAATACTTAAGCAGGCTAAGGAAAAGTCCTTGTCACAGCTCTACGAGCAGGGGGTATTATTCTCTCACTCACACTTAGAGCCCACACTATCGTCAACAAACTCTACCTCAGAGTTGACGA
>BPTQ01000002.1:109798248-109835684 GCA_019973895.1 Chrysanthemum seticuspe | reverse complement strand
AATTCTTTTTATCGTTTAGTTGAATCTTTTTAGACTTTTAAAGTCCCTTTGAGATTTTACTATTATACATTTGTTGACTGTAAGTAGGTACTTAAAAACTGTTTTAGTACTTTAATCAAAATCATCAAATGTTTGTATCTTGCATTCCAGTGTTTAGAGCTTGTTGTTTTTAGTTACATTTCAGTACTTTTAGCAGTATAGAACTTCTGTAATCAGTGGGTGACTTGTTTGGTTCAATTGGCTTCTTTTAGTGCTTATTTATAAGCATTTGTGACATCAGTTTCATATTCTTCCAAGCAACCTACTGTTTTTCCATTTTTCCTAGCTTCATATTATCATTTTAGAGTTTCCCTGAAATTTTCAGATTTTTCTAAGTTGATTTGCTATTTTTCTTAATTTAAATTAGTTTTTAAGCACTTTTAATTAGCTTTTAATACAAAAAATTAAGAAAAGGTTCAAAAAAATAATTTTCCAATTTTCTTAGGTTTAGATAAATATAAAAAGTAAAAAAAGTAATTTTCCAGATTTTTCATAGTTCATTTTGTAATTTTTAGTAATTTAATTAGTTTTTGATAGTTTAAAATTCCTAGAAAATAGAAAAATAATCAGAAAAATACAAAAATAGTTTTGAAAATTCTATTTTGATATTTTAGATTTTTCTAAGTCTTAATATTATTTTTCTAGCTTTATTTCACAATTTCTTGTATTTTAGCTAATATTTAATAGTTAAAAATAGTTTTTAATTAGATAATTAGTTTTAAAAATAATTTTCCTTTTCTATAAATTTTCTTTTATCATTAGGTTTGTAAAAACATCATTTTCATATTTTTAGGGTTAATATTGATTTAGTTTCACGTTTTTATTTGTACGTCGCGTAGTTTTTAATTTCAGTTTCGTAAAAACATAAAAACAAAAACATCATTTTAATTATAGTGATAGCGTTTATTTAATAGTTTTTATCTTTTTAATTTGACGGTTTTGCACACATCATTATCCTTATTGCTAAGTTGTTCGGCTCGACTGTGAACCCACATTTCTACTCGTGGGACTTACCAGTCGACACTCATGATGTTCATATTTTGATAATACAAGTCTTGTGTTAAAGAAACTATTTTTCTTCTCTCTTTCGTTATAATAAATTATTAACATGAGGGGTAGATTCTCGTAACCACAACGTTTTGTGTCTAAAAATTTAGTCGCCCCCATGTAAGTCATGTTTAATCCTCATTAGAAGTCAAAAATCTTGCTATGGTTGTACCACAGAGACTCGACGAGAAGTGTTAACTTATAAATCTTAGACTAGTCTTGGCTTGTGACATTTAGTCTTAAGGATAGATATATTATGAAAAGGAAAATGGGTGGGTTGGTTTCGTTAGGAGTCAAGACCCCAACCGGAATAAACCGTAGTTGTTTTTCTTCAAACCATACGTGGTTACCAAGCTCAATAAAAAGGATCTTATGAGTGTTAGTAACATGTATGTTTCTGCCATGGGTAGCAAAGAAAAACACCCCCGAAGGGTGTTTACTACCTGTTGATTTACACAAGATCACAAGGGTGGTCTTGAGTACCCATCATGTGTCTATTTTGCTCGTGTTGCAACCCTGTAGCTCATGCTAGGAAACCCGTATGGCTGTCGGAGAGCCTGCAGAAATCAAAGCAAACTTCACTTACCATATTGGGTCGAATGGTGTCTCACAAATTGGTACAATCAACTCTTTTGTGTCATCACTCCGTGTCATGAAACCGGGCTGAACTAAGTTTTGATCTAAGTAGTCGAGATGTGTTTCAAGCACATCAGTCGTGACATCCTTGGTTTGAGTTCGACCCCGAGCTAATGACATCTTGCCTGAAACTCCTCTTCACCCCGAGTATATCCTTGGCAGCAAGGAGATAAAAATCAGCGTGGTTATTTGCACATCATATTGGGTCGAAGTGTACGAAAGTTTCGTGTGGACTATTGGGTAGTCATGATGTAACAACTAAAGTTAAAGTGGTGTCAAATTTAGTAACATGTGAAGCGTCTGATTTATGAATCATGCGCCTAGGAGCTAACCAAAAATTTTAGTATTGCAAATCATTCTCCCAACATCATAAAAGCAAGTATCACAGAAATAAAATAAGCCATTAAAGAAATATGTAACTATCCTTATGTGTTGCTCAGGCCAAAAGCCCAACACTTTCTTCCTAAAACTATCTATGGGTCGAGCCCTTTCCTAGTATAAATTCCATTTCGGGCTAAGCCCAAGTCTAATGCTTGCGAAGCCGGGCCACATCCCACCGGTGTTAACCAAAGGTCCAATTGCAGTTGAATAAAGCAACGGGTAAAAATTTGTAACGTGAGTTGGAAATCAGTTAATGAGACTAAGTTTATTCACGCGTGGCCACCACTTCAAACTTAATTATATGGACATATAAGTGTCGACAAATAATCAGCATGCAAGTCCTAATACGAGAAAAACAAGTATTGGAGATATAATCCATTTGACAAGGTTTACAACAAAGTTTAACGTCAAGGTTTAACGTCTAATGTGTCCGGATAAACCTATCTATGTCGAGAAATCCACTAGTCGTAAAATATAAGTGATGAGAACAAGTTTTAATAAACCCATAATGACTACTATATTATTTTGCCACTAATGATTTTGAAGGTCATCAAATTATCAATGTATAATTTTCTAAACTCAATTAGAAAATAAACCAACCCTATCTAATTATGACCACATCATTTTAGGGTCAATATGAAAAGTATATACACACTCATATACTCACTAGTAAGACATGTAACTATTTGTTTTACAAAACAAAACTTTGATTTTAATACCATTATAGCGTCAACATGAAGAATATATATACATTCGTATACTTACTAGTAAAACCATTTAATCACTTTTACAAACTAAGGTTTAGCTTTAGTAAAATTTAAAAAAAAAAAAAAAAAAAAAAAAACAATTGAACTATTTTAAGTAAGTGATTCTTAAAACAATGAACTAAAACATTGCCCTCCTTATCTAGGTCGCGTGTCGGTGCCGCATCACAACATTCGCTAAATCCCACTTTTGGATTGCACATTTGCTAAGGTGAGTTTCATAGCCCCACTTTTACTTGATAAAATTGTTTTATACATTTTGGGGTGAGAAATATGCAAAACATTTCATGGACCAAAACTATTACATGATTACTATTACGTGGTTTAGCCTAAGCCCTTATGTCCCTAGAGAATGCCCTTTTTCATGAACCGTCAATTCCCCATTGGGAAACGCGAATGTTATAAATAGATCTATTGAGGGTGACTCCTCCGTTCGGTTGGCCATGCTTAGGCCAAAGCGAAACGTATACCATGTCGGAACCAAGTGTTGAGGGACAAAACACTTGCTATGGGCCCCATATTGTATGACATCTTTTAGCATACAGAAACTGTTGTAGTATCGGTTGCATGAACTTAGAGCTAACGTAATAGACTTTCATCCATATATCATTATATTCTTGATAATGATTATATGCATTTGCTTATGGTCCAAACTTACTATTTTAATCTAAACCTATGAACTCACCAGCTTAAAGCTGACCTTTTTAGCATATTTTCTCAGGTGCTTAGTTGTGAACATGGATGCAAGGCAAGAGGTGGATAAATGGTCGTAGAAATTTCTAAAGAAAAGCTTTTACAAATAAAAGATGTTTTTATATTGGGACCACAAAAATTATGGGATATGCCCATCCATCTAAACAATGTTGTAAGATATTGTTTCAAAATATTTTATGAAATTAAACGGAGTATGTATTCCGTTCTGTATTACTTGTGTTATGATTTACCAATTTCGTAACGCTCCCAAATAACACGTATGCTTCCGCTAAAACAAATTTGGGGGTGTTACAATCTCCCTGGTTAATGTATCCAAGATTTATTCAAGTTTTCTTGAATAAACAACTTCATGATGTACCAAAGCCTGAGAGCTTATTACCTGTTGTGGTACAACCTGCAAAGATATTCACCTTCATGGCTAAGAAGAGTGATAGATTTTCTGGAAGGCATACTCCTTTGACTACTTCAATGATGGAGATTGCTCAACCAATTAGAGATGAGGTTGCTGCAAGTGAAGAACGAGAAGGTACTGCATCAACTCAAGGTACTGCTTCTCAACATACTGCTTCTTCACATGGTACTGCTGCACACGAAGGTACTGCAGCTTCACCTACACCATCTCCACAAAATACTGAATATGCTGAGTCAGAACCAGAAATCAACCCACCATCATCTGGAGGAGATGCAGACGTAATACCTCCTGAGGGATTGGTTCTGGATAATTATGTTTTGACAAGGGAATTAGTGAGACTGAAGAAAACTATTGAAGCTCAAGCTGCACAACTTATGAAGTTGAACACCAAATTTAAAAGACTGAAGAAATTTGTCTGGCCTTTAGTTCAACATCACAGGTTGTGGGTAAAGTCTCAAAAGCAGAAAGGAAGAAAGTTTAAAAAGTCTTCTACGGGCAAAAGGGTTCAACAGCAATCTTCTATTCAATTGGGGAAGAATCTGGAGCAAGATAATTTGAAAGAAGATGCTGAGTTTCATGCAGATAAATAAGATGAACCTCAAAGTATTGAAGCACAAGTAAACATTGAAAGTACTGAGCCTGAAAGAACTGGAGTTCAAAGTGCTGGTGTAGAAAGTGCTGATGATCAAGGTGCTGGTGATCAAGGTACTGCTATTATTCAAGGAACATACAGACAAGAGTTAATCACACCAAGGACTCTAGATTTTGAAGAAGAAGTTGGTCCTTCAACAGTCCTACAAGAAAAGGAATCCGATACACCCATGGTCGAGCATACTGCAAGTGATGATGAGACAGTTGCTCAAATTTTGCAAAATCTATCAAGACCAAGAGGTGTTACTATTCCAGGGGTTGCTGAAGAACAACCTCAAGCTTCTCAACCAGTGTTAGATCCTAGGACAAAGGCAAAGGCAAACTGGTGGAAACAAAGAAGAAGAAAAAGCTTACTTTGGCAGA
The DNA here is from genome assembly GCA_019973895.1 of Chrysanthemum seticuspe. Taxonomy (NCBI): domain Eukaryota; kingdom Viridiplantae; phylum Streptophyta; class Magnoliopsida; order Asterales; family Asteraceae; genus Chrysanthemum; species Chrysanthemum seticuspe. The sequence goes on along the minus strand of BPTQ01000002.1, from coordinate 109,830,677 downwards.
AATAAGAGCAATTGAAGTAGCCAAGAATGAAGAAGCTACTAAGAAGTTTCAAGCTGAATATGATGCTGAGATTGCTCAACCAGTAAAGGAACCTGAAGCTATAACACCACAAAGACCACCTAGTAAAGCTAAGGAAAGAAATGCCATGATGGCTTATTTAAAAGGTCAAGGATATACTGGGTTACAGAAGCTGAACTATTTAGAGATGAAAGATTTATATAATGCTGTTAGAGAAGCTTATCAAAAGCACGTTGATAGTATTATTTCTTTTAAAGACGATGATAAGAAAAAGGAGGATGATACTAAAAGAAGCTTAAAAAGAAAAAGAACAACTAAAGCTGAACAATCATCAAAGAAGATTGAGTTAAGATCTGATACAGTTGATGAGCTAAGAAATTACATAAGAGTTGTCGACTTTGATCATCCTAAATCCAAAGATGCTGCAGTAAAGAAGTCCAATATAACTACATTTGAAGTTGTAGAATCAAAAGATGGAAACTATCTGATGTTCCATAGGAAGGATGAAAGTTTTCGAGTGTTCAATTTGTTATGGGATATACTGCACATAATAGATAGAGCATATCTGTTTCAACTATATCAATTAGTGCTAGAACACTTTGAACATATTCCATCAACTGGAGTTGGCTTAGTATTGCTAGGAGATCTGACAACTATCTGGGAAACTGAGGAGACAAGCACTGAAGAAATCTGGCTAAATCAAGAAAATTGGGAGATTACAAGCTGGAGATTCTTTGAAGAATCAGGAGTGCATGCTTTGGAATTGGAAGATGGAACTATGATCCATATGTTAGCTGAAAGAAGATATTCTTTGACTAGTGATCTTATGAGAAGGATGTTGGATCATGGAATGGAAGTTGAAGAAGAGAATGAAACAGCCCTAATGGTTCTTGAATTATATATCAGATGGACAACTATGGCTGATGATGAAGCATAAGTACTGGCATGATGTTTAATTGTATAAAATTTTTAAAAATAAGTACTTTATTCAAAGTATTGCTGGACAAACAGTACTTTAACCAAAGTACTGATTGCAGCACAAAACCAGTAAATGATTTTAAAAGGAAAACTTTTGTTAAGTGCAAAATATTTTGAAACAAAAGTTAACTGCAATAAATGGTTTTTGAGATGGTTACAACAAAAGGTTATCAGTTCACCATGTTTAACAAAAAGACTGGCTAATCCATGAGCAAACGGCTCTGGTAAAGATATCTCAAATCCGTTATATAGTTGACAACTTGCTAATAAGTTGTATGGTAATCAACTCACCATATCAGCAAATGTAAAGAGTTGGCTAGCCCACAAGAAAAATGGCTTATGGTAAAGGCTGTGGAAAAACCATTTATATGGTAATTAGTTCACCATGGTTGCAAGAACTAACTAGTCCAAAAGGGTACGGCTTTTGGTAAAGAAAAAACAAATCCGTTGATAGCTGATGATTTTCTAAAAATCATATGGTTATCAATGTACCATAGTTTTACACACCTAAACATTGGCTACTCCAGAGTTAATGGCTTTGGTAAAGAGACATCAAAAACCATTAAAATTTCAATGATTTACCTCTCACAGGAGTTTACACACCTGGAAGTGATGAGAATAGACTGAAACTTAATGAACGGATGTACCAATTGTCATATGTTGCTGAAAAGATGGAGCTTGCTGATTGTTGCTGTAAAGGATTGCTGATAAAGACTACTTTGATGATGATAATACAAGCACAGGGACTACAAAGACAAACTTTGAAGATAAAGACATAATCTTTCCTTGAAGATAAAGATGTTAAAGTTAAATATACAAAGGAACTTGAAATCAAGCAAGTAGAAATCAAGTTAGGGGAGGATTGTTGGGATACAGAAAGTCAAAGTGATGAAGAGTCAAAGTACTGAAGAATCAAAGTATTGCTTAATGAAGAAAGTCAAAGTACTGCTCACTCATCAAAGTACTACAAGGATAAAGGACTGCTATGAAATACGTTAAGGATCATTATATAATTCTAGAATGTTCTCAGTTTAGTTTAGTATTACTTGTCGTACAAGGAATAGAGTTGTAAACCGACTAGGGTTATCCTTATGCCTATAAAAGGACCCTAGATTGGCATTAGACATACGTGCAATATTAGAGTTTACTAAGTTTGATATTAGAGCTGTTAGGGATTGTTAGTGAATCTGTAAATCAAGCAGGTTCAGATTTTTAATATAATCTTAAATTAAAATTTAATTCTTCTTAGCTTTATTGAAGTAAATTCCGCATACTTAATAGAGTTTATTTAGTGTTTCATTGTTAGTGACTTAGGATTTATCCGAGGTTGCTAAGCCCTTACAAGCTACTTAAAGTTAGTTTGGTTAGAGTATATCGATCCAACAATTTGTCTATCCAACCTTAGGAAGATGCTGAAACGGTGTGAAGAAACCAATTTAGTCCTTAATTGGGAAAAATGCCATTTCATGGTGAGAGAAGGAATCGTCTTGGGACATAAAGTCTCCGGAAATGGAATCGATGTCGATAGGGCTAAAATCGAAGCGATATCTAAACTACCCTATACTACTACCGTTAAGGCCATTCAAAGCTTTCTTGGTCATGCGGGCTTTTATAGAAGGTTTATTAAGGACTTCTATAAAATTGCACGACCAATGACACAGCTTCTAGTCAATGACGCTCCTTTTGACTTTTCGGAAGAATGTAAGGAAGCATTCAATTGTCTAAAGAAAGATCTCACTCAGGCTCCGATAATGGTTACCCCTGATTGGTCCCAACCATTCGAGATCATGTGCGATGCTAGTGATTATGTTGTAGGCGCCGTGCTTGGCCAAAGAAAGGAGAAGCATTTTCAACCAATTTACTATGCTAGCAAAACTATGAATGTGGCACAAGAGAATTATACAACTACCGAGAAAGAGCTTTTGGTTATGGTTTTTGCCTTCGACAAATTCAGGCAATATCTCATCCTTTCCAAAACTGTCATCTTCACATATCACTCCGCCTTACGATAGTTGTTTTCCAAACAAGATGCAAAACCCAGACTTATTAGGTGGATCCTATTGATTCAAGAATTCGACATTGAAATTCGAGATAAAAAAGGAGCTGAAAATCTTGCTGTTGATCATCTGTCACGATTGGAAAACCCAGACTTAGAAGAATTAGACCATACCGAAATTCGTGACTCTTTTCCTGAGGAACTGCTAATGGCCATTAAGGATATTGAGCCATGGTATGTGGATTATGCTAACTATCTATCCAGTAGGGTCTTGCCAAACTACATGACTAGGCAAGATAAAAAGAAATTCTTCACTGCGCTAAAATACTATTTTTGGGATGAGCCCTTCTTATTCCGTATATGCCCCGATCAGATCATTCGACGTTGTGTTCCTGGGAGGGAGATTGATCGGATTATGAGAGAGTGTCATACGGTACCATCTGGAGGGCATCACGGTGTAAATATCATGGCACGAAAATTTTTCGATGCCGGATTCTACTGGCCTACTGTTTTCCACGATGTTAAGAGATTATTTCAAACGTGCGATGCATGCCAACGATCGGAAAACATCTCGAGGAGGGATGAATCACCTCAGAACTATATCCAAGTCTGCGAAATATTCGATGTTTGGGGTATAGATTTCATGGGACCTTTTCCATCATCTGGAGGAAATGAATACATTCTAGTTGCTATCGACCATGTGTCCAAATTGGTGGAGGCACAAGCCCTTAGGACTAACGATGCAAGGGTAGTCATTCATTTTCTTAAAAAGCTCTTCGCACGATTCGGGATTCCCAAGGCATTGATCAGTGATTGAGGAACCCACTTTTGCAATGCTCAAATGGAGAAGGTGATGAAGAAGTATGGTGTTCCGCATAAATTCTCTACGGCATATCATCCCCAAACCAATGGGCAAGTAGAAAACACAAATAGAGCATTAAAGCGGATACTTGAAAAAACGGTCCACCAGAATAGAAAAGATTGAGCATTTAAACTGGATGAGGCACTCTGGGCATTCAGAACGGCTTATAAAACACCTATCGGAACAACCCCTTTTCGCTTGGTATACGGGAAAGCATGCCACCTCCCTATTGAACTTGAGCAAAAGGCATACTGGGCACTTAAGGCCTGTAATATGGACTATTCTAAGGCAGGGTCAAGTAGGTTCCTACAGCTTCAAGAACTGGATGAACTAAGACTTGAAGCTTATGAATCGTCGATCACATATAAAGAAAGGGCAAAAAATGGCATGATCAACGAATAAAGAATCCTAAAGAGTTAGTAGAAGGAGATAAGGTGCTCTTGTATAATTCAAGATTGAGATTATTTCTGGGAAAACTCAAATCAAGATGGTATGGGCCCTTTTTGGTGAAGAGGAAAATGAACAATGGGGCCGTGGTACTACTAGACCATGATGGAAGAGAATTTACCGTAAATGGACAACGTGTGAAACATTATCAGTTGGACAATAATGAAATGGTCAACGATGAGGATATTGTTTTGGAAGAAGGAAACGGTAATGAAATCACGTAGGCGCACGACTTTGATTCTAGCTACAAGACTCATAAATAAAGAAAAGCGCTTCATGGGAGGCAACCCATGCTTAATTGTTTGCTTGTTTGTGTGTCGTTATCTTTTTATTGATTGTTTATTCTCATGTTCGAATTTGTGAAAAATGCTTTATTTTTTCTTTAACCTCGTCTTAATTACATATAAAGGTATTTTACAAAAGGGATAAGTGTAGGGAAGATTACACACGTTTTTAAAAGAATGTGAACATGAAAATTACGATTATTGAAAAGATATACATGTGTGTTTGTTAGAGTCAAATGCTTGTATCGAGTCATAATGGATGTTTTGCGGAAATTTTTCCAGATTCTAAAGATGTAATTTTTCCAGAAAATCGCAGCAGATCAGTTTCTGTCGGATAACCTGACGGCGTCAAACTCGCTACCTGACAGCGTCAGGAGGAGCAGAAACCACTTATCTTACTCTCTCTCGTTTTCTGGGCTACTTATAATTTTTTTTGGAATTTATCAGGTCTTAATTTTCCAGAAAACCTGTAAACATCCATTCCACAAGCATTATATCCTAGTTTAGTAGAGTCATATATAGTGCTACCGCCAATTTTACGCAAAGGTTTCATTTGTTTTCTTAAAGTGTGCAGGTTTTATTTATAAAGAAGAAGATACATAAGATTGAAAGGAGCTTCTCACGCATACATTCTTTTTGAAGAAGAATTTAACCACTACTTCACACGGATCCTACCGAGCTAATCAGGGGAGTATTAGTTTCTTTCGTTTTTTAATTACCTTTCGTTATCATAACTTTGATACTTTCGGGGAACATTGGGGACAATGTTCAGTTTAAGTGTAGGGAGGGAAAATAAAACGGGAACTTTGAAACTATAATTATCCTTGACTATTTGCCTTGTCCAATTTCATTTGTGTAATAAACCATGAGAAATATCGGCTAGGGTAATTTTGGCACCAAATTTAAAATTTTTTATGACATGTAGTAGTGGGTCATTAGTCTTAATAAAGCGTCTCATAGATAGGAAGTTACATGACTAGCACAAAACCACTTACCACTTAAATTCCACCCAAACAAATGTGAGGATCGCCCTTAGATTTGTAGGAATTAAAGCATTCACCTTTAATGCTTCGAGAGTGTACCAGTAATATAATAGATTCTAGAACTTGTTTTGTGATGCATCCTGAGATCGCTAGTGAGACTACACTTGTGTAGTTAGGAATAACTAAATGATAAGAGGCATTAGGATAACCCTTGTTTGATACCCGTATTATAATTACTTCTTCCACATCGGTTGAGTAATTCCCCCACACCCTTACGTTGTACTCATCTTTAGTACACGATACCCCTAGTTAACCCCTCAGAGCATATCCTTTTCGCGGTTCTCATGATGTTTCGGTTTTCCGGAATATCAATGAAGAGCATTGTTTACAATCCACCCCCAAATGTACACCCAAAACACCTTAGCCTACCTTGTATGCACTCACTTTTAGTGCATTATTGTTATCATACTAAACCCTTAGTTCAATTATCTAGTTACTTACATAAGTTGCTAAGTCGAGTCATATCCTTTGTATATAGTTTTGGGACGATTGGGACTCATGGGAAAAGCTAAATTTTATGAAGTGACGGGAAGGAACGTTAAATTCAAATTCCCTTTATTTACGTAATAATGTACTTCAAGTGTTTTGATCTTTTCAATTCGGGTCAAATTAGTGTTAGAGTAATAAAAACTCAAGTGTAGGGATGTGCCTATAAATCCCTATTATTTTGATGTTATCGTAGAAGATGGTAGAGTAAAAGTGTATGAAAAAACAATCGATAATAAAAGAGTGTTGAAAAAAAAAAAAAAAAAAAAAAAAAAAAAAAAAAAAAAAACTTTGAAAAAACATACGGGCTACCATCCTACATCTATCTTTAAATTTATGTTTGTCTGTTTCATCTTATCTAGATTTTAGAGTGTCGAGTCTTAACTTAGCAACGCCATTCTTCTCATGCTTGTAACATAAAGATTTTTTACTTGCAACCACTAAATCGCATATCCAACCAAACCCTTTGTTTCCCTACCGTAAGCCTAACGTTACAACACTTTAAAAGACCTCTTGGATAGTTTTTCCTAGGTGCTTACGCCAAAGCGATGGAGGTGTGATCTAGTCTCAAGCCTTTGGTAACCTATGTACTAGGACCGGTTAATGAGTGTTTATCTTCCATTTCCAATTTGATATATTTCATATACACCCGAGAGATGAGAGTATACATACACCACTTGTGAGGTGCTAGTATGTAATTTTCGTGCTTGTTATGACTTTTGTGGGGCTTATACTTGTTGTGAATTGTTCTAAACTAATGCTTCATGACCCCTAACTTATAAATTTATTGGCCAAAAGCACATTTGCTTGAGGACAAGCAAATACCAAGTGTAGAGATATTTCATAAGGATTTAAAAGGTACAATTTTAAGGGGTCATTTAAGCCCTTAATAGACCACTTTTATATCCGTTACTGCTTAATTTTGTTCCTTTTCACTTTTTAGGTCTCTTGAAGGCAAAATGCTGGAATAACACTTATTTGGACGAAAAGGCGTGAATATGTGAAGAAAATGGCCAAAGTCAAGATCGAGACACTCAAGCTGCTGGAATTGAAGGTGACAGTGTCACAGTCAAAGGGCGACGCCGTCGCAACATGCTCCAAAATTGCGACGGCTCAGAAGTAAAATTGATATTTTGTACCTGACGGTGTCAGGCTTTAAAGAGTAGGGCGTCACAACTCAGACGGCCTAGATTCAGATTCCGACAGCGTCAGAGGATGAAGCCGACGGAGTCACAACCACAAGGTGACGATGTCACAAAGTTGACGTGGTCAAGACGAAACCCTAATGGCGGCGATCCGACGGCGTCACAATTAAAGAGTGATGTCGTCGCAGCTGTAACTCTATATATAGAATTCGAATTTTCAGACTTTTAGAGAGGTAGTTTTGTGGAGTAAAACCTAATAACGATTTTTGGCTGTCTTGGGCAGTATTTTAGGGTTCTCATACCCTATTTTACAACAAGATAAGTAATTTACTTCATTGATTTAATTATGTCTTCAATTGTATGTGTGTATGCTTGCATGTTCACCATGTCCGGCTAATTTACTTGTGTGTTTGCTTAGATCTATGAAACCTAGGTATTGAATATTGATTGGTTGTCTCTTATCTTAATTGTAATTGGCCTAGGATTTCAATAGGTCATCATTGTGTTTTTAATGCTTGAGTAATCTTTGTGAACATTAGTTTATAATCGCCTATAGTTGTTGTAGGCTAATTATAATTATTATTCGTATCACATTTGGGCCGTTTGAATTATTAGAGTCTGTTCAAGTTGTTTATTAACTTGAATTTATTTGATACTTGGATAATAAGTTTGAAGTTGGATTGTAATACTTATAAAATAAGTGAGTCATTTGAATTTGATATTTGGAATTTGAAGATCGATTTGATGTTTGTAGACTTGATTATAATCAGGACGTTTGGAGTTTGTTCGATCGTGTGGAATTTGTATCCTCTTTTGTCGGGCTTTTGAAGTTGGTTGCTTGAATTTGATTGTCTTTGTTGAACATCGTTTGAGCTGATTTGTTTATTTAGTTGACCGTCTTGAATTTTTCAGTTAACTTTTGATTGTTCTTTTTAAAGTCATCGGCGCTTTTGGATTGATTTTGTTTGGATCATTTTTGAGAATCGATCGTTTGTTTGAATTAGGCTAGTATCTCTAGCGTTTGGAAATTGAAGATGAAAGATGTGTTTGGTTTGATGTTTTGAGAAGGTCTTTTTGGAGTTGAAGTCACGGTGAAACTTGTTAGAAAAGTGATTAAAACTTTATGGGTTGTTTGGTAAATTTTGTAATTTGTGTGAATTGTCATAAAAGTTTGTTTAGAATTATGAAACTATATTACGACGGTTAGTTTAGCCAATAAATAAGATTTGATATCTTTATATTTTTTTGCACCGTTTAAACTAAAGTTTGGTACATTAGAGCACACGGTGTCCGGCTTGCCGTGGCTCGCCGTGACACCGGCCTCCCTCGCCGTCGCTCGCCATCAACTCCCTCGCCACCTGCACGACGAAGATGAAAGTTTACTTTTGTCAGTTTTTTTTTGTAGCGTGTGTGTGTAGAGGTTTGATTTCAATTGTTTGTGTGTGTGTGTAGGTTTGATTTCAATTTTGTGTGTGTAGTGTGTGTGAAGATTGGAGAAGAAAATGCGTTTATATATATATATATATATATATATATATATATATATATATATATATATATATATATATATATATATATAACTTATAACTTTTTTTAAATCTGTTGTATTGTATTTTTGTTTGAATAAATAATTTTAGTTTATTTGAAAATGTGAAAAAAAAAAATTGTAAGTGGTGGGCTCCAAATGAGTAAGTTGGGGTTTGTTGTGAGTGGGGGTTAGTTGTGGATGTTTGTTGATGTGGAGGTGATGTGGCACTTGTGCGTGCCGAATGAAGAGGTGTGCCTTGTTGTGACACCTAATGCTCTTAGAATTGGGTATTGGTACTTTTAAATTTGATTTTGTATTCGTTTTGATAATTTAAATAAAATTTCCGTTTCGTTTATCAATTTTGGTAATTATTTCGTCCTTTGAATTACCAACGTTCTGTAAATTCATAGTTTATTAACACAGACTAAGGATCAAATGACAAGAAAACTTAAAATGAGAATGATGAGAAATAAATATAACCACACATTAGAGATGCATCGACTTCAATTAGATGTATCTCTAATCTTTTAGATGCATCCTACATATATTAGATGCATTTCATCAAGTTAGACAAATCCTATGTATTTTTCGTCCCCTGCGGGTCAAATTTGTTCCTAGTACCACTTTGCATCGTTTTCACTTCAAAATCACTTTCAAAACGAGTTGGGATGCATCTAATTAAAGTCGATACATGTCTAATGTGTGATTATAGTTATTTCTCATTCTTCTCATTTTAAGTTTTCTTCTCACCGGATCTTTACCCTATTAACACACTCGAACTCACACTATATATTAGTTAAGACTTGAATCTATTATATGTTAGTCAATTAGTCACTCACTTACCGCTAAAATACACGTTCGATTGGGCTAGCTATCAGCGTGCCATGGTTTTTTTTATTGTCAATTAAGTTTTACAAAAGAATTAGGAAGATAGCTAGTGTGGTGATGGAGATAAAGAATCGAAACTACTTTTTTGTATATGTGAAATGTCTAGAAGGAATACATAGAAACAACGAATATCGCATCTTCAACCCATAAAACTCAGTTTACCTGAGAATATGTACAAAATCCACACAATGACAGATCCCTTGACAATAAAAAGAGCACATATGTTTCGATGTAAACTAAATTATAATATTTGAACACATGTATAGTTATTTATCCTAATATACTTTCTAGCAAAAAATTAAATGCATATACATATATTTGTATGAACACCAATGAGACTTTGTCCCGATAGTATGTAAGTAACTCATCAATCTATCCGTATGTATTCAAATTTCTTCCTAGACGTTTGTGGGATGATAGGTGATATCTACATGTGTGAATAAGTTGTAGTTAAACAAAGGGTATATTTAAACAATAAAAATATATAAAGGGATAAATAATTAAAAATGTAACTTACTTCTTAAGTTTTTTGGTTCTGTGTGGTCTACTTTTTTCCTTGCCTTTATATACCAAAATTTTTGAATTCTGAATTTTGTTTGTAATGGTTTGTTTGTGTGAAAAGGGCTCCTTGTTTATTTCTCTCTTGTCTACCTTTTTACCGATCAGCTTTGAAAAATTAGTGAAATAGGGTAAAAAGTTCTACAGTTTGAATGAAAAAAAAATCATGATATATACCTAATATCTGTTTCTATTGGAATGATACATGGCGACATCCTGTGTGGCCCATGTCTTAAAACGAAATGTTATCTTTTCAAAACTTCATTTTATTGTACACTAACTTAGGGAATGGATCTAGTAAGAAGAGATATTAGAATGAGAAGAGTGAGAAAAACACTAACCACATATTTTAAATAAAGGGAGAGAAATAATAGGGATATGCATCTATTTTTGTAGATGCATCTCAAATTTGTGGTTGTAATTCCTTCTCATTCTTCTCATTTTAATTATATTTCTCATTTGATCATTACTCCACTAGCTTAAAGTACCACATAATATAAAGCAACCACGACAAAGTGATCCAAATAGAAGATTTTTTATCCTATAGCATACAGGATTTTTGATACGAGGAAACTCATCCTCAGCTACATATGATGACCTGCCAAACATATATCCTCGACTTTACGTGCCACTTCGCATAGTTCGCAGAACTTGATAAATTACTAGCTATTCGCCATTATGGATTTGTAAGGATGTTTATTGTAGTACAAGTTCCCCATAAAGTTGCAATTTGTGAGACTCGAACTTAAGTTCTCTTATAACTACTGGAAGTAAAATTTGGCTTGTTTTCATTAACATATCAATTACTAGACTAAAATACACCGTTGGTCCCTAAACTTGTCAATCTGCTTCGCGTTGGGACAAACCTGGGCATTATCATCGCCACAGGTCCAAAACTTGGGTTTTTAATGCCAAACTAGTCCCTTGAGAAAATCAATGTCTGATTTTTGTTTTGTAGTCGAGGGTATTTTAGTCCATACACATTTATACTTTGATAACACATTTATATTTTAGCCCTTCATCTTTATTTGTCGTCGTCAACATCATCATCGTCATCATCTCCCCAAGATCACATCTCTTGCAGGTTTTGGTTCAGTGTTAACATTATATAAGTTTACTGCATGACTGTATATGACATCTCTGATTTAATCATCGCTACCACCTATTGTAATAAAGTTGTACACAAGAACGAAATAACGAATTTGTGTAAATCATACATTTCAAGTAAGTTGTTAAAAACTTATTCCAGCAATCTTATTCATAATGCAGTGAACAACAAATAAGCCAGTGCAAAGCTCGTTACCTAAATTTAATTTGTTTGATCCAAAAAAGATCGAAAATGTGAAGACATTGCTCAATTGCAATAGTAATTATACTAAAATTATTAACTTGTCCATTTGAAAAGTAAGAATATTGTTTGGTGTTATAGAAAAAATCCCTTAATGAAAAGTATGCATATTTAGTCCAGCCTTTATGAAAAATAAGTATGTTTAAAAAAGTTAATCTGTTTGGACACGCTAAGAATTGACCCGAACTTATACAGACCCGTTACCTAATTTGTTCAACATATTGTCATCACTATCTCACATCTAGGAGAGGCTTAATAAAGGGAGGTATGGTGTGCATATGTAGCAGCTCAAGCATCTGGCTAAAATCATGTGACCTCATCAGGAAGATCGAGATGATCTTGAGCGACGCAACCTGCAAAGATTATAAACAGTAATAAGTAATGCAAATCAATCCAATGAAATCAATCACAGCTACAATGCAATATTCTTTTAAGAGCTTACACAAAGAAAAATTATAGTTCATTACAGAAACCAAGATAATTTATAATTCATTACAGAAACTAAGACAAATTATAGTTCATTAAAGAAACCAAGACATTTACTTTTAGGTAGTTGAATCACGTTATGTTTAAATCCTAAAGGGTCGAACGGGTTAAAAATTTTAGCTCATCAAGAAACGGGTAAAAATTCATGTGGATATCTACATTTTTCTATCAATTATTCTTTTAAATTAGATTTCAAAATAAAATATTCCGCATTAGATCCCACCTAATCTATACAAAAAAATGCATGCCTGTTTTGACTTATATAATCAACTCTCTTACAGTTTCCAGGAAAAAGGATTATTTGTTCTAATATCAAATTCAAGCTTAAAGACTATTTACACACCTCAATTTAGTAAATATTGCAGGCTCCTTTTGGAGGTCTGTTGCGCCATTGGATTAGTGCATGGTTTGACCTCTTATTAAGGTGTTCTAAAACATCATCATGCTTATCAGGTTGCTAGGCTAACACATTGAGAGTCAAGATATGGCCCTACTTGTTGTACGATATCCCCTTGATAAAATGACACCCATCTATACAATAAGAAGAGAAAATACAGAGTTAGTGTGGCATGACTTGTCTTGTCCAAGCATAGAAATGACTTCATATATATTATAACACTATAGATTGTTTACGTCTTCCCTTTTCCTTTCCTTGAACCATCATCATCCTTTAATGTTGCGCATCAACTCTTCCCTTTCTTCTCCTTGAGTGAGTATGGAATACCTAAATACATGTAAGATAAGCAATAATATGACACTATCAACACACAAACAAACTAAATGTTGCTTTGAAGCAATAAAATGATATAAATTAACATGGAAACATAACTTAAGGACCCATTTATCAGCAACAATACGTCTAGCAGCCAAGAACTTTGACTCTTAAGTATTAAGATGAACCTTTTTTCTTGATAACATATAAAGATTTAATTAAGTCCTATAATTTGTTTAAATGCATATGTGAACAAAACTCATCACATTGATCACAATATTTCAAAGGTTAACATTTAACAGCATACACATACTTTCTCTCATCATCAGTACTAAAAGTCAAGTAAGCAAAAATACTTGTTTTCCCAAAATTTGATGCATTTTGTCACTATGATGCATTACCATATATTGTCAACGTCCTATATCTCTTGAAAAACATGTTCTGGTCAGTTGTTTGAACATTAACCATATTTATTAGATGTGGTTTAAGTCACTACATGTATTGTAAACTTTCCCACCTAAGTTGCAAGCTACCCAGCAACACCAGTTTAGCTAGGATGTATTGGTTATTGATGAGTGTCTAAATACTCATCATTTTTGTACAATATAAACTGCAAAATCATCTGAAAACACTCAGAAACACATCAAAATGATCAAAATATCACAAATCAGTGTTTTATGTGTTTTAAATGCAAAAATATCAAAATCAGATGAAAAACATACCAAATTTGCAAAAATTGCAGTTTTAGTCCCCCAAGTTTCAAAAGTTGTCAAAAACAGTCCCTGAGCACATAATTTCAAAAGTAAAGTCACCAAAGGTCCTTTTAAAATCAAAACTTGTCAAATTTAGTCCTTTGGTGAAAAATATCAAAAAGTTTGAGAAATTACAAGTTTAGTCCTTCAACTTTGAAAATTGGCAGAAATGGCCCCTGGAAAATTGCAAAATGGCAATTTTGGTCCTTATACTTTTGAAGGTTGTCACTTGTGGTCCCTTGGAATAACTTTTCTGAATTGGCAGCTTAGGCCCCTCAAGTTTCAGATTATACAACATAAGTCCCTATAGTTTAAAACCCTTTTACACATTTTTGGACCTTGAACCTATTTTTGACCCCTTGTCATAATACAATTGTGAACCCCCCATCTATTAATAACCTGTGGTCAAATATCTGGTCAAACCCAACCCCACTTGGCGCCAATTAGTCTCCTTCTTCCCCACCTGCTATCACTGCTCACCCAAGCAATACCATCCCCCCAGCTCACCTTTATATCCCCTTGTCCCCCCACCTCAACACAACTCCAAAAGCCATTAATTGCTTCCCTAACCCCTCACTCAACCCCATTTGTCAAACACAGAAAAATGGCGCCAAAAATCTTTTTGAACGGTTGTGATTAATTTGAGCCATCCAATGGCTATGGATTGGTGGAAATTCTTCAGAAGTGAGAGAAAATGCATTTGGGTATAAAAGAAAGGCAAAAGGAAGCAAGAGAGAGTCTTCTAGTTTTTTTTGTTTTTTTCTTATGTCGTTTTTTATATCAAGTTGTCATTTCAGTATTAGACTTGTATTTTTTTGGTTAAAATGTATTAAACTTAAGTGTTAAAGTGTATTGAGATTTAATTCAAGCACCAATTTTAGTTCATGTTTACATTTGATCTTACTGCCCACTGTTGAAATTTTCCTTCTCAAAATCTCATTCAAAAGCTTCTCAATGCTTATCTCTCAGTCTAAATAAGCTTAAATGAGCTTATGATAGCTTTGTATAAGCTTAATTTTCAGATTGCATTCAATTTGGTACTTGGTCAACAGAAAGTCAAACAAAGCAATTTGGTAATGGAAATGGTGAATGGGTGATTCAGATGATAGCAATGGGTTGATTTAGATTCAGTGGGTTGGTTTTAATAGGTTAGTGTTCACTGGTTGTTGTTGCAAGCCATTGTGGCTTAGGACTACTTGTAAGTTATTTCCAATTTTATAGCATAATCTTCTCTTGTGGTTTAAAATAAGTTTTATCTGTTCAATAAGTAATAATTAGGTCAGTTAATCTTGGTTTAATCAATATCCTTATTTGATTTAATCTATAGTGCAGTTTTACTTTGCAATCTGTTGATATAGGAGTGTTTGGTTCTGTAGCTTTACCTGCCTTAAAGACTTTTGCAGTAATTAAAAACTGTTGGGTCATGCTTTGTTACCCCAATTGAACTTAACTCTGCCTTAAAATTGCATGTTCAAACAACCAAAGTCAAAATTGCACTAAATCTGTCTTAACTGCTTACTGTTGTGGATTTTGGATTTGAAATCTCTGAATTAGTGTTTAAAAGTGTTAAACATAGGTTGCATTGTGCTTATTCTCCCTTATAACATCAACTTCAGTCAATAATTTGGATTCAAAGTTCACTTTAGTCAAAGCTTCATTATTTCTTCAAAAGTCAAAAGTACTAAAATCTGTTTTTGGGGCAAATACAAGGAATTTTCATGGCTTCATTTTTGAGCCATTTTCAGTGGAACTTGTCATTCTAAAAAGTTTAGCTGGTCTTGTTACTTATTAGCATTTTTGTGAATTTTTACAAATATTGTACAAGCTCCAAATAAGCTCCTTTACTTGGGCCTGTCTCCCCTGCTCCACTGTCTCAGTTGGTGCTGAGCTTTTCACAGATATTGAAGCTTGTGCACAGGGCTTATTAGAGCTCCCCATAGTCTGCTTTTTGGTACAATTGATCTCACCCAGGTCTAGTGTAGATCCCAAGTTCTGGTTTTAAGTTTTGGCTTATTGGTTAGCTTATGCATAAGCTCAAAGTAGCCCCTCAGTCACTGTTTTTCTGCCATAAGCTCTTGTCATCAATCTGATCTAGCTTGTGATCCTGTGGTTAGAGCTTGTTGTTTTTTGTTCCATTCTAGTTCCTTTAGCATATTAGAGCTTCTCCTTTGGTTTGGTAGCCTTTGGATCCCATTTGCTTATTGAAGTGCTTATTTCAATAAGCACTTCCTCATCAGTTGCTTATTCCTCTTAACAACCTCCTGTTTTTCTATTTTTTTTATATTCCTTATATTATTTCAGACTTTTCCTGAAATTTTCAGATTTTTCTAAGGTGTTTTGCTATTTTTCTTAATTTAAATTAGTTTTTAAGCCTTTTTAAATAACTTTTAATACAAATAAATTAGAAAAAGCTTAAAAAAATATGTTTTCTATTTTCTTAGGTTAAGATAAATATAAAAGTAATAAAAAGTATTTTTCCATAATTTTCTTAGTTTAAAAAGTATTTTTTAGCATTTTAATTAGTTTTAAATAGTTTTAAATTAATAATAAATACATAAAAAGTATAAAAAATATATTTTCAGTTTTAAAATTAGTTTTATCATATTTTAGATTTTTCTAAGTCTTAATCTTATTTTTCTAATCTTATTTCATATTTTCTTTTATTTTAGAGTATTATTAAATAGTTAAAATAGTTTTTAATTAATAATAATTAATTAATTAGTTATAAAAATAATTTTCTTTTTCTAAATATTTTCTTTTATCATTAGGTTTGTAAAAATGTATTTTTCATATTTTTAGAATTTATATTGTGTAAGTTTCACGTTTTTATTTGTACGTTTACGTTATTTTTATTTAAACGTAAGTTTTAAGTTTTAGGTTTTAAACGTTCATCACTTTAAATATAGTGATAGCGTTTATTTAATATCTTTTATCTTTTTAATTTTCTTAATTTGCATTTAAGTCGCTTTATTTTTATAAACTTTTTCAGTAGTGTAATTATTCAATCCTAATCCTTTCTGATCGCTATCATTAGTGGTCATTCTATCGTCTGATCATGTGTTTAACACACCATTGAGTCTCCGTGGGACTTAACGACCCGGGAATTCACTATATTCTCTGATCTTCATTGCATTTGTGTTTAAGCTATTTTAAGTCTGTTAGACTTGACGGTTTTGCGCAGATCAGTTATGCACTTCTTCTAGCAGCCACAATACCCCAAACAGATATCAATGGCACATTTCAGAATTAGAGAATTGCCAATAAGCCATTTCAATGGTACATTTCAGTTTAGCTAGGATGTATTGTGCCACGTACTACGTTGGGATTCTGATTTAATGATGTTATAGATTATCCAAAACAGATTATTTGACTTTTGACCATTAGATAATAAGAAGCAAAATATGTTCAAAAACAACTTAAGCTTCCGAGTTGTAATAACTAGACACTTGGATTCAATACACAAATATAAACTGCTAGTGCTTGATGTGGCCAAATAATCTAATCTTTGAAGCTATTTTTGAAATGCAGATCCAATCTAAAGCTGATAAAAAAATATAAAGATGAAGGGCTAAAATATAAATGTGTTATCAAAATATAAATGTGTATGGACTAAAATACCCTCGACTACAAAACAAAAATCAGACATTGACTTTGTCAAGGGACTAGTTTGGCATTAAAAACCCAAGTTTTGGACCTGTGGCGATGATAATGCCCAGGTTTGTCCCAACGCGAAGCGGATTGACAAGTTTAGGGACTAACCGTGTATTATAGTCCAATTACTATATATATTAAAACACGTTTCAAATGACGTCGTTTCGTTCGAATAAAATATTCATAAATTACTGTAGCAAGATTAACAAAAATAATTAGCCCACATGGCCCAAAAGTTAAAAAAAAATATTACAAAACAGCCTTTGGTCTTCTCATTATTTACGACCTTTTTATACAACAAATTTTATTTATCGTGTAGCTAATAGATACCTTGCGATTTCTTGAATAAAAAAAATACCGCCAGAAAGGTTTCTCAATAACGAACAAAACGAGTCCAATATTGATATGTTTTTTATATACGTACGATTTTATAAAAAATGTTGATGTTAAATATCTATATATGGTTTTTAAATAAAAAACTTTCAAAATGCACCCTTAACCTATCAAATAACTCTTAAAATTATCCTTTTTTTTTTAAAACTACAAGGACCAAAGACGTGCAATTTTATGAAAGTTTCAATTATATATAAGTAAATTAGTCCGAAGATTATATTTATGGATGTATATTTCTATTATCGAACACAATCATGCTTCGCGTAACAATACAAATAAAATTACGACACGTACGCCCCCCCCCCCCCCCCTCCCCAACGAGCAAAATCACAAAGTTTACACAATGACGCACATAAGACGAAAACACACCGGCCCCGCGGCAGCGCGCGGGCTATGCCCACCTCGTTACAATATATAAGTGCTTGAGGATTATTCTAGAATTAAATGTAAATGGGCTAAGCTATTAACTAATGATAAAGTCCAAAAGCTGAAACAAATATCGTCTAACACTCTCCCGCAGTTTGATCGGGAAAGGACTGAACACAAACTGGAACGAAACTCCTCAAAAAGCGCAAACAGCAAACCTTTGGTGAAACTATCCGCATACTGATAACGGGATAGCACATGAAGAATACGAACCTGACCTTGAGAAACCACGTTGGAAGTATAATTTGGCTTGTTTTTCATTAACACATCAATTACAATATATAAGTGCTTGAGGATTATTCTAGAATTAAACGTAAATGGGCTTAGCTATTAACTAGTGATAAAGCTCAAAGGCTTAAACAAGTATCGTCAGACAATAACGACATTCAAATAGTAATCACTGCAGAGTTTAAATACGAATGAGCAAAGGAAAAGAAAGAAAGAAAGAAAGAGAAAAGATGATGAGAGAGCTAAATCTAGTTTTTGTTATGTGTGTTCCGAATAAGAGATAAAAAGAAAACGAAAATTAGAAGAACATGTTCTCATGGTTTAGCTTCTCTCTAGATCTTCTCATTTTCAGAGAAAAAATTAACATAAAATTTAACAATATTTTGCCTTATTACTTTTCTTTATTTAACATTCAAAACATTAAAACACAAGTTTTTTTAAAATTCCTCCGTACTTCTCTTTTTCTTTTTCTAAACTATCACTCAAAATCTCAATGTTTGTGATTGCAGATTTTATGGTGAAAAGAAAACTACTACTGTAAAATGTTTTCAAGTAGTTACACTTTTAAAATAAATTAAAAAAACGATTATCATAGTAACAGTATATTAAATCAAATTCTTTAGACATATTGTCTTTTGATTAAAAAAAAAAAAAAAAAAAAAAAAAAAAAAAAACTTTACTTTAAGCCAAGAATAGCCAAAAATGATGTAAAGAGGAGCATGGCATGTGGGGGGTGGGGGTGAGAAGTCGGCTTAATTTGTTTCGGTTGTATTCTATATGTATCACATGGCAATAACATAGTGCTATGATCACCCAAACCATCACTCCCACTACTTTCTTCTATTATATTTTCAATGCAAGCGTCCTAAAAATAGTTGCCTATAGATCCAAAAAAGATGAACAAATTAAAACCTAAAGTTTTGTTTTTATACACCTTATGGCTTAAGATACCCATTATTGTCAACTTTTATTCATATAAAAAAATGTCCTAACTTAGAATATGGTTTACATGTGGTATACTTAGATGTATGATGGCGTGTCCCTTTGGTGTATCAACCTTGACTCAAAGTTAGGAGTGTAATATACTATCAAGAACATAGTCCCCAGTGACTTAAAGTTAGGAGTGTAATATACTATCAAGAACATAGTCCCCATTGACTTGTGATGTTTTACAATTTGATACGTTAATACTACTCTTAGTCTCCTAGCAGTCAACACCACTTCAACTTCTACCTCAGCGTCACATCAGTTTTTTTTTTCCTCTCACTTCCTCTCACTTTTCACCGCCAATAATCACCACTCCCTCGCCTTTTATTAAAATACCCATTTTTGCACAACTCCATAAGCAATGAGCAAGTCCGTTCCTCTATCACTTTCCTTGGTCTTACGCAGCACCAAACACCTCCCAGTGAGACTCACGCGTGAGGCATGCCAAAAACACCTCCTCACCCTCATTGCTGGAGCAGCCTAAGTAGTTTTGGTTTAACAACAATCACTTCATCTTATATTGATTTAGTTTGTTTGTTGTTTTGCATCGTTAAAGAGTACTCGTGCAGTGATTCGCCAACAACTTTCAATGTAATATAATTTGAATGAACGTGAGTACTTGAACCAATAATTTACGTTGTTGTCGTATTGAAGACTTAACTGCATTTACTCTAATGAAACAAGAAAACACAGAAAGAGAAATTGATAGACCTTTATATCAATCAACCATATTCAAGTTGAGTTGGCTAACATTGTAAAGTGCACGAGACCAACTGCCAAAGATAATGACCTTGAACTTTAAGGGGTTCCACCTACTCTTCTTTACGTATTATTATGTCACAAGGATTTATCGGACACATATTAGGAATATGTAGCAATAATAGATCAAATAATTAAGTCTTCTTATCAAAACAAAATGCATTATATCCTAGGCAGAATTATTGTGAAAGTAAAATTATTTGTATGCTTAAACTATAAATCTGTAAATAGACTAACAACGAGTGTGAAAACCCGTGCGATGCAGCGGGATTGCTTTTGTAGCCGTGAATTTGGATAGGGACTATTTTTGCCAAATTGCTATAAAGGTATTACTTTGCAGCGACACTTAAACCTTAAGGACTATTTTTGCCAACTTGGACTTACTTTGCAACGACACTTAAACGTCATGGACTATTTTTGCCAACTTGCGAAAGTTGGCAATTAATGCTGAGACACGTGTCATTTGAAGACCCCATGTCCTGCCTTTTAGTTAATATATATAATAATATAACACGTGACAATAGGCAGAAGATGAAGGGTAAGAAAATGTGTGTGTCATGAACGGATTAAACCATATTATATATTTGATTGACATCCTCTCATATTTAATTTGAACATGAGAAGTCATGTTCAGAATTTACGTGAGTGGAGGAAAATAATAAAGAATTTATTATAAGACTTTTATTTTATTAAAAAAATCATTTTACAACATAACCTTTCATGTTCAATTTGAACATGAGATGATCCCTTTATATATTAGCTTTATTTAGTAAGTTCATTTATTGAGAATAAATAGGTCATACGGAGTAACATGAATGCTGTGTTGCTAGTGTAGGACAAATTAGTTGTAGTAATAAAGTATGATCACCTATATAATCATGTTGAGATCTTTTTTTCTAGCTTTTTTAACTTGTTTTGCCAACGTACATATTTTCAACAGTATAGAAGAACTAATATAATGTTATCATCACCAAATTCCTTTTGATATGAAAAATTATTTTTTCATTCGTTTTAAAGTTATTGTTCATATTTTATTTTGAGATATTTTAAAATAATATTTAATTTTTATTTAAACTAATTAAAAAATAATAATAAGTAGATATGTTATTTAATTAATTGAAAATTGTAATGCATAAACTTTGTATTTTTTGTCTGTTTACAATAATTTTGAGACAAATAAGATAAAACAGTGATATGTATAGAGCTATAAGTTTTTAGTTTTTATTAGTTGATTATTATATAAAAGTGATGCACTTAACACATAAACGACCATTAACTTTTTTCTATTATAACAGGTAAAGCTGTAAACTATACTCCCTATTATCCATTAATATTACACTTGGCTCAAAATTAATTTGTTTCACATGTACTTGGCTCAAAATTAATTGTTTAAAGACTTTTTCTATCTTAAGAGAATCCACAATGTTTAAAGACTTTTTCTAAGACACATTTTATGGCACAATTACATTTTTAAATAAAAAATATAGAATTATAAAATGTATAAATATTGTGTGAGTTTATACAAGAAAATATATTAGTCCAATGACTTGAGGATTATTTAAGCATGAGTTGAGATTCATATATAACTCATATTTGTCATAGAACCAATGAACCAATTATAAACATCTATTTTTTTATCTAAATTAATAAAAAATTATTTTTCACCATTTTTTTTAAAACAACATATTAAGCTACAAAAAATACACCATCGTGACGAGAATTAAATTATCTTTCTATAGATATGCATTGTTATATACTTTCGATAAAAAAAAATTTATTTTAAATTTTGCCCAGAAAAATCACATGTGAATTATAAAAATCACACGTGATTTTTAAAAATCACATGTGTTCGTAAAAATCAAATCACATATGATTTTAACTAATCATATGTGATTTTTACGAATCACATGTGATTTTTACAAATCACATGTGATTTTTCTGGACGATTTTTTTTTAAAAAAAAGTTCGTAGAAAATATATAACAATGCATATTTATAGAAAAATAATTTAATTCTCGTCGAGATGGTATGATTTTATTAACGTAATGATTAACGGTTTGTGAGATATTTAATTTTTTAAAAAAAATGAAAATTTATTTTTTATATTTTAATAAAAGAAATGGGTAGCTAGATTAATTGGTTCTATGATAAATATGACAAATATGATTTCTATATTGAAATTTTCTATTTTTTTAAAAAAAACTTTTGATCCAATAGTAAAAAGTCAAGATTTTTTGAGCTTTCTATTGCCTTCTATTAGAGATGCCTAAATTAGCCCACAACGGCTCTCTTTCAAAATCAGAATATCATACTATATATTCTTTGACTTTTAACCTATGTTTTTTATTCGTAAAATGCTTTCACTGTATAGAAACATTCTTTCGATCATTAGAGTACGATCAAAAATTTAAAATCAACCTTGTCGCAGAAAAAGATTATTCAGCACACTAACTTTCTAATAAAATAATCACGTAAGTTTCTATTTATACCCAATTGAACATATGGTATTGTAGCGGCATATAAATTTAACAAACTGTATGCTCAGTTTGGCTCGAAAATTACAGAACTAGAATCAATTAACTATGCACAAAGTCTTCTGCTTTACATTTGTTTAAATAGGAACGAATCTACCAAGTTTGGTATAATCACATTTCATTATCACAATGTAACGTTATTTTCTAATTCTAGTACTAAAATGATTCTTATTGAGTACATATATATATCTTCTATAAAAATGAAAAGACTCGTACATGGAATTCAATGTACATATTATAAAATTCTTTACTTGCAAATCTGCTTCTTGAAACCAAGCCTTCCATTTTCCAAATCATACTCCAAGTATATATTCTGTTGCTGATAGTTTCCTATGATTATCGAAGGCCCGATTCCAGAATCCGTCCCGACTGTGGAACTTGACACGATTGTCATACACAACACACCCGACTCACCCAAAATCGAAAAATAATCTGCTAATGGTAACACTAATTTCGCACCACCTTTAAAATGAAAACTTAACTCTGGAAACTCAACGGGTTTATCCCCAATGTTAAAACATGGGCGTAAACCACTCTGCGTTTCCACGTCTAAAGCTCGTTTATACTTTGACATTTGAGTTTCAAACTCTTTTGCCACCAAATCATATACATGACCATCCATGAAAGTAAATGTTGTTCCGGAATCGATGATAGTCCCACCATTACCATCATTTCCAGGTACCAAATAACCATACGGGATTTTAACCGTTTTACCACCCACGGTTATTTTCCGTAAGTTTACATAGTAATATTCCAAAAAGGCCGACCTAGAGTTCACGGGATTTTTACGGAACTTCGTGTAGCTCACTCCAGCACTTTTAGTGCTGGAATCATCCCGCACGAGCACTAGTTCACTACTTACCGGTTTGTCATCAAACCGGTGAGAAACTAAACAATAAGAAAACTTTTTCAAACCCATCTGGGCGGGTAACGAAGCCGAGCCACGCCCAAACCCGGCTATACCCGAGGGTTGTCGGGTGGATAAAATAGAACACCCGACAACAAAATCATTGACTCCACCCTCTGGGAAATTTAATGTCTCTGACAATAACAACCCGGATGTCGACCCGGACCCATATTGAAGCGTATAAGCTGGACAAATGTCTTTACCATTACACTTAACCGGACTACTTGACCCGAATATCCACCCGCATTTCTTATTACTACATCCCAAAAGCTTAGCACTTGAAGACATCTTAGGTATAAACTTAGTAATATTCATTTCATCAATATTCGGAAAATCGCAGTCCGAACATGTATACCTATGAGTACAAGGAAACCAAACAAGACTACTACCTGTATCCATAACAAACGTTAATTCTTGACCAGGTGACCCAAAACTAAGTTTAATGGAATATCCACCATAGCTCTGTGGAAACATGGGAACTTCAGAAGAAGAAGTGTTATCATGTGGATTTTTTAAACGGTGGGCCCTAGCTAGAGATGATGTTGTGAGGTAGTTTAAGGTTTGTAACATTGGATCATGGCTGTTTTTGTTGTTTTTTATGAGTTGTGTTTGTGTTTGTTGTGTTTTAATGTGTGGGATTAATGGTGTTAATGAAAGCGTTTGTGAAGAAGATATTGGAATACAAAGGATGATGAGGATGAGGATGAGGATGGGGATGAGAGAAAGATGTGAAGGAGCCATTGTTGTGTATGTTGAATGGATGAATGAATGAAGGGATTAATGAAGGTATAAAAGTGTATGAAATATTTATTCTGGCCACAGAGTATGAATCCTTTTAATCTTTTATTAATAAGCAAACTTTTTATTTTCCAGCTCATTTTATAGTTTATTTTAAAGGGGAAAAAGATATATTTAATAAAAGTGGAAGTTGAAAAGCATAAAACGCCGTTAGAAAAAGAGATTATGACAAAAAAATCATCAAACTTGATCATTTTTAGGATTGTGTGTAGCAATTATTTTTCTTTTTATTGTAACACAAACTTTTTTAATTTGTGTTATTGTATGTATTCAATCAAGTTAATCGTTACTCCTTTATATTAACGGTCGTTACTAAATAACTTTAAATTCCGTTTTTTTACATTTTCATCTGTTTTTATACGTTGACGTCTGGTTTTTACGTTTTCGTCCGTTTTCTTACGTTGTCACCGCTTTTATACGTTTTCGTCCGCTTTCTTACGTTTTCATCCGTTTTTATACGTTTTCGTCCGTTATTTTACGTTTTTTATACATTTTCGTCCGTTTTTATACTTTTCATCCGTTTTTATACTTTTTCATCCGTTTTTATACGTTTTCGTCCGTTATCTTACGTTTTTTTATTCATTTTCGTCCGTTTGTATACGTTTTCGTACGTTTTTATATGTTTTCGTCCGTTTTCTTACATTTTTTTTACGTTTTCATCTGTTTTTATACGTTTTCGTCCGTTTTTATATGTTTTCATCCGTTTTCTTACCTTTTTTTACGTTTTTGTTCGTTTTTTTACGTTTTTTTACGTTTTCATCCGTTTTTGCCCGCTTTCTTATGTTTTCATCCGTTTTTACACGTTTTCGTCCGTTTTCTTACGTTTTATACGTTTTCGTCCATTTTCTTACGTTTTCGTCTGTTTTTGTACGTTTTCGTTTGTTTTTATACGTTTTCGCCCATGTTCTTACGTTTTATCCTTTATATACGTTTTCTTCTGTTTTTGAACATTTTTATACGTTTTCGTCCGCTTTCTTACGTTTTATCCACTTTTATACGTTTTCGTCTGTTTTCATACGTTTGTATCCGTTTTTATACGTTTCACCCACTTTTACACGTTTTTGCTTGTTTTTATATGTTTTCGTTCGTTTTCTTACGTTTTTACACTTTTTCATCTGGTTTTACACGTTTTTGCTCGTTTTTATACTTTTTCGTTCGTTTTTAAACATTTACGTTCAATTTATGCGTTTTTGTTTGTTTTTACACGTTTTCGTTCGTTATTGTACGTTTTCATCCGTTTTTTATTTTATACGTAAAAAATGAACAAAAACATTAAAACCCGTAAGAAAACAGATGAAAACGTATAAAAATGGAAGAAAACGTATAAAAACGGACGAAAATGTATAAAAACGGATGAAAATGGACGAAAACGGATAAAAATAAACGAAAACGTAAAAAAGTAAGAAAAGTGACGAAAACCTTTAAAAACGAATGAAAACGTAAGAAAATTGACGAAAACGTATAAAAACGGACAAAATATATAAAAACAGACGCAAACGGATGAAAACGGACAAAAACGTATAAAGACAGACGAAAACATAAGGAAACGGACTAAAACGTATAAAAACGGACGAAAAAGTAGAAAAATGAAGAAAATGGCCGAAAACGTATAAAAATAGATAAAAACGGACGGAAACGTATAAAAACGGATGAAAACGTAAAAAAACGTAAGAAAGCGGAATTTTAAGTTATTTAGTAACGACCGTTAATATAAAGGACTAACGATGTAACGCTTACCTTGATTGGATACATACAATAACACAAATTCAAAAGGTTTGTATTACAATGAAAAAAAATAGTTAGTTACACACAATCTCAAAAGTTGTCAAGTTCGATGTTTTTTTTTTTTGTCATTATCCTTTAGAAAAACACACAAATAAAAAATTACGACAAAACCATAAAATTAACAAAGTTGTTGGGATATTTTTTTATGTTAGAAGGTTTAGCTTTATTTTACAAAAGTAATCTAGTTTAACTCAAAAGCCCTTTTTTTTTTTCTTTTTTTTTTTTTTAATGCATGTCTTAGGAAAAATGAAGTTAAAAATTTCACATTTTACACAAAATAATTAACTACGTGTTAAAGTGATAAAAAATTTCACATTTTTAGTTCCGTATTCTTGATTTCAATTATATTTTCTACATGTGAAATTCTTGGAGTTTTGTTTTAGGTTTATAAGAGCACACGGTGTGGAGCTTGCCGTCCCTTTCGCCGCCACCGTGGAGCTCTCGCCGTGGCTCGTCGCCACACCGGCCCCCTTGTCGTGGCTCGCCGTCGTGTGGTTTGTCGTCACCACGATGAGCTTGAAATTCTGACAAAGCAACATGTTTGTGTGTGTGTAGTGTGTGTGTAATGGTGGGTCCCAAATTAAGAGGTTGATGTTTGTTATGAGTGAGGAGGGGGTTTGTTGTGGTTAGTTGTGGAAAAATAGGATGCTGATGTGGCGCTGAGGTGGTACGACGACGAGCCTAAGGCTTGTCGTGACACCTAGTGCTCTAAAACTGTTTGACATACAAGTATGTGATAACTTGTTAACTCATGTTGGTTTGCGCGTAATATATTTATAGGGATTTTTTAAAATGTGTCTCGTGGGCACACATTTAAGTTTATATAAAAGTTTAGTCGGAGATTATTAAATTCAAAATTACATTTATCAATAGTAATTTGTGAGCATATTTAATAAGAATTGAATAAATTTATAATATAAAACAAAGAGTAAAATATACGGTTCGTCCCTAATCTCGTACATGCGCATCACGTTGAACCAAAAGTTGGGATTTTCATCGCCGGGAGTCCTTTTTCCAAGTTTCATAGTCTAAACTGGTCCTTTGACCATTTTTCCGTTAGTCAACCACGTCCGTTGCCGTTTGCTTTGTCTTTAGTCCAAGGGCACAATTGTCATTTTACCACTGTCCATTAATAAATATTACCGTGTAACGTCCACTTATTTACCGTGGGTGCTACAGTAAAACCTTGCTAATAAAAGGGAAAGTTTATCAACACTCATCCTTTATCTTTCATATCTCCTAAAATCTTATCTTCTTCACCGACTGTAAAATCGTAAAAATGGTGCTTTGTTCATGCAATAGAAGGGTTGTCCTTCGAACATGCTGGAACAACAGGAACCCAGGAAGGAGGTTCTATGCATGTCCTAGACAGGTTGGGACACTTAATTTTACTCATTTTATAGTTTGCTTTTAGTGGTTTACCTTAAATGTGTTGATTATAGTAATATTTGTTTAATTATAATTGTGATTTTATACAAGTGGGTTTAGTTGGTGTTTATGCTGCAAAGAGATGCTAACATTTTGATTATCAATTTTAGCCTACAACATGTCCATTCAATGGGTGGTACGATCCACCCAGGCAAAGGAGAGCAAGGGATGTGATTATCTACTTGCAGAGAAGCATCTACAGGAATGAGGCTGCATTACAAGAATGCCAAGCCGCCCTCATTTCTAAGACTATGGAGGCTGTCAACACTGGTGACAAGGCAAACGAGCTAGAGGCTGCTCATCAAGCAGCCTTGGCTGATCTCCTTGTTGAGAAGGAGAAAGTTTGCCGTCTGAGGAACTTTTGTGTCTTGTCTTGGATAGTCATCTTCTTGGTTTTTCTATGGTTTTTCTATAGGGTTTAGAAAGTTACTAGTTTTTGTGTTTTGGATCGGTGGTAGTTGGTCTGCAATGGGTAAGTTATGTTTAAGAAGTTTTAGTGTAGGTTGACTAAAAATAGTCTCTTGGTTGATAATGTTTGGTCATTGTATAGTGGTAATATTATATTCCTTTTATGCTTTGGTCCTTATTGTGGAAAACTAGAAGGGGGGTTGAATAGTTTTACCAATTAAAACTCGTTTTAAACTATTTAGATCGACTTATGTCAATCTACTTAAATGTGTGTTAGATGTTGATAAACAAACATATAGAAATATAAATATGAAATGAAAAGATAAAGAGTAAGAAGCACAAAACCACAACGCGAGTATTTATAGTGGTTCTGCTACAAGGACACCTTCCTTGCCCTACTCGACTCCCCGAGTCACCTACTCGAGAGTTCGTAATCACTACACAACACCGAATCCTTATGGTGGAGAAACCTTCACAACGTTGCCTACACTTTATCCGGTACAAGGCTAGATACCGGGTCCTTTTCACCAAGGAGAACCAATCCTATCACAACGTCGCTTACCCTTTATCCGATACTAGGCTAGATATCGAGTTCCATTACAATGGAGGAACTACTACCCAACACTACACCGATCACCTAAACCCAAAGGAGATCTACTCCTTATAATAATATCAACAAGGATAACAATTTCCTTTGATCCAATACTAATCTATCTTATACATCGAATCACACCATATCGAATGTACACCTTAGGCACCTTTCACTAATGCCTTTGACTCGATCTTCAAGACACCCTTCACTAATGTCTTGTGTCTTGACTTCTAAGCACTCTTCACAAGTGCTTATAATACGGACGATCAACACCTTTTACTAATGTCTTCATCTTGACACTTGAGACATCTTTCACCAATTTCTTCAACACTAAACTTCTTAGGAGAAAGAAAAGAACCATCAACAAGAGAACTTCAGTAGTCTTGATGATGAGGAAGCATGGAAACTCATGGACTTGAGCTTGCTTGACTTCAAATGTGGTGATCTCGCCTTTAAGAGGAACCTAGAGGATCACACAAAAACAAAACTACATACATAGATCACTTGGATCTGGGGTTAGAGAGTTTTTAACTCAAAGAGAAAGTATGTGAGAAAGGGGTAAGAAACAATGAAGAAATGGCTCACTATTTATAGAGAGAAAATTTCTACTGTTCCACGGATCCCACCCTCAAGGGATCCGTCTAGTGTAATGTTAGGGATCCGTGGGACGCTCCTCTTTGCCCATGGGTATTTTTGTTATGGGTCATGGGTCATGGGTCATGGGTTATGGGTTGATCCATGGGTATTTCATTAGATACAATTTACCTAATAGATACAATGCATCTAGTCAAATGGGTATGGGTCAATACCATGGTTTGTAGTTTTTATCCATTTATAATACATACTAGTTATGTATATATTTGCCCAATATGTAAACACTAGTTGTTGTACATATGTATTACTAAATCATAAAATCACTTATACTTATTTTAGTGTTTTATGTGAAAATGTAAGTGTGTTAGAAAACTATTGGCTCAAACCATTTACGTATTTTATTTGTTTCGTTAAAATGATTTTACGTTTGTTATCGACAAAACATTAGAAGATAGTAAAATATAAGTAAACGTTTTTACGGCTTATTTGTATTAACAATCTCCCCCTTTTTGTTGATGACAAAACATAAAATTATTTTAAGGAAAAACTAAAATTCGTAAAAGTTTGAATTTGTAGTTTTTACTTTCTTCTCCCCCTTTTTGTCGAAACAAAAAGAGCTTCGAAAAGAAACTAACTCATTGTTTTAAGAAAAACATGTGAAAAGAAAAAATAGAGAGCAAGTAACGGGAAAAGATCTCGTCTTAACTCCCCCTTGACAAGTCCATCCCTTTGTGAGGGCTTCAAGTAAATAAAAACTATTAAGCTAATGTATTGCAACTAAGTTTGCACATGGTTTCGTCTTAGCGACGATAATGCTCCCCCTAGATAATTGCAACTTTGCAAGGGGATGTCATGAAGTGTAATCCTAATATTGCAAATGATCTTGCAATGTAATGTTTGACACAAAGCTCCCCCTAGCTTTGGAGTGTCAAAGTCTTCATGTGTAAATTGAACAGCTACAAAACAAAGGTTAGAAAAACAAGTATATAATGCATAATTTCCTGCAAATACAACTCAAGTTAGTAGAAAACTAGTTTTTTGTTGCACGGATCCCACGGTTCCCCCCTTGGGGGGATCCGTCTAGGCAAATATCAGGGATTCGTCTGTCTGATGACTAAATTTAGCAATGGTGATATAACAAATAATGTTAACATCAAAGTGAGATATGTATTATACAACATAATCATATACTCAGAAATATAGCAAGTATCATGTAATTTCATTTAATAAAACTAGAGATATGATATACATGACTCTAAAAACTAAAAAAATGAACGATACATGACTTGGAATTACTAGATTTATCTAAGTAATGCTTGATACTAGGACACCACTAAATTCCTCTAGCTCAAGTTTGTTTAGGTTTAATTTCGTCAAAACGTTCGAGGAGGTGATAAAACATGAAACGTTGATCTTCCCGTACTTCATGTATCAAACTTTCAACATGTTGACAATGATAACAATCTTTGTCATGGCTAGGTAGTGGTGGTGGAAGAAATGAAATTGCTTGATGCGAAGGATCAAGTGAAGCGGGTTGAGGAGCCTCAAACGATGAAGGGATTGGTGGAGACGCATTTGAAGATGGCTCGACCAAGAATGATGGGGGTGGTAGAGAGGTGTCAACTTCCACGTGGTCGGATGGTTGACTTTGATAATTTCTCATAATCCAAATGGGATTATTTGATGGTGACGGTAAAAAGAAAGCCGGAGCTAGTGTTGACTCAATACCTTGATTTTGTTCCATTATTCCTCCTAATGAGGAGAATGTTGCCGATGGAGGAGGATGAGACGGCCTAGGAGGCAAATCCTCTAGATTGTAGAGGTGTGGTGATGAGAGTGGACTTGTGAATGAAAGGGCTCTAGGCACCAATGGTGATGGTTTAGTGGAAATGGGATTGCTTGGTTTAGGAGGTATGGTGGTGTTTGGATAGGTAGTTTTGTAGGAACTATCCTTTTAGGGATTGGTTTGATTGGGGGAAGAGAAATCCTTGCATTTGTGGATTTGACCGGAGATGATTTCTGTCACACCCCCAAATTACCTGTTTTGCAGCGGAATGGAATTCCTGGGGATTGACTGTCATAGCATCACAATCACAGTTATATTGAACGACCTAAAGTGTCGTTTGAAAAGAACATCGTTTGATTTAATAAAACAATCAGAGTTTACAAAGTAGGTCCCAAATAAAAATCAATTTGTGCGGAAATAAGTTTGTTACAATACAAACGATGTTTTTAAGTACGTAAAACCCAAGTGAGACGCGTCGTCACCACGACTCCATGATGTGTCCCAATGCGTGCCATGAAGTGAATGCCTTAGATACCTGAGATTAAAACATGCTAAAAGTGTCAACACAAAGGTTGAGTGAGTTCATAGAGTTTGGTTTGAACTGTAAAGCCTTTCAAAATCGTTTATGCAGCAAAGGCATTGAAAATCCACTCAGTTCCAAGTTTCGCCCATACAAAACTTGCAACCTGTGTGTTCACAACCCATTGCCAGAATGTGTATAGTTTATGTTCCAAACATATGATGTCAAATGAATTTACAATAGTACCTAACTCGACGTAGAACGATAGCACTTAATCCATAAAACTAGACCTAATGTATCAGTAGTCAACTGATTTAGAACGTTATACGACGAAGAACCAAAGCACATAATCCATAGCACCTAACTCAATTTATCAGTAGTCAACTGATATAGTACTTTATTCGACGTATAACTATAGCACGCAAACATGAACAATTTATATAGTACAACATTCGGTTTTGAAATGATGTAATCGTGATAGGAGTTATCCTTGAGAATATAAAGTACTTGTGAAAAATATAGTTAAGCATGCATCTCCCCCAAAACAGTTATGAAAACAAGTAAAAGCAGGGGCTATGAAACTCACTTGGTAAACAGGTGATGACAAGAGTGAGTACACCGAGGTATAATGTGTTGCGTTAACCAGGACCTATTACCAATGATATGATATGCAATGAGTTGCAATGTAATGCTATGCTATAGTAACCATTATCCAGGACCAATTGCGTTGTGTAATATGGAGCCACATGAGTGAGAACAGTAGTGGACAAATGGTTCACTCAAAGTATCGGGGACGAAAATGAACAAAAGTATTGACAAAACCCCCTCTACGTACGAATTGATATAAAAAGTGTTCATGAAATATAAGAGTTCCTATTGAGGATAGTGCTAATGTAGTAAAGTTTTGGCTTACAACATGATATATTTAACAAGTACAAACGCACGATATCAATATGCAGCTTATTTCATGATATAGTCAACTGATGACTATTTAACTCAATCCACGATACCTAATACACGAAACCAAGAAGCAGCATATTGCAAGATTTAGTCAACTGATGACTATGTAATCCAGATCAAAATACCTAATTCACGATAGCAAG
>BPTQ01000002.1:109778821-109798116 GCA_019973895.1 Chrysanthemum seticuspe | reverse complement strand
TATAATATGTCCTTAGCTTCGTATCGAAGTAAACTAATATATTTTTGATAAGTCGAAATAATTTGTGAAGCTTAAGGCTCGTTCTTGACCCGAACAATGTAAAAACTGCATGCTGAATTTTCTGAAAAAGTTACGTTTCGTCGTCAAACTTTAAAAATTCACCACGGCTTCGTTATAAGTCCGTTTTTATCCGTTCAAAAGGCCACGGATTCGTTTTAAAGTATATTTTCTAAATATCAAGGCCAAAAAGTCGTACCAACAGTAGGTTTTTCCAGAAATTCGAATTAAGGACAGAACCTAAATATATAGTTATCGAAAATAGTTTTTCACGGACAAAACCTATTCTAATCCCTTCAAATCAACTCCAAAACTAATCTAATCCTACCATACACCTTCTTAGGGTGTCATGGGTTCCTAATCACCATCAAGACCAAAGAATACCATGGGAGTAATTATAGGATGACCAATAAATATATATAACTCAAAAATCATGAAATAAATGGTATAAATCACATAACTTGCATATAAGCTCCAAAAATGAAAAGAAACATATGAAAATGACAAGGAAACTTGAAAATGAATAAAACATGCTTACTAGTGAAAATGAAGAGGTGTAAGTAACAAGGATTAACTTAAATATCCTTGGTTTTTATTTCAAAACCATATAAAGGATATAATCTAGGTTGTAAACACACTTGATTTTGCAAAACTTTGATCCCTTGGTTGTTCTTGATGCTTGGCCGGTTATGAAGACCCAAAGAAAGGAGAGGATTTTTCTTTACTAACACTTTGAAGAGATTGAATGAATGAGAAGTTAATAATAGAGTTAGACTTTTTGTACAAGTGGTAAGACAAGAAATAAAGGAACCATACACAATTTATTACACACCCTCCCCCTTGGCCGGTTTTGGGGGAGGGTTGTCTACCAAAATATATATTTTTTTTTTAAATGTTTACTTGCATATATATTTTGTAAAACTTGTAAAGAAAAGTGTAGTAAAGTATAATTATTATTAACTTGTGTAGTAATTGGTAATACTTGGTGCAAGTAAGTTTTTAATAAGTCAAAATAGAATGTAATGAGTTGATAAAAATTGTAAAAATACTTTCCTTATGAAATTTGGGTGATAAAATAATTATCGTACAATTTTTAAGAAAACGACGTAATAAATAAAACTTTAACGATTAATATACGAAATAAATTTGAAACACTAGGAAAACTAAAAATATAGTTTTTACAAACTAAATATAAGTTTAAAAATACCTCAGGATCATTTTTGAAAGTAATGGATTAAATATACAAAATAATAACTCACGCGATAAAAATTATTAAACATAAAAATTTCGCGTTGCAAGTGAAAATGAAATGTCGTGAATGTACCAATGAGATGCAAATGATGTCAATGGAATGTAGACTAATCATAGTCCATATGAAATGTACGTGATGTCATGATCATGAATTCGCCGCTAAACCTCCAAGGTTACGCGAATTTGAAACAAGTAAACCAAGTTTACTATAAATGTTGAAATAATGAGACATGAATTGTGTCGAGAAATGACCTGAAAGTACGGGTTGTCACAATTTCGGTTGAAGAGATTTCGTGTACAACACGAGTCATTTTCTTGGGTGGTCCTTTGGTGGATGAGTTACCACTTGGAGCTTTCCTCATGATGAGATGTTTTCAAGATGTTTTGTAAAGATTTCTTAGTGCTGAAAATGATGAAGATAATGATTTTAAGAGTCCTAACATTGTGGTTGATAACGCTACACGCGTCGTTCGGGGTCAAAGAAACTTCCTTTTCGTCGAGCAAATTTTTCAACACCCTAGGCAGTGAACCTAATCGTTGTAGTGTAGTATTAGGGTAAGCCACGGGAATTGATATCGTTCTCTAGGGGAATAGGAATGCTAGTGAGGAGTTACTACGCTAAGGTTGGGGTTGAGGAAGATTATTTTTTATCTTTTTATGTTTTTTTAGGAAATGGAAAAGTACGAATCTCGGGGTTTGGATTTGGGGGGGTTGGTATTTCTACCGATTACTCTACTATCTAATTATCTAATTAACTAAGGTGAGGGTAGTCTATGTCTAATTATTGTGTGCTCGTATGATGATTTAAAGATGTGTTTACTTAGGTTTTATTACTCCTTAATTATCTCCTATTGATGGTTGAATTGTCACGTCCTTATTCTTAATCGCGTTGTGTGTCTAAGGTCGTAGGGTATGCGTTTATCCCTAACTCTTTGAAACTACCAAAGGGTCTCGTCTACAAAATCTCTAGGATTTATAAACTCTAACTCTAAGGTACTCTTTGGATGGTTTAGCCTACAACTACTCTAGGTGTTATAGTCTAAGGTTCACAAAGATTAATCAAGCATTAACTACACAACGAATGACCTATCGCATTACTAGATCATTAACAATTAAGATAAGAGACAACCAATCAATATTCAATAGTTAAGTTTCATATTCCTTAAGCAAACACACAAGTAAATTAGCCGGACATGGAGAACATGCAAGCATACACACAAATAATTGAAGACTTAATTGAATTAATGAAGTAAAACACTTATCTTGGTGTAAGTAGGGTTTAGAACCCTAAAATACTATACAAGACAGCTTTGGTTCGGTTTAGGTTTTTACTCCAAAAGACTACACACTGAAAACTAAAAAATTCGGATTCTATATATAAGATTACATTCGCGACGGCGTCACCTTATGATTTGTGACGCCGTCGGGTCGCCGTCATTAGGGTTTCGTCTTGGCCACGTTAGTCTTGCGACGGCGTCACCTTATGCTTGTGACGCCGTCCTCTTCAGCCTCTGACGCCGTCTGGATCAAATCTAGGCCGTCTGAGTTGCGACGACCTACTCTTTTAAAGCCTGACACCGTCACTTGAAAATAAGCAATTTGGCTACTGTATCGTCACAACATGTGCTACGATGGCGTCGCAGATAACACCTGACGCCGTCCCCTTGTGTTTCAGCAGCTTGAGTGTCTCGATTCTTGACTTTGGCCATTTTCTTCATATATTCGCGCCTTTTCGTCCAAATAAGTGCCATTCCAGCAATTTGCCTTCAAGAGACCTAAAAAGTGAAAAGGAACGATATTAAGTAATAACGGATACAAAAGTGATCAAATAAGGGCTTAAACAAACCCTCAAAAAGGTACATTTTAAAACCTTATCAAATATCCCTACACTTGGTATTTGCTTGTCCTCAAGCAAATGTGCTTTTGGCCAATTAATTTATAAGTTAGGGGTCATGAAGCATTAGTTTAGAACAATCCACAACACATATAAGCCCCGCAAAAGTCATAACAAGCACGGAAATTACATACTAGCACCTCACATGGGGTATTTGGGTACTCACATCTCTCGGGTGTATATGAAATATAACAAGTTGGAAATGGAAGATAAACACTCATTAACCGGTCCTAGTACATAGATTACCATAGGCTTGAGAATAGATCAAACCTCCATCGCTTTGGCGTAAGCACCTAGGAAAGACTATCCAAGAGGTCTTTTAAAGGGTTGTAATGATAGGCTTACGGTAGGGAAACAAAGGGTTTGGTGGGATAGGCTATTTAGTGGTGGCAAGTCAAAAATCTTTATGTTACAAGCATACAAAGAATGGCGTTGCTAAGCCAAGACTCGACACTCTAAACTCTAGATAACTGAAACAAACAAACATAAATTTAAAGGATAGATGTAGGATGGTAGCCCGTATGTTTTTTTTTTCATACACTTTTACTCTACCATCCTCTATGGTAACATCAAAATGATAGGGATTTATAGGCACATCCCTACACTTGAGTTTTTATTACTCTAACACTAATTTGACCCGAATTGAAAAGATCAAAACACTTGGAGTACATTATTACGCAAATAAAGGGAATTTGAATTTAACGTTCCCTTCCCGTCATTTCATAAACTTTAACTTTTCGCATGAGTCCCAATCGTCCCAAAACTGTATACAAAGGATATGACTCGACTTAGCAACTTATGCAAGCAACTAGATAATTGAACTAAGGGTTTTTAGGGTGATAACAATAATGCACTAAAAGTGAGTGCATAAAAGGTAGGCTAAGGCGATTTGGGTGTAGATTTGGGGGTGGGGTGTAAACAATGCTCTTCATTGATATTCCGAAAAACCGAAACATCACGAGAACCGCGAAAAGGATAGGCTCTGAGGGGTTAACTAGGGGTATCGTGTACTAAAGATGAGTACAACGCAAGGGTGTGGGGGAATTACTCAACCGAGGTGGAAGAAGTAATTATATTACGGGTATCAAACAAGGGTTATCCTAATGCCTCTTATCATTAGTTATTCCTAACTACACAAGTGTAGTCTTACTAGCGATCTCGGGATGCATCACAAAACAAGTTCTAGAATCTATTATAGTACCGGTTCACACACTAAGCATTAAAGATGAATGCTTTAATTCCTACTAATCTAAGGGTGATCCTCACATTTTGGGTGGAATTTAGGTGGTAAAGGGTTATTGTGCTAGTCATGTAACTTCCTATCCATGAGACGCTTTTGTTAAGACTAATGGCCCACTCATATATGTCATGAAAAATTTTAAATTTGGTGCCAAAATTACCCTAACCGACATTTTCTCATGGTTTATTACACAAATACAATTGGACAAAGCAAATAATCAAGGATAAGCATACTTTCAAAGTTCCCGTTTTATTTTCCCTCCCTACACTTAAACTGAACATTGTCCCCATTGTTCCCCGAAAGTATCAAAGTTATGATATTAGAAGGTAATTTAAAACGAAAGAAACTAATACTCCCCTGATTAGCTCGGTAGGATCCGTGTGTAAAGTATTGGTTAAATCCTTTCCAAGAAGAGTGTATGCGTGAAAAGCTCCTTCCAACCCTATATATCTTCTTCTTGATAAATAAAACCTGCACACTTGAAGAAAACAAACGAAACCTTCGCGTAAAATCGGCGGTAATAATATATATAAGACTCTACTAAACTAGAATATAATGCTTGTGGAATGGATGTTTACAGAATTTCTGTAAAATTAAGACCTGGAAAATTCCAAAGTTATAAGTAGCTCAGAAAACGAGGAAAAGTAATCAGTTGTTTTTGCTCCTTCCTGACGCTGTCAGGTTGCGATCCTGACGCCGTCAGGTTATCCTGACAAAAACTGGTCTGCGATTTTCTGAAAGAAAATTCTGGAAAATTTACATCTTTAAAATCTGAAAAAAATTTCTGCAAAACATCCATTATGACTCGATACAAGCATTTGACTCGAACAAACACACATGTATATCTTTTAATTAATTTAAATTCGTATGTTTACGTTTCTTTTGAAAACATGTGTAATCCTCCCTACACTTATCCTTTATGTAAAATACCTTTATATGTGATTAAGACGAGGTTAAAAACAAAATAAATCATTTTTACAAATTTAAACATGAGAATAAACAATCAATAAAAGATATATGACACAAACAAGCAAACAATTAAGCATGGGTTGCCTCCCACGAAGCGCTTTTCTTTATTTATGAGTCTTGTAGCTAGACTCGTATTCGTGCTCCTACGTGGTCTCGTGCACGCTTACGTGCTCATACTTAAGCCATTCCAATGTTCTCTCTTTTTTTTGTAATCATCTCCTAACTCTAGGTATTTTTTGTAATACATCTTAGTTTTCTCATATGGGTACCTAAGTCCACTTTGCTTATCCCTTTCACTAAGCAATGGAATAGGGGTCATTCTATTACACGCCTCAATATCCTTGTGTTTAAACCTAGAATGAGCACGTGGCATTTGGTAGATAAAGTCTTCAACTTCATCAGAGAATGTAATTAGACCATTGATCATCCGTTCATTCAACCTAGTCATTCTTTTGAAAGGTTTTCCAAAAATTACTTGAGTGAGGTCCTTATCAATAAATTCTCCTAAGTCTTCTAAGACCATGAACTCTACCAAATAAGCAAAACTTCCAACAAACACGTGCAAATGAGTGACTGCTTCAACAACATTGTTCCCTTGATAAGTTAACTCATTGATCTTGATTTTATTATATAGGTCCCTTGAGATTAAGTTCAAAGGCAAGAATGAATTCAAGTAAGCATCGAACCCTTCTAATCCTATTTTGCAAGGGAATTGCATGTTAAAGGGACCATCTTTCTCAATTCTACACCTAGGGTCAAAACATTGGGAGGGGTCTTCTTTCATTTCAAAAATAACTTCATCAATGACCTCCCCGTTGTTAATTGCTTCACCGTAATCAAATTCCCCATCGGAATCTGAGTCATAGAAAGGACTTTGTTGTTGCCAATTTATCTCATTATGCCCTAGGTGATTTCCAAAATGGTGAACGGGTGAAGGGTTTTGTGGGATTGCATTCTCAATTTCGGGATTGGGAACGGGTAGTGTGAAGAATCTTCGGCGGAAGACACGTATCATGGTGAGTGATGGGTTTTACGAACAAAGGTCACGAAGAAGGGGGATAGACTACGAGGAAGCTAAAATTGAGAAAAAATTTACTTGATAGGAATCAAGCAAAGAAACCAAACAAGGTGGACTACTAACTAGCTATTCTATTCCCCGACAGCGGCGCCAAAAACTTGATAACGCTACACGCGTCGTTCGGGGTCAAAGGAACTTCCTTTTCGTCTAGCAAATTTTTCAACACCCTAGGCAGTGAACCTAATCGTTGTAGTGTAGTATTAGGGTAAGCCACGAGAATTGATATCGTTCTCTAGGGGAATAGGAATGCTAGTGAGGAGTTACTATGCTAAGGTTGGGGTTGAGGAAGATTATTTTTTATCTTTTTATGTTTTTTTAGGAAATGGAAAAGTATGAATCTCGGGGTTTGGATTTGGGGGGGGTTGGTATTTCTACCGATTACTCTACTATCTAATTATCTAATTAACTAAGGTGAGGGTAGTCTATGTCTAATTATTGTGTGCTCGTATGATGATTTAATGATGTGTTTACTTAGGTTTTATTACTCCTTAATTATCTCCTATTGATGGTTGAATTGTCACATCCTTATTCTTAATCGCGTTGTGTGTCTAAGGTCGTAGGGTATGCGTTTATCCCTAACTCTTTGAAACTACCAAAGGGTCTCGTCTACAAAATCTCTAGGATTTATAAACTCTAACTCTAAGGTACTCTTTGGATGGTTTAGCCTACAACTACTCTAGGTGTTATAGTCTAAGGTTCACAAAGATTAATCAAGCATTAACTACACAACGAATGACCTATCGCATTACTAGATCATTAACAATTAAGATAAGAGACAACCAATCAATATTCAATAGTTAAGTTTCATATTCCCTAAGCAAACACACAAGTAAATTAGCCGGACATGGAGAACATGCAAGCATACACACAAATAATTGAAGACATAATTGAATTAATGAAGTAAAACACTTATCTTGGTGTAAGATAGGGTTTAGAACCCTAAAATACTGTACAAGACAGCTTTGGTTCGGTTTAGGTTTTTACTCCAAAAGACTACACACTGAAAACTAAAAAATTCGGATTCTATATATAAGATTACATTCACGACGGCGTCACCTTATGATTTGTGATGCCGTCGGGTCGCCGTCATTAGGGTTTCGTCTTGGCCACCTTAGTCTTGCGACGGCGTCACCTTATGCTTGTGACGCCGTCCTCTTCAGCCTCTGACGCCGTCTGGATCAAATCTAGGTCGTCTGAGTTGCGACGACATACTCTTTTAAAGCCTGACACCGTCACTTGAAAATAAGAAATTTGGCTACTGTATCGTCACAACATGTGCTACGACGGCGTCGCAGATAACACCTGACGCCGTCCCCTTGTGTTTCAGCAGCTTGAGTGTCTCGATTCTTGACTTTGGCCATTTTCTTCGTATATTCGCGCATTTTCGTCCAAATAAGTGCCATTCCAGCAATTTGCCTTCAAGAGACCTAAAAAGTGAAAAGGAACGATATTAAGTAATAACGGATACAAAAGTGATTAAATAAGGGCTTAAACGACCCCTCAAAAAGGTACATTTTAAAACCTTATCAGTGGTTTATAAAGCAAAGGATTTGGCAAGTGCATTCAAGACTTAAGCCACTAAGATTTCTTGGAATGTGATGATTAGCATGCACAAGAGTCAATTTCAAAATTGTACTAATATAGGGACTTAATTAAGATGAGATGGAGTGTCCAAGTTAGTAAGGTGAGCTTGAAATGATTGTTTTAGCTAGTGTTGACATAAACTGTCATACGGATCCCAAAGTTCCCTCCCATGAGGGATCCGTGTAGGCTAATCCTAGGGATCCGTCTCTCAGCAGTTAAGAAAAGATAACAATGATGTTTGTAAGGTCTAATGCCTATTTCTTCTTGAGTGTTTCAGTCCATCTAAATGTCTTAAATGAAGATGTACTTAAGTACTTAAGGGTAATGAGTGATGTAGCTAATGATTGCCTTTTATGGAAGAAATTGGAGCTTTTATGAGTACCAATGAGTGACCAAATATGACACTAAAGATTTGAGAGTGTCAAATGGAGCTAAATGATCCTAGAGATCAGATAGTAACTTAGGATAATGTCTTGGAGGATATCCTAAAGGCTTTAAGATGGAAAAACTAGAATTTGATCAATTTCGACCAATTTTGAGGTAAGGATGATTATAATCAATTTTTGCAATAATTGAAAGATTTCCAAAGCTCGATGTTTTAACATGTGAGGGATTATGTGTGAGTATAAGAGCGGAAGAGTAATGAGTTTTGGTGAAACAATAGATCTACAATCTCTTAGAGTTTGATCTAAGCGAGCTAAGTGTGAGTATGAAATATTTACTCAATTTGATAAGAACTCAATTTGTTCTAAGGCATTATGTCTAGCTTAGTGTGAAGTGATCTAAAGGCATGTTTTGAAATATAATGATTGCAATTGCATTTTTGTTTACCGGATCCCACGGTTCCCTAAGAGTAGGGATCCGTCTAGCACAACATTTGGGATTCGTTTCTCTGCTAAGCAGATTCTTTACAAAAGGCATGCAAAGATTGCACAATGCATCATATTTCAAAGTTTAGAGGTTCTAACACTAATGTAGTAGAGACATCAAATGTAAGATGCTTTATTTCATGAAAGAAATTGAATTACATTGATAACACATGAATACTAAGGATTGACCCTATTTTGAAAGAAAGCTAAGTTCCTTGAGCGTTTTCGCTAGATGGATCATCAAACGGTTGATGAGTGTTTGCCGATTCAGGAATGAAAAAAGTCTTCATGAGAGATGCGTTTAGAGGTTCCATCATCTTTTTTACAAGTACGTACAACGGACTTTAAAATTGAGGATGGAAGTACATGATGTTATGATAAAGGCGCGTCAAGAACATTCCATAAGGAATTAGTTTATTCTTGGAGGCTTGAAGATTTACAATTCGCCTTGCGAAGAAGTAGGCGAGATTGTATGGTTGTTGTGTTAGCAAACAATACATTATGTAAGCACAACAAGCGGGAAGGATTTCTCGATTTCCCCTAAGACTCCAAACATTTTCACGTAGGATGAGAGCGAGAGCCTTGAATTCTTCTCGGATATCCCGTTTATAGATAATGTTTGGATCGGAGTAGTAGGATCGAGGTTCGTATAATATGCGAGTCAAATCTTCCGGGGAAGGTATGTGTGAACAATATGGACTATTTTCTTCACGAAAGTTGAAGAGAGAATCAAGAGACCAATCTTCAGTGAAGGCATATTGTCCATGATTTGGAATCCGGAGGGTGTGAGCAAATTGCCCAAGGGTTAAAACAAACTTTTGATTTTTGATCCAAAACCAAAGAGATAGAGAGCGATCCTCGTTACGAACGAGTTCAACTTGACGGAAGAATTCCAATACAAACCTTGGACATATTTTCTCGTTAATTTCGAGAAGACATTCTAGTCCTATGGCTCGGAAGGAAGTATTGATACCTTCTTCGAATTGTAGAGGGGTGTCGACAATACGTCCTTCGTGGAAGTGACAGGTTTCGAGATTATTGAACCCACGGACATGATTGCCAGGTGTGTTGGGCTCAAGAGAGATGTTAGGAGTGTAGACGCTAGTGAGTGAAAAATCAAACTCATATTCATGCGACATAGCGAAACCTATAGGAAAGAAGAGTTAATAGTATGTGACGTATTACGGGTGAAACAATGATTACCTAACGTTTTTACAAGATGTTTATTAACAATGACATTTAACTCACTTAATGTTTGACATTCTAGTGGAACATTTCTTTTAGGAAGAAAACGGTTTTTATTTTGCATGAAGAACTGTTATCCAGAAGGACGGTTCCCACGGTTCCCTTCTATCAGGGATCCGGCTAGTATACTTACACGAATCTGTGGATCTGTAGTAACAGAGACAGATTTTTGATAAAAACATAAGTTTTTAGATCTTATAGTTTTATACCAAAATATGTGTATTAGCCTACATTTTCTTTTAGCATGCATTAATGGTTTCTAATGTATCATGAAACGATACGAAAAATTTTAAAAAAATGACAAACACATTAAGATAATAAACTAGAGTATTAGTAATATTTCATTTCAATGCTAAGAACGATACAAAGGATTGGGTATATAACGCCAATGTAAATTAACAACACAAAGTATATGTCTCCATATGAGAAC
The DNA here is from genome assembly GCA_019973895.1 of Chrysanthemum seticuspe. Lineage (NCBI taxonomy): Eukaryota > Viridiplantae > Streptophyta > Magnoliopsida > Asterales > Asteraceae > Chrysanthemum > Chrysanthemum seticuspe. The sequence goes on along the minus strand of BPTQ01000002.1, from coordinate 109,787,499 downwards.
TTCATTATAGGGAACACGAGAGCGATGAGTGTTACGACGATGAGTACGAGGGCGATGTAAACCATGTTGATGACGAACCTTGTTGGTTTTGGTTTGAGATGAGATGAGATGAGGAAGATGAAGTCTTGAATGAGAGGTAATTTTTTTTGAAAGTGGACGATTTGAAAAAGTGGGGATTTGATAGAGTGGACGACGGAGAGGTTTTTATGGGGAAGGAGGAATTTTTGAGATTTGTGTTTTGTTTTATTATTAGAAGGATATGATTTTTAGATTAAATGAGATAAAACACAAATTTTATAAACCTCGAATTTAGACGAAAAAGTAATACGTGTGTGAGAAAAGCTTCCTAATGAAGCTACATGTAATTCATGGATATGCACAAAAGATAATCATATAAATATCTATGTAAGCATACTTTTTTATCAAGCTAATGTTATTTAGAGATAAGTGGAAAGTCATACCTCTAATGCACTTAGGAATGTCTTTACAAATGACACAACAAATGTCAGTAGACAATTCCGGTTCCTTTAAGATACCTCACTTGAGGGATCCGGCTTTCAGAAGCCAAGAAATATAGTGATGAGTTTCTAGTAAGGTCTAGCTCCTACATATCTTGAGTGACTTTAGTTTCCTCAGATGTCTTAAATGATATGAGATTTAAATGATCAAGCATAATGTGTGAGGATAGCTAATGATGTCTTTTATGGAAAGAAATGGAGTTTTCATGAGCACTAATGAGAGATCAAGGATGACACTAATATTTTTGAGGGTGTCAAATGGTGTCAAATGATCCTAGAGATCAGATGGTGATCTAAGGAAAATTTAGAAAACTCCTTAAAAATTGCAAGAAATGCAAAACTAGTTTTTAGATCATTTTAAGATCAAGATGACTAAAATCAATTTACTAAAATTGAGAGAAGTATCAAACTAGGTGTTTTGAGATGAGAGAAACAATTTGTATATATTGGAGCGTAAAGATGGTGGGTTTTGAAGTAATGATAAATCAAATATATCTTGAATATGATCCTAAGTCATTCATGAGTGAGTGTGAGATCAACCGAGGCTAAGGAAAGTTTAAGTGATCTTAATGAAGCATGTTTAACTAGTTCAATAAGGTCTGGAAGGATGGGTTGATGTAATGAAAGAAAATAATCACTTCTGTTTGCCCTGATCCCACGGATCCTTCATTTGAGGGATCCAACTAGTTATAAACTATGGATCCAGCATCTGGGATAGTTTTCTTAACAGTGAGCATGTAATATTTTGCTCTAGGTATCGAATTTTGAAATTAATGATCTTCATAGTAAGCATACATGTATACAAGTAAGACATGGTAAGATTAGCATGTAAGAACATCAAATATTCAAGAAAGATGATCCACAAACGATTTATCTCATAGGCGTAATCAAGCTGCAATGGTAAATTAAAGACAAAGCCTAAGGATCTATTCAAAGAAAAACTCTTTTGCTCATACGTTTTCGTTTGATGGATCGCCAATTGGGTTGTGAGTAGTTGATGAATCAGGAATGAAGAATGAAGTGATGAAAGATGCATTCAAAGGTTCCATCATTTTGTTCACAAATGAATATTGAGGGCTTTAAAATTGAGGGTCATAGTACATGACATGATGATAAAGGCGTGTTAGGAACATCCCATATGGTATTAGTTTGTTATTGTTGCTTTGAAAGTTTAAAATTCTCCTTGCGAAGAAGTAGGCAAGATTGTATAGTTATTGAGTTAAGAGACAGTAAATGATGTGAGCGCAACACGCGGGAAGAATCTCACAAATTTCTGTAAGACTCCAAACATTTTCACGTAGGATGATTGCAAGAGGTTTAAGATCATCCCATAGATCACTTGTATGAATAATGTTTGGATTTGAGTAATTAGATTGAGGGGTGCTTAGAAAACGAGTTATTTCTTGAGGAGAGGGTATATATGAACATTATGGACTATTTTCTTCAAGATAGTTAAAGAGAGATACAAGAGACCAATCTTCAGTGAAAGCACATTGTCCATAATTTGGAATTCGGAGAATGTGAGAAAATTGCTCAAGAATCAAAACAAACTTTTGGTTTTTGATCCAAAACCATAGTGATAGAGAACGATCCTCGTTATGAACGAGTTCAGCTTGACGAAAGAATTCCAAAATAAACCACGGAAAAATTTTCTCGTTGATCCCGAGAAGACCTTCTAGTCCTATGGTGCGGAATGAAGTATTGATACCTTCTTGGGAGATTAGAGGTGAGTCAACAACACGTCCTTCATGAAAGTAACGAATTTCAAGATTATTGAACCCACGAACATGATTGCAAGGAGTGTTAGGTTCAAGAGATATATTTGTAATGTACACATAAGTGAGTTGATGATCGAAGTCATACTCATGAGACATGATGAAACCTATAGACATAAAGCAAATATTTTACATGAGTATGTTAGTAAATAGTAAAACTTCAAGAGTGAGAACGTTTTTGGTTGGTGATATTTTTAAGTATTTTAATCATACTTTTGAGTTATGGTAAATTGAAAGGATGTCCTAATATTTTTATTGTTTATTCTATTTTTATTAACAATGACATTTAACTTACTCCTTTTTGACATTTTAGTGAGATTTTCCTTTTATGGTAAGTTTTCATGAAATGGTTTTTATGTCGCATGAGTTTCTGTCATCAGTTCGTCCGGTTCTGCCGGTTCCCTTTTGTTGGGTTCAATAAATACCCAAACCCCTTAATCTAGGATTTGAATAGAAAATAGCCCAAGTGTTTAGTCCGTTAAACACTAATCAGGTCACTGAGTGCATAGCCTCTCAGTGAGTCATCTTCGGGATACTCAGTACGAGGCGAAGAAGAAGTCTCTCCACTCAGTAAGGCGGAACTTAAAGGGTGAAGACTAAGTCAAGAAGAAGATGATGGATTCAGTGAGTGATGACGATAACTCACTGAATCCCTAAGACTTCTCTCCAACTACTTACACTGAAGACAAACTGAAGTAGAAGACTGAAGGATGTAAAGACTGAAGAAAGAGCGGGACAAGCCGGGAAAAGGTTAAATCAGATAAGACAAAGTCCTTATCAACCAAAGTCAACTTTCCCTGAATGGCAAAAGATCAGGCTCAGTGTCATCACTGAACTTAGGAAAGTAGTCTTGTCTCTTACCTAGAATAGTCTTTGTAAACAGAGACAAAATACGTCAGTATTTTGTCTTCTTTATGATGTCAGTTTGTCACTTAGGAAAGAGTCAAATATCATACATGTATAAATAGCATAAGAGATGGAGTGAAAAGGTTAAGCTTGTGAATTGTAAAAACACACATACACGCAAGCCATCTTTTCACTCCTCCAAATACAACTTAGTTCCTGAGATAGCTCAGTGAGCTCTAAGAGTTGTGCTCAGACTTAGCCTGAGCTTAGAGAGGAGTCACCCAACTTTTTCATTTCAATCCCAAGTACTATTCCGCAAGTACTTTGGTAACGTATTCTTTGTTGATTTATTTCTAATAAGAATATGATGTTGAAAATTACTTAGTATGCTTTTCTTATGTTAATTTCAGACATAGTTCACTATTAACTTGTTTTATAAACTTAAACTGTTTTAAACGATAGTGAACGGGGAACAACAAGTGGTATCAGAGCAAGGCTAATTATAAAACTCGTTTTTTAGGCCCCTCTAAAAGTTTTTAAATTAGTGTCACACCCCCAATTTACCTGTTTTGCAGCGGAATGGAATTCCTGGGGGATGACTGTCATAGCATCAAAGTTACAGTTATATCGAACGACCTAAAGTGTCGTTTTGAAAATATCGTTTGATTAAGTGAAATAATCAGAGTTTACAAAGATTAGGTCCCAAAAGATTTCCAATATATCAAAACGAGTTTGTTACAATCAAACGATAGTTAAGTGCATAAAATATGGGTGAGACGCGTCGACACCGCGACTCTATGATAAGTCCACATGCATGCCATGAAAGTGAATGCCTTAGATACCTGAGATAAAACATGCTAAAAGTGTCAACACAATGGTTGAGTGAGTTCATAGAGTTTGGTTAAAAAGTAAAGCTTTTAAAGAGCGTTCATACATCAAAGGAAAAGTTTTTGGTCATATAGAATAGTCCACAAAAGCAAAGGCATTGTAAATCCACTCAGTTCCAAGTTTCGCCCATACAAAACTTGCAACCTGTGTGTTCACAACCCATTGCACAAAATATAGTGTGTCTAATAGTCAAGTGCACGTTATCATAATAATTCATAGTATCGCACCACGTATATAATAATGTATGCCAGGCAAAGCCCCTAGAATAAATAATATGCGTCCCGTAACATAGTGGACGAGAGGTTGGCCGACCTCTAATAGCGCTATCCATACTACCTACTAATAGGAGACTAACAATGCGAATGTACGAACGGTACATCATACAACTATTATATACAATTAAGAACACTCCGAACATGGGAGAATTTGCACTGCTCCGAACAGGGGAGACTTAGATTGAGAACGCTCCGTAATATAGTGAGACGTTCTGCTCCGGACCGGGGAGGCTTTAAGTTGAGAACGCTCCGTAACATAGTGAGACGCTCTGCTCCGGACCTGGGAGGCTTTGGGTTGCTCCGAACAAGAGAGACTTTATAGTGATGCTCCGAACATGGGAGACTTTATAGTGATGCTCCGAACATGGGAGACTTTATAGTGATGCTCCGATCATGGGAGACTTTATAGTCAAGGTCATAACACGTACGGTTCAATAAGTTCAAACAAGTCATAAGTTTGTATTCAAGTTCAAGAGTTCCGTTCAAAAGTTCGTAATTAAGTTCAAAGATTTAAGTCGTGTTCAAAAGTTCAGAACAGTCAAAGAGCTCAAATAAATATCAAAAGGTTCAAAATAGTCGAAGCGTTCAAAATCACGTCAAACAAGTTTAAAATATATCAAAAGGGTCCTTTACAGGTTAAAAGAGTTCAACTATATGTCAAAAAGTTCAAATCAAGTCCAAAGTGTTCACTTATATGTTAAAGGGTCCGAATCAATTTAAAAGAGTTCAAATATACATGTCGAAGGGTTCAAAATCAAGGAAAGTGATTCAAATAATAGTGTTCATAACATAGTGATCAATTTATTTCGGGCACAATCTACATACTAGCACAAGTAGTGAAACAAAAGGGGTAACAAGTTCATGATAGTTCAAACAATATAGTTTAAGTTCATATATGTGTAAAGTAAAAGCATGAAGTTGAGCATGTATCTCCCCTGAAGAGTTTATAAAACAATTAAACGAGTAAAAGTGGGGCTACGAACTCACCTGTTGCAATAGTTACGATGACAAAGTGGATGCACAGAAATGAGATGCAACTCTCTAACCGCGACCTATTATGAATGATATGATCTAATATAAGTCATGAAACAATATCGTGCATGCAAACTCATATGATATCCATACCACTTGTACACTTTTGAAATATAAAGTTTATCGTCGAAAAATAATCATATAACGTCTTGACAATTTATAAATTACTTTAAAAGTATTTACGTTGAAACGATATCCTACGATAGTCGTTTAGTGATTTATTGGTAAATATAATGTTTTCGTCAAAAAAATGACACTTTTCATACGTTGAAAATATGCCCAAAATGGCCTCGTAAAACTAGTCGTGAAATATTGTACGTTAAGGGTTAGTGATGAAACTCGGCGTTTTTGAAAACCTTGCAACAATGTCTAGAAGTCATATCATTTAACTTTTGACCACACGGGTCTCGATCAATGAGAAAAATGGCTCTCAACATGACGTATTACAAAAACTGTTTTTAGACTTAGATTTATTTTGCTATTAGAAGCTGTCAAAATAAATAGAGTTTCGTCGGGTTTCAAACGTGTATATCTTGGTCGTTATAAGCTTGTTTTCTACGTTCTTTATATCCACGGTTTCGTATTAACATTTACTAATATATTTTTAGTAGGTCGGCTCCTACAGATCACGTCTAACGCCTCGTTTTGTTTGTCGAAATTCGTGCAACAGCACATATATTTTCAGAAAATGGTTTTTCGTCGTTAAATTTGGAAAAATCATAACTTCTTCGTTATAACTCCGTTTTAACCCGTTCAAGCGACCACGTTTTCGTTTTAAAGTATATTTTCTGAATATCTAGCCCAAATTATTTTTCAAACTGTCAAAAATTCCAGATTTCACAAATAAGATCAGACCCTATTTTAATGTTGTCGAAATGAGTTTTTCTCGCTCAAAACTTATTCTTACCAATTCAAAACAACTCCGAAGCTATTCTAATCCTACCATACACCTTCTTAGGGTGTCATGGGTTCCTAGACATCACCAAAAGTGATATATTTCAAGGAGTAATTATAGGATGATGAATATATATTTATAACACTTAAAAACAATAAAAAGTGGTATAGACATCAATATGACTTGCATGTTTTTCTCAAATATGATGAAATGAACATAATATGAATATGAAAGATGCATATGAACATGAAATGCTTACAAGTAACTTGATGAGGTTAAATGAACAAAGTTAATCCTAAACACCCTAGGTTTTTATTTCAAAACCTTATCTAACAGTGTGTCTAGATTGATATAAACTTGACTTGAAATTTTTTTGTGATTTCCTTCTTGGTCTTCTATGGTGGCCGGTTTTTGTGCAAGAGAAAGAGAGGATGGATTTTTTTTTTCACACTTGGTATATTACTTGTATGTGTTTGTTAGTATAAAATGAATATAAGTTAAGTATTAGCTAGATATTTTGGATGAAATTGGTATGACTCATTCCCCTTGTCGACAAGGGGTATTAGTTAGCTAGTGTACACATTTTTTTTTAATCAAGTATTTAAGTGTAGTATAATGTATAGTTATTTAAGGATAATTAGTAACTTGTATATTTATTTAAGCATTTAGGGTAGCGTTAGCTAAAAATAACTTTTAACGGATCAAAATAAAATATATTGAAGTCATAAAAATTATAAAATACATTCATTGCAAAATTTGAGTGAAATAATAATTATCGTGTAGTATTTAAGAAAACCGTCGTAATTATATAAATATAACAATTTATATACAAAATAAATTTAAAACACCGGGTAAACTCATAATTTTATTTTTATAATCTTAATATGAGTATAAAAATATATCGGGATAATTTTTTTTTTGTTGAAGTGTCGGATCAATTGTTCAAAATAAATGATCGTACGATAGCGTTTATTTAATAAAAATTATACGTTTAATGAAATATAAATTTGAAAAATGACCGAAAATTGAGAATTGTGACAATTACGATCCTAAATGGCTTAAATTGATGTACCCCAACTAGTCGATAAAAAGGGTGGAGCTTATTCAGCTGTTGCCCCTAGACTTGAAGTTGGCAAATTCAACAAATGGAAAAAGCGAATGCTTTGCTATTTGATTGGGATGGAACCTTATTATATCAAGTGTATAAATGAAGGTCCATTTGTCCTAAAGACTGCTGAAGGGTTGCCCAAACCTGAAGCTCAGTGAACCCAGGATGAAAGGAGAGTGGTCAACCAGGACCAAAGACTCAAAAGTATCATAATATCTTGTCTTCCTGACGATATTATGGAGTCTGTTATAAGCTGTAGTACAACTAAGCAAACCTGGGATGACCTAGTTCATAGTCATGAAGGACCATCTGATACCAATGAAAACAGGATAATGGACCTGAAACTTGAGTATAACACCTTCAGGGCTAAGGACTCAGAAACTCTCTCTCAAACTTACACCAGGTACAAAACTCTTTTAAATGAATTGTCAAATGATGGTGTTAAGTTGTCCAAACATGAAATCAATGTTGGTTTTGTCAACAGTCTCCCTGAGAAGTGGTTGAATTTCTCTCAGGGACTTAGGAATGCTAATCATATCCAAAATCTTGAGCTTCCTGAAATTTATGGGAAATTTGTCTATGAGGAAAATCTCATCAACAGACGATACCCTGACTTAAAGAAGTCTCGGGAAGTCAAGAAGCCCCTGACCACCACCTCATCACCAATATCAACTGCTTTCTATTCTAACAATGTTGTTCAAGATTTTCAGGAAAATTCTGATGATGAGCCTGATGAGAGATCAAGTGAGGAGTACCTAAATGACCTGAACACTGAATTTCAGGAAAGGGCACTCCTTGCTAACTCTCGAAGGTTTATAAAAAGAAACAAAGGTTTTTCGAATGCCAAAGCAAATGAGGACACTGAATGCTTTAAGTGTCACAAAAGAGGTCATTTTGCAAAAGACTGTTTTTCAAAAACAATTTCTGAACCCTCTTATAAAACATCAGGGTCAAATCAGTCCTCAGGCTTTAGCAAATTTCAACCAAAAATCTATCAGTCTCATCAAAATTTTCAAAACAAATCTGATCAAAACAAAACTGTTGACTTTGAAGCTAAGTATAAGAAAGTCAAAGCTAAGCTTGCATTGCTCGAGGCCAGTCCCTCAGAAACAACAAAAAGTGTTCAATCTGTGCAGCGTAAAAACAAAGGCCTTGTTGCTGAGACCTTCGACTGGGATGAAGAGCCAGTGTCATCAGATGATGAAATGGTGCATGTCAGTGCACTGATGGCCCTCTCAGAAGAGGACAAGCTAGCAGTTGGAAAGAATCATGCCAGAAACGGGGAATGGGTCAACATCACTATGAAGAAGGTAAACATCTTACTATCTATGGATGATGACT
>BPTQ01000002.1:109644175-109778721 GCA_019973895.1 Chrysanthemum seticuspe | reverse complement strand
GAGAAAACACATGCAATTAAACCTACCCGAGATCTATTCTTAGATCTTGAAGTCGAATAACAAAAGAAGACTGGAAATCTTGTGTTTCGTTAAATCAAAGGTGGGTCTGAGGTTCTTCTTCATTGCATTTGATGTTCGGTTAGATGATGATTCGAAGATGAGATTAACTGGTTTGTGAGATGCGTTTGATGGGAGAAATTTTTTGGAGGCGTTAGGTTTGAGAGATATTAGGGTGGTAGGCGTTTTTTTTCCAGATTTAGGTTTAGACAATGTGAGAATTATTAGGGTAAAACAACGTTTATATCATTCTTAAATGGATCGGGTTTGGATTTCTGATATGGATCGGGCCTTAATACCCGGATATGGACTTAAGATGGGCTGCACATGGATCATGTTTACTGGATTTGGTTGGGCTTTGGAATTAAATCATCTGTGGGCTGACATGCATTGGGTTCGTGGATATGGAGGTCGAGCTGCGCTCTCACACAAGCTAATATATCTATAAAATTGTCATTCGAATATTTTTTACAAAATTTTTGATACAATTTTTGATATATGGTTAAGCGTAGTAATATTGGTATATTGGTATGGTATATTTTCACGGAAGAATACAAAATTCACGGCTTGAGCGAAAAAGTGAAAAATGACTACGGGATTTTTGTACGGTATTATTGACGCGAAATGCTATCCCATATGTGGTCATTACTCTTAGCCGGTGAATCTAAGGAGGTTCGTTTACAGCAATTCACTTGGGATATTCAACGCCAAAGAACGTCAATGATACTTCACAGTCTAAGCAAAATCTTTCAAGAATCTTAAACGTCAGTCATGATCTTTCAAGATGTTTGCTTATGACAAGAACTTTTCGTGCAAATGGTCGTACAGGTTATGATGCTTCCGAAAGTTCGAAACTATCATGGGGGAGAAACGTGTACTTTGATGTGTTACGGTCAACCTCCAGGGGGAAGTAGTATATACTACTTGACTTAGTATGGTTTGTGAAGCTGTCTACATTTGGGTATAGAATTGTTCATGGTGGAGAAGAATCGTTGAAGAACCTATGCACGTTCCCCTAAAACAAATATTCACCAAAACCATACTTGTCATTACACATTCAAGCTGACATTGTTTACGGTTTTGTCTTGATTTTGTAAAATCCCGCGAAAGAATCTATTTCTCGGTTTAAATCATAGACTTGTAAAACCCCGTGACAATGAAAACATCCTGGTAATTGTAAAGTGCATCTCCGGATCTATCTTGCGGTTTATTCTTGGTTTTGTAAAATCCCGCGAAAGAAACTATTTCTCGGTTTAAACCTTAGAATTGTAAAATCCCGTGATCATAGAACCATCCTGGAGAAAGGAAAGTGTATTTCGGAATCTTGTTTGATGTTGGTGCTACGATTTCTACTTCGAAGAAGGGATAAAAGGGTGTACTTCATGAATTGGATGTGTGTTTGGATATTCGGCATGGCAGTTTGGCTATTTCAAAGTTTTACGGGGTTTTGTGCTTTTAACCATGGTCGGGATGGAAACCATTATCATAGTTCACTTAAAACGTCAAAGGAGGCTAGATTTGAGCTTTTAACCAGAAGACGTGACAACGGCGTTAATTCAGTATTATTTATTTGAGGTTGAAGTGAAATATCACAGGCGAGTGTACTTAGTATCTGAAGGTATCGGGGATGGATGGATGAAGATTCTTCATGATCCTTGTTCGAGCTTATTATCAAAAACGAAGACTTGGAAATCTAGTTATTGTTGAGTGACTTTTACCTTTTCTTTTACCGCTTGGGGGAATTGGGCTCTTATCATCTCAAAATAACTATCACTTTAAGGAGTTACGTTGTAGTACTCAGTGTCACATTCAATTGTGGATTTTCAAGAGGTGATGTACGTCTTATACTTGATGGTTGGTTGGTTGAAGAGTATAGAGTACATAGAGATTCAATGGAGGATGAAGTCTCGGCACCGCTCTTTGTTACATATGTGCAAGTTTAAGTCACGAGTTCGGGTTAGTTTACTTCAGGGTCAAATTCATCATATTGGGTTATCTCCATCAGCTGTCACGACAAAGAGCCTACAGAATGATAATGGGATTGATTACATGTTTTGCTAAGAGAGCTGAAAAGAGAGAGATTATGACGTCTGTTCACTTCAGTTCAGGCCTCGTACTCCAAAGAAAAGAAATGTGTACGTTTCAGTGCGCATTATCTTCGAAAGAAGAGAAATCTTCTTATGACGTATGAACACATCAGTTCATACCTCGTTCTCTAAAGAAAAGAAAAGTGTACGTGTCAGTGCGCTTTATCTTCTGAAGAAGAGAAATCTTCTCTATTATGACCATTCTCATCAACATGCTGATGAGTGTCTAAATACTCATCATTTTTGTACAATATAAACTGCAAAATCATCTGAAAACACTCAGAAACACATCAAAATGATCAAAATATCACAAATTAGTGTTTTATGTGTTTTAAATGCAAAAATATCAAAATCAGATGAAAAACATATCAAATTTGCAAAAATTGCAGTTTCAGTCCCCCAAGTTTATAAAATTGTCAAAAATAGTCCCTGAGCCAAAATTTCAAAAGAAAAGTCACCAAAGGTCTTTTTAAAATCACAAATTGTCATATTTAGTCCTTTGGTGGGAAATCTAAAAGTTTTGAGAAAAATTACAATTTAGTCCTTAAAAATCCAAAATTGGTCAAAACTAGTCCTTGGGAATTTCAAAAATGTCAAAGTTAGCCCTTGGATTATTTAAGTTTGGCAAAACCAACCCTTGACTACTCTTCATAAGTTACATGTTTGGCCCCTGGAAATTTCAGTTTTACATGTTTGGTCCTTTGGTTTTGAGAAATTGCAAAAAAGGTCCTTGGTGTTATTAATCCTACAAACCATTCGGACCTAAATAATTACCCAAGCCCAAAACAACTCCCCCTGGCCCAAACCTTTTACCCGGTCCAAATACCCAACCCGACAACCCAAACCCACATTTCAAAAACAAAACAGACCCGCCCTCTATTAGCCTGTCTTCCCCGACAAACCTGTCTGCTCCCCCCTCCTCCAGCCACCTACCAGTCCACCCCTACTACCTCACTTTGTCTCCCTTCTCCTCACCTACCTACTAGATGCATTAAATGCACTCAACCTCAACACCCACTGTTAAAATGCTTTTTCCCGCCAAAACCAATGGAGGGCCGTGATCAACTCTAAGACATCCTAAGGTCCAAACAAGTGCTGGGATTTGGTCAGAAAGAGGAGAGAAGTGTCTTGGACTATAAAAGAAAGCAAGGGAAGAGAAGAAGAGTAGTAGATTTTAGTTTTAATATTTCCTAATGTCGTTTTTTTAGTTAAAAAGTTTTAGTTTAGTTCAAATAATGTAATTTAAGCTTATTTGTATCTCATTCAAGTAAAACATCACTGTATTGTTCTTTTGATCATCAAACTAAGTTTTCACTTGAGTTTTAAAAATTCAAGTTTACTGTTAAAAGGTTCAGTTTCATTTTCTTATGTTTAATCTTCTTTTAGCTTATTTCTAAGCTTAATCTAGTTTATTAAAGCTTCTAATAGCTTTTCATAAGCTATCATGTCAGTTTCAAGCATTTTTGGCTCAGGGTCAACAAAAGTCAAACTGGGCTTGATTTGGGTTTAGACATTGTTTCTGGTGTTGCAGGCTTGGATGTGGATTAGACATGGTTTAGTATAATGGTCTTTTGGTTTGGTATTGGATAGCAAACAAATTGGACACATGTAAGTGTCATTCTCAATTTCGACTTTTATTCAAGTTTGCATTCTGTGTTTGTAGTTGTAATCTGTATTCATCAATTGTTCAAACCTGTTAGTTAAGTGGTATTTAGGATAATCTAACTCACTTTAAGTGTCTGTTTCATCTAGTTCATTAATTTATGTATTTAAAATTGCTTATCAGCAGTTAAAAGGGATGTTTGGATTGCTTTGTTAAACTGAGCTAGAGGTCATAATTTTGCACTAGATCAGTGGTTTTAAGTTAGTTATGGTTTGTTTAGTTCATACCTGTCTTTGCTTATCTGTCATTTGTACTCTCAGTCAACATTGTTTTAAATCTGTTCTTGTATGCAAATGTGTGGAAATCAGTTAGAGTAATCATTACATGTAGGTTCTAAATCAGTAGAAGTAGCTTGCTAAAGATCATTTTCATCATTTTACACCCAATTCAGTCCTAGGTTTGCATCTAAATCTCACAAAAGTCAAAATACTATTCTGTTCTTTAAAAGTCAAAAGTAGTCTAAAATCAGTTTTTGGCAGAACTTGCAGCCTATGCTCAGTGTTCATTTTAGCTAGTTAGGGTCTTAGATTTGGCACTTTTGTAGTTTTCCAGGTGGTCTTCAAGACCCTATATCTGTTTTGCCCATTTGCTTTTCTGATAAGCTCTTAGATAAGCTCAAAGTAGGTCCCTAGTTCACTGGTTCTGTTTCAGCAGGCACCTGTCATTTGGTAGCTTTTTGTTTTGATCATAACTTGCTCATTACTAGTCATCATTAGCTGAAATTCTGGATAATTACTCTCTGCTAGGTTGTCTTGAGATTCCCACTCTTGTTTTTCCTTTAGCTTAACAAATAAGCAGTTTGCAATGGCTTAAACTTAGGGGCAGAATCATATTTGCTTAATATTGACAGTTGGCTTAATCTCTGGTAATCAGCTTATTAGGAGTTAGGAGTAGTTGAATTTGGTTTCTTTAGAGTATTTTTAGCATTACTTACCTGCTGTAGAAGTTTGTTAGCTTATAGTACTTATTGGCTTATTTCATATAGCTTATTTCTACCATTTTACATAGCAGCTTTCATTTCCTTCACATAAGCCCTGGTTTTTCTATTTTTCTCATCTTTAGAATAATATTTTAGAATTTCCCTGAAATTTTCATAATTTTTAGTCATTGTTTAGTATTTTTCTTATTTAAATTCAGTTTTTAATCATTTTTAATTAGCTTTTATTGCAATTAATTGAGAAAAAGTTCCAAAAAATAATTTTTCAATTTTAATAATCTAAGATAAATATAAAAAGCATAAAAAAGATTTTTCATATTTTTTCTCCTTTTATTTGGTATTTTCCATAATTTTAATTAGATTTAAATAGAATTAAATTCATAGAAAATAGAAAATTAATCTGAAAAATATAAAAATAGTTTTGAAAATTCTATTTTGATATTTTAGATTTTTCTAAGTCTTTATTTTATTTTTCTAGCTTTATTTCCTAATTTCTTGTATTTTAGGTAATTATTAAATAGTTAAAAATAGTTTTTAATTAAAAATAATTAGATAATTAGTTATAAAAGTAATTTTCCTTTTCTATAAAGTTTCTTATATCATTAGGTTTGTAAAAATGTATTTTTCATATTTTTAGGAATTATAGTGTATAAGTTTCACTTTTTATTTTGTACGTTTACGTATTTTTAATTTTAAACGTAAGTTTTTAGTTTAAGTTTTAAACGTTCATCACTTTAAATATAGTGATAGCGTTTATTTAATATTTTTAATCTTTTTAATTTTCTTTAATTTGCATTTAAGCCGTTTTTAATTTGTTGGCTTTTTCCTTAGTTATAATCATATTCCATCTCCTTTTCCGTCCAAATCTCCCAATCACTATACGTTTGATAATCCATTGCATAGCTCGCTGGGACATAACGACCCGGGGAAACATTATACTCCTCAGATCTTCATTGAGTTCGTTCCTGAGCCGTTTTAAGCTTGTTACGGTCTGCCATTCACAAGTGGCAGGCTTGTGTGATAAAGCTTGACTGTTTGGGAGCGCATCAAATTTTTGGCGCCGCTGCCGGGGAGCTGTGCTGATTATCTTCCGTACTAGCAGATTAGTGATTTGGATATTCACTCCTTGTTTATACCATCTGTATGTATTTATATTTTCTTATAAAAATCAAAAACCCAAAAATATTTTCATTCTTTGTTTCTATAGCCTATTTTTCAAAAATCCAAAAATATTCATCTTTACCCTCTAATCTGTTTAATTCTCCATTCCTTTATCCTCCAATCTGTTTAATTCTTCATCTCTTATCCCTCTTAACCGTTTAATTCTTGATGTCATGGTTTTCGACATGTTCCTGGTGTGGAGGTCCATTTAACGGTGGAAATTGTCGGCGATGTACCAATGTGAGTTTCGGAGACAAGTTTGTCGGTAATCCCGATCCCATTTCAAATGAAACACCCGATTTTTCCTACCTACCTCCACAGCCCCATTACGAATCCAACTCATGCGAGTATTGTGGGAATGATTCTCATTACGGTTTTGATTGTCCACCACGGGTCACGCTTGTCTATGAGCCGGAACCGTGTTACAATCAGAACTTTGGTGAAAGTTATTTTCCCAATTATCTCTGTTGTGAGAATTGCGGGGGTCCTCATGAGACTTTTGAATGTCAACCGATGAATCAAAATTTTCAAAATTCCAATTCTCCCGGTTTTGACAATTTCCAACCCCCACAGTATTCCATCAGTCATCAGACTTCCGAGCCTTCACATCATTTCAATGATTACGAGGAGTGTAATCTGCCTCAAAGTTCTGAAGAAATACGCATTCGAAAGAAACTGCAAATGAAAAGAATGGTGTGTAAGCTTCAGCAGATGAATATAAGAATCAGATATGATGACGATGATGATGAGGATAGTATTCAGATGAAGGAATATTATGAGAACGACGAGGAGAGTGTTATTCAATTGAACGATCTTATTTCTCAACTCCCTCAGTCTATTGCTATCACACCTATCTTACCTATTATTGCTTCCAAAGACTCTCTCATAATGGAGGATGATCATCTCAGCACTATTTCGGAAACGGAATCGTCTAGTGTTGAGGATCTTGTCCCAATCCCAAGTGAGTCTGAGGATATATCCGATAGTGATTGTGATTTGCCTTTTTGTGATTCTCTCGACATTTCTGAGGTTACTTCCGGGATTTTCTCAAATCCTCTTTTTGAATTTAATAATGACTACACTTTTGGGAAAGTAAATCCTCTTTTCGATGAAATGTCTGAGGCCGATACAGAGACCATCACGGAAGTGGTGGAAATTGCTAGCTCTCAGAGCACACCACTTGTCCCACCTCTGTATTCTAACTTATCTCTTCCATCATGTGATGACGATTCTATCCTCACTGATGAGATTCATGATCCAAAAATCATGAATTCCCCTTCTGATAATGAGGAGTTAGTCATGATCATCATCATGATTTTCCTTATTTTCTTCACATATGGTGTGACTTCTCGTTCCCTTTTCTCCTTCGGGAATGAGGACACTATTTTTGACCCCGGCATTTTCATTTATCATTTTTGAGCCGGTTCTATGTATATCTCGTCGGTGTGGAACTTTCACGTGCTTCAAATGTTTGTCCAAACATCTTGAATGAAAGTCCGATGGTGATTGTCTCTTCCACTTTGCTTCCCCATGAACCAATGAATTCGGGGTCGAGTCAAGCTAGCGACTCGGTAATCAAAAACAGTAGCTAAACATGGGTTTTCACCCATGTGTTCCACCCTAGTGTGGGGGAGTGCCCCACATGTTATATATATATAAGTTTGTAAAAAAAAAAAAAAAAAAAAAAAAAAAAAAAAAAAAAAAAAAAAATCCTTTCTAAATAATGGCCGTAGTATTTCCCTTTTACGTTCTTTGTTTCGGCATAACCGCCGGTACTTTGAATATTGAGGGCAATATTCATTTCTAAGTGTGGGGGGGAATTCTCACGAATTTTATCATATAATTGTATCAATTCCCCCGTTTTTGGCCAAAAATTTTTTTTTTTGGAGTAAGTGTTTTACACTTTCTCAATTGGTTATCAGTCCGCCATGTCTGTAAGACAAAAGGATTTGCTAATCCAGGAGCAAACGGCTCTTGGTAAAGATATCTCAAATCCGTTTATATGGCTTGCAATTTGCCCAAAATTGTATGGTATTCAACTCACCATATCCTTAAAAGTGAAGAGTTGGCTAGCCCGCAAGTTTATGGCTTGTGGTAAAGGCAGTGGAAAATCCATAATTGGTAATCAGCTCACCAAAGATAATTCTGATAATTTATCTAAGAGTTGGCTAGTCCAGAAGGGTACGGCTTCTGGTAAAGACAAACCAAATCCGTTGAAAGCTGGTGGTTTGCTCAAAATCACATGGTTATCGGTGTACCATGGTTCTTACTTGAACTGAAACATTTGGCTACTCCAGAAGTAATGGCTTTTGGTAAAGAGATTAAAATCCATTATGTTTTCTCAAATCATTGCTAGGGACTAGCAATATCTCAGTGTGGGGGATTGATGAGTGTCTAAATACTCATCATTTTTGTATAATATAAACTGCAAAATCATCTGAAAACACTCAGAAACACATCAAAATGATCAAAATATCACAAATTAGTGTTTTATGTGTTTTAAATGCAAAAATATCAAAATCAAATGAAAAACATATCAAATTTGCAAAAATTGCAGTTTCAGTCCCCCAAGTTTATAAAATTGTCAAAAATAGTCCCTGAGCCAAAATTTCAAAAGAAAAGTCACCAAAGGTCTTTTTAAAATCACAAATTGTCATATTTAGTCCTTTGGTGGGAAATCTAAAAGTTTTGAGAAAAATTACAATTTAGTCCCTAAAAATCCAAAATTGGTCAAAACTAGTCCTTGGGAATTTCAAAAATGTCAAAGTTAGCCCTTGGATTATTTAAGTTTGGCAAAACCAACCCTTGACTACTCTTCATAAGTTACATGTTTGGCCCCTGGAAATTTCAGTTTTACATGTTTGGTCCTTTGGTTTTGAGAAATTGCAAAAAAGGTCCTTGGTGTTATTAATCCTACAAACCATTCGGACCTAAATAATTACCCAAGCCCAAAACAACTCCCCCTGGCCCAAACCTTTTACCCGGTCCAAATACCCAACCCGACAACCCAAACCCACATTTCAAAAACAAAACAGACCCGCCCCCTATTAGCCTGTCTTCCCCGACAAACCTGTCTGCTCCCCCCTCCTCCAGCCACCTACCAGTCCACCCCTACTACCTCACTTTGTCTCCCTTCTCCTCACCTACCTACTAGATGCATTAAATGCACTCAACCTCAACACCCACTGTTAAAATGCTTTTTCCCGCCAAAACCAATGGAGGGCCGTGATCAACTCTAAGACATCCTAAGGTCCAAACAAGTGCTGGGATTTGGTCAGAAAGAGGAGAGAAGTGTCTTGGACTATAAAAGAAAGCAAGGGAAGAGAAGAAGAGTAGTAGATTTTAGTTTTAATATTTCCTAATGTCGTTTTTTTAGTTAAAAAGTTTTAGTTTAGTTCAAATAATGTAATTTAAGCTTATTTGTATCTCATTCAAGTAAAACATCACTGTATTGTTCTTTTGATCATCAAACTAAGTTTTCACTTGAGTTTTAAAAATTCAAGTTTACTGTTAAAAGGTTCAGTTTCATTTTCTTATGTTTAATCTTCTTTTAGCTTATTTCTAAGCTTAATCTAGTTTATTAAAGCTTCTAATAGCTTTTCATAAGCTATCATGTCAGTTTCAAGCATTTTTGGCTCAGGGTCAACAAAAGTCAAACTGGGCTTGATTTGGGTTTAGACATTGTTTCTGGTGTTGCAGGCTTGGATGTGGATTAGACATGGTTTAGTATAATGGTCTTTTGGTTTGGTATTGGATAGCAAACAAATTGGACACATGTAAGTGTCATTCTCAATTTCGACTTTTATTCAAGTTTGCATTCTGTGTTTGTAGTTGTAATCTGTATTCATCAATTGTTCAAACCTGTTAGTTAAGTGGTATTTAGGATAATCTAACTCACTTTAAGTGTCTGTTTCATCTAGTTCATTAATTTATGTATTTAAAATTGCTTATCAGCAGTTAAAAGGGATGTTTGGATTGCTTTGTTAAACTGAGCTAGAGGTCATAATTTTGCACTAGATCAGTGGTTTTAAGTTAGTTATGGTTTGTTTAGTTCATACCTGTCTTTGCTTATCTGTCATTTGTACTCTCAGTCAACATTGTTTTAAATCTGTTCTTGTATGCAAATGTGTGGAAATCAGTTAGAGTAATCATTACATGTAGGTTCTAAATCAGTAGAAGTAGCTTGCTAAAGATCATTTTCATCATTTTACACCCAATTCAGTCCTAGGTTTGCATCTAAATCTCACAAAAGTCAAAATACTATTCTGTTCTTTAAAAGTCAAAAGTAGTCTAAAATCAGTTTTGGCAGAACTTGCAGCCTATGCTCAGTGTTCATTTTAGCTAGTTAGGGTCTTAGATTTGGCACTTTTGTAGTTTTCCAGGTGGTCTTCAAGACCCTATATCTGTTTTGCCCATTTGCTTTTCTGATAAGCTCTTAGATAAGCTCAAAGTAGGTCCCTAGTTCACTGGTTCTGTTTCAGCAGGCACCTGTCATTTGGTAGCTTTTTGTTTTGATCATAACTTGCTCATTACTAGTCATCATTAGCTGAAATTCTGGATAATTACTCTCTGCTAGGTTGTCTTGAGATTCCCACTCTTGTTTTTCCTTTAGCTTAACAAATAAGCAGTTTGCAATGGCTTAAACTTAGGGGCAGAATCATATTTGCTTAATATTGACAGTTGGCTTAATCTCTGGTAATCAGCTTATTAGGAGTTAGGAGTAGTTGAATTTGGTTTCTTTAGAGTATTTTTAGCATTACTTACCTGCTGTAGAAGTTTGTTAGCTTATAGTACTTATTGGCTTATTTCATATAGCTTATTTCTACCATTTTACATAGCAGCTTTCATTTCCTTCACATAAGCCCTGGTTTTTCTATTTTTCTCATCTTTAGAATAATATTTTAGAATTTCCCTGAAATGTTCATAATTTTTAGTCATTGTTTAGTATTTTTCTTATTTAAATTCAGTTTTTAATCATTTTTAATTAGCTTTTATTGCAATTAATTGAGAAAAAGTTCCAAAAAATAATTTTTCAATTTTAATAATCTAAGATAAATATAAAAAGCATAAAAAAGATTTTTCATATTTTTTCTCCTTTTATTTGGTATTTTCCATAATTTTAATTAGATTTAAATAGAATTAAATTCATAGAAAATAGAAAATTAATCTGAAAAATATAAAAATAGTTTTGAAAATTCTATTTTGATATTTTAGATTTTTCTAAGTCTTTATTTTATTATTCTAGCTTTATTTCCTAATTTCTTGTATTTTAGGTAATTATTAAATAGTTAAAAATAGTTTTTAATTAAAAATAATTAGATAATTAGTTATAAAAGTAATTTTCCTTTTCTATAAAGTTTCTTATATCATTAGGTTTGTAAAAATGTATTTTTCATATTTTTAGGAATTATAGTGTATAAGTTTCACTTTTTATTTTGTACGTTTACGTATTTTTAATTTTAAACGTAAGTTTTTAGTTTAAGTTTTAAACGTTCATCACTTTAAATATAGTGATAGCGTTTATTTAATATTTTTAATCTTTTTAATTTTCTTTAATTTGCATTTAAGCCGTTTTTAATTTGTTGGCTTTTTCCTTAGTTATAATCATATTCCATCTCCTTTTCCGTCCAAATCTCCCAATCACTATACGTTTGATAATCCATTGCATAGCTCGCTGGGACATAACGACCCGGGGAAACATTATACTCCTCAGATCTTCATTGAGTTCGTTCCTGAGCCGTTTTAAGCTTGTTACGGTCTGCCATTCACAAGTGGCAGGCTTGTGTGATAAATCTTGACTGTTTGGGAATGGATTGCTTCAGACTTCAGTGGAAAAGAAATTTGAGAAGATTATTTATGAGTGGGATGATACGTTGCTGTTCTTCTTGTTGATGATATAACCCCGAATGGAGATCCTCGATTATCGGTCTTAAATGGAGCAGCGGGATTTATGATTATGGTGTGCATCTCTGTGCACCTGGCTAAGGCTAGCTTGAAATATAGCTTCGAATCTGCTCAACATAAGGATTTTCGGTTTGGGGGGAAGCTGCCAAAGTCTCACTTTCAAGTGGCTCAATTTCTCTCTTCGATTCAAGAGTCTTGGAAGCTTTGGTGGTGAAAGTTTTAGGGATGATGACTTCTATCTTCTACAACGGGGCTGTTCGATATCCTTATCTCGGTACTCGTATCATCATCTTCTTTAACTATATCATCTACTCTATCTTTGTATATATTTATCTGAAAAACCAAATAGAAAAATATAAAACCAAGAAAAAGAAAATAGAAAAATATAAAACCAACAAAAACCCATAAAAATCATAAAATTTCAAAAATACCAAAAATATGTTTTTCTCAAGACATGTCTTCTGGTATCGATAACATCTACGGTCTTAGAAATGTCATTCAATAATGGCACGGGACTTTAGATGAAGTTCGAGCAGGAGGTGTAAATATTTCTTTCTAAACATGTCACAAATATGGCTTACAGTTATTTCAGACTGTAACCCGCGCTTCAAAATATGGCTTACAGTTACCTCAGACTGTAACCCGTTCTTCAAAATTATGGCTTGCTATTATTTCAGATAGCAACCCGTTCTTCAAGAAAGGAAAGTGTTGCGCTAAACCAATTTTCAAATATTTCGTGCACTTATCCTAAAAACAAAACAAGGAAAGTATGTCGAAGGACTGCTGTTCCTACACAAATGTTTTTCCGTCTAAAATTCTTCAGAAAAATATTTTGTGTTTTCTAAAATGGTGGTAAATGAGTTGCTTTTAAAACAATCAGATTCAGAGTTTTCGTTAAAATTGAAAAACTCAATCAATGACTTCAGCGCCTTTAAACTTTTCAGAAATTTAAGTCATTGATTGAGGGGGAGAATGTTTTCAAATCTGTATCATCTAACGAGATTATCTTATTCATCCTACGTGCTTATCTGAAAAAATATAATTGCCTATGTTGAAGGACTAGGTTTCTAGGATATGATTGTTAGGTTTAGATGATTAGAGTTTGAGAAACACATTATACCCATACCTTACATGATCTGATTGATATGTTGGATTGACTTTTATTAGTCGATTGTTGTTTGGGTGTTGTCGACCACCATATATTTGTATGTGTGTTCACTAACATATGCAGGTATATTGGTATATAAGAATGTTCCCGATCCGGATCCCACTAATGAACATGATTGGATGCCGAAAGGAAAGGGTAACGATATCTTGGGTTGACAAATGAAGAAACGGAGCTTAACTGGACTTCAATGGAGAGTTGGCATGAAATGCAACGTAAGAGGTCTTACTGCATCAGCAGATGGTTTTCTTCAGCAAGTGAAGAAACGGAGCTTAATTGGACCTCAGTTGGCATTCAAAATGCAACGTAAGAAGAAGTCTCACTGCATTTGCAGACGGTTTTTCTTCCAACCCTACAACAACAACAACGGAAGCTTCTCAACCACTAACGTATCTTTGTGCAGGATACCATTTTTAAACAATTTTTGAATAAATTTGAATAAAATTGTTTTGAAAATGGAAAAATATTGTTTTTGAAAATAAATTGAACTAAAATTTGAAAATCACCGGACATCTTTTTATCAAAACATATGTCACTCAATTATCGACTTCGGTCATCGATTGAGGGGGAGAGTGATTTTATTTAAAGTATTTTCAAACAATATATCTTCAAAAGAGTCCGTGTGTACGTTAAAATGTGGTGATCTAAAGATTTAATGTTATGTCATGGTATGATTTTCTTTAAAACTCAAAGATCTGTCAAAATGAAATTTTTTTCTGTTCTTGTTTGATTGTGAAATTGTTTTATTTTACTTAAAGGTCTCTTAAAACAAATCATACCTGACACTAACAATCTTTAATGTCTAAATCTGTTCCTATCTGTCATCTTTCAGAATTAAATCTTGCCACGTCTTTCCCCTAAAATTTTCTAAATAATTTAAATCTTTTGGGATTACAAATCTCAAATGGTTTGAAATTTTTGATCAAGGGAGAGATCGTGATTTAAATCTCAAATCTGTTTTAATGGAATCGGTTTTATTCCTTTTTAGGCACTCCTGCCTCCATGTGCCAAACGATTTCAAATACACAATACACATGTTGAGGAGGAGGATTTATCCAAAAACCAGATGAGTATTTAAATAAGGCCACATTTTCTCCCATGTTTTCTAAACCTAATTAAATCACTTGGGATCCAATATCTCAAAGGGTTTGATATTTTTGATCGGGGGAGAATTTGTGATTTAATAATGAAATTTGATAAAAGGTGATCGATTTGATGAAATTGTGCAGGCTGCTCTCTCATATGTGCTAAACGCTTTCGAATCTCGAAGCACATATTGAGGGGGAGCAAAACCATCGAGGTACAAAAGTTTTTTTAAAAAGAGATTATAAAGTACCTTGATTGTGTTTTCAAATGGTTTTCTTAATGGATTTTGTGATTGTGGATGTGCTTCAAAAGAACTCTTGCCTCTATGTGATAAAATGTTTTAAAATATCCTATGCACATATTGAGGGGGAGAATTTTACCAAGAAAATCAAATGGCTTTTTCGTATGAAAATTGTGATCAAAGAAAATATTTCAAAGTCCTCTTGCCTCCATGTGCCAAACAATTTCTAAATCACACGCACATGTTGAGGGGGAGGTTTTCTAAATGATCAAAACTATTAAGGTACAAAATGCTTTGATCTCGTATCACAAGTACCTTGATTGTTTTTCCAAATGATTTTTCAATTGGTTTCAAAGAAGAATGAATTGTACCAATAGACCGACCATTTTACTTTATGCATGGTGTTATAAGGATGGTTAGGTTAGGTATTTGTTCCCACGATCCGCCAGAACCGGAGGGATCTACCCAGGGACAATCCACTAGATAGTGTAGAGTCCTTAGGTATATTGAAAAAAGGAGAAAAGTGAGATTCGGGAAGAGTGCGGACTGAGACAGAGCTAGTACTGGAATAAACCCAACAAGGTTCTAGTTATGAAGTATCGGTAAGCACTGAAGGGGTTGAAGAATGAAAAGGAACTGAATGTGAAAAAGGGTGAAAAGAAATAGCCCTCCATCAATTCAACCTTAGGGCAGAAACCGGGTTCAATACATATGCTACTGGTTGTTACTAAGGTAACACTGGTATTGAAGACAAGACGTCATGGACCCAGTGACGCACTACACTTCAACTTTCCAAACCACTCAAGTTCCTCTTAAAAGGACTTGTTTCATTCTCACGGGGAACCGACATAATCTATCGACTTTCTCTTAGAGATTGTTGATATTGAAGAAGGAGACCCTCTCCCTAGTCTCCGGCACAGGAACCAAATGTGCACTATTGAGTCTAGAGCCAAGAGATCATCCACAATATCTCGTTAGGACACTAAATTCTTGAAAGACTTGCTTTTTCACACAATGTGGAAAGTAAGTATATATTAAGAGTCCTACGCATTATCCTTGTGGTATTGCCAGAACATCCGAGTGATATGTAAAAATATTCACAATGAAGATGGAAATCCTTCTAGAGCCAACATCAAACAAGCTCTTGGTGGGTGACATGTGAGATCTTCTCGTAAGATCAAACTTGTGACAACTGGATAGAAACAATGGGGCGATTCAGTCTTGAATCTACCTTGGTCCAGGAATGGAATTGACGAATACTTTTGGAAAAACCGTTCGATGTGCAAATCTTCTTTTCTCTAGCACGTCGAATGTGTACTTATGTTTTCAAAATTCAAAAAGTATCTCTGATTGAAAAATACTTTTAGAAAAACCGGTCGATGTGCGAATCTCTTCTTTTCACTAGCACGTCGATTGTGTACTATTTTCAAATACAAAAAGTGTTTTGATTGAAAATTGATCTTTCTCATAAAACCTTCGTCATATTGCAAAACTCTTTATTCTAAGCAATACGCGATTGTTTTCAAATCAATTTTTCATCAATCAGTGAATCTCAATTCGCTGGTTCACTCACTCCGTGTTGTCTTCTTTGAGACGTTCCGGTTTGAGAACAGCTAGAACAGCTGCGAAACCCTGTCAAGGAGATTCTTAGGAATCCTACCTGATCACAGGCAGTACTTGTACTGATCAACGGGGAACCGTGGGCCGTGTACCTCAATTCAACGAAAGTTATCAAAGACACTTTCGTGCGCTTTATTGCTAACTGTCGTATGCAGGTACACCCCGACGATTGCAGCTGATCAGAATTGAGGAGTCAATCCAAAGCCGCATGTTCACAGCAACCACACTTAATTGAAGAAATCATGACTGGTGCATATCTACATAACCTGGTTCTGATATTTTTATACTATGCTTCTGCTACGCTGCTGCAAATATCATGAACCAGTAAGGCTTCCGCTACTCTGATGGAAAGATGTCATGATTCAAAAGTGTGAGCATGTCGGTCCGAAAGTCACAACTTCACATGAAGGCAACACTACTATGGATGATCCAGAGAGACTTACTGTGGCTGATGATCTCATAGAAAGCTCAAAGATCATCAAGATGTGGATCAGTTCAAAGACCTCCACTCAAAGTACAAAATTATGCGGACTTTGAAGAATCGCTACAAAAGCACAAAGATTGCGGAAATGAAGAATTCAAGTCTACGAGCTCAAGAACGACGTCAAGAAATGAATGCTAGGATTCAAAATGTAAAACATGGGGTGACCTCCCTTAGGGGGAGATTGTTAGGAATTAGAAAATTCCATAGTGAAGAGTCGGTCACCCCAAATATTATCTAGCATAAGTTAGCTCGTAGACTTGTAGTTATTTACGTTATGTAGTAGTTAATTAGTTAATTTGTAGTGTAGTTTAGTTTAGAGCAACACCGTGGAGGAAGGACGGGTCTTTACCCACTGTATCCCTGATCCACAGGCCGATAGGAGGTCGTTGAGTCTGTAAGTATAAATACCCCTTCCATCCATGGAAGGGGTGGTGCTTCATAATCTAATATTCCATACTTTGAGTAAACCTCTAGCAAGAACACCCCCTCTCTCTCTAACTTTCTCTCTCTAATGGCTAACATGTATTTTGATCTCCCAAGACCACCCGAATCATCAACACAATAAATATTCGATCCTACATTATTCCTACCCACAACATTAAACCCTTGACCACCGCCCATCTGACGACCATAATCACGATTCTGAACTTCAACATGTCCATTGTTCACAACAGCTTGAGTCCGTGTGTTGGATGAGGAACGAATACGATTGTTGGATTTGTTGGTGTAACGGCCAAAAGCATTAGCAATCATCACAAATCCTTGTTGCAATGCTTCGAACGGATCGATTTCCTCAGTCGCTTCACTGACATATGCTTGAGCATTGTTGTTGTATGGAACCAATTGATTTTGTTGAGGTTGTTGCTGTGAAGGTGTGTTTGAAGCAGTTGGTTGAGTTGCTGGTTGAGAGGGATAATTCTGTTGAGCATACAAGGCAAGTTGTTGATTATCCGGATGTGACTGTTTAGCAATTTGAGCACGGAGAATCCTTTCCCGATCAACTTCCTTTTCATGAGGCTTCAAGTAATCGTACAACAATCCATAAGTAGAATGATGCATATTCTTCGCTTGACGGAGAAAAATGACATACTTCTCCCATTCAGGACCAAGACTACTCAGGAACTTAGTATTCACTGTAATTCTTGGCATGATGATGTTGTGTTTATCCAAATCATTGATGATGTCTGAAAATCGATGATGATATGACTCTAGTGTCTCTCCAGGTTCAATCATGAAGTGTTCATAAGCCAAGTAAATTTTGGATTCCAAATCCTCCTGATTGAGTACAGATCCTTCCATAAGAAGACGAATATGATCCCACATTTTTTGTGCAGTCTTTTGAGCATCAACACTACGAAGAATTGGGTTTGGTAATCCTAAGAGGATGTATTCCATTGCAAGTTCATCAGATTCATAGTGTAGAAGTTCTGTAGCATTAAGATCTGCAACAGTAGCAATGTTGGTTTGTTCATCTCTTGGTGGAACAGCAGTTGGATCTCCGGGTACAATGACAGTAGGCATCTCAAATGGACCTTCCAAGATAACCTTCTTTAAGAACTTTCCATGTGGCTTCTTTAGATCACAAAACCTAAAGAACCTTATCACCCATTGATCGTAGTTTCCTGGAGTGAGCATTAGAGGTCTATCAAGTGATCCAGCTTCATGAATTGATTGTTGGCTGCTTAAAGCTTCACACATCTTTGCAATCCAAGTGGGTTCCTTCATAGTGTTCCTTGATGGATGTTGATTGAAATCATTTGTGTAGGGTTGAACTTGAAGACTTGGCGGTGTTTGAACCATTTGTGGTGGTGGAATTGCACCAATTTGTGGAGTATGTTGCTGATTAAATTGTTGTTGATAAATTGCTTGTTGTTGATTCCATTGTTGATGTTGTGGAGTTAATTGTTGTTGTTATTGATGATTATAAGTGTGAGGGAAATAGTTAGAGTATGGTGGTTGAGACATGTTGATGAACTTGTGTAGTAAAAATGGATCTTTGTAGTCGAATGAACCGTTGTTGATGAAGTGTCCTTAGGCGTAGAAAATACAAGAAACCAAGTAGCAATTATGCATAAAAACACCAAAAGTTACGCGTAACAATAAGGAGTTACGCGTAGGATTTAGCTTACGCGTAAGTAGGATAAAAGCACTAAAGTTATGCGTAGACAAAAGTTAGGCGTAGAAAGTTAGGCGTAGGATTACCTTATGCGTAGACCTAAGTTTACGCGTAAAGTGAATCTTATGCGTAGGATTTCTACGCGTAAGCTTATGCTTATGCGTAAGTTTAGGGTTTTTGCCCAAATGATCTTTTACACTATCACAGTGCAAAAGATATCCAAAGTCGACGTATTTTCAGACTTATCCAAGTAAGAAAACACGGAATAAACCACGAAAATGAAGATCAAACCAAGGAAAATCGTACGCGTAATTTTAGGGTTTCAATACGCGTAGGATTACTCGTAATTTTGATTTTGCCCAAAGATGTTTCTAAACCAGTTTTTGTGTGATGAAATAGCTTCAATAACACCAAAATAACACAAAAGTGTGAAACTTGATGATCCAAAGCACTCAAAACAGTTATGCGTAGAATGACACCCACGAATAAAAACTAGTTCAAAAACTATGATCCACGCATAAAGTTTGAAACTTTTTGCCAAAAACAAGTATTTTAACACCTTAAAACGTTGAAAGTACAAGAATCTTGGATTAAAAAGTGTAAAAAACAAGTTTTTAAGAGAGCCAAAGAATGCGTTATCTTTACGCGTAAGACCCAAAACCAAAAAACTTCAAAAACAAACGAGTACACCCAACTATTTGGCGATTGATACCACTGATAGGTCACTAGTTTTACAAACACAAGTAATATAGAAAGAGATAAGGCGATTGAACAAGCTAAACACCCACGCACACACTAGTAATAATACGGTTAAGGCAAAGAGAGTGAATGAGAGAAAAACTTGAACAACCAACCCTCAAGTGAGGGTTATTACATTGTTTATATAGGCAAGGAGCTAGGGCAACACTCCCTCTCCTTCCCTATTCCTTATTGGGCTTGGGCCAAAGCTTATGGGCCTTCTACATAAGCTTGACCTTAAACAAACATAAAGGCCATAATAAATCTACCTATTACATATGAAATATAAATACTTGAAATACTGTTTAGGAGTGATTCCAACAAAGATCTTCATGTGTATTTTGAAAATCTACAAAATAAAGGTTAGAGAACAAGAGTATAGTGCATAATTTCCTGCAAATAAGACTCAAGTTAGTAGAAAATTGTTCTTCTGTACCACGGATCCCACGGTTCCTTATGTGGAGGGATCCGTTTAGCCATTTTGGAGGAATCCGTCTGTCTTGTGACAGATTTTCAGCAATTGTGATATTCCAAACAGTGCTAAATATGAGAGTGAGATATGTATAAATAATACACTCAAAGCAATATGGCACATAAGATATCATTCAATAAAACAAAGAGATAATCAAACAAATCTCTAAAACTAAGAGAATGATCTAGCCATACTTTTTCTACAAACACTAACGAGTCACCTAAACTTTATAAGTAACCAAGTTCTTAAGGATAAAATGGAATTCCTAGACATTCTAAGTTTGAGCTTAAGACTAGGACACCGCTTTAGGCTCATGGTTGTTTAGGTTTGTTGACCTCTTCAAAACGTTCGAGGAGGTGATAAAACATGAAATGTTACTCTTCACGTAGTTCATGTATCAACCTTTCAACATGTTGACAATGATAGCAATCCTTGTCATGGTTTTGAGCTTCTTGAAATGGAGGTTCAAGTAAAGTGGTTTGAGGATCCTCAAATGAGGGAGGAATTTGTAGAGGCTCATTAAGTGGTGGCTCAACAATGTTTGAGGATGGAGGTAATGAAGTGTCAACTTCCATGTGGTTGGGTGGTTGACTTTGATGTCTCCTCATAATCCAAAATGGACTATTGGGGGGGGGGAATTGGAGAATTTGATATTGGTGCAAGTGTTGATTCAACACTTAGGTTTTGTTGCACAACCTTTTCAATTGAGTTTGTTGGTAGTGGTGGAAGATGAGATGGCCAAGGGAGTAAGTCCTCTAAGTTGTGAGAATTTGGGAATGATTGTGGGGTGTTAAAAGATGTGGCTCTAGTCACTAATGATGTTGGTTGGGTTGAAGAGGGTGTGTTTGGTTTAGTAGAATTTGGTGATGATATCCTTGTAGGAACAATCCTCTTGGGAATTAGTTTGATTGGTTTCTTTGGTGTAGGGGAAATCCTACATTTGTGGACTTAACTGGAGATGATTCGGTTGAGGAAACTTTGTGTATGACCCTAGCAAGTTTCTTGGGTGGTTCTTGGGTGGATGAATTAGCACTAGGAGCTTTTCTCATGCTGAGATGACTAAGGAAGATGTAGGTAATTGCTGAGAATTGTGTTGTGTTTGATGACTAAAGTGTTCTAGCAATATGACTGATAAAGAGAAGAATTTGGCAAGTGTATTTAAGACTTAAGCCACTAGGATTCTTAGAAGTGTGATGATTAACATGCACACGATTGAAGTTCAGAGTTTCACTGATCTAGGAACTTAATAAAGATGAGGAGGAGTGTTCAAGTAAGCAAGATGAGCTTGAAATGATTGTTTAGGCTAGAGTTGACATAATCTGTCACCCAGATCCCACGGTTCCCTCCTTTGAGGGATCCAGCTAGGCTAATCCTAGGGATCCGGCTCTCAGCAGCTATGAAAGGTTAGAAATGAAGTTTCTAAGAGCTAAAAACCTATACCATCTTGAGTGTTTCAGTCCTCCTAAGTATCTTAAGTGAGGGTGTACTTGAATAATTAAAAGTAATGAATGATATAGCAAATGATTGCTTTTTATGGTAGGAAAATGGGACTAAATGACTACCAATAGATGTTCAAGGATAAAACTAAGAGTTTAGGTGGTGTCAAGTCATAATAAATTATCCTAGAGACCAGATGTTAGCTTGAGATGGAGTTTGAAAAATCCTCAAAATTCAAAAGAATTGAAAAGCTAATTTTTTACCCGTTTTGAGATAAAAATGACTAGAAACAATTTCCTAAATTTGTTCAATATGTCCACCTAATTGAAATGAAAAACAATTTGTGAGTATTGAGGCGGAAATATGGTGGGTTTTGACGATTTGATAAATCAAAATGCATTTTGAATAAGATCTTATGTGAGCTATGAGTAAGTTTAAAGCTTTCTCATCATTGAAGGAGACTTAGTTGAGTTCTAAGATCTTTATGTTTAGCTATTGTGAGGTTGTCTAGTAAGCTATATTGATGTATGGGGTGCTGTATTGTTGATCTGTTGTCACGGATCCCACGGTTCCCTCAAAGGAGAGATCCGTCTAGGCTAATCCTAGGGATCCGGCATATGCAGATCAGAATCATCACAGAATCATGTGCAGATTTTGCACACTAATCAACCATTAAACTAAACATAAATATAAGCATGTCATCACATAAACCATCTCATAGAAAATGATAGAAATAGCATCCAAGTTAATGCAAACAAGAGTGCTAAAACATAATCATCCATACACAAAACAAGTGTTTAAGAAACAAACATAATCCTATAGTCTCTTTCGTCAATTCTTTCTTTTCCTCTTTCCCGACTTTGTGAGATGATAAGCTAGATTTTGAATCATACCCCTTAATTGTTTGAATTCCACGGTCTCGTTTGGAATGGTTGGAAGTTTTTCATAGTAATCAAAGGGTTCCAATTCAATGTTAGCTATGGGGTCGACATCTTCTTCTTCTCCATCTTCTTCTTCTTCTCCTTCTGAGGAGTCTGAGAGAGCTTTAGGTTTCTTTCCATTGACCATGAACCGTTTAGAGGGTTGTTTGGTAAGAGGTACCATTACATGATCGGCAAAGAAATGATCATTGTTGATAGGAGATGGTTGCAATGCACTAACATACTTACAAAGTTATGTTAGGAGCATACCATATGGAAGTACCATGTTGGAAGCTTTGAATACCCCGACCATTCTCCTTACCATGTAATAGGCGAGATTAAATGGCTTTCGGTGGATAAGACAATAGATCATTTGCACAAGACATGCATTTGGATGATCCTTGTTACCAACGAGGCTAATGACGTTTTCCCGAAGGATTTCTTCCCATTTTCTTAACATGGGATGCATTTCGAAAAGTTCCATTTGAAAAGGATCACGGTGAATGATTTTTTGTTTCGGTTGTAACGGGATTGGTCGGTCCTAACCTTGAAGATAGTATCTCGAATGGTTTCGGGATCATCAAGAGGAGTATTGTAGATAGGTTTGTAATCAAGTGCAAGGTTTTAAGCGTTAATTGCCCAATCTTGAGAATACATACAAATTCCTTCAAAAGGAATGAGAAGAATTTGAGCAAATGTGTTGAGAGGTAGAATGAAGTTTCGTTTATTGATGATGAAGGCGATTGAAATGCTGTCATCGGCGTTTCGAATGATCCTAATGCTTTTATAGAATTCAAAGATGAAAAGTGGGCAAATTTTTTCATCAATGTCAAGAAGACAATCAAAGTTGATTGCCAAGAAAACTTGACGAGTGTCGGAATCTTCAAGGAAACATTCTTTGACTACACGACCTTCGTGAATAAGTCGTTTTTCAAGTCTTTTGAAGACTTTGCGATCGGTTTTTGATAGTCCTTCTTCCCGATAGTAATGGGTGAGGTAATGGACGGTATCATGGTGGTCTTGTTGAGTGGCTTTAGGCATGGTTGGTCCTAGAAACAAAAAATATTCTAATTAGGTAAAATTGATTGAGATGGGTTTATGGTTTTGATTTGTATTAACAATGTTGTGAACAAAGTATAATCCTAATTGTGTTAAAAGCCCCTTTTAATGATTAATTATAAAAACCCCTAATTGAATTAATTGATTAGAAATTTTGTAACCATAAACCCTAGGATGAGGATGATGGAAATTAGAGTAAGTTAGTGTAATTACTTACAATGGTGTTCAAATGAGGAATACTTGAGGGTTTGGAGTCCTATGAAGATGAAATCAATTTTTGAGTCGTTTCTGTGTTATGTGGGGAGAGGGAAACTAGTCTGTGATGTTTTTGAAATGCGTATAGCTGTGTTCTGTTCTACGGTTCCCTCGGATCCCTTGTATTTGAGATCCGGCTAGTACAACTAGAGGGATCCGGCTCCTGTAGACAGAAAAAGGGTTGTTTGGCTTTAATTTTGTAGTAGGCTATAAGCTAGCTTACGGACCAAAATTAGTTTAAAGGTCTCACATAAAAAGATGTTTTGGTCGACGTGATTTGATAAGTTAATTATCAAGGATCCGTTTGTGACGACGGCGTTAGTTTGACGAAATCAAAAGGAATACTATTCCCGATGATGAGTAAGTCGGGAAAGTGACGAAAGAGAGACATTTTCAAGAGACTAGCAGTTTATAACAAATAAGAACTGTGATATCAACATAATCATGTAAGCTAGCTAATGAAGAAGTAAACATACCTTTATGTTTCTTAGTTTGGCTTATGAAGACATAATACCAAAAATACTTCATGAGCTCTTAAAGTAATCCTTTGTACTTAGAGTGAGTAGGTTGTGATTACTTTTGAATCCTTTCTCGAAGGTTGACTTCATTATTCTTTGAATAGAAATGAAGGTTTTGAAGAGATTCTAGCATGAAGATTCCTTGAAACAAATATGTTAGAATGATCTATCAATATCCAACATGAGCGAGAAAAAGAAAATGTTTTGAAATATTTCCTTCTTTGTAGTTTTCAAACATACACAGATCGTATCAAGTTTTTTAAAGTACAACATACTCTAAGAAACTTGGTAACGAGGCTCTGATGCTAATTGTGGAAAACTAGAAGGGGGTTGAATAGTTTTACCGATTAAAACTTCGTTTTAATACATTTAGATTAACTTATGTCAATCTATTTGGTTGTTTATGTTGGACGTTGATAGATAGATATATAAGTGTGTAATGAAAGATAAAGAGTGAGAAGCACATAACCACAACATGAGTATTTATAGTGGTTTGGCTACAAGGACACCTTCCTTGCCCTACTCCACTCCTCGAGTCACCTACTCGAGAGTTCGTAAACACTACACGACACCAATCTCCTTATGGCGGACAAGCCTTCACAACGTCGCCTACTCTTTTTTTGGTACTAGGCTAACCACCGGGTTCTTTCACACCAAGGTGAACCACACCTATCACAACGTCGCCTACCCTTTATTAGGTACTAGGCTAAGCACCTAGTTCCATTACTATGGAGGAACTACTACCCATCACAACACAACACCTAATCTCAAGGAGATCCATTCCTTGTTACAACATCATCAAGGATATCACCATCCTTGGAAATAAACTAGTACTATATGTATAACGATGCACCTCATCGATTATACGACCTAGGCATTCTTCCCAAATGCCACTTGATTTGATTCCTATGCATCCTTCACTAATGCCTTTGA
Source organism: Chrysanthemum seticuspe (assembly GCA_019973895.1). NCBI lineage: Eukaryota > Viridiplantae > Streptophyta > Magnoliopsida > Asterales > Asteraceae > Chrysanthemum > Chrysanthemum seticuspe. Next base: position 109,753,868 of record BPTQ01000002.1, on the reverse strand, counting down.
CACAACGCTTGGCACCTTTCACTAATGCCTTCGTCTTGACACCTTTAGCATTCTTCACTAATGCTTTTGACACGGACGTGAAGCACCTTTCACTAATGCTTTCGTCTTAACTCTTTCGGCATCCTTCACTAATGCCTTCAACACAACACATCTACGGAGGAAGAAAGAACTATCAACAAGAGAACCTCAGTTTTCTTGATGATGACGAAGCATGGCAACTCATGGACTTGAGCTTGCTCGACTTCAAGAAGTGGTGATCTCGCCTTTAAGAGGAACCTAGAGAATCACACTAAAACAAAAGACAAACTACATAGAAAGATCCCTTAGGATCAGTGGTTAGAGAGGTACAATACTTGGAGAAAGTATGTGTGAAAGTGGTGAGCCAAAAGGAAGAAATGGCTCACTATTTATAGAGGATAAAGTTTACTGTTCCCCGGATCCCACGGATCCCTCCCACAAGGGATCCGGCTAGCGTAAAGCTAGGGATCCGTGGGACGCTCCTCTTTACCCATGGGTATTTTGATCATGGGTCATGGGTTGATCCATGGGTCTTTAACTAGATACAATGTATCTCATGAGTTCAATGTTCCTAGTCAAGTGGTTTGGATAATACCATGGGTTATGGGTCAATATCATTTGTTAGTTTTTACCCATTTTAGTATATACTAGTTAAGTATATATTTACCCAAATATGTAAACACTAGTTGTTGTACATATGTATTACTAAATCATAAAATCACTTATACTTGTTTTAGTGTTTTATGTGAAAGCGCAAGTGTGTTAGAAAACTATTGGCTCAAACAATTTACGTATTTTATTTGTTTCGTTAAAATGATTTTACGTTTATTATCGACAAAACATTATAAGATTGTAAAATATAAATAAACGTTTTTACGGCTTATTTGTATTAACATGGTATACAAATGATTCAATAATTCAAAATAGATAACACTTTGAATCATCGTATATTAATATGATGATGATTCACCAATAATTTATGTATAAGAATATAAAATTATGTGTTAGGAGTTACGTATAAAAAAGAGAATCATAAACAATTGCTAGAGCTATAAACTAAACAAATGAATCATAAACAATTATATGAATCATTAGATAAACAAGTTATGTAATAGTTAATGACAAGGTTGGAAATTTAAAAAAAAAATGAAATTCTGGTGCTTATGATCGGAGAAAGGAAAAGGAATCAAAAAATAAATTTTGTTTGAAATTTTCTATCCGAATATGAAGTTTTTGATAATGAATTTTGAAGGAGGAGAATTGATGTATGCTTTTAATGTAGTTTAATATGAAAGAGAATGTATCCTTTTAATACCCATCATACCCTTTAGTTAGTTTAATGAGATTAATGGCCAAAATTACTTCTCATTCTTCTCGATCTAAAAATCTTCTTAATCAATCCGGATTATATATATATATATATATATATATATATATATATATATATATATATATATATATATATATATATATATATATATATATATATAATGTATTATATTAATTATTTATTCACGAAAACCACTTAACGCTAGTTAAACACATCATGGTGTTAACTAACGGTCGTTAGATGACAAGTAAAGAGACTTGAATGTAAATCTAGGGAGGGAAGGATCTAGAATCCCCCCTCCCTTAATGTGGCTGGCACCCTGGGGGTATTAGGGTGGGATTTGGATAGCTTGTTCCCTAAGTTTACAAAGCCTATGTAATAAACCCTTTAGGTTCATTATTAGCCATTCTTCTCTTCTCTCTCCTTCTTATTCCTTGTTCGATTGAATTACACAATCCATAGTGATTGTACAATTGAACTTGAGCGTAATCAAAGTGATGAGCTTGTTTTCGTGATCTAAGAACTATCATTCTAATAGAATTGATATTATAACGTGTGTGTGTGAGAACGTAGAGGAATCAAACGATTTGATTCTTGGTGGTTTCTCTTGATCGATCAACATAAACCCTAATTAGGGTTCTTGATCGATTTGAGGATTTTATTGTGTTCTTGATTAAACCCTAATCACAAAGGAAGCTAACGATGTACGTATAATTAGGTTAGTATGTTTATACTATATGATTCTTTTCTGTTGCGTACTTGTTATAATAATATGTTATATTTCGTGATAACTAGTTTACATATTCCAACAGTGGCATCACGAGTCGTTATATAGTGTAATATATTACCTTAAACACGCAAATTTATATTTGATCAATTGTTGCATGGTAATTTGCGTTCTTTATTTTTTTTTGCCCTTTTGGCGTATATATTATTAAAAAAAATAATAAAAAAATATAGGTTTTCATAAAGTTTAAAAATTTGTAGAACCCCAATCTAAGATGCATGTAATTTTATGTGTTTAATAAAGTATAATTTATGATTATTTGGCGTTATGCGATCTTGTTACTTGCATTAACTGTTAATAAGATTAATTGTCAATATGTGATCCATGATAAAAACATGCGTGTTTTATCATGGATCTTGAATCTTGATATTTGATATTATTTGTTATATTAAATGTTAATTGATTAAACATGCTTAATTTGACGATGTGTTAATTGATTTGGATATATTAGTTAATTAATTGTATGACACCTAATTACTATATATATTTAATTAATTCTAAAATTGGGGAAGACTTCATCTTTATCGTTCTTTAATCAACTTTATTTGTTTATTGTGTATATTTATTGTAGGGCTTACGCAATCGATTTTTTAATCGATGTATGTGGTCCACTTTGTACCTAGATAAAAAACAAGTGGGAGCCTTATTTAAATATTCACATGTTATTAGTTGATTTTAATTATGCATGTTATTAATTGTTAATTGTATTAGTTGTTTGTTTAATTTGTTTTATTATTCGTTATGACTCATGATCAAAGAAAAATAAAATAAACTTGACTATTAATCATGAAATTTGATTTATTATGAACTATTATCTTGCAAAGTTATATGTCGATAGTGGTTCGCTTCGCACGGTAATTGATAACGCTACACGCGTCGCTCGGGGTCAAAGGAACTTCCTTTTCTTTGAGCAAGTTTTATAACACCCTAGGCAGTGAACCTAATAGTTGTAGTGTAGTATTAGGGTAAGCCACGGGTATTGATATCGTTCTCTAGGGGAATAGTGTCGTTAGGCTGAAGTGTATGTCGATTTAAGTCTAAAGGTGAGGGATGATTATTTTTGTATTTTTTTATATTTTATGAATCTCGGTTTTGGAGGGGAGGGTGGAATTAGTTGCTAGTCAACTATCCCAAAAGATACTAACTAAATTATGGGTCTACCAGTAACGTGAAGCGTATCTACTTATGATGTATTACTCCTTGCTAGCTATCCAATTCTACCTATTGAATTGTCACGTCCTTATTCTTAACGCGTTGTGTGTCTAAAGTCGTAGGGTATGCGTTTATCCCTAACTCTTTGAACTTACCAAAGGGTCTCGTCTACAAAACCCACTAGGGATTGTAAACTCTAACTCTAAGGCCCTCTTTGGATGGTTTAGCTTACAACCGCTCAAGGTGCTATAACCTAAGGTTCACAAAGATTAATCAAGCATTAAGTACACAACGAATGACCTATCGCATTACTAGATCATTAAACAATTAAGATAAGAGACAACCAATCAAACAAGAGACAGTAGGATGCAAGAATTATAAACTAAACCAATTAGACTCATTGAAATTGTCACACCCTAATGATGAAGATAGACACAAGCATCACTAAGAAACCAATAAGATCTAATTAATTATATACAAGTTTCATACAATCATAAGCAAACACTAGGTGAATTAGCCAAGCATAATTAATGAAGAGCAAGCAACAATTATGATAATTGAAGACATACCATAGGATTGGATTAACAAAAAAATCATTACACGATGTTTATGGAGTGTTTGAAACCCTTTAAGTTGTTGGAAAAACACCTACCTAAACCCTGGAATCGGACTTAGGGTTTAGGGCTTACAAAAAGTGAAGTTATAATGTTATATTTATAGGCAGATTTTCTGTCAGCAAAGAGTGACAGTGTCACACTTATAGAGTGATGGCGTCACTACCATTTTTTCACTAAATTGTATATTTTCTCGTTCCGGTCGCGTGGGCTTTTGAACCACCTAAATCCGAGTTCGTATGCAAAAGTTATGGCCAAAACAATATCAACTACTTCGCGCGCATGCTGTGATAGTCTTGATCAGCTTGTGACGGCGTCACCTTGTGGTTGTGACGCCGTCGGCTTCATCTTCTGACACCGTCGGGATCAAATCTAGGTCGTCTGAGTTGTGACGACCTACTCTTTTAAAGCCTGACGTCGTCACTTGTAAATAAGCAATTTCACTTCTGAACCGTCACAAAATGCTCCGACGGCGTCACGTATAAGCTGTGACGCCGTCACCTTGTCATTCAGCAGCTTTGAGTGTCTCGATTCTTGACTTTGGCCATTTTCTTCGTATATTCGCGCCTTTTCGTCCAAATAAGTGCCATTCCAGCATTTTGCCTTCAAGAGACCTAAAAAGTGAAAAGGAACGATATTAAGCAATAACGGATACAAAAGTGATCAAATAAGGGCTTAAACGACCCCTCAAAAAGGTACCTTTTAAAACCTTATCAAATATCCCTACACTTGGTATTTGCTTGTCCTCAAGCAAATGTGCTTTTAGCCAATTAATTTATAAGTTAGAGGTCATGAAGCATTGGTTTAAAACAGTCCACAACACATATAAGCCCCGCAAAAGTCATAACAAGCACGGAAATCACATACTAGCACCTCTCATGGGGTGTTTGGATACTCACATCTCTCTCGGGTGTATATGAAATATAACAAATTGGAAATAGAAGATAAACACTCATTAACCGGTCCTAGTACATAGATTACCATAGGCTTGAGAATAGATCAAACCTCCATCGCTTTGGCGTAAGCACCTAGGAAAGACTATCAAAGAGGTCTTTAAAGGGTTGTAACGTTAGGCTTACGGTAGGGAAACAAAGGGTTTGGTGGGATAGGTGATGAGTGTGTAAATACTCATCATTTTTAGTCAAATCTGATCTGCAAAACGTCTAAAAATGCTCACAAATGCATCAAAATACTGAAAATATTCCAAAATTGCATTTTATATGTTTCAGATGCAAAATGTTTAAAATCAGATGAAAAATGAGCAAAGTTTGCAGAATTGGCAGTTTCAGTCCCCCAAGTTTCTAAAATTGTCAAAAATAGTCCCTGAGCCATAATTTCAAAAGTAAAATCACCAAAGGTCCTTTTAAAATCAAAAGTTGTCAAAATTAGTCCTTTGGTGAAAAATGTAAAAAGTTTGAGAAAATTACAAGTTTAGTCCTTCAACTTTGAAAATTGGCAGAAATGGCCCCTGGAAATTGGAGAATGGCAAGTTTGGTCCTTGTACTTTGTGAGATTGTCAGTTTTAACCCTTGGATCAACTTTGATGAAATGGCAGAAGTGGTCCCCTAATTTTCAGAAATTGCAATATGGGTCCTTATGTATTATTAAACCCTTTTTGACCCTTGGACCCCTATCACAAACCCAAATGGACCCTGCCATCCCTTTTGAACCCCTCCTATTTTGAACCCTTCCCTTTTAATAATTCTTCCCAGTCAAACCAGTCAACCCCTTTCCCCTTTCCCCGTTTTCCCTCCCTTTGTCTGCCCACCATACCCAGCCACCAACACAACCACCCAGCCTCACCCTATCACCTCTCCTTGTTCCCCCCCCCCCACCTCAGCAAGCTTCCAAGAAGCAATTAATGCTTCCTCACCCACCATATCAACCCCAACTGTTAAAATCAAGATTTGGCGCCAAAAGCCATTTAAATGGCCAGGATCAGTTTTAAGCCATCCAATGGCTGAGAAATGGTGGGAACTATTCAGAAGAAAGAGACAAAGAGTTTGGAATATAAAAGAGTCAAGAAGGAAGCAGGAAAAGGAGTCTACTAGTTTTTTAAGTATTATTAATGTCGTTTTATTCCTAAAGTTTTTAATTAAGTGTAATTTCTGTAATCCTTTGTTGTTTTGTATCAAACTCATGTTTAATCATCAATATAATCTGTTTTAAGATTCACTTTCAAAGTTTATAGCAAATTCATACTCTTGAGTCCACTGTTGAGAATTTCCAATTCAAAACCTTATGTACAAGCTCTTGATAACTTGATTTCTCACTCAAACAAGCTTGTATAAGCTTATGTTAGATTTCTATAAGCTTACATTACAGACTTAAGCAAAAGTGGGACTTGGTCAACAAAAGTCAAATGGGGGCAAATATGATGCAGATTTGGTCAGTGGGTGAAGCAGCCATGGAATTGGGATGATATTGAGCTAGGGTAGGGGTTTGGATAGGTTAGTGGTCCATTGGTTCACTGTTGGCAAACCATAGTGGTTTTGGACCTTTGTAAGTGATTTTCTCAAATTCTTGCATATAATGCATTTGTAGTTATAATCTGTTAAAACTTGTTCTAATAGCAGTATTCAAGTTATTTTAAGTGAGTTTGATCATAATTACAAGCTTGTTCAGTCATTAGTATAAGTTTAGTTTACAATACTATAGTTAAAGGTGTGTTTGGTTTTACTGCAATAACTGTCCTACTGGTCTATTTAGTGATAGCTTTCTATTGGTTCATGTTTGTTAAGCATAATTGAACTCATTTGAGTCTTAATTTGGGTCTGCAAAACCACCAAGGTCAAACTTTAACAAATCTGTCTCTACTGCTCATCTGTTGTGGATTTGGATTTGCAGATCATCATTTTGTGTTTAGAATTGTTAAATAATGCTTGCATTGTGCTTGTTCATTCATATTTCATCAACATCAGTCATAAAATTGGATTCAAAATCCATTTTGGTCAAAGTTCATCAATATCATCAAAAGTCAAATTGCTAAAATCTGTTTTAGGGGCAAATGCAAGGATTTTTCATGGTTTCATTTTTGAACCATATTCAGTGAAATTTGTAGCTTCATAAAGTTCAACTGGTCTTGTTACTTGTTAGCATTTTTGTGAAATTTTACAAGTTTTGTATAAGCTCCAAACAAGCTCTTCTTTTAGGCCACAAATGCCCTGCTCCACTGGTCTCAGCATAAGCCGAGTTTTCTCAGTTCTTGCAGCTTGTGCATAGGGCTCATAAGAGCTTGGCAAGGTCTGATTTTTGGTTTAAACATAGTTAGCCAGGTCTACTTTAGGTCCCCATAATTTGTTTCTAGTGTCTAGCTTATTTGAGTGCTTAACTTGTGGCTATTAGTGGGCACCTAAATCCTGTTTTTAGCTTATCATCAATAACATCAAATCTTAGCATCTTGTGATTCTGTGGTATTAGCTTGTTGATTCCTGTTGCATTTTAGTTCTTTTATCATATTTAAGCTTCTGTTAACAGCTGGTTCACATTGGTGCTCTTTTGCTTAATCAAGTGCTTATTTCAATAAGCACTTCCACATCAGTTCCATTTTTCTACACATAAGCTCCTGTTTTTTCGTTTTTCTCAGATTCCTTATATTATTTTAGAGTTTTCCTGAAATTTTCATATTTTTCCAAGGTTGTTTGCTATTTTTCTCAATTTAAATTAGTTTTTAAGCATTTTTAATTAGCTTTTAATACAAAAAATTAAGAAAAGATCCAAAAAATTAATTTTTCATTTTTCTTAGGTTTAGATAAATATAAAAAGTAAAAAAAGTAATTTTCCAGATTTTTCATAGTTTATTTTGTAATTTTTAGTAATTTAATTAGTTTTTAATAGTTTAAAATTCATAAAAAATCCAAAAATAATCAGAAAATTACAAAAATAGTTTTGAAAATTCTATTTTGATATTTTAGACTTTTCCATTTCATAATTTTATTTTTCTAGCTTTATTTCCTATTTTCTTGTATTTTAGGTAATTATTAAATAGTTAAAAATAGTTTTTAATTAATAATAATTAGATAAATAGTTGTAAAAATAATTTTCTTTTTCTATAAATTTTCTTTTATCATTAGGTTTGTAAAAATATCATTTTCATATTTTTAGGGTTTATATTGTGTAAGTTTCACATTTTTATTTGCACCTCGCGTAGTTTTTAATTTTAGTTTTGTAAAAACATAAAAACAAAAACATAATTTTAAATATAGTGATAGCATTTATTTAATAGATTTTATCTTTTTAATTTCCTTTAATTTGCATTTAAGCCGTTGTAATTTGTTGGCTTTTTCTGTAGTTAAAATTATAATCAGATCCCTTTTTCGTTCAAATTCCTCGATCACTATACGTTAGGTGATCCATTGCATAGCTCGCTGGGACATAACGACCCGGGGAGACTCTATACTCCTCAGATCTTCATTGCATTCGTGCTTGAGCAGTTTTAAGCTGATTACGGTCTGCCATTCACAAGTGGCAGGCTTGAGTGATTTAGCTTGACTGTTTGGCACGCATCAAATTTTTGGCGCCGCTGCCGGGGAGCTGTGCTGATCTATCTTCCGTCTAGCAGATTAGTTGTTTGAATACTCACTCATTTGTTTATATCATCCATATCTATCTATATATATCCATATTTTCTTATAAATCCAAAAACCCAAAAACAGCTAAAAACGTATAAAATACAAAAATATTTTTCCTTTTGTTTCTATATATGTATCAAATATAAAAAATACAAAAAGATTTGTCGTTTTCTTTAATAATAAACAACTTAAAAGATTACCACCGCAAACCAAGGCAGTGCACTACCTAACTGGGGGTGCGACCATAATAAGTTCCCGAACTAAAGATTTAAAACTTGCCTTTGTGTCCTTGTGATTGGTGTACCTTTTTCAAAGAAGCCATTCATATTGTGATTATTGGTTAAGTTCACTGTTGTTTTGCCTCAATTTTGTGTTAATTGATTTTGTTGTGATATCGACGTTTCAGAACCAGAAACCCAAAAAGATTCTTCTCACCCTGATTTTTATAAAACGTCTTCATAATTCTCATTCTCATCTGAAAGATTTTCATAATTCCCATTTCTCTCCTTAGCTCTGAGATTCCTTAGAGTTAACTCTAGTGTATGCGCACTCGCTCTTCTAGATCTGTGAGCCCATTTCGTGAGCTTGTCAAGATTCCAAGAAGGCGTGTTCGTAGACTTTCTGCTCCTTCAGTCGGATCTGAGATCCGGACTGCTCACACTACTTCCGTTATCATGGCGGAAGAACGCCCTATGTGTGAGCTTCTCCAGGCACCCATCGACGGGTATGGAGATGCTATCGTTGTACCAGCCATCGTGGCTGAAAATTTTGAGCTCAAGACCGGGTTACTGAATCTTGTAACCTCAAATCAGTTCTACGGTTTTGAGCGGGATGATCCTCATGCTCATATTCGATGGTTTAACAAGATTGCATCTACCATCAAGTATAAGAATGTCCCTACTGATGCTGTTAAGCTTCTTCTGTTCCCATTTTCTCTTGAGGGGCAAGCCCGGATTTGGCTTGAAAAACAACCCCCTCAGTCTATAGAGACATGGGAAGATCTGGTGAAGAAATTTGTGAATGAATTCTATCCACCATCCAAAACCACGAGTCTAAAAAATGAAATCATCAAGTTCACTCAGAAGTTTGATGAACCCTTCAGTGAATCGTGGGATCGTTTCAAGGAATTGCTTCGCAAATGTCCTCACCACGGTTCTCCGAGTTGATGCAACTCGATACTTTCTACAATGGAGTGAGTCAATCTGATCAAGATTCTCTCAATTCCTCCGCGGGAGGAAATTTCCTAAGCAAAATTGTCAAAGAAGCTTTAGCGATAATCGAAAACAAGTCTAAAGTCCGCACTGCACGAAGCAAGCCGGTTGTTTCTCAAGTCAGTGTTGGTCCTTCTTCTTCTTCATCGCCCGTGAGTCAGTCTAGCACCGATGCTAAGATTGACAAACTCACGGAAGCTATCCAAGCTTTGGTTCTCTCCAACCAAAAGAAAGTCTCTTTTCCACAAACTTCACCTCCTGCTGAAGTTAAGAAAGTGGAAGTCTGTGTTACCTGTGGTGGCCCCCATGCTTACTATAACTGTATGGCCACCGATGGTAACCCCTTTGAAGCTAATGCTGTGGGCGGGATGTCTAATCAAGGAGGCAATCAATATCGTGCTCCTGTAGACCCGAACCACCGTCCTAACCACTACTCTGGACCTCCCGGTTTCAATCAAAACCAAAACCGTAATCAGAATCAGAATAGACCCAACCAAGGTTTTCAAAACCAAGGTCATTTCAATCCAAACAACGGTTTTCAAAATCAGAATCAAAATTTCCAACATCAAGGAAATTTCAATAGAAACCCAGGTCAAGGAAATTTCAACCCAGGGTATTTTCATGGCAATAATCAAGGAAATTTTCAAAATCAAGGCCCTAATCCTAACAATAGAGGCCAGAATTTTCCTGTGCAAACTCAAGCCATTGTTCCAACTGGACCATCATCTGATGATTTGTTGAAACAATTCATGAAATCCCAAGAGGAAATGAATCGGTTGTTGGTCAGCCAGATTTCTGACATCAAGAAGTCTTTAAATGATCGACCCTCGGGCTCAGGTACTCTACCTAGCAACACGATCGCTAATCCGAGGGGCGATGCAAAGGCGATCACAACCAGAAGTGGTGCTTCATATGCTGGACCCGCTATTCCTACTACCTCTTCTTCTTCTTCCCTCCCAAAGGTAGTGGAAAGTGAACCTCCGACACACAATGGACCTATGACTCCAATGCCTCCTCCACCTGTGGCAATAAGTCAAGTTACCAAGGAAACAACGGACAAGGTGCATTATTCAAACCCACGAAGTACCGCACACGTCCCACCTTCGGTAGTCCAACCTCAAGTGGTCCAGAAACCCAAGTCAAATCAAGGAGTTGATTTTTAACCTCCAGTTGGTAACCCTAAATCCAAAACTTCTATTCCTTACCCCTCACGTTTACATGAGCAAAAGCTCCGCGAGAAAGCTAGTCATCAAATGGAAAAATTCTTTCAAATTTTCCAAGAACTTCACTTTGACATAAGCTTCGCGGATGCCATCATGTTAATGCCCAAATTTGCATCTACTCTGAAACACATGTTGAGCAACAAAGAAAAGCTGTTTGAAATGGCTAAGACTCCTTTGAATGAGAACTGCTCAGCTGTCCTTTTAAAGAAGCTTCCCGAGAAGCTAGGAGATCCCGGAAAATTTCTTCTTCCTTGTGTTTTTCCTGGGATGATTGAATGCTTTGCCCTTGCCGATCTTGGTGCAAGCATCAATCTGATGCCGTATTCAGTATGGAAGAAACTTTCTCTTCCGGAACTTATTCCTACCTGCATGACTCTTGAGCTTGCAGATCGTTCTATCTCGCGTCCTCTTGGCATCGCCGAGGATGTATTCGTGAAAGTAGGAAAGTTCCATTTTCCAGCTGATTTTGTGGTTGTTGATTTCGATGCCGATCATCGGGTTCCTCTCATTGTTGGTCGAGGATTCCTGAGGACAGGCCGTGCTCTTATCGATGTATTCGAGCAAGAGATCACTCTACGTGTGGGTAATGAAGCTGTTACCTTTAACCTTGATCAGACTTCGAGGTACTCCTCAAATTATGACACTGAATCAGTTAATCGTGTCGATTTAATCGATATTGCTTCAGAGGAGTACTCTCAAGAGTTTCTTGGTTATCTTCATAATTCTGTGGGTGGGGATTCCACCACATCTTCTCAACCTATCATTGCCGACTCTTCCCCCTCTCTCACTCCATTTGAGGGAGGTGACTTCCTTCTGGAAGAGATCGATGCATTTCTGGCTACTGATGAATCAATTCCGCCTGGAATTGATGGTGTTTATGATTCGGAGGGGGATATTCTCTATCTTGAGCAATTGCTTAATGAAGATCCATTACCTTCACTCCCTCCAAAAGAAATCACGATTGAGGAAATCAAATCAGTACAAACATCTACTGATGAATTTCCCGAGGTTGAACTTAAGGACCTACCTCCTCATCTCGAGTATGCATTCTTGGAGGGTGATGATAAATTACCCGTCATAATTGCTAAAGACTTGACGGAGGAGGAGAAAACTGCTCTCATAAAGGTCTTGAAGTCACACAAGCAAGCAATTGCTTGGAAACTCTCCGATATTAAGGGTATCAACCCTGAGTTTTGTACTCACAAAATCTTAATGGAGGATGACTTCAAGCCAGCAGTCCAACATCAGAGAAGGGTGAATCCTAAGATTCACGAGGTTATCAAACAAGAGGTTCTCAAAGTTCTTGATGCCGGTTTGATTTACCCGATCTCTGATAGTCCTTGGGTTAGCCCAATCCATTGCGTTCCAAAAAAGGGTGGCATTACTGTTGTCACGAATGAAGAAAACGAGTTAATTCCAACTCGATTGGTTACGGGATGGCGTGTGTGTATTGACTATCGTAAGTTAAACGAAGCCACCCGTAAAGACCATTTTCCTCTACCCTTCATGGACCAGATGCTTAAGAGATTAGCAGGGAACGAGTACTATTGTTTCCTTGATGGTTTCTCGGGTTACTTTCAGATCCCCATTGATCCGTTGGATCAAGAAAAGACCACATTCACCTGCCCATACGGGACGTTTGCCTACAGACGTATGCCTTTTGGCTTATGTAATGCTCCTGGCACGTTCCAACGATGTATGATGGCAATTTTCCACGACATGATCGGGGAAACTATGGAGGTGTTTATGGATGACTTCTCGGTCATTGGGGACTCATTTCAGACATGTCTCTCCCACTTAGACAAAATGCTTAAACGGTGTGAAGACACCAATCTATGTCTAAACTGGGAGAAGAGCCACTTTATGGTCAAAGAAGGCATAGTCCTTGGCCATAAGATTTCCAAGAACGGGATTGAGGTAGATAGAGCAAAAGTTGATGTTATTGCTAAACTACCTCATCCTACTACCGTCAAAGGTATTAGGAGTTTTCTAGGTCATGCCGGGTTCTATCGTAGATTCATCCAAGATTTCTCTAAAATCGCTCGGCCAATGACCCATCTTCTCGAAAAAGATGCTCCTTTTATCTTCTCTCCTGAGTGCATCGAAGCTTTTGAAACACTTAAGAAAAAGCTTACGGAAGCACCCATTCTAGTTGCCCCCGACTGGGATTTACCCTTCGAGCTCATGTGCGATGCAAGTGATTTTGCTATCGGTGCAGTCTTGGGGCAACGCAAAACCAAGCATTTTCAGCCAATCCACTACGCAAGCAAAACTATGACTGAAGCTCAGACTCATTACACCACTACAGAAAAAGAATTATTAGCTGTGGTGTATGCATTTGAGAAGTTTCGGCCATATCTTATATTGACCAAATGCGTGGTGTATACGGATCACTCGGCACTCAAATATCTCTTTGCAAAACAAGATGCAAAGCCGAGATTGCTCCGTTGGGTTCTCCTCCTGCAAGAATTTGATATCATTATTCATGATAAAAAAGGAGCTGAGAACCTGGCTGCTGATCATCTGTCCCGATTAGAGAACCCTCACCAAGATGTGTTCGAGAAAAAGGAAATAAATGAAACATTTCCTCTTGAAACAATCAATGTGGTTTCTTTTCGTGGAGACTCTTCTACCCCATGGTTTGCCGACTTTGCAAATTACCATGCGGGTAACTTTGTGGTGAAAGGGATGTCGTCCCAACAGAAAAATAAATTCTTTAAGGATGTGAAACATTATTTTTGGGACGACCCCTACTTGTTTAAAGTTTGTGCGGATCAAGTCATCCGGCGATGTGTGTATGGTCAGGAAGCTATTGACATTCTCAAAGCTTGCCATTCTGGACCTACTGGGGGACATCATAGCCCCAACTACACCGCCAAAAAGGTGTTTGATTCCAGATTCTATTGGCCCACGATCTATAAGGATGCCCACGAATTTGTCAAAACCTGTGACGCTTGTCAACGTCACGGGAATATCTCATAAAGGAATGAAATGCCGCAAAACGCCATTCAAGTGTGTGAGATTTTTGACATCTGGGGCATTGACTTTATGGGGCCATTTCCTTCTTCCCGTGGTAACAAATACATACTCGTGGCCGTTGACTACTTGTCAAAATGGGTTGAAGCTAAAGCTTTACCCACCAACGATGCCCGAGTTGTTGTGAAATTCTTAAAATCTCTCTTTGCTAGGTTTGGAACTCCACGAGCCATAATCAGTGATCGTGGTACGCATTTCTGCAATGACCAATTTGAAAGAGTCATGCAAAAATATGGTGTAACTCACCGTACCTCTACTGCGTACCACCCACAAACAAGTGGGCAAGTGGAAGTTTCTAACCGGGGGATAAAAAGAATTCTTGAGAGGACGGTTGGTGAAAACCGTGCCTCTTGGTCGGATAAGTTAGATGACGCACTCTGGGCCTTCCGTACAGCTTACAAAACACCCATCGGGTGCACTCCATACAAGCTGGTGTACGGGAAGGCGTGTCATCTACCAGTTGAGCTCGAGCACAAGGCATACTGGGCCTTGAAGCATGCTAACTTTGATATTCAGACAGCTGGTGATCATCGGAAAATTCAAATGAATGAATTAAATGAACTCCGTGATCAAGCTTACGAGAACTCTTTGATCTACAAACAAAAGACAAAGAAGATTCATGACTCAAAGATCAAGAACCGCGTTTTCAACGTTGGTGATCGAGTCCTTCTTTTCAATTCAAGATTGAAGATTTTCTCGGGAAAGCTCAAGTCCCGTTGGTCTGGTCCATTTACTATCGCTAAGGTTTATCCTTATGGTACCATTGAGTTATCTCAACCCGATGGTCCTAATTTCAAAGTGAATGGTCATCGAGTGAAGCATTATTTTGGCGAGGACATTCCTCCTGTGGTTGTCCCGGATCTTCAAACTTTCCCCATGAACCAATGAATGCGGGGATCGAGTCAAGCTAGCGACTCGGTAATCAAAAACAGTAGCATGCCATATGGGTTGTCACCCATAGTTCTGAGCTGTCTTAAGTTTGTTACGGTTAGCCATTCACAAGTGGCTAGCTTGTGTGATAAAACTTGACAGTTCAGCTTCTTCTTTCTACTTTCTACCACCCTAGTGTGGGGGGGGGGGGGGTTACCCCACATGTTTTGTATATAAGTCTTTCAAAAAAAAAAAAAAAAAAAAAAAAATCTTCTTTCTAAATAATGGCCGTAGTATTTCCCTTTCACGTTCTTTGTTTCGGCATAACCGCCGGTACTTTGAATATTGAGGGCAATATTCATCTCTAGTGTGGGGGGGGGGGATTCTCACGAATTTTATCATGTAATTATACCGCCCAATCCCCCCGTTTTTGGCCAAAAAATTTTTTTTTTGGAGTAAGTGTTCTACACTTCTCATTTGGTTATCAGTCCGCCATGTCTGTAAGACAAAAGGATTGGCTAATCCAGGAGCAAACGGCTCTTGGTAAAGATATCTCAAATCCGTTGACGGCTTGCAATTTGCCCAAAATTGTATGGTATTCAGCTCACCATATCCTAAAAAGTGAAGAGTTGGCTAGCCCGCAAGTTTATGGCTTGTGGTAAAGGCAGTGGAAAATCCATAATTGGTAATCAGCTCACCAAAGATAATATTGATAATTTATCTAAGAGTTGGCTAGTCCAGAAGGGTACGGCTTCTGGTAAAGACACATCAAATCCGTTATATGGTTTATGATTTGCCAATAAATCAGATGGTTATCGGTGTACCATGGTTCTTACTTGAACTGAAACATTTGGCTACTCCAGAAGTAATGGCTTTTGGTAAAGAGTTTCAAATCCATTAAGTTTTTCTCAAAAGATTGCTAGGGACTAGCAATAGTTTAGTGTGGGGGATTGATGAGTGTGTAAATACTCATCATTTTTAGTCAAATCTGATCTGCAAAACGTCTAAAAATGCTCACAAATGCATCAAAATACTGAAAATATTCCAAAATTGCATTTTATATGTTTCAGATGCAAAATGTTTAAAATCAGATGAAAAATGAGCAAAGTTTGCAGAATTGGCAGTTTCAGTCCCCCAAGTTTCTAAAATTGTCAAAAATAGTCCCTGAGCCATAATTTCAAAAGTAAAATCACCAAAGGTCCTTTTAAAATCAAAAGTTGTCAAAATTAGTCCTTTGGTGAAAAATGTAAAAAGTTTTAGAAAATTACAAGTTTAGTCCTTCAACTTTGAAAATTGGCAGAAATGGCCCCTGGAAATTGGAGAATGGCAAGTTTGGTCCTTGTACTTTGTGAGATTGTCAGTTTTAAC
The DNA here is from genome assembly GCA_019973895.1 of Chrysanthemum seticuspe. NCBI lineage: Eukaryota > Viridiplantae > Streptophyta > Magnoliopsida > Asterales > Asteraceae > Chrysanthemum > Chrysanthemum seticuspe. Next base: position 109,737,688 of record BPTQ01000002.1, on the reverse strand, counting down.
CCTTGGATCAACTTTGATGAAATGGCAGAAGTGGTCCCCTAATTTTCAGAAATTGCAATATGGGTCCTTATGTATTATTAAACCCTTTTTGACCCTTGGACCCCTATCACAAACCCAAATGGACCCTGCCATCCCTTTTGAACCCCTCCTATTTTGAACCCTTCCCTTTTAATAATTCTTCCCAGTCAAACCAGTCAACCCCTTTCCCCTTTCCCCGTTTTCCCTCCCTTTGTCTGCCCACCATACCCAGCCACCAACACAACCACCCAGCCTCACCCTATCACCTCTCCTTGTTCCCCCCCACCTCAGCAAGCTTCCAAGAAGCAATTAATGCTTCCTCACCCACCATATCAACCCCAACTGTTAAAATCAAGATTTGGCGCCAAAAGCCATTTAAATGGCCAGGATCAGTTTTAAGCCATCCAATGGCTGAGAAATGGTGGGAACTATTCAGAAGAAAGAGACAAAGAGTTTGGAATATAAAAGAGTCAAGAAGGAAGCAGGAAAAGGAGTCTACTAGTTTTTTAAGTATTATTAATGTCGTTTTATTCCTAAAGTTTTTAATTAAGTGTAATTTCTGTAATCCTTTGTTGTTTTGTATCAAACTCATGTTTAATCATCAATATAATCTGTTTTAAGATTCACTTTCAAAGTTTATAGCAAATTCATACTCTTGAGTCCACTGTTGAGAATTTCCAATTCAAAACCTTATGTACAAGCTCTTGATAACTTGATTTCTCACTCAAACAAGCTTGTATAAGCTTATGTTAGATTTCTATAAGCTTACATTACAGACTTAAAGCAAAAGTGGGACTTGGTCAACAAAAGTCAAATGGGGGCAAATATGATGCAGATTTGGTCAGTGGGTGAAGCAGCCATGGAATTGGGATGATATTGAGCTAGGGTAGGGGTTTGGATAGGTTAGTGGTCCATTGGTTCACTGTTGGCAAACCATAGTGGTTTTGGACCTTTGTAAGTGATTTTCTCAAATTCTTGCATATAATGCATTTGTAGTTATAATCTGTTAAAACTTGTTCTAATAGCAGTATTCAAGTTATTTTAAGTGAGTTTGATCATAATTACAAGCTTGTTCAGTCATTAGTATAAGTTTAGTTTACAATACTATAGTTAAAGGTGTGTTTGGTTTTACTGCAATAACTGTCCTACTGGTCTATTTAGTGATAGCTTTCTATTGGTTCATGTTTGTTAAGCATAATTGAACTCATTTGAGTCTTAATTTGGGTCTGCAAAACCACCAAGGTCAAACTTTAACAAATCTGTCTCTACTGCTCATCTGTTGTGGATTTGGATTTGCAGATCATCATTTTGTGTTTAGAATTGTTAAATAATGCTTGCATTGTGCTTGTTCATTCATATTTCATCAACATCAGTCATAAAATTGGATTCAAAATCCATTTTGGTCAAAGTTCATCAATATCATCAAAAGTCAAATTGCTAAAATCTGTTTTAGGGGCAAATGCAAGGATTTTTCATGGTTTCATTTTTGAACCATATTCAGTGAAATTTGTAGCTTCATAAAGTTCAACTGGTCTTGTTACTTGTTAGCATTTTTGTGAAATTTTACAAGTTTTGTATAAGCTCCAAACAAGCTCTTCTTTTAGGCTACAAATGCCCTGCTCCACTGGTCTCAGCATAAGCTGAGTTTTCTCAGTTCTTGCAGCTTGTGCATAGGGCTCATAAGAGCTTGGCAAGGTCTGATTTTTGGTTTAAACATAGTTAGCCAGGTCTACTTTAGGTCCCCATAATTTGTTTCTAGTGTCTAGCTTATTTGAGTGCTTAACTTGTGGCTACTAGTGGGCACCTAAATCCTGTTTTTAGCTTATCATCAATAACATCAAATCTTAGCATCTTGTGATTCTGTGGTATTAGCTTGTTGATTCCTGTTTTATTTTAGTTCTTTTATCATATTTAAGCTTCTGTTAACAGCTGGTTCACATTGGTGCTCTTTTGCTTAATCAAGTGCTTATTTCAATAAGCACTTCCACATCAGTTCCATTTTTCTACACATAAGCTCCTGTTTTTTCATTTTTCTCAGATTCCTTATATTATTTTAGAGTTTTCCTGAAATTTTCATATTTTTCCAAGGTTGTTTGCTATTTTTCTCAATTTAAATTAGTTTTTAAGCATTTTTAATTAGCTTTTAATACAAAAAATTAAGAAAAGATCCAAAAAATTAATTTTTCATTTTTCTTAGGTTTAGATAAATATAAAAAGTAAAAAAAGTAATTTTCCAGATTTTTCATAGTTTATTTTGTAATTTTTAGTAATTTAATTAGTTTTTAATAGTTTAAAATTCATAAAAAATCCAAAAATAATCAGAAAATTACAAAAATAGTTTTGAAAATTCTATTTTGATATTTTAGACTTTTCCATTTCATAATTTTATTTTTCTAGCTTTATTTCCTATTTTCTTGTATTTTAGGTAATTATTAAATAGTTAAAAATAGTTTTTAATTAATAATAATTAGATAAATAGTTGTAAAAATAATTTTCTTTTTCTATAAATTTTCTTTTATCATTAGGTTTGTAAAAATATCATTTTCATATTTTTAGGGTTTATATTGTGTAAGTTTCACATTTTTATTTGCACCTCGCGTAGTTTTTAATTTTAGTTTTGTAAAAACATAAAAACAAAAACATCATTTTAAATATAGTGATAGCATTTATTTAATAGATTTTATCTTTTTAATTTCCTTTAATTTGCATTTAAGCCGTTGTAATTTGTTGGCTTTTTCTGTAGTTAAAATTATAATCAGATCCCTTTTTCGTTCAAATTCCTCGATCACTATACGTTAGGTGATCCATTGCATAGCTCGCTGGGACATAACGACCCGGGGAGACTCTATACTCCTCAGATCTTCATTGAATTCGTGCTTGAGCAGTTTTAAGCTGATTACGGTCTGCCATTCACAAGTGGCAGGCTTGAGTGATTTAGCTTGACTGTTTGGCACGCATCAATAGGCTATATAGTGGTGGCAAGTTAAAAATCTCTATGTTACAAGCATACGAAGAATGGCGTTGCTAAGCCAATACTCGACACTCTAGACTCTAGCTAACTGAAATAAACAAATATAAATTTAAAGGATAGATGTAGGATGGTAGCCCGTATGTTTTTTTTTTTTTTTTTTTTTTTTTTTTCACTCTATTTTTTTTCTCTTTCTCTTTTTTTTTCATACACTTTTATTCTACCATCCTCTACGGTAACATCAAAATGATAGGGATTTATAGGCACATCCCTACACTTGAGTTTTTATTACTCTAACACTAATTTGACCCGAATTGAAAAGATCAAAACACTTGGGGTACATTATTATGCAAACAAAGGGAATTTGAATTTAACGTTCCCTTCCCGTCATTTCATAAACTTTAACTTTTCCCATGAATCCCAATCGTCCCAAAACTGTATACAAAGGATATGACTCAACTTAGCAACTCATGCAAGCAACCAGATAATTGAACTAAGGGTTTAGGGTGATAACAATAATGCACTAAAAGTGAGTGCATACAAGGTAGGCTAAGGCGATTTTGGTGTATATTTGGGGGCGGGGTGTAAACAATGCTCTTCATTGATATTCCGGAAAAACCGAAACATCACGAGAACCGCGAAAAGGATAGGCTCTGAGGGGTTAACTAGGGGTATCATGTACTAAAGATGAGTACACCGCAAAGGGTGTGGGGGAATTACTCAACCGAGATGGAAGAAGTAATTATATTACGGGTATCAAATAAGGGTTATCCTAATGCCTCTTATCATTTAGTTATTCCTAACTACACAAGTGTAGTATTACTTGCGATCTCGGGATGCATCACAAAACAAGTTCTAGAATCTAATATACTACCGGTTCACACACTAAGCATTAAAGATGAATGCTTTAATTCCTACTAATCTAAGGGCGATCTTCAAATTTTGGGTGGAATTTAGGTGGTAAAGGGTTTTTGTGCTAGTCATGCAACTTTCTATCCGTGAGACGCTTTTGTTAAGACTAATGGCCCACTCCTATATATCATGAAAAAAATTTTAATTTGGTGCCAAAATTACCCTAACCGACATATTCTCATGGTTTATTACACAAATACAATTGGACAAAGCAAATATTCAAGGATAAGCATAGTTTCAAAGTTCCCGTTTTATTTTCCCTCCCTACACTTAAACTGAACATTGTCCCCAATGTTCCCCGAAAGTATCAAAGTTATGATAATGGAAGGTAATTAAAAACGAAAGAAACTAATACTCCCCTGATTAGCTCGGTAGGATCCGTGTGAAGTAGTGGTTAAATCCTTTCCAAGAAGAATTGTGTGCGTGAAAAGCTCCTTCCAATCTTTTGTATCTTCTTCTTGATAAATAAAACCTGCACACTTGATGAAAACAAACAACCCAACGCATCAAACCGAACAAAGAAAAATCACAACAAGATGTAATTCCAGACTTAAATAAGATATAATGCTTGTGGAATGGATGTTTGCAGATTTTCTAGAAAATTAAGACCTGGAAAATTCCAACAAATTTATAAGTAGCACAAAAAACGAGAAAAAGTAATCAGTTGTTTCTGCTCCTTCCTGACGCCGTCAGGTTGCGATCCTGACACCGTCAGGTTATCCTGACAAAAACTGGTCTGCGATTTTCTGGAAAAAAATTCTGGAAAATTTTTATCTTTAAAATATGGAAAAATTTCCTGCAATAACATCCATTATGACTCGATACAAGCATTTGACTCGAACAAACACACATGTATATCTTTTAAATAATTGTAATTCTCATGTTTACGTTTCTTTTGAAAACGTGTGTAATCCTCCCTACACTTATCCCTTATGTAAAATACCTTTATATGTAATTAAGACGAGGTTAAAGACAAAATAAAGCATTTTTACAAATTCAAACATGAGAATAAACAATCAATAGAAGATATACGACACACAAATGAAAATGAAAAACAAATACACATGGGTTGCCTCCCAAGAAGCGCTTGTTTTTTGTTCGAGTCACGAGCCTGACTCTACCCTTATTTAACAGATAAAGGGGAAGTTTTCCCTACACTTAAGTTTAAGTGCGGGTGATAGTAGCGATACACACCCTTAGGGTGGAAATATGCTACGTGAGGTGAAGGGGTGTGTGAATGGCTTCCTTCATCCTAAAACTACCCGGACTAAATTGGTTGATGGGTGTGTCGGTTCCTCGTTTATCTAAGGATGGAAGTAAAGATTGAGGTTTCGGTTCATCAACACTAGGAAATTCCCTAGAACTAAGAGTAAGACTGAGACTACAAGTATTCAAACCTATATTCTCCAGTTGCGTTTGGTTCAAAGGTTCTGCCTCCATTGGGATTCCTAAAGTCTCTTCTACTACTTCCGGGTAAGTCACGTGTGGTGTGTATGCCTTAAATGATGGTGGGACTTGTGGGATACCTTGTGGGTCAAGACTTTTCACCTTATCCTCAATCACATCTACCTCATCTATATGCTCATCATGTGCTATTTCCTTAGGTCGTGATGAAACCAAACTTAGTAATTGATCCAACTTATGGTTTAATGCTTGGTTGCTTACCATAATATTTTCACAGATTTGGCCAGTTCTCATAAGGGCCTTACTAACAATAGTTTCTAAACATGGAGGTTGTTCACGAAAGTCTATCCTAGGTGAAGGCTCATACGAAGCAAAGGTTTCACTAGATGAGGTGTTTTGTGGGCTTGATGGAATGGTGAAACCCTTAAAAGGTTTATGGACTTGGTTACTTTCTTCCCGCCATCTTGAATAATCCGCTTTAGTAATATCATAATTTCTTATGAAGAAACCTAATCGCGGATATAGTGGATTCGCGTTCTCCATAATGGTGAACGGAAGAGTCAATGGACAAGTTTTACGAACAAAGGCACAAAGAAGGGGGATAGACTACAAGGAAGCTAATAAAAAGAAAAAAAATCTCACTTGATAGGAATCATGTGAGTAGACCTAAACGAGATAGAAATCAAGCCTAAGCAATAACTATTCCCCGGCAGCGGCGCCAAAAACTTGATAACGCTACACGCGTCGTTCGGGGTCAAAGGAACTTCCTTTTCTTCGAGCAAGTTTTATAACACCCTAGGCAGTGAACCTAATCGTTGTAGTGTAGTATTAGGGTAAGCCACGGGTATTGATATCGTTCTCTAGGGGAATAGTGTCGTTAGGCTGAAGTGTATGTCGATTTAAGTCTAAAGGTGAGGGATGATTATTTTTGTATTTTTTTATATTTTATGAATCTCGGTTTTGGAGGGGAGGGTGGAATTAGTTGCTAGTCAACTATCCCAAAAGATACTAACTAAATTATGGGTCTACCAGTAATGTGAAGCGTATCTAATTATGATGTATTACTCCTTGCTAGCTATCCAATTCTACCTACTGAATTGTCACGTCCTATTGATGGTTGAATTGTCACGTCCTTATTCTTAACGCGTTGTGTGTCTAAAGTCGTAGGGTATGCGTTTATCCCTAACTCTTTGAACTTACCAAAGGGTCTCGTCTACAAAACCCACTAGGGATTGTAAACTCTAACTCTAAGGCCCTCTTTGGATGGTTTAGCTTACAACCGCTCAAGGTGCTATAACCTAAGGTTCACAAAGATTAATCAAGCATTAAGTACACAACGAATGACCTATCGCATTACTATATCATTAAACAATTAAGATAAGAGACAACCAATCAAACAAGAGACAGTAGGATGCAAGAATTATAAACTAAACCAATTAGACTCATTGAAATTGTCACACCCTAATGATGAAGATAGACACAAGCATCACTAAGAAACCAATAAGATATAATTAATTATATACAAGTTTCATACAATCATAAGCAAACACTAGGTGAATTAGCCAAGCATAATTAATGAAGAGCAAGCAACAATTATGATAATTGAAGACATACCATAGGATTGGATTAACAAACAAATAATTACACGATGTTTATGGAGTGTTTGAAACCCTTTAAGTTGTTGGAAAAACACCTACCTAAACCCTGGAATCGGACTTAGGGTTTAGGGCTTACAAAAAGTGAAGTTATAATGTTATATTTATAGGCAGATTTTCTGTCGGCAAAGAGTGACAGCATCACACTTATAGAGTGACGGCGTCACGACCATTTTTTCACCAAATTATAGATTTTCTCGTTCCGGTCGCGTGGGCTTTTGAACCACCTAAATCCGAGTTCGTATGCAAAAGTTATGGCCTGTTGGAATCACTCCTAAACAGTATTTCAAGTATTTATATTTCATATGTAATAGGTAGCTTTATTCTGGCCTTTATGTTTGTTTAAGGTCCAGCTTATGTAGAAGGCCCATAAGCTGAGGCCCAAGCCCAATAAGGAATAGGGAAGGAGAGGGAGTGTTGCCCTAGCTCCTTGCCTATATATACATTGTAATAACCTTCATTTGAAGGTTGGTTGTTCAAGTTATTTCTTTCACATGCTCTCTACGCCTAACCGTATACTATATTGTGTGTGTGTGTGTTTGATACTTGTTCAATCGCCTTCATCTCTTTCTCTATAAGCTTGTGTTGTAAAACTAGTGACCTAACAGTGGTATCAATCGCCAAATAGTTGGGTGTACTCGTTTGTTTTTGAAGTTTGGGTTTGGGTCTTACGCGTAAAGATAACATCATCTTTGGTTCGCTTAAAAACTGATTTTTTACACTTTTTAATCCAAGATTCTTGTACTTTCAACGTTATTAGGTGTTAAACTATTGGTTTTTGGCAAAAAGTTTGGAACTTTACGTGTTTTTCCTTGTTTTTAAGCTTGTTTTTGTACGCAAGTGTAATCCTACGCGTAACCGTTTTAAGTGCTTTGGATCATCAAATTTCACACTTTTGTGTTATTTTGGTGTTATTGAAGCTATTTCAACACACAAAAACTGGTTTAGAAACACATTTGGATAGAATCAAAGTTACGAGTAGAACTACGCGTTTCAAAACCCTAATTCTACGCATAACTTTATCCTTGGTTTGATCTTCAATTTTCTGGTTTATTCCGTGTTTTTCTTACTTGGATAAGTCTGAAAATACGTCGACTTTGGATATCTATTGCACTGTGAAGTGTAAAAGATCACTTGGGATAAAACCCTAATCTTACGCTTAAGCATAAAGCTTACGCGTAGAAAATCTTACGCTTAAGATTCATCTTACGCGTAGACTTAGTCCTACGCATAAGGTAATCCTACGCCTAACTTTCTACGCCTAACTTACTGTTTACGCGTAACTTTAGTCTTTTTTCCTGCTTACGCGTAAGCTAAATCCTACGCGTAACTATTCTTGTTACGCGTAACTTTTGGTGTTTTTACGCATAAGTGCTACTTGGTTCTTGTCTTTTCTACGCCTAAGGATACTTCATCAACAAAGGTTCATTCGACTACAAAGATCCATATTTACCACACAAGTTTATCATCATGTCTCAACCACCATACTCTAACTATTTCCCTCACACTTATAATCATCAACAACAACAACAATTAACACCTCAACCTCAACAAAATCAATTGGTCCCATACAGCAACAATGCTCAAGCATATGTCAGTGAAGCTACTGAGGAAATCGATCCATTCGAAGCATTGCAACAAGGATTTGTGATGATTGCTAATGCTTTTGGCCGTTACACCAACAAATCCAACAATCGTATTCGTTCCTCATCTAACACACGGACTCAAGCTGTTGTGAACAATGGACGTGTTGAAGTTCAGAATCGTGATTATGGTCGTCAGATGAGCGGTGGTCAAGGGTTTAATGCTGTGGGTAGGAATAACAACAGAGCTCAAGTGGTGGAACAGGGAAATGCTCAGAATCGGTTAAATGGTCTTAGATGCTACAACTGCAATGACAAGGGACACCTGGCTAATGCATGCCCAAAGCCAAGGACTAGGGGCAGTGCTTATTTCAAAGAGGCCTTACTTTTGGCTCTTAAGGATGAAGCTGGTGGATCTCTCACAACCAAAGAACAGAGCTTTATGGCAGATGCAGACTCAGATGATGATATGGAGGATCTGCAGGCGAATGCAGCTGTTATGTTGATGGCTAATATGCATGAGCTGCACATGAGTGATACAGGCCCAGTGTATGACACTGATGGCTTGTCTCAGGTACCCGAACAAACCATCATCATATCTGAACTAATATCTCCGCCAATATCTGAATCCGGCACGGATCAGACTGTTCAAAATGAGTCTTCTACATCTTCCTCCGACGATTTTCAAGTTAACCCCGTAGTTACATTTGACGATCAAGATGACCTCATGGTTTCCCTTGATAATCAAATTGACTCCGTGGTCGTACTTGAGGATCTTCAGAATGATCATGTTGAGACTCACGTTGAACAAGATGATCTGTTGCCTCATCCAGATTTTGCTCAGTTAATTCAAGACCATAAAATCAAAATGGAGGAATGTTATGCATTAAATCAGTCCTTAAAAAGTAAAAATGCACTGTTAACCAAGGATTTTGAATGTTTACAAATGCAACTCAATTTTTTCAAAACTCAAGAAAACCGTGAAAAAGGTTTTGAAGCCGCTTTTGCAAAATCTCATCAAAACGAAAAATATTTAGAGAGACAGATGCGTGATCTAGCCGCCTCGAAGAATGCTTTGTTGTCCGAATTAGAACAACTGAAACATGAACATAAAAAACAACTTAACGCTCTCACCTTGGAAAATCAAAAAGCTAAGGCTGAGTTGTTAAATTGTCAAAAACAGTTCTCCGCATACAAAAAGCATTCAACGAATCGGGTAGATGACCTTCTTGCTGAAATTCTCGGTTTGCAAAACAAAATTAAAGAGTTTAAAACGGTTGTTTACAAACATGGTGAATCAGTAACAGCTATTGAAAAGTTTACCTTAAAACCTAATCCAAATGGATATGGAAAAAATCTAGCTGATTACAAACCAAAGCTTTCACTAAAAACATTCAAACCAACTCCTGAAGTTTCCAGTGCACAATACAAAATTGATAATACTGTCATGAGTGTTGTTGAATACCATCGTCAAGAGGAATTAGATGCAGAAGACGAGAGTCGATCTAAATTAAAAACCGTTGTTTACAACAAACCTTTTAATTATGAAAAAGCGGTAACTTTCGTCACACCAACGGATTCTTCAAACACACCAAGGGTTATCATCAAAACACCCGAGTCTTCTATTGTTAATCCCAAAACAGTCTTTGCACAAACTTATGGTCCTTTACCTTCCATTAGCGAAGTAAACTCACAACCTGAAAATCGAAAAATTCTTCGATATTTTGACATTTTCATGGCTGACCTCAAAATTTTACAACATGAGATAGAATATCGATCTGAAATAAAAGTTGAACATTTTCAATCGCCTCTGGCGCGAGAACAAAGAGACATTTTTCAGAAAAATCTTTTACCTAATGTTAAAAACTTGAAAAGTTGTGCAATTGCCTGGGAAAAGGATTTTCATAAGGAACTTGGGGTAATGAAAAACGTTTTCGAGAAAACAGAAACATCTATTACTAACACAAAACGGAAAAAGAAACTGTTGAGAAAAGATGTTGATCGACTCTTGGAAGATGTTATCTGTGCTGATATCCATAATGTTGTGCTATTCTATTCGTTGCCATATGCATCTGATCATATCTCTGCTGATATTGTTGACACTGTTGTAACTGTTGAGAACACCGATAATGTGCTTCAGATCGAGTCTTTAAAAGCAGAAAATAAACGATTACACACGGAAATTCACAATGCAAAACGTCGTCTTCAATGGTGTGAAAAAGATATTCACAACCATCAACTTAGTTTTCAAAAGAAAATCGCTCAATTGAGTGCAAAATCTTCTGATCCTAAAATTGTTCAACTGGATGATCAAAACGTGTCTTTGAAAAGTCAAATCTCAAAATATGAACAAGAACTTTTAAAAGTTAAACAGGAATATGGTGTCATATTTGATTTACTCAAAAAGACTCGAGATGAAGCATCTAATGAACTTGATCACTATCTTGCTCACACTAGAGATGTCATGCATTTTGCTGGTAATATTCGTTCTGAAAATCAAAATCTGATTCACACCATCTCTAAGTTACGGGAAATGTTAGGAAAGTATGAACAACTCCCGCCTACTGTGATTAAGAGATTAGCACCAGTCACACTTAGTAATCGTGAACCTAGAATTCCCACTGCCAAATCACAAGTTGCTAATGTGTTTCCCTCTACTGAAACAGGAATAGTTGCATCTTTTCCAAACGTCCGCACTTCACAGCCTAGGAGCACTCAAACGAAGAATAGGAAGTTGCGACCTAAGAAAAGATCAATAAGGAATGCTAAAGTAGAAGAACACCCTAGGACTCTGAATAAAACTCATGTTACTTCCACTATAGATGTTGCGTCTGGCAAATGTAATAGAAATAGTGATGTAACGAATGCTAAACCGTTAAGTACCTTTGATATTCAGTCTGATGCACCTTGTGATATTTGTCAAAAAAGTATGAATTCTGATTGTCATGACAAATGTGTTGCTAAAGCTATAATCTCTAGATTCCGGAATCCTAAGAATCGGAATACCTCTAGGCCAACTAATCATTCTAAGTCTGTGCTTGGTAAACCACCATCTTTAGATTCTAAGGCAACCATTGCTATCACAGTAGCTCCCGCTACACCTCCTAAGAATGTTGTACCACCTAGTGATTTCACTAAGACTAAAGCAAAGAGTAGTTATAGATGGCAAAAATGGATATATAACACACTAGGATTTAAATGGATTCCTAAACTCATGAATGTGTGTATATCTGATATACCTGCTTTGGAACCCTCTAACATTTCGGGTTCCACATCTACTTCTATTCCATCTGTGTCGTCTGTGTGTATTGCAGGTGATACAGATCATTCTCTGGATTGTTGATAGTGGATGTTCCCGACACATGACAGGCAACCTTAAACTGTTATCAAACTTTATTGCAAAGTTCATTGGCACTGTCAGATTCGGGAACGATCACTTCGCAGCCATCATGGGCTACGGAGATTATGTTAATGGGAACATCGAAATCAGCAGGGTTTACTATGTGGAAGGCCTCGGTCACAATCTGTTTTCAGTAGGTCAATTTTGTGATGGAGATTTGGAGGTTGCTTTCAGGGAGAAAACTTGTTTCATTCGTGATCTACAAGGAAACGACCTTATGTCTGGCTCGCGTAACTCTAGTCTCTACACTATTTCTATGCAAGACATGGTTGCTTCATCTCCCATATGCTTACTTTCTAAGGCAACATCAACAAAATCTTGGCTATGGCACCGTCGTCTCTCACATCTAAACTTTCAAACCATCACCAACCTTGCTCGACACAAACTAGTTGAAGGACTCCCACGATTCCGGTATTCAAAAGATCACCTTTGCTCAGCATGTGAACAAGGGAAAAGCACTCGTGCTCATTTTCCTTCAAAGGTGGAACACAGCTCTCAGCATGTGCTTCATCTTCTTCACATGGATTTGTGTGGCCCGATGCGCGTGCAAACGATCAATGGCAAACGCTACATCTTAGTAATTGTTGATGACTACTCACGATGGACTTGGGTCTACTTTCTTCGTAGCAAAGACCAAGCTCCACAAATGATCATCACCTTTCTCACAAAGATACAGGTTCAGCTCCGCAACACCGTCAGAATCATCAGAACAGACAAAGGAACTGAATTTGTTAACAAAACCCTTCGTGAATTTTATGAGAAAGTGGGAATTCAGCATCAAACATCTATTGCACGGACACCTGAACAAAACGGAGTTGTTGAAAGACGAAACCGAACGTTAGTGGAAGCTGCAAGAACAATGTTAATCAATGCTAAACTTCCAGATTACTTATGGGCAGAAGCTGTATCTACTGCATGCTATACTCAAAACCGTTCTATGATCACAAAACGCCACAACAAAACACCTTTTGAGCTTGTCCACAACTACAAACCGAACCTCAAACACTTTCATGTATTTGGATCCCTTTGCTATCCGAATAATGATCGTGATGATTTTGGAAAGCTCAAAGCAAAAGCTGATATTGGAGTCTTTATTGGATACTGTGACAATTCTAAAGGTTTCCGAATCTGGAATCGTCGTACTAAGGAGGTAATGGAAACGATTCATGCTCATTTCGATGAACTCACGGAAATGGCTTCTGAGTATAACAGCTTAGAACCCGGTCACAACCGTTTAAACTTCCCTCAACCCCCATCATCAGCTGAAGCAAGCCCTCAGCTAACTCGTCAACAAATGGAAAGGTTATTTGCTCCTCTGTTCTGTGACGATATTGATGAACGTGCTCCTGGTGTATCCGCTGTTTCCGCTGCACAACCTGATAATATTCCTATACCTGATACACCTGCTACAACAACTACTGTTGAAGATGCACCTACACCAATTGACTCCAACACAACAGTTGAACACACCGCTTCCAACAATGATGAACCAGCTGATGATACTCTGAATGAAGTACCCCCACCTGCAGATTTTGATCCAAATGCGTTCTTCAACCCGTTTGCTAATGAGACTGCTGCACCAGATGTTGCGGAATCTTCAACAAACCATTTGAATCCACAGAATCTGCACAATGTATATCAACATCAACCCTCTACACATAGATGGACAAAAGACCATCCTCTGGCTAACATTATTGGCAACCCGAATCAACCAGTCGTTACGAGACAACGTCTTCACTCAGACGGTGAACATTGCATTTATGCACTCACTGTCTGCCAATCTGAGCCTAAAAACATTAAAGACGCAATGACAAAAGACAACTGGATTGAATCCATGCAGGAAGAACTTAACCAATTCAAACGTCTTGAAGTATGGGAACTGGTTGAAAGACCAACAGGGGTCTACGTCATTGGTCTCAAATGGATTTGGAAAAACAAATTGGATGCTGAAGGGAACGTCATCCGAAACAAGTCACGTCTAGTTGCTAAGGGTTATCGTCAGGAAGAAGGGATAGACTTTGAAGAATCTTTTGCTCCGGTTGCTCGTCTTGAGGCTGTTCGGATATTTCTTGCGTTCGCGGCTCACATGAACATGACGGTCTATCAGATGGATGTCAAAACGGCGTTTCTCAATGGGCAACTTAAAGAAACGGTCTATGTCAGCCAACCAGATGGATTCGTTGATCCTGAGTTCCCGAACCATGTTTACAAACTAAACAAAGCTCTCTATGGTCTCAAACAAGCCCCTCGGGCATGGTACGATAAGCTATCATCTTTTCTCATTGCCAATAATTTCACCAAAGGCTCGGTTGACCCAACTCTTTTCATACAATATCACGGGGCACACATCTTAATTGTTCAAATTTACGTGGATGACATCATTTTTGGGTCAACACATAAAAAGTTTTCAATCGCTTTTGCAAAACTCATGAAGAAAAATTTTGAAATGTCCATGATGGGTGAACTTACGTTCTTTCTAGGACTGCAAGTTCATCAATCACCCCGTGGTATTTTCTTGAGTCAGTCCAAATATGCCCTTGAACTGTTAAACAAATTTGGAATGAATACCTGTGATACTTATGCCACACCTATGGCTCATACCAAGAAATTAGATGCTGATTTACATGGGAAATTGGTTGACCCCACCAAATACCGAAGTATTATTGGGTCCCTCATGTATCTAACAGCTAGCAGACCTGATATTGTCTTTGCCGTGTATCTATGCTCCCGTTATCAGTCTCGACCAACTGAAACTCACCTCTCTGAGGCTAAAAGAATCCTCCGATACATAAAGGGAACCATTAATTTGGGGATCTGGTATCCGAAGGATTCTGGTTTTGAACTAATAGCTTTTTCAGACGCTGATCACGCAGGATGCTTAGACTCAAGGAAAAGTACTTCAGGAGCTCTACAATTTCTCGGTGATAAACTGGTGTCTTGGCAATCAAAGAAACAGGATTGTACATCGCTGTCATCAACCGAAGCAGAATATGTAGCCATGTCCGCGTGTTGTGCTCAAGTCATCTGGATGAGAACACAACTCAAAGACTATGGTTACGTATTTGACAGAATCCCGATGTACTGCGACAATCGGAGTGCCATTGCAATCTCGTGCAACTCAGTTCAGCACTCGAAATCAAAGCACATCGATCTACGCTATCATTTCATCAAGGATCATGTGGAACAGGGTACCGTTGAATTATACTTTGTGGGTACTGAATACCAATTGGCAGATCTGCTCACCAAAGCCTTGCCTCCCGCTAGGTTTAATGAGTTGGTCCACCGAATTGGTATGAGGTGTTTGACTCAAGAGGAACTGGATGACCTCTTAAAACAGTCTTAAAAACCTGTCGAACACCAAAACATCTTTTGTAAATAAATAAAATCTTTCAAAAACAAAATACAAAAATATAAAACCTGATAAAACAACAAAAATATTCTCCTCATCTATTTTCTTTAAACATGGCAAGTACATTTCTTCCGTCAACACTTTTATCTTTCAACAGCATTTTTCCGATCAAGTGTTGAGGGGGAGAAAATAATCCATTAACTGTTTCAAAACATCGGTGTACTTGCATGTTATCACATCTCGGTTGATTCTTTACAAATGGTGGTAAATTTCTGGTTCAAAGACACTCCTCGGACTTTAATTAAAAAACCGTTCACTATTTTCTCAAGTCGAGGGGGAGTGTCGTCATGATTCTTTCTCAAAAATCTTTGTTTGGTAACCTAAATGGAAGTTAAAAGGCTTGGTTTGAAAAAGGCAAAGGTGGAGGGACTAAAACTGCCAAAAGTTTAAAGTTAACTTTAATAAAACACCTCTCCACCTAACTCTTTCACTCACATTTATTACTAAACCTAATCTCATCTACGCCTAAGATTCATTCAAGAAATCCGTTGTTCTGATCATCAAATTGTAAGTGTTTTAATGATCCAAACATAGTTTTAAGCTAAGGGTTTTAATATCACGCAAATCCAACGGCTAAAATATGTGTTACGCGTGATTTTGTGATCTACGCATAAGCGTATGATCACATAATCATTGTATGTGTGTTTTTGGTTAAAAAGATTGTTTCAAAACGTGCCTTTAGCATCAATGATGATATCTTTATCCTCAAATCTTACACAGAAACATAAATTGATTGATTTTGAAACTTAGGGTTTATGCGTGGATTTGGGTTTTTCTAAATGTGAAGTGTTTTTGGTCTAAATATTGCTGGGTTATGTTCATATGATGTTGAACTAATCATATCCTTGCTCCATAACTACCCAGAAACACTGATGAATTCAGATTTTGAAATTAGGGTTTAAGGTTTATAAGATTGGGTATTTTTGATTCACCGTGAGTTAGATGTTAATACTTGGTATATAAGCTCATACAACTCTCTTGAACTACCAGAATAACTTTGGTGCATAATCCATGGCTAGATTTGATACGCGTAGAACTAGGGTTTAGTCTACGCGTAAGATACTCTACGCGTAACTGATTCATACATAATTCATGCCATGTGTTGTTATTGAAATGAATGTATGTGCTGATTTTGATGATTTGATAATTTATTTCAGGATTGCTACACTTATAATTCAGAATCAAGGTCATTTGATTATCTACGCATAAGGATCACCTTACGCGTAGATTGTTATGCGTAAGACTTGTCTTACGCATAGCTTCTACGCTTAAGGTTCTACAATGGACTACGCGTATCCTGTGAAGGATATGCGTAAACAGTGAACCCTACGCTTAAGGTCAACTCTTACGAGTAGCCTTACGCGTAAGATAAATATATGCCTACGCATAAGCTCTACGCATAAGGACTCCTTTTCCTACGCGTAATATTTCTTACGCGTAAGATAGGATTCTACGCGTAAGTCTACGCCTAAGCATATATCATACCTGTCTACGCATAACTTTGCCAAAACTACGCTTAACCCTGGATTGACCTTCATGATGAATTGTTACTTGTACAAACTTGTAAATAAACTAATCATATCATCACGAATCCAAAAATTGTCACTAATAAACTTAAATCGTTTGATATGTTGTGAACAATAAGTGATAAAATAAACTTTAAAACTTAAAGTTAACTAACTCACGAAACATTTCACGACATCATTGATTGAACATACAAGTGACTTAGGTCTCGTAACAATCATTATCACTGTACATTCAACAACTAGACAATAAGACCTTCTGTTGACTAACATTATGTCTTTCGATATGTTGGTTCTTTTGGCTAATGTTATTTCAGATCACGACATGGCTGAACAAATGAATGTGGATGCACCTGAAGTTCTCTCCATTGCTGATATCTATCCTCATGGCTATCCAATGAAGATTGGAAAGAATAATCTCCGTGTTGACTTTGACACCCTCACTTGCTCTGAATCGTCATGTCTCATTGCTATTGATATTCTGAGGACTCATCCATATCAGAACATGCTTACTAACTCTGCAACCATTCCTGAGATCTACATCCAACAGTTCTGGAACACTATGGAAAGGGTCAAAGGAAGGACTGCTGTAACAGTGACTCTGAACCACAAACAAGTCACTATTACACCTGAAGACTTAAGGGCTGCTCTCCTTATTCCTGAAGTCAATCCAACCAAACTTTATGCCACACCTGCTGAAGAGCTTACTCTCCAATTCTTAATCGATATCGGTTATGACGAGGCTACAGGAGTAATCACCAAGCACTCTCTAGTAGAGCTTAAGAGTATTCCTCAACCATGGAGAACACTCTACATGATCATCACCAAGTCTGTTTCTGGTCGTGACAGCGGCTATGAGCATCCTAAGCTCATAGAACTGCAAATATTTTGGGCATTCGTCAACATGAAACACATCGCTATTGAAGCTCTGATTTGGGATGACATGATGTCATTTCTCAACAAACTTGGCTCAAAGATTCCCTACATCAGATATACCAAACTGTTGATACAAAGAGCTCTTGGACTTAATCCTGATATTCCAAAAAGGCTCAATGACCCCGACAATCACGACATGTTGACGGAACCTATTCTCTCTGTCAGAATCAAGGAAACGTCCACAAAGAAACAAGGTGCTGTGCTCCCAGATTTCCTTCTAACTGAAGATGTCAGAAAGCTCGAAACGTACAAGAGATATCTGGAAGCAGTCAGACAAGGCAAAGTTGGTCATCTTGACGAAAAATCTTCTGGAACACCTGTCAGGAGAACCAGAAGAGGAAGTGCAGGAAGTGTCACAAGTACAGATAGTCAAAGGAATGTTCCTAAGAAGAAACCCATTCCAAAGAGGAAACCCACTCTTAAGAAGAAAGTTCCTTCTCTAGAAGCCACTCCGATCCTTTCACTTGAACCACAAAGACAACTCAGGGACGAGGATTCTGAGGCTACTGACACAGATGAAGAGATTACATTCTCTGAAACTGCAAAGGATGAAGATCCCTCAGTACCAAAACCTCCAAGTCCTCAAACTATTAAAGGAAAAGAGAAGACTACTGCACTTGTACCTCAGGATGAAAGCTCTGAAGATGAAGAAGAGCAATTGGATAAATCATACAGGAAAAAGTTTCACAATGTCCGACACACTCAAAAGGCCGCTGAATTTGCTAAAGATCAAATGGGTGGCCCCGGAGGCTCAAGTGGTGCTGCCCAATCTAAACCATCTCCTGATGCGGTTAATCAACCCGATAAGGGAGCTGGTGCCACCTCTCTTGTGCAACAACAAAAGCCTGTTGAAGACACTATTGAGTATGATTTTGAGAAACTGGAAACTGAGAAAGAAAAGTCTAAGGATGACGAGGATGATTACTCAAAGTTTCTTCTAGACAGTCCAACACATTCAAAGGAGAAAACCTCAGAAACTCCTAAGGACATGAAGTCTCCTCATGTCTCCTCATCATCAGACTCTTCATCTCATTCATCACCACCACCATCAACAAAGTCAACCAGATCATCATCCAAATCAGTGATGAAACCACCTAAATCTTGGATTTCTCAAGCTCATGAACGGATTACCAAAGCTGTCAAACAAGTCAGAAAGAAAGAC
Source organism: Chrysanthemum seticuspe (assembly GCA_019973895.1). Lineage (NCBI taxonomy): Eukaryota > Viridiplantae > Streptophyta > Magnoliopsida > Asterales > Asteraceae > Chrysanthemum > Chrysanthemum seticuspe. The sequence goes on along the minus strand of BPTQ01000002.1, from coordinate 109,718,718 downwards.
GTGCTCAACAAGAAGCTGAATTTCTTTGCTGATCACATACAGCATCTGTATAACGAGAATGAAAAGATGCAAAAGGAAAGGAAAGCTATTCAGGAATTCATGAGAAGTCATCGTCAGGGGGAACTGAATGAAATGATTGAAGGTTACACTCAAAAGTACCTTCAGGATGTCGTTCCTAAAGTCCAAAAGGAACTGGAGAAGTCAGCAAGAGAACAAACCCACAAGTTTCTTCTCGACACTGTCCCCGGTGTGACTAGAGAAATATTTTCCAGACAACTCACCCCTAACATCGTCGCATTGGTTAAACATACAATGGCCAAAGAAGCTGATCTCTCTGAATCTGAGTTAATCGCTAAACTAGTGATGCAAATGTCAAAGCGATCTGGAACGTTTACTTCAGATGAAGCTAAATTTTTCGAAGGTCTACTTGCTTTTCAACTCAGTTCATCATGCAAGGAGTCAGTCGATCAACCCAAACGGCCAAGAGATGACGATGATAAGGATAAGGACTCTGCACCTAAACGTCAGAAGCAGTCTGGTCAATCTACATCTATGCCACCTCCTCCACAACGGATTTCTTCTCAACATAAGTCTCCATCACCTCGGTCTTCTACTGATAAACCTCGGGACGATTCCGAGTTACCACCCCTGTCTCATAAAACAGGTGACTACTTTGAGTACACGGGTGGTGACGATGAAGAGGTCCTTGAGCCCCAACAACAATCCACCTCACCCAAACAAGTGCAGAAACCAGCTTCATCATCAAAGCCTTCCAAAAAGATGAAACAGACGACTCAGCCCGGAGTCGTATCTTGGCTAGATGACGATAAAACCGAAGAGTTTGAATGGTTCTCCACACTTGTCAATCAAACTCCCTACCCTGATGAAGGTCAAGAATTGGTAGATGGTTCAACATTGGAGCATGCAAAACTGTTGCAAGAAAAGTTCCATGTGAAGAAAATGACGAAATCTGAATTGAAGCGAATCAAGAATGAAGCATTTCAACTATGGAAAGACAGCTCTGAAAGTGCCCTCGAAGTCGAATATCATCTTGAGAACATCGCTCGAGCCATGTCTAACAACATGGATTGGCTCAATCCGGAAGCAAACATTGACTTCACACAAAGGGACAACCCTCCATACTACACCGATTGGACTAAACCTCTACCAACTATTGGCCAAGCAGACGAACCAAGGATTCCCTTCCGATATTTCTTCAACAAAGACCTGGAATTTCTTCTCCATGGTGGCGATGGTTCGAGAAAATACACTACATCATTGACTCTTCCATTCCCAGCAGCCATTTACTCTAACTGCATAGCTATCGAGGAACGTGCAACTCACTTGTTTTCTGACAACGTGCAAGCATACGACCAAGATGCATTGTATGGGATTCATCATTGGCCTGAACGCCGAAGAATCTACTACCGCAGCTGCCTGGTTCAAAAGTCTCAACATGCAGTGTATAGCTCGAAGGACATCGTGGCCATCAAACACATTGATCTCAAGTCTAAGTGGGACTACACATTCTTAAAGAATATCATAGTCAAACGACAAGATGAACAGGACTATGGATTCTCCGAAGCTGACTTTGAGAACTTGTCCCTCAACGACATCGAAGACATGTATCTTGCCAAAGTACAGGGTCGTATGAGACAGTTCTCGACTGAAGTTCAACGTGAATTTATCAAGTCAGTTCTCATCTTCATTAGACGCATTGTGATCAAAGAACGTGTCGAAGATATCCAGATGGCTGTTGAATCATATCAGAAACGTGTAAACTTCACTCCACCACAGCTTGACCTTCCTGACATCAACCAGCTCAAACAACTTACGCTCATCAGCAAACCTTTCGGCATTGTTTACCGCAGTGAACTTCGCAGAAACTGTTTAATGGCGTGTAGTGAGCTCCACAAATTCGGGGATCATACCTTGAAGATGGTTAGGGATGGATTGGCATACAGACTGAAGGATATACGCAATAAAATTGGGAATCCTAAGCGTTGGAATTCTCAGGAAAGGAGGGATGTGAGACGTATCATCACCTTGATTGATGAACGGTTGTTCAGAAGGGATCAGTTCAGACGACTGGAGAGCTATGTTGGTGGTCGACTCAGGAGAAACATCATCGGCTTTCAACGCCCGGTGCGCACTCCTGGGAATATCACTGCACTTCCTGGTACCCCTTAATTGGTTTCCTTCATATAATTTTGGATGTATGATTAAATATGTGAATGGCTTGTGCACACATAACAGTGTACAACCCGCAATTGTTAAGAAAGGACCCTGTGGTACGCCTCAGTGCCACAATCCTTATAAAAGGAGCGAAAGCTTCTTATTTTTGAGTAAAACCTATCAAACCTTTCACTTTTCAAGGTTTTGCTCAAAAAGACAAGTACTTCCCCATATGATTTCAAAACCTCAACCGTTTATATCACTAGTTGAGGGGGAGTATTTGATGAAAACTTTGTTCACAAATTGTTCACAGTGGTAACTCTTCCCGCAACACTCAAAATGGTCATATTTATTCTCAAAATGTTTCAAAAATAACATCTTATATGCCATTTTTGAGGGGGAGAAAATTGTGTGATAAGAAATATGTTTTGTAAAGCAACATGTGCAAGCCCCTTGGCTTTCTCGTGTGCAAAGACTTAACCAATGAATTGACGATCCTTAACTGTCTACAACTCGAAAAGACTTGTCCTGGACGGGTAATAATTTCAAGCTAGTTCGCTAGTGATGTAAACGTGTCTCGCAAAGGACTTGTCTGAGTAGAAAGTACCATTCGAGAAACTTTTGGTAGACATGAACTCTGACGGGTTTGACAACCTCCCAAGGTTTGTCTACACCTTCAAGGTAGTTATTAGAGCTAGTTGTCACCTAAAAGCTGACAATGTAACTCTTTAACTATTCAACGTAACCGTGTCTCGCGGGAGATTGTCTATCTTTAGTGGATCAATTCAAAAAGTGCGCGCTCTTTCCTCACTGTGCAGTTAACCATTAAAACTTTTAAGCACATGTGGAGGGGGAGTATTTATGCAAAAACTTATCTCTCACAGTGGTTCAAACATGTTTTTCATCTACAAACCCTTTGAGAGATATTTTTCACTTACAGTGGTTTAAATGGCAAACATAGGTTAGTCATGGAGTCATAAGGTGACTAAGGTTAGGAATAACCGTCCTATGATCCGCCAGAGCCGGAGGGATCTACCCAAGGACACTACCATTAGTTAGTGTTAGAAGTCCTTAGGAATGATTGTAAAAAGGAGAAAATGAGAATCGGAGAAAGAAGGAGTTGAAGAATCAAAAAGAAATGCAAAGTAAAGGGTGAAAAGAAATAGCCCTCCAGATTATTCAACTTAGGGCAGACACCGGGTTCAATTCATATGCTACTGGTTGTCACTCAGTGACACCGGTATTGAAGATTAAAAGTCGTCATGGACCCAGTGACGCATGCACTAAACTTTCTTAGCCACTCAAGTTTCTCTCAACAGAAACTTGTTTCATTCTCACAGGGAACCCTACATAATCTATTGGCTTTCTCTTAGAGATCGCTGGTATTGAAGAAGGAGACCCTCTCCCTAGTCTCCGCTCAGGAAAACCAAAACGCACTGTTGAGTCTAGAGCCACGAGATTCATCAAAAGATCTCTTAGGAACACTTGACATTTAATCACTTGTTGATCAACAAATAAGATCTTCAGTGATTCAGTGGTTCATATCGAGTCCTTCACAGATCCTAGCAATCTGTCGAGAACATTTATGAGAGGTTCACATCTGTGATCCTCAGTGATTGAATGGAAACTCCTGCCAGGGTCAACATCTAACAGCCCTGACAGCAGGTCGCTTCGGTAACTCCCCGTGGATTACGCGGAATGTGTCTCAAACGGTCTACAGTCGTGAGGTGATGCTTCGGTATACCTCAGCGACTCATCTGAACTGTAGATGTACTTCGGTACATCGCGTTATCTCACTTGTGGGACTCCAGTTCAGGAACGGCCTTCGTAAGAATTAGAGTTGTGTTTTTCACACTATGCTGATTAACACTCTCGAAGTTCAAACTTGTAAGTGCCGGAAACCGCTTATTACTAACCGTTTGCAATGTTTTCTTCTTATGGAAGCTCCGGAGCGGGATGATCGTGCTGACTCTTCTCATGCTCACGCCAACATCATCACTAATGGAAGTTCTATTCGAAAGCAACACAACCGTCAGATTGATTCTTCATCAAATCAAAGAATCTACAAAGTCAAAGACTCAAAGAACTCCATCAGTATTGATTCCCACCGTCAAAGAGCGTGTGAGCATGTTGAAGCATGACGTGGAGACACTGGAGCAGCGAAGCAGACCTGAGGCAGACTGATGCAGACAACAACATACTATCACTTTCACCACAAAGAACAATGATCAAAGAACAAAGTCAATGATGACGTCAAAGCAGAACTGTTCAAAGTTAACGATCTCTCTACACTGGGGAGATTGTTCGAATCAAGACTATTCCTCTCACAAGAAAGAAGAATGTCTGAAGACGTCACCGCTACTATTACATCAACGCCTTCACCGTTTACATTCATATATACTTGAGGGGGAGATTGTTGGAATCACTCCTAAACAGTATTTCAAGTATTTATATTTCATATGTAATAGGTAGCTTTATTCTGGCCTTTATGTTTGTTTAAGGTCCAGCTTATGTAGAAGGCCCATAAGCTGAGGCCCAAGCCCAATAAGGAATAGGGAAGGAGAGGGAGTGTTGCCCTAGCTCCTTGCCTATATATACATTGTAATAACCTTCATTTGAAGGTTGGTTGTTCAAGTTATTTCTTTCACATGCTCTCTACGCCTAACCGTATACTATATTGTGTGTGTGTGTGTTTGATACTTGTTCAATCGCCTTCATCTCTTTCTCTATAAGCTTGTGTTGTAAAACTAGTGACCTAACATGGCCAAAACAATATCAACTACTTCGCGCGCATGTTGTGATAGTCTTGATCAGCTTGTGACGGCGTCACCTTGTGGTTGTGACGCCGTCGGATTCATCTTCTGACGCCGTCGGGATCAAATCTAGGCCGTCTGAGTTGTGACGACCTACTATTTTAAAGCCTGACGCCGTCACTTGTAAATAAGCAATTTCACTTCTGAGCCGTCACAAAATGCTCCGACGGCTTCGCGTATAAGCTGTGACGCCGTCACCTTGTCATTCAGCAGCTTTGAGTGTCTCGATTCTTGACTTTGGCCATTTTCTTCGTATATTCGTGCCTTTTCGTCCAAATAAGTGCCATTCCAGCATTTTGCCTTCAAGAGACCTAAAAAGTGAAAAGGAACGATATTAAGCAATAACGGATACAAAAGTGATCAAATAAGGGCTTAACGACCCCTCAAAAAGGTACCTGTTAAAACCTTATCAGTAATTCGCTCCCAGACGAGACTAACAAGATTTATTAGTTTATAATATGTTTTCTAACTTAAAGTATTATTATATTTATTGATAACTATATTTACAATCAACCAATGACTATTTACAATGTATGGTTGTTGTAAAATAGTTTTCAGGTTGATTGACTGTAATGATTCCACGCCCCACTACATGCTTCAGCATATGAGGGGATTATCGAAAGAACTTGAGTCTTAGGATTCATGCAGTAGTACGATATAGTGGTTTGTCTCTCAGTAATTGATTTACTAATGCCGGGATAAAAAGAATATTACTTTGACTTGGAAAACATGTTGAATCGTCAATTTTTGGTGTAAAGCTATTATTTATGTTCAAAAGATTTGCAGATAAAGACATACACCATAATATAAGAACAAAATTGAGTAAATGTTTTTTTTTATTAAAACCTATTATACGAAGATGTATGCATGCTTCTTCGTACATATTTGATTATACATAAAATTTAATATATACATTTTGAAAATTTAAGTTAATGCCATCCAATTGTAAGAACACTTGCAGTTGCAATTTACTTTGCGTGGGACATAGATAGATTGCAATCCCAAGGTAAATTTCCACTTACCGTGAGACGGTAATGGAATAACTTACAATTCTTTATTGGACGAATTAATTGAGTTACATGGTGAGCCCATTAACCCGAGGCATAAGATGAGATGAAACATGCATACGTGTCACTATGTGATTGTCTCTAGTGCCATTAGCTAAGCTTCAGTACAACTATGCTAACCAACTGAGCTAATCTCAGGGACTTAGTTGTATTTGGAGGAGTAAAAGGGCTTGTGAATGTTTAAGCATTTAGTGTACAAGCTTAAACCTTTTACTCCACCTTAGAGGTGCTATTTATACAAGTATACGATACAACCTTTTTCCTTAAAGACAAAACTAACGTAAGCTTCAGATGACAAAATATCTTACGTATTTTGTCTCTGTTATACAAAGTTATTTCTAGTAAAGACCATGTCTGCTTTCCTTGTGTCAATGTTGACACACTCTTGGTCTTTTATCCATTCATAGTAAGTTGACCTTTGCAACATAAAGACACTCTCTTATACTTCAAACTTATCTCGCCTTTACTTCAGTCTTCATTTCTTCAGGCTTTACGTCTTCAGTCTTCATAGTTGGTGTTGGATCGATGTACTCTAACCAAACTAACTTAAATAGCTTGTTAAGGTTTAATAACCTCAGATAAATCCTAAGTTATTAACAATGAAACACTGAGTAATCTTTATCAAGTACGCGGAATTTACTTAACAAATCTAAGAAGAATATAACTTTAACTTTTATTAATAACTCTAAATCTGCTTGTTATGCAGATTCTTTAACAACTCTAAAACTCTAATAATAATCGTACTTTAGGATTCTAAAACTCTTCTCTAAAACTCGTACTTCTAATGCCAATCTAGGGGTCCTTTTATAGGCTCAAGGATAACCCTAGTCGGTTTACAATCTGTATCCTTGTACGACAAGTAATCTAAACATAGAATAAACAAAGCTTTCCATAAACGAATATAACAGTTCTTTAGCTTTGCAGTACTTTGACTTCGACAGCAGTACTTTGACTTTCTCTTTAGCAGTACTTTGACTTTTCCAGTACTTTGTCAATCTTCAATACTTTAACTTTCTTCAGCACTTTCATATCCCAACAATCCTCCCCTAACTTGAATTATACTTGCTTGACTTCAAGTTCCTTTGTGAATTTATCTTTAACAGCTCCATCTTCAAGGAAAGATTGTGTCTTTGTATTTGGATTGTATCTTTGTAAACTCTGTGCTTACATCATTATTATCAAATTATTCTTTACATCATCATTCAGCAAGCTCCATCTTTTCAGCAATACATCAACATATGACAATTTGTACATTAATTCAGTTTAAGTTGCAATCTATTCTCATCACTTCCAGATGTGTAAACTTCTGTGAGAGGTGAATCATTGAAAATTTAATGGATTTAATGTCTCTTTACCAAAGCCATTAACTCTGGAGTAGCCAAATATTTTGATGTGTAAGATCATGGTACATTGATAACCATATGATTTTTAGCAAATCATCAGCTATCAACATATTTGATTTGTCTTTACCAAAAGTTGTACCCTTTTGGACTAGTTAGTTCTTTCATCTATGGTGAACTAATTACCATATAATGGTTTTTCCACAGCCTTTACCACAAGCCATTTTCTTATGGGCTAGCCAACTCTTCACATTTACTGATATGGTGAGTTGATTACCATCCAACTTATTAGCAAGTTGTCAACTATAAAACGGATTTGAGATATCTTTACCAGAGCCGTTTGCTCATGGATTAGCCAATCCTTTTGTAACCATGGTGGATTGATAACCTATTGGTGTTACCATCTCAAAAACCATTTATTTCTCTTAACCTTTGTTTCAAAATATTTGTCACTTAACAAAAGTTTTTCAAAAATCATTAACTGGTTTAAAGCTGCAAGCAGTACTTTGATGAAAGTACTATTTGATCAGCAGTACTTTGAATAAAGTACTGATATATCAAAAATTTATTCAATTAAAATTCATACCAGTTATTCATCATCATCAGCCATAGTAGTCCATCGGATAAACAATTTGATGACCATAAGAGCAATTTCATTGTCTTCTTCAACTTCCATTCCATGCTCTAGCATTCTCCTCATAAGATCTGTTGTAAGTGGATATCTTCTATCTGCTAGCATGTGAATCATAGTCCCATCTTCTAATTCTAAAACATGAACTCCAGATTCTTCAAAAAATCTCCAGCTAACAATCTCCCAGGCTTCTTGGTTCTTCCAAATCTCAGCAGTGCTTTGTTCTTCAGTTTCCCAAACAGTTGTGAGATCCCCAAGTAAGACTAAACCAACTCATTCTGATGTATTATGTTCAAAATAATCTCGCACCAAATGATATAAATGAAATAAATCCACCCTATCTATTATGTGCAATAAATCCCATAACATGTTGAATGTTCTGAAACTTTCATCTTCTCTATAAAACATCAGATAACTTCCATCCTTTGACTCTACAACTTCAAAAGTGGTTATTGGAGATTTGTTCATCTTCATTTCATCATCATCTGTAGAATACTCAAATTCTACAATCCTTAAGTAATTCTTCAGTTCATCATTAGTATCAGACCTTAACTCAACTTTCTTTAATGGTTGTATATCTTTAATTTCAGTTGATCTTTTTCTCTTTAAGCTTCTTTTCTTAACATCTTCTTTCTGAACATCATCATCTTTATGATCTTTGATATCTTCAACACTCTTCTTATAAGCCTCTGTAACAGCTTCATACAATTCTTTCATATTAACATAATTCAACTTGTTCAATCCAATATATCCTCGACCTTTTAAATAAGCCATCATTGCATTCCTTTGTTTAGCAAGATTTGGTCTTCTTGGTAAAGAAGAAATAGGAAGAGGTGATGGTATAACAACTTCAACATTCAATTCTTCTTGTAATTTCCTAGCTGCTTCTTCATTCATAGCTTCTTCATTATCAACTTCAGCATTCAACTCAGCTTGTATCTTTCTAGCTGCTTCCTCATTCATAGCAACTTGAGCAGCTCTTATCTGTGCTAAAGTGGGTTTCTTTTTCTTCTTTGTCTCTACCAACTTGCCCTTTCCTTTATCTTTTGGATCAATAACAATTTGAGAAGCTCTTGGTTGTTCCTCTTCTTGCACTCCTGGAATACTAACACCCCTTGGCTTTGATAAATCATGCAAGATTTCAGCAATGGTTTCATCATCACTTGCTGTATGTATAGGTTTAGGTGCATCAGCTTCCTTTTCTTTTATAACTGTTGAAGGACCAGCTTCTTCTTCAAAATCTAATACCCTTAGAGAAATCAAATCCTGCCTATAGGTTCCTTGTTGAAAAGCAGTACTTTGAACCTTAGTCCTATCTTCCTCAGTACTTTCAATATTGACTTGTTCTTCAGTACCTTGAGGTTCATTCTCCTTTTCTTCATGAAATTCAACATCTTCTTTCAAATTCTCTTCTTCTAGATTCCTCCCCAATTGGACAGAAGAATGTTGTTTAACCTTTTTGCCTTTGGTGGTCTTTGTTAAATGCCTTCGCTTCTTCTTTTCAACTTTGACCCATAACCGGTGATGTGTAACCAATGGCCATACAAAGTTCTTTAATCTTCTAAACTTAAGCTTCAACCTTTTAATCTGAGTAGCCTGTTTATCAAAAGATTTCTGCAATCTGACCATCGCCCTTGTCAGAGTATAATTATCCAACACCAATCTTTCAGGGGGTATAGGAATATCTCTGCCAGAAGATGATGAGAATATAGGAACATCTTGTTCTGGTGATGGCATAGGAGGAGGAGTATGGTGGGATGAGGTGGGAGAAACTTCAGTACCTTCATTATCAGCAGTCACTACAAGAAAAGTGGCTTTTTAGGACCCCCATAAGCGTCATAAAATGGTACTTTTTAGGACCTTTCATTTAATAGGACCAAGGATGAAAGCGTTTCATGTAAGGCGGTTGTAATAGGTCCAAAGCGTCCTAGCCCTTATGAAACCAATTTTATGGTCGTATTATATGTCTATGAACAACACAAATAGCGTCCTAATAAAACCATATTAGGACACTTTTACAATGTTTTAACATGTGATTACCTACTTTTAATCTTTTGAGACACATAAAAACGTCCTTAAAAGTATTGTTAGGACGCTTATGATGTAACATCATAGCTATTTTAGCAACCAAGAAAAGGGTACTAATAACTCAAATAAGATTATGATACCAATTTTATGGTCGCATTTTAGGTCTATAAACAACACAAATAGCGTCCTAATAAAAACATATTAGGACACTTTTCCAATGTTCTAACATGTTATTTTAGGACACTTTTGTCAAAGTGTTGCTCTTTTTACAAATGCAACACTTTTATATTGCAACACTTTTAATACTCATGTGCAACACTTCTTATTACACAACACCAACCAATGACAGCACTTTTACGCATCAAATGCGACACTTTCCATCATCTATCGCAACACTTCTTTTTCGTTTTAACAATACTAGTGCAACACTTTTTCTACTATAGGCAACACTAATTCATTTCATGCCGAATAATTGCTCAACAAAATCCAAAACTACAAATATAGGTAAAGTTTTAATTATACATGGATAGATAACTCGTTTCCATCATAGCAATATCATATTCCAAATACAAATTTGTCAAAAGTCAAACTATCATAAAGTTCATGAACACAAAATATGCATACTAAAATAATGGATAGTACTAAAATCTTCTTTGACATGAATTCTCAAAAGACTTCCATTTGATAGTTGTGAATCTTGATATCCACCATATGTCATAATAAAGAAACCTGGTAAATATAAAACCAAATAATAAAATTAGATTTTCTTACAGTATGTGACACAAGATGTTATCAAACACTATATTAAAGCCACTAAGTCAATGATATCAATCCCTTACAAGACCTGATAGAAATTGTACTTAAAGAAACATGTTGGTGTATTCTGATATAAGTATATAACAAGTTCACCTCCTTTTTCCAGTATGTGACACAAGATGTTAGACTATGTAATTCAAGTTAACCTGCTTTTTCCATGTTAGCGCCATCAAGTTGTGCGTCAACAAGTTCAACATCCTCATTTTCTGAACCATCTTCACTATCATTCCCATATTCTATCCCGTTTTGATTATTTTCAAACATAAAATGCTCAATTTCGTCATTCTCGTCACTTTCAAAACCATCTTCTGATATTTCATCTTCGCTCATATCTGTAATAATATAAAGCAAGTTAACCTTAAATTGTCTCATTATTTTTAGATTCAATTTTTACCATAAGCTATTTTTTTAACAAAAACTAAACTTATAAACTAGAAAATAAGCTTTTTTGAAACTCTTATTTTTATTTTATTTTTTTTTGAGAATTTTGCTTATTGGAAAATGAAGATGCAATCAATATAAGTAACCTTTGTAAATACTTTTCTTCTAAAACCTCTTGAATAAGCTGTATAAGCAGCTTATTGCTTTTGATTGGTGACAGATCCAAACCAAACACACCTTTTAGTTCACTTGAGCACAAATAAGCAAATGCAAACAGTTGGATAAGCAACACAAAAGGAGAAATAAGCAGTAGGAAAGAAAATGAGCTAAGTCTAACTGAAATAAGCCAATAGAAACAGGGATAAGCAGTTGGCAAATAAGCTACACTAGTGGGGGATCCTAAACTACAAGTGTGATGAATAAGCAATTAGAAGACATAAATAAGCTAAAAGCATCTAAGAACAGTAAAAACTAACCTAATGCACTAATAAGCAACTAAGGGAATCAGAATAAGCCAAAGCTAATCTAAATAAGCACAAAAAAAAAAAAAAAAAAAAAAAAAAAAAAAAAAAAAAAAAAAACATATCTGCTGTTGTGCTGTGCAGCCAAAAAAAACAGTCCAAGGGGTACCTTTAGAGCTTATTTTGAATAAGCTAGAGAGGGAAATAGCATATGAGCTTCTGGCCACTTAGAGTCCACCCAGCCAACTGCCTTTTGCCCCCAAATATGTAGCCTGAATAAGCACTTTACAGCTTATAAATAAGCTGAAAAGGCTGCTGGGATGTTATCTCAAACAGTTTCGAAAACAGCTTAGGGTGGCTGTTTTGAAACTTATTTTGGACAAGCTACAAAGGGTATAAGCTCTTGAGCTTATGGGTATTTCAAGTTCATCAGGTAGACAAACCTTTGCCCCTATCTCTAGCTGATGAAGGGCTTATTACAGATTGTAAATAAGCCATGCAACCAGGCTGCTGGAGTCTATTTGTGTCCTGTGCACAGTAACAGAAAAGGCAAAGGGGCTAATTTGAAGGCAATAATAAGCATTCAATTAAGCTCCAAAAGTGAAAAACAAGCTAACACTAATAGACCTAGTTCTACTAACTACTAGCACAAACAAATTCCAATCCTAAATCTAACTTAAACCATCTAAAAATTAATCTCGCAAAAGTAATAGCTAGGCTGAAAGTGACTATGAGACAGAAAGAAAAATTACCAAAGCTCTTTGAAATGTGAATTTATGACTCAAACTTTCACCAAATACTTTGCAAAAGACCTTCACCACTGATTTTAGAATCAAAATGGGTCAAATTATCAATTTTGACCCAAGAGTAAGGCAATTCCAAACACCCTATTGGGCATAAAACTAGAAAACGTTTTCAAAATTTAAACTTGAAACCTTGAAATCTGAAATTTTACCACTAACCGCAACTCAGAATGAGTGTATACAATTAAGCAACTCTTTAGAACAAATAAAGAAACAGAATTTAAGAACATTAATAAAATGAAAAATGCTCAGGAATTAAAAACTTAAATTAAACTTGCATTGAGAGTTTTAAAATTACATGAAACTTAAACGACAAAAAATCAGTCCATTTAGTATTAAAGTAAAAAACCATTAACCAGTGGACCTCTCGTTAGCAAACTAATTAAAAAATTTACTTACGTATAACCTCTCGTTTTCCTTAGTCTGGAACACGTCGTCTTTATCCGTATGAGTGAGCCAAGTCTCGACCAAGTCCTCATGATGCTTTTCTTTTATGAACTATAAACAAAACAATATAAACACAAACTATATATAAACGCATATTCACAAATGTATATCCAAATTCAAATATCATTCAAATACCATCCCGACACCAAATACATTACTAATCAAACGCAAAAATCAAAACAATTAAATTATATACAATGAACAAATACAAAATAATTGAATAAAAAAACATACTAGTGTCACGGCTGAAATAGAGGATGAGAAGATGAAAAGTAGAAAGGAAGAGAAGTAGTGTTGGTTCGGCTGCACAAAATCAAACACAAACATAAACACAATCAAACATAAAAAAATCAAACAAAAACATTCATTAACAACCTATAAACGCCCCACTATTTTACTACCTTAACCTCAACATCTTAACTAGCTTACTACGTACTACATACCTTAAACAATCTACATACATTAACCTCGACATCTTAGCTCGTACTACCTTAACCTCAACATCTCAAAATTCATCAACAACCTGCACATTAACCTTAAAACAAATACAAGTATGTAATAATAAAAATACATACACAAGAGATGGGTACGGCACGAAACGAGAAGGCGGCGGCAAGACAACAGGTGGCGGTACTACCCAAATCAAACACAAAAAGTAGGTGGTGGTGACCGGCGGTGGTGGTCAAAAGAAGAGACGGCGGCGAGCGGTGGTACTACACAACCACAAACAAAATTTAACAAACACAAACACAAATCTATATAAACAATAAACTTAAAAATATATAAATTAAACAAAAAAAACAAAAGAATATTAAAATTAAAATTAAAACACAAACCTTTAAAGTTTAAACTAAATGTATTTTGGTTCAAATCGTGATGGTGGTGGTCTGCTGTGAAGGTGGAGGTACGGCGTGTGATGGTGGTGGTGCGTGTGTGTGGCGGTGCGTGTGTGGTGCTGTTGGTGGTTAATTTCGTGTGTGGTGCTGTTGGTGGTGTTTGTGTTTTTAGATATAGGGTTTTCACTAATTGGGAAGATGAAGTGAGGAGGGAACTGAATAGCAAAGGTTTGTTTTGGCGGATTAAAGTAAAACTTTTGGAGGAGATCCCGCTAAGAAGGTTTTGGTGAAAAATAATGGCGCCATCAATCACAAAATTTGGGAGTTTAGGCGGACAATTGAGCGGGCGGGTTAGATTTTATTGCGAGGAAGATGAAAAAATGTGTACATTTTTATAAAACTTTTGCAATTAAGGGTTCTATAAAATTGAATAAGCGTTATAAAAAGCGGATGTTTTACGACTCTAAAAAGATGTGTCATATTGTGGTGTATCATAAACAAACCATTATGAATAAGCGTTATATAAAGGTTAACGTTATAAGACGCTATTGTCAAGGGTCCTATTCAATTTTCTTATAAAAAAAACGTTTGCGAATAAGTGTTCCATAAAACCGATGTTTTATGACTCAAATATCAAGTGTCTTATGATGGTGTATCAATCTATGGGACCCAAGTGTCAACTGTCATATTAAGTTATGTTTTAATAATACGTTTGCGAATAAGCGTTTTAAATAATTAATGTTTTATGACTTATATATCAAGTGTCCTATTATGGTGTATTGTAATAAAACCATAATTAATATGCATCCTTTAAGGGTCCTATTAAGTTTTGTTATAATAAAACTTTTGCAAATAATCGTTTTAAAAAAATGATGTTATAAAACCATTGTACATAAGCATCCTATAAAGGTTAACGTTATAATACCCACGTGTCAAAGGTCCTATTAAATTTTGCTATAATAAAACTTTTTGTGAATAAGCGTTTTAACTAACTGATGTCTTATGACTCAAAACTCAAGTGTCCTATTATGGTTTATTATAATACAACCATAATGAATAAACGTCTTATAAAGGTAATTTATTAGGATCCATATTTTAAGTGTCATATTAAGTTATATGATAATAGGACCCCAAATCATCGACCATCCTATTATATACCTTTTTAGGACATCGCCTAAGTAGCAAATATTTAAAAAGGACCCTAAACACTCATATGTCCTATTAAACAGTTTTTTAGGACTCCATTATCATACCGTCCCACACAAAGGGTCCTAAAAGCCACTTTTGTTGTAGTGAGTACGTTGGGAAGCAGTACCTTGTGTTGAAGTTTCTTGAGATACAGGACGTGGAGAAGCAGTACCTTCAGAAGCAGTACCTTGAGTAGCAGTACCTTCAGAAGCTACATTACTAGCTTCAGCCTCATCTCGAATAGCTTGAACAATCTCCATCATTGAAGTAGTGAATGGAGTGTCCCTGCCAGTGAATAAATCACTCTTCCTTGCCATAAACGTAAAGATCTTGGCTGGTTGCACCACAACAGGTAATAGATCAGGAGGCTTAGGTATATCAGCAAGTTGTTTGTTCAGAAACACTTGAATAAACCTTGGATACATCAACCATCTTGAACCATGAGAGAGGTGTGAGAGCATTCCATCTAGAATCAGCCTTGAAAAATTGAAAATTCGATCTGTAGCTAATCCCACTATAGCAGATGCTATGTTAGACCCAAATTGCTCCCATGATGTACTTTTAACACTAATACAATGAAGTAGTACATGAACTAGATACTTCCATTGAGGGCAAAATAAGGGTTTCCTGAATGTTTGTTCAGTTAAGGACCCTTCATACCCAATATTGCTGAATGTATCCCAAATCAGTTGCTTATCAAAACTAACAGCCCCTTCTTCATCACCAAATAATAAGTCTTCACGAATAGAGGCTTCAGAAACTTTCACAGTTCTCCCAGCAAATGTTGCTTGAAGATACGAATCATCATTCTCCATATGAACCCTAGCAGTTGCCCAAAATTGTTGAATCCAGGGCTCAATGATATATGGTTCCACTAAAAGCGCATAACTAATCGGCGACCCAGTGAGAAAATCAATGATATCATGAAAGATCTCATTAGCTTCAGTCTTTTATAAATTCGCCACCATGTTGTATTTTGAAACTCTATTACAATTTTCCATTTATGATATATGTTCACATAAAGTGATATAGCGAATAATATGGGTGAAAGAGAGAAAGATATGGAAAAGATTGTAAGTTATCAATATGAGATGGAAATTCGGAGAGTAATTATGTATAGGTGAGATTTAAAAAATCACAACCCTTAATAACAAAGTTACCGTTAGTAGTAGTTACCCCTCAATATTACCGTTGGAACAGTACTTTGATACGACACGTGTGCAGTACTTCCAAAAAGCAGTACTTTCCAAGCAGTACTTTCATAAAATCTAAAGACACTACTTTCCCATTCTCCTCTTTTCAATAGCAAATTCAACATATAAGCACGAATATCCTCTCCTCAAACAATGCATAGGACTAGACTAACTAGGGGTGGAAACGAGCCGAGCCGAGCTCGACCTCGTTAAGGCTCGAGCTCGGCTCGTTTATATATATAAAGCTCGAGCTCGGGCTCGAGGTCGTTTCGAGCCTTATACTTTGAGCTCGAGCTCGGCTCGTGAAAATTTTCACAAGCTCGAGCTCGGCTCGGGCTCGACTAATTTTATGATGTTTTGAGCTCGGCTCGTTAATTACATAAAGCTCGAGCTCGTTTACTACTTTTAAGCTCGTTTATACGTATAGACGATATATACACGTATATAATTCTAGGACTCGTTTAGGCTCGCGAGCCTACTCGAGCTTTTTGTATAGAGCTCGGGCTCGAGCTCGATTATTAAATGAGCCCAAAATTAGGCTCGAGCTCGGGCTCGAGCTCGTTTAAGCTCAGCTCGTTCGAGCTTTTTACCGATCCGATCCCGAGCTTTTCACGAGCGGCTCGGCTCGTTTACACCCCTAAGACTAACACTAAATAGTCCTCCCCTTAAATGGGTCAGTAGTTAATCATGCCAATACTTACCACCAAGTGATTGAATCTTGAAACATCAAAGCCTTTGGTGAGTAAATCAGCTACATTATCATCCGTGTGAACCTTGACCACATTAATAAGCCTGTGCTCATAACAATCTCTGATGAAGTGATGCCTAATCTGAATATGCTTAGTCTTGGAATGATAAATTGGATTCTTCACAATGCAAATAGTACTCTCATTATCAATATTGATAGGAGTATTCTTGAAATTGAACCCATAGTCCAATAGTTGATTCTGCATCCACAAAACTTGTCCACAACAGCTTGCAGTAGCCACATATTCTGCTTCAGTAGAGGATGTTGCTGCAATAGTCTGTTTCTTGCATTGCCATGAGACTAATCTTCTTCTAAGATATTGGCATCCTCCAGTGGTGGATCTTCTGTCATAATTATCACCTGCATAATCACTATCTGAAAAAGCTTCCAAGTGAAAAGGTGAATCCTTGGGATACCACAATCCTAACTTAGGCTGTTGTTTCAAATAACTAAAAATTCTCTTCACTGCATTCATATGAGAGATCTTTGGTGAGACTTGATATCTTGCACATAGACAAACAACAAACATAATATCATGCCTAGATGCAGTGAGATACATAAGACAACCAATCATTGATCTGTATAACTTGACTTCAACAGGTTGTCCATCTTCATCTTTTCCCAGTGAGTTGATAGACTTGATAGGTGTAGTTAATGGCTTCATAGCATCAAAGTTGAACTTCTTAAGTATGTCAGATACATACTTGTCTTGACTGATAAAAATACCCTCCTTTGACTGCTTAACTTGAAGTCCCAAAAAGAAAGTTAACTCACCCATTGAACTCATTTGAAATTCATTATGCATCAGCTGCTCAAACTCCTTGACCATGGACTGTTTGGTAGCTCCAAATATGATATCATCTACATACACTTGAACCAACATGATATCCTTCTTGTCTCTCTTGATAAACAAAGTCTTGTCAATTGCTCCCCTTCTGTAACCATGTTGCAATAAGAAAGTAGAGAGCCTCTCATACCAAGCTCTAGGAGCTTGATGAAGGCCATAAAGAGCCTTAACCACCTTGTAGACTTTGTTAGGATGTGTAGGATCTTCAAAACCAGGAGGTTGTTTGACATATACCTCCTCTGTAATCTTGCCATATAAAAAGGCACTCTTGACATCCATTTGATAAACCTGAAATCCCATATAGGATGCAAAAGCAAGAAAGATTCGAATTGCTTCAATCCTTGCTACATGAGCAAATACTTCATCATAATCCACTCCTTCTTCTTGTCTATAGCCTTGAGCTACTAACATTGCCTTGTTCTTGATGACATTCCCTCTTTCATCTCTCTTGACTCTGAACACCCATCTTGTACCAATTACCTTCTTTCCATCAGGTAGATCACATATTACCCAAACTTCTTGAAGTTTAAATTGAAGAAGTTCTTCTTGCATAGCTTCAACCCAACTCTCCTTAGTTAATGCCTGAGCTATATTCTTGGGTTCTTCTTGAGAGATAAAACAAGTGAACATGCATATTTGATGATCCTTGTGATTCAGTCTGTTTTGTTTATAAACAAAACTAAGTAAAGCATTGTGAGGTGTAGAAAAACCCTTAGCTTTGTTTCTTGTAAGCATTCCTTGAGAAGAAGGTCCAATAATTTGACCAGTAGGATGATCTTTATGAACTTTTAAGGTAGGAGTCTGTGGAACTTCATAACTGTCATCCAGGTTTGTGTAATCAGCATCTTCATTGGGATCTGAGAAAATACCTTCATCTTCAAACTCATCATCAGTATCTTCTAAGCCAGGCATGGTTGGATCATCCAAATCATCCAAAGTGTTGTTAACAGGTGCAGCAGTACTTTGATCGAAAGTACTGTCAACCAAAGTACTGTGAGTGAACTCTGAAGTCTTTGTCTTTTTCTTTGCTTCCTCATAAGCTCTTCTCTGTTCATCATCATAAGAATGTGCTAAAACATCTTGAAAAAGCATCTGATTTAGTTCATCTTGAATAGATTGATCCTCAGCAGACAATGAGGATTTTGGTGCATCAGTACTTTTCTTTGGTTCAACAGATATTGGTTCTTCATCAGGAACAACATCAGGTCTAATATGGACTCCATGAACAACATACTGTAAATCTTCTCCATTGTGTACAGGTTGATTTTCTTCTCTAACATGTACATAGTTCATAGAAGGAGTCAAAACTTCAAGATCAAACATCCAATAAGGATATTTACCTTTCTGATTGTCTTGATCTTCTAAAAATTCAACATGAAGACAATCTTGAACCTTCTTAGTGACTCTGTTGTACACTCTAAAGCCTTTGCTGTTGGTGCAGTACCCTAATAGATAACATTCTTCTGACTTGCCATCAAACTTGCCCAAATTATCAATAGTATTTAAAATAGTGAGAGGACATCCAAAAGGCTTCAGAAATTGTATGTTGGGTTTAATTCCCATCAGCAACTCATAAGGTGTCTTCATATGAGGTTTTGTGACTGATACTCTGTTAAGCACATAGCAAGCAGTACTTACAGCTTCAGCCCAGAATTGAATAGGTAAAAGTGAATCTGCAAGCATAGTTCTGGCTGCTTCAATCAAAGTCCTATTCTTTCTCTCTGCAACACCATTCTGTTGTGGTGTTCTTGCAATGCTGAACTCCCTCTTTATCCCTCTAACCTTGAGTCTAAGTTGGTTTTCAAGTGCTATGATAAGATTATGGATGGCATGAAAAGTATCATCTTTAAATCCTAAGAAAAATACCCAACTGAATCTACTGCAATCATCTGTCACAACCAAGCAGTATTTTTTCTTGTTTAGGCTTGCAATTGCAACAGGTCCAAATAAATCCATATGTAACAGCTCCAATGGATCTCTAATAGTCCTTTCCTCAAGCTTCTTGCATGAAGCTTTGTGTTGTTTACCCTTCTTGCACGCCAAACATGAGTGATCATTCTTGTAAGTCTTTGAAGGTAAACCTCTAACTAAATTTCCTTTGACCAGTTTGTTGATATTCTTGAAATTTACATGGCCCAATCTTCTATGCCACTGATGTGCTTCTGCAGATGTTGTTTTTGCCACTAAACATGTAGCTCTCCCAGAAGAGTGAAGACTCTTCATATCCAGACTGTACACATCATTGGTTCTTGGTACTCTTAGTACTACCAAGTTATCATCAACAGGCTTGAATTCAGGGGAAAGGATGAGACATTCTGTGTCAGTGAATAACACAGGATGCTTTTTATCACAGATTTGAGAGACTGACAATAAGTTGAACTTGAGCTCCTTCACATATCTAACATTCTCAAAATCTATGCTCCCTGTCTTGATGGTTCCTTTTCCAGTTATTCTTCCTCCATTGGGATCATTCACAAATGCAACTCTTCCTCCACAAATAGATCTAAAATCTGACAGAATCTCCTTGTCTCCTGTCATGCTTCCAGAGCAACCACTATCCACAATGAGATGATCTTTAAGCTCCTCCTCTGGGTTGCCCTGCACAAAGATACAAAAGTTAGTGTCTTTTAGGAACCCAAGCCATTACTGACTTGTGTTCCCCTTGTGGAGTAACATACTCAAATTCTTTGAGTATGTAATCTTCACAGTTTTTGTAGACAAAATCAAGCATTATCTTTTGTTTTAAAACTTGTGGTGAATTTTCAGCAAAACTTTCATTTTCAACAAAAAACTCCTTTTCTTTTACCACAAAATCATCTTTATCAAAAATATTTGTTTCACCAGTACTTGTTGAAAGTACTATTTGTTCATCATCAATACTTTCCTTCTTAACCCATTTAGTTTTAACTTCTGGTGTAGAGTCCCTTGATCTAGTTACTCTTCTGGAATTGTAACTCCTTTTAGATTGATAGTAATTAGGTCTCCTAGGACTCCTATTCCAAGAAGTGTTTGGTGAAAACTGAGCAGTACTTTGAGAAAGTACTGTATTTTGCTTAACAGTACCTTGGAAAGTGTTTGAAGGTACTGTAGGTTTTGAAAATGGTCTTCTCTGGTGAGGGTTTCTGTAGTCTGGTGAGAAGTTTCTATGATTAACCCTATTTGAATGATTCCAAGCTGGTCTACTCTCTATTGGTTTTTGGTTGACAGGTCTGTTCTTAGGGAACTTACTTAGGTATTCTGAATGTAAGTCACAGTCCTTAATCAAATGATCAGGACTAAAACAAACAAAACAGAGTTTTTGTTCTGTAATCCCAAAATTTCTTCTTCTATGTGTATTACCAAACCTATCCTGATTTCTAGGTAAATGATTAAAACTGTTTTGACCAAAATTATCCCAAAAAGGTTTAGTATGATTGTGAAAAGGTTTTCTTAAAGGTACTGCTGAAGGTGTAGCAGTACTTTGAGGTGAAAGTACTGCTTGACTTTTAACATCATCTACCTTAGGTGTCGCAACTGTTTCCTGTTGGGTTTCAGACCTAGATTGACCAATAAGCTTCTTTCTAAATTCTAGGTTGTCTACACCAAAACGAGAAACATCAGGTCTTATGGGTTGATGACTACCAGTGGGATGTGGGACAGCATGATAACCTTTGTCTTGCTTATATTCTGGAGGTGGTTCACTAAATGATTCCTCATTACTAGATGTGTCAACATAGTTAATAAGCTCATCATCACTAGTGGTTATATTCTCAAAATCAAGGTCATCCTTATCACTAGGTGGGTTTTCATCTACACTACTGAAATCCATACCAAAACCTAGACCAGTCCTATTGTAAGCTCTTCTTTGTTTTTGAACATAAGAAACATGAGAAAGACCAGATTCTTTCCAGGCATCAAATTTAGCTAACAATTCATCTCTCTCCTTAGTCAGTTTCTCAATTTCAGAAATCTTACAATTTAACTTCCATTCACTTAGTTTTAACTGATAATCCTGTTGTTCATATTTTTCTGCCCAAGCCATTTCATTATTTTCATGTGTTATAATTTTGGCTTCCATAGACTCTAAGGTTATTTGATAACCTGCTACCTCAGACCTAGCTTTTATACAATTATCTCTTTTAATCACATAACTATTAAGGACTTTTTGATAAAAGTCATGACAGTTTGAGCATACCTCAGAGATAGGGGATGAGCTTGTTGAAGTAGCCATCATAGCAAGTAGAACATGATCATCTTCACTCTCCATGCTCCAGTCAAAGCTTCCAAAACCATCTTTAGACTCCATAGCAGCATGTCCAGGTTCCTCATCGAAAGTTGTGCTCCAGTCAAACTCTTCCACAGAATCCTCCACAGCTACCATACAGTAGGTTACTGGTTAATCATCAAACTCAGCACTCCAATCAACCTCTGATAAGTTCTCTTGAGCAACCAAAGCTTTTGTTTCTGTAATAGGAATTTATTTCAACTCTAGCTTTGGTTTCTCAGTCATCCTGTTTGCTTGATATTTAGCAAACCTACATTCCCTTGCAAAATGTCCAGTCTTTTGACAATTGAAGCATTCAATCTTGGATTTGTCAAAAGTGATTCCCTGTTTTGGCTTGAAGTCAATGCCTCTTCCTGTCTTCTTCATAAACTTCTTTATCCTTGCAGTGATCATAGCAACTTGCCACCTGATATCAATTTCTTCAAGAGCATCTTCTTCAATTTGTGAGAGATCTTCTTCATAAGTAACCGGTAGAGAAGCTTGTTGTGCAAAGAAGGAGCATACAACTTTATCTGAGTGGATGGTTGGAGGGGCTTGCTGAACAGTGGGGGCAGAATAGGAAACAGTACTTTGAGCAACAGTACTTTGAGTAGGAGAAGCAGTACTTTTGGTGGAAGTACTGTCTCTCTTTTCAGATGATAAAAAGGCAATACTGTGAGATTTGGAACTGGTTTGGCCATTCATCTCATGCTCATACACATTCAGATGATTGTAAAGATCATCAAAGTCCATAACATCCAAACCAGGTTGTCCTCTGATCATTGTAGCTATCACATGCCATGTCGATGGCAGACTCCTTAAGAACTTGAGATTAGCATCTTCAACTGAAACATCTGCTTTGTATAGCTCCAACATGCTGAGAAGGTTTTGAAATCTGTCATAAGCAGCATCAAGGTTTTCTCTTTCTCCAACAGTGAATGTTTCAAACTGTTGCTTCAACAGATTTTTGTGCATCTTTTTGGAAGCATCATTGCCTCCAAACCTTGTCTTGAGAGCAGCCCAGAGTAACTTCGCATCTTTAGCATCATGGAACTTGAGAAGATGACCATCTGGAATGGCAGACAAGAGAATGTTGAGTGCCTTCTCTTGATTCCTTAATGTTGCTACTGGTAAGACTGCCTTAGGTGCTTTGGGTTGTCCAGGAATGTCAATAGGTTCTGGAACGACTTCATTACCATTGACAATTATATTCCACAATGGTTGGTATGTAATTGCAATGTATTGCCTCATCTTCATGCTCCATAGGTCGTATTCTCCCTTCTTAATGACAGGTATCCTCATTGAGGTGATGGAAGGTGGTGGAACAACATCAGTCGACATCTTTAGGTTTTAGGGTTTCTTCTTAGTCAGAGTTTCCACACAAGCTCTGATACCACTTGTTGGATCGATGTACTCTAACCAAACTAACTTAAATAGCTTGTTAAGGTTTAATAACCTCGGATAAATCCTAAGTTATTAACAATGAAACACCGAGTAATCTTTATCAAGTACGCGGAATTTACTTAACAAATCTAAGAAGAATATAACTTTAACTTTTATTAATAACTCTAAATCTACTTGTTATGCAGATTCTTTAACAACTCTAAAACTCTAATAATAATCGTACTTTAGGATTCTAAAACTCTTCTCTAAAACTCGTACTTCTAATGCCAATCTAGGGGTCCTTTTACAGGCTCAAGGATAACCCTAGTCGGTTTACAATCTGTATCCTTGTACGACAAGTAATCTAAACATAGAATAAACAAAGCTTTCCATAAACGAATATAACAGTTCTTTAGCTTTGCAGTACTTTGACTTCGACAGCAGTACTTTGACTTTCTCTTTAGCAGTACTTTGACTTTTCAAGTACTTTGTCAATCTTCAGTACTTTAACTTTCTTCAGCACTTTCATATCCCAACAGTTGGCGAGGAGTCTGGGATTTAGTGAGCTATTTTCATCACTCACTGAATCCATAATCTTCTTTTTTGGCTCATGTATCATTCACTGAGTCTCGCCTCACTGAATGGAGAACATTTCTTCTTAGGCTCATCCTGAGCTTCTTAAAGATGACTCACTGAATAACTATTCATTAAGTGACTTGCGTATGTTTATGATTATTAAACACTTAGGTTATTTTATCTTCAAATCCTTATTTTAGAGAGTCTAGGAATTTACTTACCCAACAATATCTATACCATATATAAAAAGAAAACACATTTATTTAAAACTTAAAAACTTACAATGAGTTATTGTTTTATACTAAAATACTCATATTTATAAGAAGACAATGTAATTTATTAAGTATTTAAGTACTTAATTACAATTTAAATCACTAAATTTCTTCACTCTCACTCACTCCACATCTATACATAAATAAATAAAATTGCAAACACAAATTAACGTTATTATACACAGTCGTCGCTATACACAAGTAATCATCTAGTTTATTATTTTACTTTATTATTTTTTAATATAAACATCACTTTACTAAAATTAATAGGATTTACAAGAAATTAGTGAGAAGCCGAGATACTATCTGGGCCCCCACTCTTCTAGTTATAGCAAAGCTAATCATACTAAAATTATGAGTCGCAGCACGTGCCCCAATGTCTTGAGTCACAAAGAACTTTCAGATCCGCTTCAATAAGATCACTGCATCCTTCTAAGTTACATACTTGACATTACGAACCGAGTATTCATCAAATTTTATATAAGACAAAAACACCCACCTACTAATTCCTTTGTTGTTTTGCCAGTTCCATTTAGATTAAGTTTTTTATTAAGCTTTTTCATTAAATATCTAAGTGACACAAACTTATACAACTTTAATATTCAGATTATCTATTTCCTTAGGGAGGTGGCAATGGGGCACGGTATGCCTCGGTTTGGCTTCATACCGATCGGCAACACCGTTGCCACCATTGAGGTATGGTTCGTTATGGAAGGCTTTCGGCATGGGTTGCCGAATTGGTATGGAAATGGAAGGCATGCATGCTTTGATTAAAAATAAATAAAATTAGGTGAGGTATGGAATCATGGTTGCAACTGGAAAAGTATGGTGAGGTATGAGATTAGGTGGAATGATATTATTGGTGGGTGGTCAGGTATGGGTGAGGTATGAGTGGCATGAATGCCACCACCCTTATGGCAAGTTCAATTTATCTTGACGTAAGAAGTGTACAAATAGCCGAGTTAGATATGAAAACCCTACACTATATAGATAACCTGAACACAAATGATGTAATCTATTTTTATACAAGTTGGAGATCGACTCATTAAACGTTTATAAGTTTTTCTTTTAATTGTCTAAAACTTATATTGATTGACGAACCCGTTTATCAAATAAGTTAGAGGGGCAACTAGTTTACGATCAAAAACCCATTTAAACATAACCTTAACTTGTCTTTCTGTGTGGCGACTACAGATCATGAAAGGAATTAACACCTTATGTTAACTAGAAATGGTGAGCCCCATCGGGTTCCCGTCAACCGTTGACAGGGTTTTATAAGATTAAAACAACTTAACCTAAATACGACATTTTAAGTAAGTGTGTCAAGTGTGCCGAATAAACGGATAGGGTAAATGAAGAAGGATCCATGTTACACAAGGAAGTCAAGCCTTTTTGGCTTCGATGTACATGGCCTAACATGTGTTCTCGTGGTTGTTTTTTAAGTTTTATCTAGTGATCACAAGATGTTCACACGTGTCAGCGTGTCAAATCTACCACATTTATCCATAGCACATTCATCTAAGCAAATTGTCTGGTTAAACCGGTCAAAACGGGTGGCGGAATGACCCATTTAAGGTAGTTTTTCAAAAGGTTTAAATCGACGAGGAGACACTGGCTTGTGCATCTTTTTTGGGTGCCGACTGACCCGTCCCAAAAGATACAACCTTATACAATGAGCACCTGCTCCAATGACCTTTTAGCCAGAAATTAGAATTAAAACGATGACTTATTTATCCAAAAACACTCCTTAAACGGTCAATAAAACCCATAATGCCGCTACCAGCTCTGCACAATTATGACCAGTATGTATGACTCGAGTTAAATGGCTCAACTTGAACACCACCCGAAAATAATTAGTCCCAAGTCTAGTGATAACCAAATTTACAAGGACAATTACATAACAAGACAAAACCACAAGGACCATCACACCACCTAATTCCATTTCCCTTTTTTCTTTTTTTTACCAATTTCACTTCCCTCCACTCCACATCTCTCCAAACACAAAAAAAATTCCCTCGCTTCCCAATTTCACTTTCCCCTCCAAAAAAACCCCCAAAATCACTTTCAAAACCCTAATTCATTAATCCATCAATCAATTCGTTTATTTCACTTAATGTCGGATTCTGGACCTTCCAACTGCCAATCGGACTCAACTTCCGTTGGCGGTAGAGGTCCGATTCCCCATCCGGTGAGACGGCACTTGGCGATGCATTCGTCGAAGCCGCCGTTTGTTCCGACCGATGATTATTATCGATTTTCGACTGGAAATGATGGAAAGAGAAGTGATCAGTCTGATGAAGTTATTATTGTTAAATCTCCGGTAGTTGCTAGCTTAATATTTTAAGTTTGTGTTTATTAATGATGAAAGTTAGTAGTTAGTGAGTGTTGAATGTGATACGTTTTCGCGGTTTTTTATTGGTTAGCGAATAGGTTGCAAGAGTAGTTGGATGGATTTAGTAAAATTTGCGAGTGTGCGAAGAAATCAGGAGGTCTATTAGATTATCGTTTCTTGTGGTTAGTTTGCCTGTGAACGATGCTACAATTTCGCAATTTCACGAGTCGTGTTAGTTGAATATATTTGCATTGCCTTTTAGAATTGGACAAATAAATGATGAATATAGAGAATGAAAATAGCTAACAGTTGATAGTTTTTATAGTTAGTGTACCTTGTGAAGCGTACTGCATTTTCGCTATTTCACTTGCTGTATTATCGTTTATATTCTTTTAACTTCTAAGTTTAGATTGTGTTTGTTGAATTATGATTGTTGAACATCGTAGAATTGCACGATGAAATGGTGAAATATAGACAAGGAGGATTATAAACTTCTTGTCTATGCGTGAGCTAAAATACAGTAAACGAGGTGGCTAAAAAGTGTTTTATGCTGTATTGGAATATCTCATTTGCTATGTGTAATACTAATGTGATTATGTGCATAAATGGTTTTGTACAGCCGGTGAAAAGAAAACTTGGAACAAGCTACATTGAAATTTCATCGAGTCCTAGTTATGCTTCTACGGTTAACAGTCCTGTTCACACTCCTGTTTCTGGAAATGGTGGAAAGGTTACCAGTCGAGCAAAGGCCACAAAGAGCAACAGATCCGTTCCTCCGTCCCCTATCGGCAATGCTGGGTCACCTTCTCCGCTTACTCCTGCTGGCAATCGTTATGACAACTCGTTAGGTATGTTCGGATTCATATTTGCATAAATTTTGAAAGGAACATTTACATGTGATGGATTTTTTTTAACGTTTGCAGGCCTTTTGACGAAAAAGTTTATTCATCTCATTACACACGCTGAAGGCGGTATTCTTGATTTGAATAACGCTGCCGAGACATTGGATGTAAGTTTATTATGATACATTATATTAGATGTGAGTTTGCTGCATCTTTTTAAGAAGTTATAATGGTATAGGTGCAGAAGAGACGGATATATGATATAACAAATGTCCTTGAAGGCATTGGTCTTGTTGAAAAAACGCTCAAGAACAGAATCCGCTGGAAGTAAGTTTTTTTTCTTCGTGTTTTGACTTTGGTTCTTGTGAACATATGTATCTGACATCAATTTGTTTGCATAACCGTTTAGAGGCCTTGATGCTTCCAAACCTGAAGAGTTGAAGGACGACGTCAATCTGTTACAGGTATATTATCATTTTGTTATGATAATGTCACCCTCTTTACATTATCGTTGTATCGTTACATCCTTATTGTTTATAGTATTTTAGCTTCATTTGTTTTATTGGCTGTAGGCAGAGGTTCAAAGACTTACAATGGAAGAAAGTAGATTGGATGAAAGAATCAGGTTAATTGATTTATTACATTATCAGCATTAGCAACCTACCAATCTTCTTGTGTTAAACTTATATGTTTTGGCTGATATCGAGACTGTGCAGAGAAATGCAGGAAAGAATGAGGGATATGAGTGAAGATGACAACAAACAAAAGTAATATTGCTACTACCTACATTTTCATAAACCTTGCTAATATAAAGTATTTGCTGACTCACTTCTGTTTTTCAGATGGCTTTTTGTGACTGAAGATGACATAAAAACTCGACCATGCTTTCAGGTGAAATTGCTGTGGCATGTTTAGCTTTCTAATCAACAATATTATGTTTCACTTTTATGTTTAGTAGTTGCATAAGTTAACATATATAAGCTTAAAATGACAGAATGAAACTCTGATAGCAATTAAAGCTCCACATGGGACCACTCTCGAAGTTCCTGACCCCGATGAGGTGAGTTTCATGCTTTCAATATGTATTATATGGATAGTACCGAAATAAACTTCATTGGAAATAAACGAAACAAATATTAAGTAAAACATTCGGTCTCCATTTGAGAGGTAGCTTTGTCTCCTTCAGCTGAGCGAGTTTTAAACTAAATCACTTACAGAATAAATTAACCTATTTTTGAGTTATCAAATCACGGATATGTTGATAGTTGATCATGTAAATTCAATCCTCGCATGTTTTGATAATTATGGTATTTCAGGCTGTTGACTATCCGCAAAGGAGGTATAGAATAATCCTTAGAAGCACAATGGGTCCCATTGATGTATATCTTGTCAGGTACCATATTATCTAAATCATTTTCTGGTACTGAAGCTGGTCAATTTGAGTTCACGCTAATTAAAAATTCTACGGGCATTTTAGTCAATTTGAAGAGAAGTTTGAGGATGTGGATGGGGTTGAACAACATGCACCTATGCCAGTCGCTTCAAGTTCTGGCTCCAGTGATAATCCAGCAACTGAACCGACCATTGTTGCAAATGCTGGCATGGAGGTTGAAGTTCACCCACAACCTGTTCAGAATATGAGCTCTGGACATAACATACCTCACGACTCGCCTGGGAGAATTACGAAGATAGTTCCTTCAGATGTGAATGTAAGTAATAGTTTTTCATACATTTAAAGGCAAAATAGATAAACACCTTACTATACTATGACACTTTTTCAATTAAAAGGTGGAATAAAATATATTCTTAGTCACATAGTTCTTTTTTTGGAACAAGTCTTAGTTACATACTTCTACTTTTATTATCATATTAGTTGAATCATTCTCATCTAAATGCAATCACATTTTATCGGATAATAGTCAAGGCAGTGGTTGTTACTAAACAGTAATTAAGTTTTACCATCGTTCCATCTAGGACATTAAACTTTGGTTAAGAGGTCTAACTACTCAAGTTTCCTTTTTGCTTCGAAGTTCTTATTATTTATTTATTTATTTATTTTTATTAATTTGAGAAATTGACTGGTTATACAAGTGTATGTGATCGTTGTGTGTAATAGCTGATGTAGCATTCCCAGTTGTATTAACTAGTCGAGACTGCATTCCGTCATCTATTCTACAGAATGGGAATACACATCTTCGGTTTTTTAACAATTGCGACAAAACTTTGTGTATTTACTCAATTGGCATACGTAACCAGTAATACAAATTAGTTATACAAGTTGCAAGACGATTTTTAGAAAGTTTCAGAATTTAAAAGCTAAAATTGAAACTTGGGAGGTTAAACGATCTGAAGGATGTATAAGTGGCCTAGGTGGAACAATGGTGAAACCAGATTTACTTGTTAATGACATATTCCCGATTAGTTATCAGCAAGAGTTGACAAGAACAACATTTTCTCTGTCAAATTGAGCTTCTTTGGTCCCTTTCTCTCAAATTTACCACTAATAGCTGTTTTGATTATGAGTTTTAATAAATGTGTCCGAGAAATATTTTTTGTGAACAATTTATGTAAATAGTGTTAAAATTCTATTGATCACTTTATCTATTTTGCTTAATAAGCTGCATTGCATTATAGAACAGAGTCTTTAAACTATATAACCCAATGTTGTCATACGCCATCCAGCAATGTTTACTCTAAGAAGCTGGAAACTGTTAGACCAAATTGTGTATCATTATAAAACCATGTAAAATATTTAGGGATGTTATATACATTTACTCTGGTTAAGCTGGTTTTCGTTGAAAGACGGGTGTAAGAAATTTTATTGTGATCAAGCACATTGTTGCAATGATTTGATGATATTGGACTCTTATACGTAGAGTAGCTCAGTGCTCCGGGATTTACCTTATAAATAGCAGTCTTACTTTCATTTATATTATCTACTTTGAGGCATATCATATACAAATTTATACCATGGGTTAGAAAGCGAAGATAATCTTATGAGCCCTGTATTTGTAATCATTGCAGATTGACACAGATTATTGGCTTCTATCAGACAAAGAAGTTCCCCTCACGGACATGTGGAATACAGATTGTATGCTTTCTTTTCAAGCTTCTTGTTTACTACTTTTATAACTATGTTTTCAAGTTCTAATGTAACAAAATGTTGGCATTTATTGACAACTTTCAGTGGCTGATATGCAATGGGACGGGGTTGATTTACTTGCTGAGGAATTTTGTTTAGCTGACGTCACACAGCTATCTGATGCACCGTCTACATCGCTTAATCCTACTCATAGGTGACAAGAAGATTTCAACCTCTTCAGGTGTTATGTAAACTGCTGTTTTCATCGGATGATCCAACTGGGCAATACAGGTACGAACAGCTTTGTTGTACAGTAGAAGAAAAAATTTAAGCTGTTGTTTAAACGATTGAAACTTGGTTAATTTATGGGTCCGGTCTAAGGTATCCATGTAGTTTTGTTGTCGTTGTACTGTTTTATAATCAAGGTTTTTAAATGAATGCTCTAAGAAGCACACCAATATTTTTATTAAATCTTGCACTTGTGGTTTCCCATCATGTTATTAGCAACATGTTTAATTGAGATTGTAAATGTTCATTGCATATTGAACAGTATGAAACATTGAAACTACATACACCTCAATTCAAGCAAGATGGCCAACAACTAACTTGACTAAGAACGTATTATACAATTTATATCGTATACAAAGCCCGACCATGTGTTGAAGGAAATTGGATAGAATGATTGCTGAAACACTTGCATTCACGTATTCAAAAATTACATATTGGGATCTTACAACATCATAGTATGTTAGCTGTTCATCCTTGAAACACTTGCCTGAATTGTATGTTAGCAATTAAAATAAGGTTATAGCCAGTTCATGTTTTCGCATGGACTCTAAAGTCCCCCCCCCCCCCCCCCCCCCCCCACCCCCCCACACACACACAGAGAAAGCTACAACAACAAGAATGCTCACCGAATTCTGCGTGGCATGCCATTCGACGCTGCCGAACCAACGCCACCACACTGCCAACCCTCGCCGAGAACACTCTTGCCGATTATTCGGTGTGAAAACGACAAAAGAAAAATATTTTAACTGATGAATGCAACGGTATGATTATTTTCAAATTCATTTTTTTTTTAAAATTAAACCACTTTTTACACTTGACCCATTTTAACAAAAAAAATTCACACTTCTCTATCAAAAACACATTACTTTTAATATCTCAACACATAAACAAAAGATGTCTCAAGGTCCAACCGATGGGTTTTTTACTTCTCTTTTCAATATCTCTAACCCACAACAATCGTCTTCCTCAAACCCGTCTACCCCATTGTCACAAAACTCAATTTCTTCCTTGCAACAGTTTTCTTCGTATGGTACGCAATATAATATGGCCCAAATGATACCCAAACAAATTTATCAACAACTTTCGTATCATCAAAACCAACAACTCAACAACCAATTTCAAAATTTCCAACACCAAAGAAAAACGCGACAACAATTCTTTCAACCACAACCATCACAACTACAATTCTTTGAATAACAACAATCACAAGAAACACAATCACAATTCAAAGTACCACAACCACCACCAAAAGAAATCCGTAAACAACGACGTAAAGTAGAGCCGTAAAACCTTCAAGAAAAGCAACCACACCCACGGTAGATTTGGACGCGGACGAGGAGGGAGTGAAACGAATGGTGCACCGTTGGACACGCGAGGAAGAAACGTTGTTAGCCGAGACTTGGTCGAAGTTTCCGAGAACAATGAGATTGGTGCCGACAGATCCGATGACTCGTTTTGGTGGCAGATTACGGACGAATTCAACGGAGCTACAAAACGTTGTCCTCGTACCAAAAATATGGTCACGTGAAAATGGACTAGGCTTAACAGTGATTGCTAAAAGTTTCACGTTACTTACAAACATTTACAACGTAGAAGCGAGGAAAATGAGGCTGATCATATCGAATGTGCAAAGATCAATTTTAGTGACCACTCAAAGGGGAGAAAGTTTACTCTAGTTCCCGCGTGGCAGGTCTTGAAAAAAACCCCAAATGGGACGCGGCGGAGCCGATTGATCCGACATCTCGCTGAACTATTCGACCCTGATGCGAGACCTCGTCCCGTTGGCAAATCTCAACCCGAGAAAAAAGCCAAATTGGTGGAAACGTCGAGCACCGGGAGAGTCACTCATAGTTTTTATCGGAGAGCGAAATAACTGGCAATAAGGAGTGTGAATTAGAGTTTCTCATTACTGATACCGACGACCGGAATGCAAAGCCGCTCTCATAAAAAAGAAACAAGAAGAAATACTGGAAAAATATCATTAAGACTGACCAGGAAATATTGTATTTTTAAGTTCGTATATTTTTATTTGTCGTATGTTTTTTTATTTTTTGTTACGTTTTTTCGTATTTTTTTTAGTTTTGTATTGTATTTTTATTTTAATGAATGAAATTTATTTTGTTTGAAAAAATGAAAAAGAAAACAAAATTGGGGATGGGTGGTGCCCAAATGGCTAATATGTGTTAGTTGTGAGTGAAAACGTATTTTTTTGATGTGTGAGTGTTGAAAGTGTGAATGCTGATATGACACTCAGTGGAGCCCCAATGGCTAAATTGTGTTAGTTGCCATACTTTTGCTCTAAAACACCATAATGACATGCTTACCCAAAACATGTTTTAAATACATTGTACATTATGCATTTGAAACATGTATTTTGTGTGTATATGACATTTTGATGTTTAGATTTGACATATATAGAATTATCCATTTTTTATTATAAAACTATAAAACTAAAAGAACGGAACATAAAGTATAAAATTTAACAAGTCAAAAGTATTAAATTGACAAAAAAAAATGGAACAAAAATTGATAAAAAATTGTATTTTACTGTTTACAGTGACGTTAAAAGCGAATATTATGTATTTAGGCAAATTGCAAATTTGGTCCCTAAAGTATCACAAAAATGTAAGGATTACTCTGAGACGAAATTTGTTGCAAAAAAAAAAAAAAGTAATAATAAATAAAAAAATAAAAAAAATTACATTTTTTGCAAAACAACCACTGAGTGGTACTATTCACTAACTCTCGTTAGTTTTCTCGTTAACTGGCACGTGAAATGACTAATATACCCTCTTCTTTTTCCCCACTTTTTGTGACATAATTTGCAATTTACCTTTTCTTTTTTTTTTTAGATTGAAAGCCACCACATCACAAACTCAACTACCGCCACCACCACCCTCTACCACTAGACAACCAACACCACCACCACCACCACGAGCAAATCCTATACAATTTCGTATCTAAAACAATTTGTTTCCTCCAATGAATATGTGAAGGAGATGCCTACAATCATTATATACCACAAGCAATAAAAAAAAAGGCATAAATTCAAGAGAATAAAGATAAATTAGAGAAAAAAAAAGAAGACAAACGTACATTTTCTTGACTATCTGGAATAGTGTTTTGTTCTCACCAAGTTTCCTTATGGAATTATTTCTTTTCAAAGTGTCGTTAATCACTCGCACAACCCCTACAACCAAATTCGTTTTCAAACAATTTAGAAAACACAATTTTCATATGTTGCTTAAAAGAATGGATCTCAACACATCTATTATACTTATATACCAGAAAATTAAGAACCATGATATGTAAGAGAGATTAGATAATATATCAGTCAATGTGCTTAAGTATCAACCTTACAATATCATCACCAATTTCCGGAATAATGGCTTTCTGTAGGTGATGCCTCAGCAGACCTGGAGTTATTCATCAGAATCCATTAATTTTTTTATATATGAATATTCACGGTTAGCATTAAAATTTTATATAATAGAAATAAGAATAAGTAATAGAACCTTGATATTGTCATTTCATTTTCAGACTCTCTGGGAGATTCTTTATGACCACTAAGAATTGATTTTCTGGGCCTTTAAAATAAATAATGCTCTGGACTGTGAAAGTCAGACATTCGATTAACAAACACTAGAAGATGATTAACAAAAACATATGGCCAATGCTAATGGCAACCACAATATTTGTGGTCACCCGCTGCCACATCAACGCCACATCAGCTTTCTCTCTCCAAGACTACACCCAACCATAACTTGCTAGTGGTGACCGCAATGACGACCGTAATTTTTTTTTTTTTTTAACTAAAAGTTTATTCATAATTAAAAACATAACAATCAAAAATAAAATGTACATATGTCTTTCACCACATCTTAAAAAAAAAACTGCACTCACTTTTAAATGTACTAACTAGCATTTAAGTCTTTCACCACTTTTAAATGTATGATTGCTTTACTCAACCCTTTATAATCATGAATCACAAATTGGGTAGCCCAAGCCCAACAGACGAAAAACAAAACCTATGAAAATCTAGTTTAAAATGTCTGTATAACCTAATTTCACTTTAGTTAAACAAACGCCACCCACCAGTCCACACACACTATTCTTACTTTCTCTTTAACCTAAAACACAGCCACCTCAAATAAACTTCTCCTTTCTTTTTGTTTTAAGTTAATCGGAACCACAAAGACTTGATAAGCAAAGTCTCTGGTAGGTTTATTTTCTCTTATTTTTCAGTTTTTACTGAACGAAAGAAAAGTTGCACCCCGACGGTGTTTCCTGCAACATAGAAGAAAAGTTGCTACTGAGATTTGTGGGGAAGAAGGTGACATATTTGGCGGGTAATTTGGATTTTGCTAGAGAAGAGTGTCAATTGTTTCGGTTGGCTGACAAACCGAAAGAATGAAAAGGAAGGTTGAGGTTTTGATCGGTCATACTCGGTTGGGCTAGTGGCACTAACTCGGTCATGTGCTCGGTTGGGGTGGCAACCAACCGAGCCATTAGCATTGGCCTAAACAAACTTCAGAAATTATATAGACAGGAAAAACAACCTTGAGCTGGGAGTGCTTTGTTTTGTAAGTGTACCCTTACGACCTTATGCTGCATTTGCTATATTAGGTTCGCCATGTAATAAGCTGTAAAATAAGATTTACGATCATTTGAGGACAAAATATCTTTTACATACCAAGGCATCAATCTCTACCCTTTATCTTCACTCCATTTTTATTTGATCAAATGGATGAGATTAATCCTAACAATTTAAAAACCCACTTTCATTTTTTTTTTTCAAATATTAATATCTTTCAAAACGTTAATCGTTAAGCGAAAAAATATATACCATTACGACAAGCATTTAATTATCTTTCTATAGATAGGCACTTTGATATACTTTCGACAAAAAAAAAAAAAATCGTGTTTTTCACGTTTTTTTTTTTTTTTACATTTTTTTCGTTACTGAAATTTGCATAGAAAAAATCACATGTGATTAAACACTAATTTGAATATCACATGTGATATTAGTGTTAAATCACATATGATAAATTTGAATATCACATGTGATATTAGTGTTAAATCATATATGATAAATTTGAATATCACATGTGATATTAGTGTTAAATCACATATGATAACATATTATATGTGACTTAACACTAATATCATATGTGATAGCAGTGCCGGACCCAGGAATTTAGAGGGCGGGGGGCAAAAATTTTTTTTTTTTGATAAAATTCGTGATGCACTTTAATAAAAAGGTCATAAAAAAAATTTTACACTGAAAAACTGATAATATTTTAGATTAAGATAGAGATTTAAGGTTTTTTACATTGTTTGATCTTAAGGTGGGGGGCAATTTGATTTTGTAATGGGGTGCACTTTAATAAAATGGTCATAATTTTTTTTTTCACACTAAAAATTGATAATTTTTGGCGAACCATGGAGGGCACCGCTGATGAGTGTGTAAATACTCATCATTTTTGTACAAAATAAACTGCAAATTCATCTGAAAACACTCAGAAACACATCAAAATGATCAAAATATCACAAATCAGTGTTTTATGTGTTTTAAATTCAAAAATATAAAAATCAGATGAAAAACATATCAAATTTGCAAAAATTGCAGTTTCAGTCCCCCAAGTATCAAAAGTTGTCAAAAACAGTCCCTGAGCACAAAATTTCAAAAGCAAAAGTCACCAAAGGTCCTTTTAAAATCAAAAGTTGTCAAAATAAGTCCTTTGGTGAAAAATATCAAAAAGTTTGAGAAATTACAAAATAGTCCTTCAACTTTCAAAATTGGCAGAAATGGCCCCTGGAAAATGGCAAATTGGCAAATTTGGTCCTTGTACTTATTAAGATTGTCACTTTTGGTCCTTGGAAGAAACTTTTCAAGATTGGCAGCTTAGGCCCCTCAAGTTTCAGATTTTACAACAAAGGCCCTTGGAGTTTAAAACCCTTTCAACCTAATTTTGGACCCTGCCTATTTTTGACCCCTTGTCATAATACAATTGTGAACCCCCCATCTATTATTAGCTCTGGTCAAAGATCTGGTCAATATCTTCAACCCGCCAAAGTCACCTTCTCAACTGCTACCTGCAAACAAGCTACTACCCCATCCCCCCTCCTCTCAAATCACTCAAAATTGTTCCCTCACCCCTAACTAACCTCCAAACTTCATTTATTGCCCCCCTACCCCCTCACTCAACCTCAAATGGCAGAAAAGAAAATTGGCGCCAAAAACCATTTTGAATGGTTGAGATCAATTCTAGGCCATCCAATGGCTGGGATTGTTGGGAAAGAATCAGAAGTGAGAGAAAGTAAGTTTGGATTATAAAAAGGAAGCAATGGGAGCAAGTTGAGGAGGCTTGTAATTTTTATTTTATTTCTTATGTCGTTTTTTATGTTAAGTCTTTGAATTCAGTGTAAACTTGTAACCTTTTGTTAAAGTATGTTAAATTAAAGTATTTAAGTTTATTAAAACTCAATCCAAGTACCAATTTCAGTTTAATGTTATAATCATCTGTTTATGTCCACTGTTGAAATTTTATAAGTACAAATCTTGTTTACAAGCTTCAAACATCTCAATTCTCAGCTCTAAATAGCTTATACAAGTTTATAAAAGCTTTTTATAAGCTTGTATTCCAGTTTTAAGCACATTTGGCAACTGGTCAAAGAAAGTCAAACAGGGTCAAATTTGGTGAAGGAAATGGTCAATGGGTGAAGCAGTGATGGATATGGGTTAAAATAGTGATCATTGGGTTGAATAAGTAGATTAGAGGTTCATTGGGTGTGTATGCATGCCATTGCAGCTTTGGACTCTTGTAAGTCATTTTCAAGTTTTTTTGTGCACACTCAGTAATTGTAGTTAAAACTGGTTCATTTCTGTTTTAAAAGAAGTAATTAGGGCACATTAGTCTAGATTGATCACTGGATTATGTTTGTTCAGTAGTAGAATAGTTTAATTTGCAAAACAGATTATACAAGGGGTGTTTGGCATTACTGTGTTATCTGTCTTAGCATATTTGTTCAGTGATAGCTTCTGTTTGTTCATGCTTGATAGACTCATTTGAGTCTTTATCTGTCTTGCTTTTGTGTTTAGTGCTCAAAAAAGTCAAAAATCACCCTTAAATAATCTCAACAGTTAACTGTTGAGATTTTGGAAAACCAAAATCTTGATTTGTGATTAACAAAGGTTGTTGTAGCTTCATTACATCATATTACACCATTATCAGTCCTCAAATCAGGTTTAAAACTCAAAAAAGTCAAACTGTGTTTCTTTTTCAAAAAGTCAAAAATGGTGAAAAGTTGGATTTTTGCAGATCTTGCAGATTCTGCATAGGACTCATTAAAGGGTTTTAGGTTCTGATTTTTGGGATACAAGTAGTTCACTAGGTGGTTTCCAAGACCTAATATCTGTTTTTGCTTTTTGCTCTCTGAATTAGCTTCTGCATAAGCTTAAACTTGGCACTTTCTGCCCTGCACCACTCAGCTAATACTGAGTGGTTTCTCAGATTTTTAACAAGCTTGCACAGGATTCATTTTGGCTTGTTAGAAGCTGGTATTTTGGTTACAAGTAGTCACCCAGGTCTAGTTGAGATTTCAATAATTGGTTTTCAGTTTAGAGCTTATTTGTGTGCTTATTCTTGGTCTGCAAGCTAGTACCCAAAACTGTTTTTAGTTTAAAATCAAAAACATCAATTCTGTTAAAAATAGCTTATCAGTAGTTATAGCCTGTTGATTTTAAGTGCATTAGGGTATATTTAGCTTGTTATAGCTTCTGTATCAGTGTGGTAGCTTTTGGTAAGCTTTTGGCTTATTTTAGTGCTTATTTATAAGCACTTGTGAGATCAGTTGCTTATTTCTCCACATAACCTCCTGTTTTTCTAATTTTCATAGCTTCTTATCATTATTTTAGAGTTTCCCTGAATTTTTCAGATTTTTATAAGCTGTTTTGCTATTTTTCCTATTTTTAATTAGTTTTTAATACTTTTTAAATAGCATTTAATACAAAAAATTAGAAAAAGGTTCAAAAAAATAAGTTTTCATTTTTCTCAGGCTTAGATAAATATAAAAAGTAAAAAAAGTAATTTTCTAGATTTTTCATAGCTTATTTGGTAATTTTTAGTAATTTAATTAGTTTTTAATAGTTTAAAATCCATAGAAAATAGAAAAATAGTCACAAAAATACAAAAATAGTTTTGAAAAGTCTATTTTGATATTTTAGACTTTTCCAAGTCTTAATCTTATTTTTCTAGCTTAATTTCCTATTTTCTTGTATTTTAGGTAATTAATTAATAGTTAAAAATAGTTTTTAATTAGATAATTAGATATAAAAATAATTTTCTTTTTCTAAATATTTTATTTTATCATTAGGTTTATAAAAACATCATTTTCATATTTTTAGGGTTAATATTGACTTAGTTTCACTTTTTTATTTTGTACGTCGCGTAGATTTTAATTTAAACGTACGTTTTAGGTTTTAAACGTTCATCACTTTAAATATAGTGATAGCGTTTATTTAATAGGTTTTATCTTTTTAATTTTCTTTAATTTGCATTTAAGGCGTTTTTAATTTGTTGGCTTTTTCTTAGTTATAATAATCACAATTCCCTTTATCATTCAAATTTCTCGATCACTAGACGTTGATTGATCCACTGCATAGCTCGCTGGGACATAACGACCCGGGGAAACATTGTACTCCTCAGATCTTAATTGCATTAGTGTTTGAACAGTTTTTAGTCTTTTAGACTTGACTGTTTAGCACCGATCAACCGCCCCCCCCTAAATGATATGTAGTTCCGCCCCTGTGTGATAGTACATATCATATGTGATTTAACACTAAATATCACATGTGATATTCAACTTAGTGCTTAATCACATGTGATTTTTTCATGCAAATCTCAGATTCGAAAAAAAAAACGAAAAAAAGACGAAAAACGTGAAAAAATCGATTTTTTTTTCTTTTTTCGAAAGTATATCAAAGTGTCCGTCTATAAAAAGATAATTAAATGCTCGTCACGATGGTGTAATTATTTTCGCTTAACGATTAACGGTTTAAAAAATATTTAAATTATAAAAAATATGTGAAATAATAAAATGTTTTTAATCTCAATCATTGATTTCATTTTAGATGGATGGTGGGGATGAGTCCCTTGGTATGTGAGAAAAGTTTTGTATGTAAAATAACTCTCCTTGTTAATACAAATAAGCCGTAAAAACGTTTATTTATTTTACGATCTTCTAATGTTTTGTCGATAACAAACGTAAAATCATTTTAACGAAACAAATAAAATACGTAAATGGTTTGAGGCAATAGTTTACTAACACACTTACGTTTTCACATAAAACACTAAACAAGTAAAAGTGATTTTATGATACATATGTACAACAACTAGTGTTTACATATTGGGTAGATATATACATAACTAGTATGTATCATAATGGGTAATATAAATTGGTAGAAGTTTGAGTATTTGACCCATTGACCAAATACATTGAATGTAGTTGAGTATAACCCAAAGTCCATGACCCATACCCATGGAGCATAACCCATAACCCATTGCATGACATCATGCATAAGTCATAAATGGGTATTATCCATGACCCATGGTTTTAACCCATGACCCATGGACTAGATGCATTGCATCTTGTAGATACATTGTATCTACTTGGGTACCCATGGTCCAAAGTCTAGGACCCATGACCCATAACCCATGACCCATGACCCAAAACCCATGGGCAAAGACGAGCGTCCCACGGTTCCCCCAGTTTACACTGGACGGATCCCTCAAGTAAGGGATCCGTGGAACAGTCGCACTTTTTCCTCTATAAATAGTGAGCCATTTCTTCATTGTAACTCACCCCTTTTCACATAGATTTTCTCTTTGAGTTGTAAACTCTCTAACCACAGATCCAAGTGATCTTTGTATGTAGTTTTGTTTTTGTGTGATTCTCTAGGTTCCTCTTAAAGGCGAGATCACCACCTCTTGAAGTCGAGCAAGCTCAAGTCCATGAGTTGCCATGCTTCGTCATCATCAAGACTATTGAAGTTCTCTTGTTGATAGTTCTTTCTTCCTCCATAGAAGTGTTGTATCAAAGGCATTAGTGAAGGATGCCGAAAGAGTCAAGACGAAAGCATTTGTGAAAAGTGCTTAACGTCCGTGTCAAAGGCATTAGTGAAGAATGCCAAAAGAGTCAAGACGAAGGCATTAGTGAAAGGTGCCGAATGTCCGTATTGAAAGCACTAGTGAATGGTGCTTAGAAGTCAAGTCACGAGGCATTAGTGAAGGGTGCATAGAAGTCGAGTCAAAGGAATTAGTGAAAGGTGCCTAAGATGTACATTCGATATGGTGTGTCGATGTGCAAGATAGATTTGTATTGGGTCAAAGGATATTGATATCCTTGTTGATGTTGTCATAAGGAGTGGATCTCCTTGGAGATAGGATTTGTGTAGTGTTGGGTAGTAGTTCCTCCTTTGTAATGGAACTCGGTATCTAGCCTTGTACCGGATAAAGGGTGGGCGACGTTGTGATAGGTTTGGTTCTACCTCGTGGAAGAACCCGGTATCTAGCCTTGTACCGGATAAAGAATAGGCAACGTTGTGAAGGCTTCTCCGCCACAAGGAGTTGGTGTTGTGTAGTGATTACGAACTCTCGAGTAGGTGACTCGGGGAGTGGAGTAGGGCAAGGAAGGTGTCCTTGTAGCCGAACTACTATAAATACTCGCGTTGTGGTTTTGTGCTTCTTACTCTTTATCTTAGTTTTTATTTATCTATATGCTTGTTTATCAACATCCAACACACACGTTCAAGTAGATTGACATAAGTCGATCTAAATAGTTTAAAACCAAATTTTAATCGGTAAAACTATTCAACCCCCCCCCCCTTCTAGTTTTCCACACTCCTCATAGAATAAAAAGTATGATGTTTACACAACTTATATACTCTTTTTTTGTCCCGCATTAAGTGTCCACTGTGACCTTTTAAAGTTTTTTTTCTTCAATTTTGACTTTAAATATTTTTGTTCGTGATACTTGATGTAAGATATATGAATAGATTAAGTTTTTAAATGTATTTTCATTTGTATAACTTTCATTAAGTATTATATAACACACAAAAATATATTTAAGATCAAAGATGAAAAAAAAAGAAAAAATAAAAAACTCCTTAAAAATTCATAGTGGACACTTAATGTGGGACGGAGGTAGTAAAAGTTAACAAAGTTACCTCGGTCGTTCTAAATCAATTTACCCTTTCGATCTTTCATGGATTGAAAGCACTTCATCGCATTTTCCTTTTTCACATTGATGAATACTTCTTTCTCTATGCTATAAAGTACAGCATGTTCAAAAATCTATTAGACATTGTATTACCTAGTTCGGGTGCTATAAGTGTGGGAAACGGTGTACACTTTTATTAAAATAATCAGATTACAATAATTAAACAATTAACAGAATGTAAATAACAAAAAATTAAAAGCAGACAGAAAGGGGTAGAAGCAGAAGACAAACACTATGAACGATAAACAAAGAAAGCAGTAAAGGTCGTGGAACGAGGCTCGTGTTAAACACGATTCCCTTAAAACAGATTTGCCGTTTGTTTCCCAGGGTACAACGTCCAAAGCTGTTGTACAGCCGGACTTGACAACTTGCCTAAAAGATCACGGAAAACTTGAGCATTTCTGATCGAAGAGATTGCTGGAACTCTTCTGTATTGGAGTTGCGTTTTCTGAATGCATAAACTAAATGAGGGTTAAGGCTTTATTTATACAGAAAAGTGTCTTGTTCTCCAAGACTAAATAAGAACCTTAATTACATAAATCTATTATAATTAAACAGATTTACATATCTTTTAATTGCACAACTGATTCTTTAAAACTTATTCAGTAAGTTTAAATCTATTACTAAAATAGATTGATACAGAATTTGGAAACTAAGAAACCGAATCTGCAGCAAAACGATACGCGCACATGCAAATTTTTGGAGCTTCATTCGTGTCCGCAGGTCACGCGAGCTCGCATGAGTTCAGAAGCTTCGAACCCATTTTGGCCCAGAAATCCTGAAATTTACACCCCCTGCGCGCGCGCACGTAAGTGTTGGAGTAAAACCAACTAAAAGATTTTGATAGCAAATAACAAGACTTCCTTATAAACACGTCTTCATTTCCATTTCTAGGCGATGTGGGATACATTCCCAATTCCTAGTTTTTGTGCTTCAAGTGCCTCTCTTTGAGACATGATATCTCATTCATATTACCTCCATTTTGGACACGCTTTAGCTCGTTGCGAAGCTCTCGTCAAGGAGAACGCAAAGCTTACCAAGAAATATAAATATATATAACATATACATATATTAAATAGTGTCCAAAAATTTGCAAAACTTACTTTGCAAAAACTATTTTTTCAACAATCCCCCACATGAATGGAGATCGGTCGAAAACACACGAAAGTTTCTGTGAAATTTCTGCGTGTAAGTCTTGCATAGGATAGGTAGGTGTAACCCTTTGAACATTCCCTTGTGAGATGCACTTAGTCTCCTAGATCTGAGTAGATGCGATGTCCTTGAACTCATGCTCTGTTTACGTAGACGACATTACACTTCACACAAGACTATCCTTGA
Organism: Chrysanthemum seticuspe; assembly: GCA_019973895.1. NCBI lineage: Eukaryota > Viridiplantae > Streptophyta > Magnoliopsida > Asterales > Asteraceae > Chrysanthemum > Chrysanthemum seticuspe. The sequence goes on along the minus strand of BPTQ01000002.1, from coordinate 109,675,308 downwards.
CACTGTCAAGTCCTCATAGTCGTGTTCGTTATGGTCATGAACACTAGCCTGGTTCTGCAAGAGCTCTTAGAAATTGCGCCCCCCACAATTCCCTTCGAAGCGACCCCACTTCTCTCTCACACAGGTGATTTGTCTTGAATCATTAAAAACATATGTTTTATGATTTCATCTTGAATCATTATACTTTATGATTTCATCCTGAATTATTAAAGCCATATGTTTAACCTCCTAACAAGTCATAATTGTTATAGGAATGGACTAGGAAGTTATAATATTTAGTAACTCCCCCACATTGACGTGACTTACCCCACATTTCTATGATTAGGTTGTCCTATTAAACCTAGATCTTGGGATCTCTAGTCAACTAGGTTAGGTTTTCCTTCATAGAAAATCATTCCTTCAAGGGCTTTAGTCTCATTCCTTTAGACGACTTACTAACTAACTATCTGCTTAGGCCTTTCGTAAGCGGATCCGCGATGTTATCCTTTGACTTCACAGAGTCAATTGAGATAACTCCTGTTGAGAGTAGTTGTCGTGTCGAATTAGATCGATGACGGATATGTCTGTACTTTCCATTATACATTATGCTATGAGCTCTGCCAACCGATTGACAATAATAATGTATACTAATGGCCGTTACCAGTTTAGGCCACTTTGGAATGTCCTCTACGAATTGACCTAGCCATTCCACCTCTTGTCCGCATTTATCTAACGCGATAAATTCTGATTCCATCATGGACTTAGCTATAACATTTTGCTTGGAATACTTCCTAGATATAGCCGCCCCTCCTAGTGTAAACACATATCCACTAGTCGATCTAGAATCCTTTATGTCAGATATCCAATTTGCATCACTGTATCCTTCTATAACAGCTGGATATCTATCATAATGCACCCCATAATCGCGATTGTATCTCAAATAATGAAGTACCCTAGTCATAGCTGCCCAATGTGCATAGCTTGGATTACTAGTATACCTACTTAGCCTGCTAACAACATATGCTAAGTCAGGTCGGGTCCATGTCATTAAGTACATTAACGTGCCAATAATTCTTGAATACTCTAATTGGGCAACACTTATGCCTCTATTTTTAGATTGATGCTTACTGGTGTCAATTGGAGTTCTAGCTAGGCAGGAATCCCCTGCATTGTGAGTATTAAGAATTTTGTCCACATAATGTGCTTGACTTCACAAGTCTATTTTGAGTTCGTATGATCTTTATTCCAAGGATCACATCAGCCAAACCCATATCCTTCATGTCAAACTTTGATTTCAACATGTCTTTAGTAGATTTGATCATCTTTTCGTTACTGCCAACGATAAGCATATCATCAACATATAAACACAAGATTACATATCCACTATTTGTGTCTTTTACATAGACACACTTATCGCATTCATTAATTTTGAATCCACTCTCTAGCATGGCGTGGTCAAATTTTTGATGCCATTGTTTGGGAGCTTACTTTAAGCCATATAATGACTTAACAAGCCTACAAACTTTGTTCTCTTGTCCAGGAGCTATGAAACCCTCAGGTTGGTTCATGTAGATTTCTTCTTCTAAATCTCCGTTTAGAAATGCCGTTTTCACATCCATTTGGTGAACTTCCAAATTTCTTAAAGCAGCAATAGCAAGTATCATCCTAATCGAGGTTATTCGAGTAACATGAGAATATGTATCAAAGTAATCAAGACCTTCTCGTTGTCTACATCCTTTGATTACTAATCTTGCTTTGTACTTGTCAATGGTGCCATCGGCTTTCATCTTCTTCTTGAAAATCCATTTATAGCCTAGTGGTTTACAACCAGGAGGGAAATCCACGAGATCCCAAGTATGATTTTGTAAAATAGAACCTATTTCACTTTTAATGGCTTCTTTCCATTGAGGCCCTTATGAGGAAGTAACCGACTCTCGGTATGAAGTAGGTTCATTTTCAACCATAAAAGAAACAAAATCGGGTCCAAGCGATTTCTAGGTTTTTGCCCTTTTGCTTCTTCTAGGTTCAACCTCTTCTTCCTCAGTTTGATCTTGTCTCTCATCTTGGAGATCATTATCAGCTCGTTGTCTCTTATCTTGGACAACTTCGTCATCTATTCTAGATGAACTTCCAGTTTCCTTCGTTAAACAAGGAAATATAGTTTCAAAGAATGAAGCATTCCTTGATTCCATTACTGTACCCTTTTGTATATCCGGATTTTTCGAATCATGTACAATGAAACAATAAGCATTGTTATTCTTAGCATATCGGATGAATATACAATTCACATATTTAGGTCCAATCTTTTGGGCCTGGGGATTTGGTATAGCTACCTTTGCTAGACACCCCCACACTCGTAAGTACTGAAATGATGGTTTTCTTCCCATCCATAATTCATAAGGGGTCTCTTCTTTTTCCTTACGAGGTATCTTATTTAAAAGATAAGTAGCCGTTAGAATGGCTTCCCCCACATGTCCTGGCTTAGACCAGAACTTATCAACATGGCATTAACTATTTCTTTCAAGGTACGGTTCTTCCTTTCGGCAATACCGTTCTGCTGAGGTGAATAGGGAGTAGTGAACTCGTGTCTGATTCCATGTTTTGCACATAGATCAGCGAATGGAGACACATATTCACCTCCTCTATCACTTCGTACCACCTTGATTTTCTTACTAAGATGATTCTCAACTTCGTTTTTGTATAGAACAAACTTGTCTATAGCGTCATCTTTACTTTTGAGTAAGTAAATATAGCAATACTTTCTACAATCATCAATAAACGTGATAAAGTACTTATTGCCACCTTTTGTGGGTAGTGATTTCAAATCACATATGTCAGTGTGTATCATATCAAGTGGTTCGGTTTTTCGTTCAACCGATTTGAAAGATGATCTTGTAAGTTTGGCTTCAACACAAGTTTCCCATTAATATTTTGAGTCAATATGGAAATTAGGTATGCAATTAAATTTAATCAAACAACGCATTGAATTAAAATTTACGTGTCCAAGACGACCATGCCACATATTAGAAGACTCAATCAATCAAGTAAGAAGAAGAATTCATTTTATTGATATCATTCTTAACAACCATTACATTGAGCTTAAACATACCATTTAGGGCATATCCCCTACCAACATACATTTGATTCTTAGATAGAACAAAATTATCAGACTCAAAAACAAGACAAAAACCAAAATTGTTCAACAGCCAACCAGACACAAGATTCTTGCGAATCTCTAGAACGTACAAGACATTAGTCAACTTGAGCTCTTTCTCGGATGTCATCTTCAAGATTACATCTCCTTCGCCCTTGATATCAGTAGTTTCAGAGTTACCCATGTACAGCTTCTCTCCACTATCAACAGTTCTGAAAGAGTGAAACATACTTTTATCAGCACACACATAATGGGTAGCCCCAGTATCAACCCACCATTCCCTGTTGTTGGAACCTACCAGGTTAACTTCAAAGATCATGTAAATGACATCAGATACCATAGCAATCATGTCCACATCTTCATTCACCAAATTAGCCTGGCGTGGAGTCACCCGCTTCGGCATCTTACAGTTAGCAACATGGTGACCCGGCTGGTCACAGTTGAAACATACCTCTTGGAACTTCTGTTTCACAATTGCAGCTTTAGGAGCAAGGTACTCAGACTTCCCTTTGATCTTCTTGTCATTCTTTCCTTTTCCTTTGCCTTTACCTTTGACATTGGACTTTGAAGATGACGAAGCATGCTCAACCATATTTGCCTTGGCAGAATCAGGTGTATAAGTGTTTTTCTGAGCCAGCTTGTTGTCCTCTTCAATACGAAGACGAACAACCAAGTCTTCAACACTCATCTCCTTTTGCTTATGCTTCAGGTAGTTCTTGAATTCTACCCAGCTTGGAGGTAACTTTTCAATAATAGCAGCAACTTGAAAAGTTTCACCCAAGGTCATTCCCTTAGCATGAATGTCGTGTAGCAAAACCTGCAGATCCTGAACCTGACTCATCACATTCTTTGAATCAACCATCTTGTAATCCAAAAAACTAGCTACCACGAACTTCTTTGTACCAACATCCTCAGTTTTGTACTTGCGTTCCAATGACTCCCATAATTCTTTGGCAGTCTTAGTCTTGCAGTACACGTTGTACAAAGAGTGGCTCTATGAACACTGTTCTTGAGAACCCATTGTCCCTGAAATTATTTTTTGAGTTAATTACTTAAATAGACAAAAAAAAAAAAAAAAGAAAAAAAAAATATTGATTTCAAGCTTATAGACTTGGCGATTTTTTTTTTCAAAAAGAGAAAGTCGAGCAAAATTACAGTGAAGTCGAGCAAAAAAAAAAGTCGCGCAACCTTTTGCTCTATATATATATATATATATATATATATATATATATATATATATATATATATATATATATATATATATATATATATATATATTTACCACAGTCTATAAAGCAGATAAAAAATTTCTCTACTTCTATATAAGTCATTTGCCTTTTAAAAATGAGTAAAATACTTAGAAAAAAAACACGTCAAATGAGGTAAATAAGCTTTCAAGAGAGACGGTGCTTGTATTTTCGAAAAAACAAAGACGAAACATGTAATTTGACTAAACCACAAAAACAATTTTTGCAATTTACTCAATAATATAAAATGAAAAAATCTTTTTAAACAATGAAAAACTAAATATAAAAATCACGGAGAGAAATGCAGTGAATTGAACCTTAGGCCTTAGAGCACATGCAAGGACTCAATAACACGTTATTGGTATGCCAAATCAGCGCCACATCATATACCTCCCAATAACACACCAATAACTCAAACAACCTTCCCTCATAACACACCACTAACATCACCTGTAGGTCCGGCAAAATAGCTCACCAAATATACCACTCACTCACAATAAAAAAAACACACACACACAAAAGGTGCATTTGGCTTGAGCTAGTGGAGTGGCTCAAAACACAAAAGAGTTCATTTGGCATGTTGGTCGGTAAGGTTGACACACAAATGGTTCACCAACGGCTCACCAATGGCACCTCATACCTTGTGCTCTAAGTTACAATTCATTTACCAACGGACCATCATTCATATCTTTCTACTTCTATTCCACAAAAAGGTCTACTTCTATTTAACATACACCAGCTAGCAACTCCGTATAACCCAACAACAAACATAAAAAAATAGTCAAGAGTAAACCCATAACAAAAGTCAACAAAAATGGCAGCGGCGGCGGCGCGTGTGGTGGCGAGTGTAAAGTTAGCTCAGCCGGTGACATTTGTGACGGGAAATGCAAAGAAGCTTGAAGAAGTTAAAGTTATATTGGGGCAATCTATACCTTTTCAGTCCTTAAAACTCGACTGTAAGTAATTAAAATTGTCATTTATTCAATAATTAATTAAGTATTGTGTTATTAATTAATTGGTTGGTTTATTTATCAGTGCCAGAATTGCAAGGTGATCCGGAGGATATTTCTAAAGAGAAAGCAAGATTAGCTGCTAACCAGGTACATACATACATTTTTTTTGAAGGATTCTATGTTTTTTTAAAGGATTTTATGGTTTTATGAAGGTTTGATTTTATTTTTAGGTTTTATGTTTTTTGTAAGGTTTTGTGTTTCTGTAAGGTTTTAAGGTAGCGTTGAGTTGTAGAAATTTTTTGTTGTTTTTCTGTTTCTAGATTCTTTGAGAAGGGAATGGTTTTTCTTCGCTAGAGAAGAGTTTGAGAAATTTGAAAACCCGTTTAGATTGAGTTATATTTTTCATTTTTTAAAAAGATGAAAATATTACCTCGGATTGCGACGGTGGGCGGTGGCGGTAGGCGGTAACGGTGAGGATGGAAGGTGGAAATGTTACCAATGGTGAAAATCCCTTTTTTTTTTGTTAAGAGAGGAAAAAGTGGAGAAGGGTAGAATCGGGTTTTCATTCTTCTAGTTAAAATTTGGAAAGTGAGAATTTCACTTTTTTAAAAATTGTTAGGAAAAAAGTGTGATTAAACGGTTTTCAGTTTTTCCAATTTCCTATGAAAAATTTCCTTAAAAAATAGGATGTTTTTCACCAACTAAACACAAAACACACCCCTAGGGTTTCTTAAGTTTCTACTCGTAAGTTGTTATTAAGGTTTGATGTTTTTTAAAGGTTTGTGTTTTTAGTAAGGTTTTATGTTTCTTTATAAAGAAGGTTTTATGTTTTTATTAAGATTTTGATGTTAGAGTGTGTTTTGCGTGCAGGTGAAAGGACCCGTGTTGGTGGAAGATACATGTCTTTGTTTCAATGCTCTCAAGGGTTTACCCGGTTAGTCATTTTACTATCTACATTCTTGTTCATTAAATCAATCAGTTTAATAACCGGAAATACGAATACGTACTGTTCCTTTTTCTATTTGTAGCCATCTGCATGTGTTTGTTTACTGTCTTAATGAACAAATATAAACAAACACATACATGCTTATTTCTTATCAAATAAACACGACACAATAACGTGTTTGTATATACGCGTAGTTCATTTACCTAACATACTTCTGCCTATAACATCTTGATAATATGTTTTGTTTGCAGGGCCTTACATGTAAGTCTCCCTTGCTGCACTTTCTTATTTCACTTGAAGTTGAAGGTGATGTTTAATAGCTTTTCGTTAAATTGTCTTTCATAAAAGCATTGGGTCACAACTTGAATCATGCACACTTTCTTTCGAATCTTGGTTATAGTAATTGGTTCTCAAAGACTTACTGTTAAAATCAGATACCTGAACACTGGTAAGCTGCTTATTGCGACATTAAGTTTACAGCACATTCGTACATCCCTTAGGCTGGCCCCAATAGAACAAATCGAGTGTCGATCGAGACAATGTAGGCGATCGAGTTGCTGTGGTGAAATCGATCGCCAACAAAAGAAGAAGGAATGGATCGTCTGGCCGATCGAGACAAATGCTATGTTACCGTTTAATATTTAATCCAACCGTTGCATATCCAAAAAAAAAAAAAAAAAAACATTACCGTTTATTATTAAAAAAAATAAAAAAAAATACTACTAAAACTACCCTATAAATACACAACATATTTACACACTAAACTCACAAATCTCACAATTCTCTCTATCAAAAATCTCACAATCCTCTCTATCAAAAATGTCTAAGAAAACACCACAAACCAAAGGCCGAAAATCCCGTTTGGCACCCAGCATATTTTAACACCGGATCCGAATATCCGGTTAACCGGTGTCTCACCAAGAATCAATTTCCAACCCCCTGCTTTCGAATATCAGGCTGCCCCCAGTAGGGGGATTCAATCCCCTTACTTTTCACTGCCACGTCAGCTTTCTCTCTCCAGCGACCTTTAGGCGATTAGGTGCCCCAGTAAGGGCGACCAAGTTCATTTAAAAAAAAAAATAAAAAAAAAACATTTTTAACACAAAATAAAATTTCATTAATAATTAAAACGTTACATAATAATTAAAAAAAAATTAAAACATTACGAAACTTATTAAAACATTACAACACTTATTAAAAATCTAGGTTGTGGCATGCCTTGATCTCGTCTTTGAGTTTCTGCATTGTTTGTTGTTGTACTGCGGGCAAAGATTCGTCGATTGGCGTGCAATAGAACATGAGATATGTATCATATTTCTTTTGTCGCTCAAATTCAAGTTTTTGTTCTTCTAGTGCCAATTTTTTGTCTTCCCTTTCTTCTCTCTTTTGCTCCATCTCCAACACCAGTTGCCGTTGTTCTAGCTCTTTCTTCTTCAAATCATAGTATTCGTCTGCCAGCTCCTTCTTCTGTCCGAATGCCTTGGACTTGATCTTGTCCCATTTCTCGGCAACACCTTCCATAATCATAGCTTTCGAAAACTCCGAAGATTTCTTTTTATTCTTCTTTGCGGTATCACGACCAATTGGTTTAGCAGGCACATCCGAGTCGGTTGAAGTCCTTGCTTTTTTGCGACCCTCATCTTGGCTTAAAAAAGCCGGCATCTCATTATCCTTCCAAGCAGAATGGTCCCTCAAAATCTTCCAACAATGCTCCAAAACAAACGGATGATTACACACTAGTTGGTATTCATCACACGCTCGTGTATAAACAGTGAGGTCATTCTCACCACTTCCGTAATTCCTGTGAGCATTGTTGTAAATGGCACAAAATTGACCAACTCTAGGACGAATCCTATTTTTCCACTTTGTAATGATAGAGTTGTACGTTCTTTCTGCACCAACCTCCTTCTCAAAGTAAGCAATGACTTTCTGCCAAAATCCTTTAGCATTTTGGTTGTTTACGGTTACACTATTCTCGGATACATCACACCAAGCGTTGCACAAGGCGATCTCTTCTTCTTTTGACTAAAGCGACGAATCATTCTTGGCTTCTTTCTCGACAACCTTCTTCTTCGCCTTTGTAGCTCGTTTCTTCGGTTTGACCGGTGACGTCTCTTGTAACATCCCGCCTACTCAGACTACAATATTGTCCGCTTTGCCCGCAGGCTCACGGATTTGTTTTCGTGGCCTCATTTGAAGACTTCCCGGCAGGTCACCCAAGCCAGTACTACTCTCATATAAGCACGCTTAACTGCCAGTTCCTAAGAACTCCACCCGCAGTAGACCACAAAACGTGTAACACCCTAGGCAAATCCCACATCGGCTGTGGCCTGGAGAGATTCTGGGCTCATAAGATAACATTCGCCTTATAATGACACAACGCGTTTTGTGGTCTACTGCGGGTGGAGTTCTTAGGAACTGGCAGTTAAGCGCGCTCATGTGAGAGTAGTACTGGCTTGGGTGACCTGCCGGGAAGTCTTCAAATGAGGCCACAAAAACAAAGCCGTGAGCCTGCGGGCAAAGCGGACAATATTGTGGTCTGAGTAAGGCGGGATGTTACAAGTGGTATCAGAGCCACTCCTGAGCCGTTCGGGATGGTGGGGCAAACCTTATCGAGGACGATGAGTCCCTAAAGGGGGGTGATTGTAACACCCTAGGCAAATCCCACATCGGCTGTGGCCTGGAGAGATTCTGGGCTCATAAGATAACATTCGCCTTATAATGACACAACGCGTTTTGTGGTCTACTGCGGGTGGAGTTCTTAGGAACTGGCAGTTAAGCGTGCTCATGTGAGAGTAGTACTGGCTTGGGTGACCTGCCGGGAAGTCTTCAAATGAGGCCACAAAAACAAAGCCGTGAGCCTGCGGGCAAAGCGGACAATATTGTGGTCTGAGTAAGGCGGGATGTTACAAAACGCGTTGTGTCATTGTAAGGCGAATGTTATCTTATGAGCCCAGCATCTCTCCAGGCCACGGCCGATGTAGGATTTGCCTAGGGTGTTACATCTCTTCTCGACATTCTTCTTCTTCTACGTCATCAAGGTTAACCGAATCGTGATACGATCCATGAGCCGAACCGGTACCCGAACCGTGATACTCTTGAGCCGGATAACCCGAACTGGTTCCAACAAAAAAAGCAGGATTGTTGTATAATTTGTTCATCGAAATCAAAACCATCAAGATTGATACGGTTAACCGGAGAATATTCTTGATAATTTGAATATGAAGACGTTGATGAATCCATTGTTGGACGGTACACAGATTCGGGTGACCCATACATAGATTGGTTGCTTCGACGGGGGTGGCTTTGTTGTTGTTGTTGGATGTTTTGATACGGTGGAACAAATGGACGATTCATAAAAAATGGATTGTTAGTTTGTTGTTGTGGAGCTTGTTGGGATTGATATTCGAAAGCGGGGGGTTGGAAATTGATTCTTGGTGAGACACCGGTTAACCGGAAATTCGGATCCGGTGTTAAAATATGCGGGGCATTTTGTGCCAAACGGGATTTTCGGCCTTTGGTTTGTGGTGTTTTCTTAGACATTTTTGATAGAGAGGATTGTGAGATTTTTGATAGAGAGGATTGTGAGATTTGTGAGTTTAGTGTGTAAATATGTTGTGTATTTATAGGGTAGTTTTAGTAGTATTTTTATTATTATTTTTTTTAATAACAAACGGTAATGTTTTTTTTTTTTTTTGTTTGGATATGCAACGGTTGGATTAAATATTAAACGGTAACATAGCATTTGTCTCGATCGGCCAGACGATCCATTCCTTCTTCTTTTGTTGGCGATCGATTTCACCACAGCAACTCGATCGACACTACTCGATCGCCTACATTGTCTCGATCGACACTCGATTTGTTCTATTGGGGCCAGCCTCAATCCCAACAAGCTCCACAACAACAAACTAACAATCCATTTTTTATGAATCGTCCATTTGTTCCACCGTATCAAAACATCCAACAACAACAACAAAGCCACTCCCGTCGAAGCATTCAATTTATGTATGGGTCACCCGAATCTGTGTACCTCCAACAATGGATTCATCAACGTCTTCATATTCAAATTATCAAGAATATTCTCCGGTTAACCGTATCAATCTTGATGGTTTTGATTTCGATGAACAATTATACAACAATCCTCCTTTTTTTGTTGGAACCGGTTCGGATTATCCGGCTCAAGAGTATCACGGTTCGGGTACCGGTTCGGCTCATGGATCGTATCACGATTCGGTTAACCTTGATGACGTAGAAGAAGAAGAATGTCGAGAAGAGACGTCACCGGTCAAACCGAAGAAACGAGCTACAAAGGCGAAGAAGAAGGTTGTCGAGAAAGAAGCCAAGAATGATTCGTCGCTTTGGTCAAAAGAAGAAGTGATCGCCTTGTGCAACGCTTGGTGTGATGTATCCGAGAATAGTGTAACCGGAAACAACCAAAATGCTAAAGGATTTTGGCAAAAAGTCATTGCTTACTTTGAGAAGGAGGTTGGTGCAGAAAGAACGTACAACTCTATCATTACAAAGTGGAAAAATAGGATTCGTCCTAGAGTTGGTCAATTTTGTGCCATTTACAACAATGCTCACAGGAATTACGGAAGTGGTGAGAATGACCTCACTGTTTATACACGAGCGTGTGATGAATACCAACTAGTGTGTAATCATCCGTTTGTTTTGGAGCATTGTTGGAAGATTTTGAGGGACCATTCTGCTTGGAAGGATAATGAGATGCCAGCTTTTTTAAGCCAAGATGAGGGTCGCAAAAAAGCAAGGACTTCAACCGACTCGGATGTGCCTGCTAAACCAATTGGTCGTGATACCGCAAAGAAGAATAAAAAGAAATCTTGGGAGTTTTCGAAAGCTATGATTATGGAAGGTGTTGCCGAGAAATGGGACAAGATCAAGTCCAAGGCATTCGGGTAGAAGAAGGAGCTGGCAGACGAATACTATGATTTGAAGAAGAAAGAGCTAGAACAACGGCAACTACGAATACTATGATTTGAAGAAGAAAGAGCTAGAACAACGGCAACTGGTGTTGGAGATGGAGCAAAAGAGAGAAGAAAGGGAAGACAAAAAATTGGCACTAGAAGAACAAAAACTTGAATTTGAGCGACAAAAGAAATATGATACAGATCTCATGTTCTATTGCACGCCAATCGACGAATCTTTGCCCGCAGTACAACAACAAACAATGCAGAAACTCAAAGACGAGATCAAGGCACGCCACAACCTAGATTTTTAATAAGTGTTGTAATGTTTTAATAAGTTTCGTAATGTTTTAATTTTTTTTGAATTATTATGTAACGTTTTAATTATTAATGAAATTTTATTTTGTGTTAAAAATGTTTAAAAAAAAAAAAAGAACTTGGTCCCCCTTACTGGGGCACCTAATCGCCTGAAGGTCGCTGGAGAGAGAAAGCTGACGTGGCAGTGAAAAGTAAGGGGATTGAATCCCCCTACTGGGGGCAGCCTTAGTATGCTTGTGCAATCTGTTTACATTGTTAGAATTTCCAATATCATGATTTAAGACATCTTTTTGAGATCGGGAGTTTGGATGTCACACAGAACTTCATTTACTTCTTGGTTTATGTAAGGGTTAGTATTGTAGACACGTTTGTGGCCAAGAAGTACACCATGTTCTAGCTTGCTATTGGCCACATCGGTGGTTAGAATAGCTAAAGCTTTTATCACTTTTTGTCGGTGAATGGACAGCAAATGGTATATTGATTGTCCTTTGGATGTATGTTCTGACTTTGTTAATTTTATTTTCTCACGCGTGTTACTGGATGACAAATGCTGATCTATAGCAAGTGGTTTCTCAAGAAGCTTGGGCATGAAGGTACATAGAATAATCTTTTTATGTCGCATTTACCTTGAGGTTAATCTATAAAAAAAATAATGTTAATTAACCACTTCAATTGCGTTTGTAGGTCTAAACAATATGTTGATGGCTTATGAGGATAAATCTGCCTATGCTTTGTGTGTATTTTCTCTTGCTATTGGGCCAAATCATGAACCCATTACGTTTGTGGGAAAGACCCCGGTATGCTTTATATTATTCACTTTGTTTCCGACTATATCTGATGGTTTAAACTTTGATCTGCATGTACCTATGAATGAGCGTACTAGGTTTTGTTTTACTAGCATTTTAAATAATTCTACACACAATGTGCCCTTTCAGGGGAAGATCGTCCCTGCAAGAGGACCAAATGACTTTGGATGGGATCCAGTCTTCCAACCTGATGGTTATGATCAAACGTAAGGCCATCTCTGTTTCTATAGGACCATCTCCTTAATAGGCCAGGTGGCAGTTACAAGCAATTAACTTATAAACGGGTCTTGGATATTTCATATCTTTAACGGATTCAATGTCTCAAATCAAGTTAAGCTAAAAGAGGAACACATCAAATGGGTCAAACAGGTTGAAAGTCATATAATCGCTTGCTTGCAGTAAGACCAAACTAATTTTATGATTTATGTTGTAATAGTTATGCTGAAATGCCCAAGGAAGAAAAGAACAAGATTTCTCATCGCGGAAGAGCTCTTGCGCTAGTAAAATCCCACTTTGCTGAGGCTGGGTATGTATTCGACGCATAAGATAGGATATTATTTCTATTGGCGTATAACGCTTTAGATTCATATTGTAGTACTTCTAAACAAGATATTATAGCCGTGAGTTTCAAGTTTGTGGTTGTGATTTTCTCACTTCACATTGCTTTTTCCCAAGGAGATATCCACTGTATTTTGGGTTCAAAAACTGATGTTGCAAAATCTCTATGGTGCAAAAGCCACCTTTATGTGACTGAATGTTTGACCACATTAACAATGTGTCATTTAGTGAGTTATTTTTGGCAAGACTCGCAAGGGTGACCCATCTATCCATGTTGGATAATTCTGGTGACTCGCCTTCATTAGTACTTTGTGATTGATTGAGATGTACATTAGTAGGACAAAGTTGTGACTTTGTTTCTTCATACCTTCTCTAGAAATGTAGGCAACCAAGAGGGCTCAAATCACCAATGTGGCACCCGTCTTAGTTCTTAGTCACATGGATGACATCTGGATATGTATGATTGAGCTGTACAATGGTAAGAGCTTAAAGGACCAAATGCATCACCAACCAATCATTTCAATATCAAGTGCTGAGTTATTCTTTGATCATATTTGCTTCCTATACAAGTATACAACATCCATTATGTGATGTTCAGCCCTTAGCAAATTTTTACACAATTGATCATACTCTACCTTGTGCTCTAGCACAAATAACTTTATGCAAGCAATATACTCTTATATTCTTATCATGTAGTAACATGTACTCAACACCCTTTGGGCACCAAGAAATGGCAGCTTCACGGGTTTGCCTGGAAAGCTTTGGAGACATCTAGATAGTTTAGACGAGTTGCACCATAAAGATGCTCTGGAAGTTCATCTTGTGTATTAGCCTGCACAAATGGTCAAAATGGTTTGCTTTTATTTCTAAGGGGTCAAACGGGTAATTTATGAACTAAAATGGTTACCTGTATGACAAATGCAGTTTCACTTATTATATTATTGAAACAACTCAAAGCTGTGCTAGCTATCCCCCTTGCAAGTGCAGATGATGCCACATCGATATCAAGCTAAAATGACATAGACTAGGTTAGATTCGAAGGGCATAGTTAACTTCAATGGAACGAAAAGGAAAAAAGGGTGAATTCGTAAAGTTATACATTTACCTCGATATAGTTATTTCCACGGATATAGTTAATTTTAAGTAACTGACCCACTAGAGTGGCTCTATGAACACTTTTCTTGAGAACCCATGGTCCCTGAAATCATTTTAAAAGAAACACCTCAAATGGGCTAATACTCTTTCAAAGTGTGGCTTCAATACACATAACCTCAAGTTTAATGAATATATTAGACTATTTATCGGGAAAAAAAATGCAATTTTGGTTAATAGTAGTTTAAACTTTGAGACTCTAGTTATATATTAAAACGTTTGTCAAAAAAGTTTTCAGGTTACCCAACTGACCTGGTTCTAGGACTCTACGTGTACCAAAAAGTTAACATTTTTTTGCTTCAAACCCGTTTTAACCTGTTATCCAACCCCCTAGGTCCCCATTTTGCCACATATACTTTATGTAAAATACCCTATATGTACATATACTCACCTCAGTTACATGAGGTATGAGCTTAAACCTTGAATTTCTGAATGCGTCATCTCCTTCCACAAATTTCTCTAGTAAAGGAAGATCTTTGATAGGAGTGCATGTCATATAGTAAGATGCAATGGTATAAGTTGTTGACCCGGGAACCTAATTCATAACAGAAACCACCGAGATTAACTCAAAGTTCATATTACACTTTCTTTCTTTCCATATTTATGATGCAAATAAATTTGTGAACTTTGCTACATGGGCTTACAATCAGACAGTTACCTGAAAGTTAACAACAAAGAAGAATTCTGGACGACCATCAGCTGCAAATTTCTGCAGAATAGAATACATGAATGAAGGCGTAGCATGCTTCCTATGCAATTTAATAATATGCTATAAGTGTAAGGCACGCTAAGCCAACCTGCACAATATTTCCTGGTCGAGCAGCAAGATTATCTTCCCGCTTATCTGATCTCAGCCAATCGACAGCAACAGTTTGCATCAATGTGCTTTGAGCCGTTATCTGGATAAAAAAACACTGGAACTATACAAATTGATAGAAAAAATAGTATCTTATGACCAGCAATGCTATTGTACTTTTACTGTACGTTTGAGCTAGTAAAAAAAGGTTTTGTGTCCGTTCGGGTCATTTTGTGACCATTGTTTATGAAACTTAATAACATAATATACAATTCTCACATTTCTCTATTTCATTTGTTTAATACAGTATTACTTTTTAAACCTTGTTTTATGCGTTTTGTGGCTCCAAATGACTCGTACATGACTCAAAGTCATTCTTTGATGACTCAGATGTACAAAAAAGGTACTATTACTGACACCCACAACTGAAATAGTTTGCAAGAATTTTACGCAAAAATACTCAAAATAAAAAATTGTTGGAAGAGTCACCTTCTTATGGTCTTCAAAATAAGTTTCTCCACGAATTTGAAACAATGAAGGTTCCGGAACTGACCAACTGTTAGAAAGACTACCAGTTTGATCCTTTGGAAGAGTGAATATGAAGTCACGTAAGATACCTTCTCCCCAAACCGTTTCCTCTAAGTCTGCACATGATCATAATATAAAGCTAACACACCCAAGAAACTACCACCTTTTAGCATGAATCTTTAACCATAATAAGTGGACTTACCTGTATATTCATGCGACTTTTTCTCTAAATCATTAGCGGTGGGAGTGCACGGCTTGTCTTGAGACATATTCTGAAAATTCATGACCATGAAATTTAGCTTGTACATCATTATGCAATTAGCTTTTGAAAATACTGAGGTGTGATTCAGTACTGCACCTGAGAGTAAATATCGCTATGAAAATCTTCAAGAAAATATTCCGGAGGATCAAAGAATTCATCTGATTCATCGTCCAATTCTACAAAACCTTTGCGAGCTGAAGGGCCTTGAGACACTTCACTCTTTACATCCACATTAGAGTCTTTATTTTCATGCAACGAGAACTCAGATATGTAATCGCCTATATTCGTTTTGAAGAATTCCCTCAAAGCTGCATGTATTTATATGGAAACATATATTCAGTATAATGGAAAGATATAAACATAAACACAATATACATTTCGGAAAGCAAACCAGCTAGTCTTCCAATCATGTGAATCGAGAGAGACTGATCAGAATACTTTTGCAGGTATGATCTCCAGAGTTTCCAATCAACGTCAAGCATGTGTCTTACAACTGATTGTTTACCTTGATCCACAGGTGATATCACATACCCTCCACCTGTAAAAAAGTATTACATCATGTTATATAAGTATTCTCGTATGTTTCTTTCCAATAATCGTTATATAATAACGGAAAATTGCAAGCAGCCAACTTTGGTCGAATTATAGAAGCTGATTACATTAAATCAAAAGTTCTAAATTTCATTGGACTTTTCAGGCCAAAAGAGATACAAATTTGATCAAAGTTGGCTACGTTTTATGCAAATAGCCCGTCGCTAAAGACGGGAAGTTATTATAAGAAACTTTGACAGGATAAACTGCAATGACTGTTTGCTGTCATGTAAATTTTCATCATGCATTACTTTTAAGGTAGGCGCGGATGTAACTTTTCCGAGGAGGACAATTTTTATGATGTACAGAATGATAAAGAATAACTGCAAAAAAAAGTAAGGAAAAAAGACGTTATTAACTAGTAAAAAAACTTGAACCGAAATAAATAACAGTAACAACATACTGTATGTCCCATCGTTCTCTCTATTCCAATAACGCTGCAACAGTAAATCTCTACGCTTCATACCCCTATTGTAAGAAATAAAATTAATTGTTGTCACATGTAAACATATAACTAAATAAGTATTAACCTTACCAGGGTAACCAATCATTATTCAAAATTTTATGAATGATATCAGTGTGACCGTCTATACTTTCAATCACACTACCCTTCTCGAAACAGAAGTCCCACCTGCAGTTATATATGATTACACTTGGAATAAGTGCAAGGAACGCAATATTTTTTAAAAGTAGCCCACGCTTACTCTGATCTTGAAGAACCGAGAGACATAAGAATCTGAAAAACAACCTCTGGCGCTCCATCTATCACACCCATGGCGGCTATTGCAGGTTTGCCATTCTTACTCTACACATAAAATATAATCTTGCAACATTAACCGTGTGTTAATTGACTAAAGTTGGCAATATGATGAAAACGAGTCAGATTTTTAGTACGGTCGTTAACGGGTCAGGTCATGTCGGATTGACTCTACAACACCGTTTTGTCCCTTTCTTTATCAGAAAAGTAGTTAATCCATTATATATGATTACGAAAAGAAAATTGAAACAATTGAAATTTTATGATCTATAAGTAAACAGATATTGTATGAATCAGAAAAAACAATTTGAGCTACATTCAACCCGATTTGACATTGCCACCTCTAATACAGATCAACCTTTTTTTGGCCTTCATGATTTCTTTGTTCTTTAAATAATCTGAGACCTGAAGCAATAAGCAGACTTATAAGCGTTGAGAGTTGAACATAACAAGAAAAAAAAAATGAAAACTCTAACTTTTACCATTGTGACAGCCGAATATTGTCCAGTAAGGCGGTACATCAGCAGTTTTGTTGCGTGTAATTGATGCCAAAGAGAAGTGTGTACTAAAAGAGTTTGTATCATGTACTCTACCAAAATTGTTTGACCTGAAATAGCACTAAGTAATGCTAATAAGTGACTGTAGTCATGATTCATGAAGCTGCTATCTTTATATCTTTACCGTGAATGATGTTGATCATATTTAGCACTATCACAAATACCTTCCGGACGTTGGTTCATCTATAAATGAAAGATGTTAGTCATTAGCAGTAATTATTTTCAACTTTCAAGGTGCATCACCCATGAATAATCAGATAACCACACGATAATCAGATAATCACTATAAGCAGTTTGCACCTCTTGAGATAATTCTTGGAAGGCTTCAACCCATCCCGCAGCTTCTTCAGGATTTCGTGCTCCTAACTATTGAAGAACATGACAATTAGCTTATTAGCATATGCATACTTTGTATAAATAAAGTCTTTACCTTCACACATCTGCCGTCACTAGAAATTCCACAAATTGTGAATATATAGAAGACCTTTCCTCGAATGCTTTTTCTCCCATTGTCCGTTACAAAAATACACGAATTTACATCTGCACTTCTAACAGGATCCTGGACCATAAAACCAACATTAACTGACTAAGTTTTATGATAACATATCTCTTTGAAATGTTATGGTCAGTGTGTACCCAAGATACATATCATACTTGCAACAAGTTCAAACACACACGTACGAAAACCAAAAAAAAAAAAAACAAAACAAAGCCGAAACATGTTCAAACTCACACACACACAAAAACACGTAAAAGGTGATATAAAAACCTTGTGGAGTGAATGTGGGATAGAACTCCAGCTTTTAAACTGCTGATTACCAAGAACATAGTATCGTTTTCGCGAATATTGAAATCCAAATTTGGTGGAGCGAATTCGATACAACCAACCTTCCATTTTGTGCTCAGTTTCTAATGATTCATCCATTAAATGAATGAACAAGAATAATGTATGTGTTTTAAAAAACAGGGGAACTCTGTTTTCAGCAGAAACATTAACCTTATTATATAATTTTGAGAAATGATAAGGGGACCTAAACTTATGCCTAATTTTAGGCCTAAAGACAAGTGTCATCATCCTGATGGTTGTAAAATAAGTGGGTCCCTATCTGTAGCCATCAAGATGATGCCACTTGTTTTTAGGCCTAAAATTAGGCCTAAGTTTAGGCCCCTCTATCATTTCTCTATAATTTTACTTGTTGTGATCATTTTTCATGTGGCCCCATTGTCCCAACGTGTGAACTTAAGACTAATAAGGAAACTTTTTCTCTTTACAACCAACTTCACAACACTTAGTGTAAAAAAACGTCATCACAATAAACATACCCCATTTAAACACAAATATACCTCACAAAAATCATATAATAAAAACGAAGGTTGCAAAAATCACGAATCGGTAGTCGGTCGGTCGATCCCTTATAGCTTGTAACCGGTTTAAGCTAGATTAATCGGATTGATATTTTCAGGAAGTTTTTGGTATTTCCATCTATTATATGTAGAGATAGTAAAATATACATAGTTTGATGTTGCATGGCGAAAATAGCGGTAACAAGAAGAGCAATAAACTGTAGCGAGTAGCTGTTTGTTTTGATAAAACGTTTGATAATATAGCTGTATATCATAATTAGTAAGTGAAAATGCTAATTGCTCGTAAATGATACTAGAAATAGCATTTTGATATGGAGCGTTTAGAAAAACTAGAAATGCTAGTAGCTTGTTTCCAAACAAGCATTTTATACAAAACGTTAAACGTTTGTTGCTAAATGTTTCAAAACGCTCCTAAACACTTGCTACCAAACATACTCAACATATGAATTAACTAACGTTACGTTTTAACTCTAAAATTTTCATACTAAAAATAGGAATGTTACTAACTTTTTTTTGTTACCCCATAAAAGGTTTTAACTAAACCTAAAAGGGCAAGACCTGTAGGTCAGAATGTTAGATACAAATAGCTAATGTATCTAATAAAAACACACACTATGTGTGAGAGAGAAAGGGAGAGAGAGAAAGACGGCTGGCAGGAAGTTAGAAGCAGAAAAAATATTCAAGACCAAGGGAGAAGATTGAAGAAGGAAGATACGAGGTACCAGGTTATCAAATTCTTTGTGTCCAATATCCCGGAGAGGTGTAGACCTTGGGACCTTGCGACTAGACTCAAAGAATATAGGGAGATCGGGGGGGTTTACATTGCGAGAAGGAGGAACAAGGAAGGCCAAAGATTCGGCTTTGTGAGTTTCAAAGGGGTGAGGGACTGGAAAGAAATGGAAGAGAGGCTTAGTTCGATTAAGATGGGGAGCTCCACTCTTTCCATTAATGTGGCGAGACATGCAGAGGAAAACGAAAGGGCAGGGATTGTTACGAAGAGGAAGAC
Organism: Chrysanthemum seticuspe; assembly: GCA_019973895.1. Lineage (NCBI taxonomy): Eukaryota > Viridiplantae > Streptophyta > Magnoliopsida > Asterales > Asteraceae > Chrysanthemum > Chrysanthemum seticuspe. Next base: position 109,655,408 of record BPTQ01000002.1, on the reverse strand, counting down.
GGTGAACTTTAAACAAACGGAGAAGGCTAAGGGCTTCTCGGAGGCAGCCATGAATGGTAACGGAAGGAGCAGCGGTGGCAGAACTTTTGGCTTCTCTTACAGAGATGTGGTAGCAGAACCTGTTGGGACGGCTGGAAGAGAAAAAGTCATCAACATGGATAGGGTGGAAGGGGCGTTGTCGAGGTTACATGGGAAGGCGTTGGTGGCGTGGTGCATCAACCTTAACGTTCTTACCAACATTAACTCTTATTTGGGAGGTTTGGAGGTAGCAGAAATGGAGATGAAATACATAGGAGGTCTTTGCATTCTAGTTTCATTTCCTTGCAATGAGGAAGCCCTTAACTTCTTCAACAAAGATGAAATTTGGAGTACTTGGTTTTCAAAAATGGAGATATGGATGGGTCAAATCATTCCTTTCAGTAGAATTGCATGGGTTGGTATATATGGTGTCCCTCTTCATCTAGCTACGGCTTCCACGTTCAATAAAATTGGAGAAGTAGTTGGGGAAGTTGTCTCACCATCGTCATCGGATGAGGGTGAGGTAAATAAGTCGGTGGAACTAATGGGGATGCGGTTAGCATTTATCAGTTTCGCATCCTCAGCAACATAAGATCCAGGCAAGGGGCACTCATCCCTCTCTAATGTACCCCGGGTATAAAAATTATAATGCCACGGAAAGCATGTATCATCTACCCAGAAAAAGAACTCCCTCCAATTCCTAAGCGAGTTTAATTTCTCAGTGTAACACTGAAGTCTACCCGCGCGCTTAGCAAAGGATACCCACCCATGCGCCCAAGTTGTGTGATAGAAGGCACGGAATAGGTGGATGGTTGGGTTAATTGCCAGTAAACGGCAATTTACCTCAAAGTTAGTTATTTTAGCCGCCCCGATGCAGTGCAACTGGGATATGTGCAGATTGTAATAGTTTAATACATCGCACAGAAAGCGGGACAGGGGCACACGTTGATTCGAGAATTCGAAAAAACGTGTATATACCCCCACTTTCCCTTCGGGGAAGTCCACAATAGATTCCCGTGCATCCGGAACAACCGAATGCACGTCAAGGGGTATAAAGTAATCTGAGGTGAACTCTAAGAGATCGCTCTCGGTGAGGTGGGAGGTGAAGTCAGACAATTGTTTGACCATGGTATTGTTATTTTTTGAGCAAGCACACGCGCGGCTACCTTGGAAGTAAGTTGGTTTCTGAATTGCAACGGCAAGTATTCTTGAACAATGGCGGATTGTGTTTTCGTTTTACTGTGGGAAGGGACGGTGAAAATGAAGCGAAAGGTTATATAACCTCCCTCATCCACGCGATGAGTGACACGTGGATCCCACCAACCCTAACTATGTGGTTGAGATTGCTTGATGGGACACAGGTGCAGTAACTTTCCCCCGACTTCCAAGGCGCCCATTTTTTAATCCCATGTCTAGATACAATGTACCGGTGGGTATATTTTTTATGGCTTCTTGGCTACGCTTCGGATTTTTTTTCACTAACTACGGTTATTAGTCTAGCATCCGTAGTTACTCACTGCGCATACTAGACTGGGGGGACATGATGACGTATAGTCTATATCCGGGTCACGAACCCGACCAAAACCCAATACTGATAAGCCCAGTACGAGCTGGGCTACGCTGATAAGCGTTTAGGCCCACGAAGGCCCAAATACGAATCTATTTACGGAATAGATATTGGATATCTCTTAATCAAGGAGATAATCATTCCCCAACCGACTTAGGCGGGATACGCCGAAGGTTGAGGAACACAAAACCAACAAGGATTCCGTGTGTATATAAAGGAATCACATCCCTCGTTAAAGGTACGATCTACAAAACCCTAACTCTCCTTTAACCCTAAACCGATTACTTACTCTCACGCCGGAGGATAATCGTGGGAGACAATCCCACGGTAAGCCTAACGGTGTTTTCTGTCTCTTAGTGCGCAGGTCTCAAGCAACGATTCTCAATTGGTACGAGAGCCGGAGCTCCAAACAAGGAACGCCCAACTTTTGTATCAACAATCACCAACTTCAACTCTCGGGACAAACTCACATTGTTCTGACTGTTAACATTCTTGATATCGTTTTGAAGAAATGAGGTTGCGTAGTTAATATCATCTTGACTGATCTGTTTAGCTGCCATAACTAATTGGTCAGCATTTGGTTAAAGATTTTGGCGGGAAAAAATAGCAGGAAATAATTAACAAAAATGAAAAAGAGAGAAAAGTCAAATAAGGTAAAACTTTTAGTGAGGACATGTCTTTACCAAAAGTTTTGGTAAATTTTTCTTTACTTTTTAGCAGAGTCAAAGTTTGAAACTTGGAATTTGTGTCGTTTAGTGGCTTTTAGCGAGGACACGCATGTCCTCGTCAAAGGCTTCGTCGACCGTCCGACTTTTCCTTGTAGTGTATACAAAACGTGTGAAATTAAATTATATAGACGTATGAAATATTTTTTATACAGAAAAAGCGAAGTAGTTAAACGATTTAACTAATTAAACAATACATCAGTGCAAAACGCGTACATTTAATACTCGAATATAAACAATGGACATCCAACAACTACGGACATGATACACGAGTTGTATGTAACTATACGTTGCATTTTAAATTGAAGATGATAAATGCGCAACAAACTATTGGAGTTGTATATCCGGTATGCCATGTATAGAAAATTTGTGAAATTCAAAACTACATTTAAAAATAAAAGCTTACATTTTCTACAATAATCATATAATTTAATATAGAATGAAAATCAAAGAGAAAATTGCCAAGAACGACTCAAGAAGTGTAACCATATATGAGTTGAGATCAATATAGATCTCATATTTGTCATGAATCCAATAAATTAATCTTAGTCATCCATTTTTGATCAAAATTAATAAGAAGACCATTTTATCATTTTTTTAAAAACAATATATCTTGCAAACAGTAAATCTTCAAACTACAAAAAATACACTATCGCGACGAGAATTAAATTATCTTTCTATAGATATGCACTTCTCTATATTTTCGACAATTTTTTTTTCAAAAATTCCGTCTAGAAAAATCACATATGATTTTCAAAAATCACATGTGATTTGTAAAAATCAAATCACATGTGAATTTTTCAAATCATATATGATTTTTACAAATCATATATGATTTGCAAAAATCATATATGATTTGTAAAAATCGAATCACATATGATTTTCACAAATCATATATGATTTTTCTGGGCCGAAATTTTCAAAAAAAAAAAAAAAAAAATCGTTAAAAGTATATAGAAGTGCCTATGTATAGAAAGATAATTTAATTCTCGTCGCGATGGTATGATTTTTTTCGCGTAATGATTAACGGTTTGTGAAATATTTAAATTTTAAAAAAAGAGTGAAAATTTGTTTTATTTTATTTGACTAGAAAAGTGAATTGCTATAACTGGTTCATTGGATATATGATAAATTTAAAATCTATATTGAACTTTTGCAAACCATAGATTAAAGGCCAAGGGTGGTCATGAGTATTTTTTTTCGTTGGTAACATAGGTACACAATATTTGAAAGGGTTATTAACACGAAAATGTATTATATTTGTCACTTTTTGTCATTATGTGTATCGTCTTTTATTTTTTTCAATTTTGGCACCAACTTTTTGAATTCGTGATATTGTGTGTACTGAACTTTCAAATTTCGATTATTGTTTGTATTTTTGTGACTATTCAGCCATGTAAAATGACCATTTAACCCTTTAAAATTTGAAAAAGGTAAAGGTAAAATGGTCATAAATACACACAATAGCACGGATTCAAAAAGTTTGTGTCAAAATTTATAAAAGACGATTCTCTTACTTTCATATGAATATGACCAGTCATATTTTTTTACAAATAAAATAATAAAGTCTACTGAGAGACCCAATTTTCTTATTTTATTAAGAGTTAACATTATCGGTCATATTCATATAAAATTTAGAGAATCTAAATCCTATTTGAAACTAAGCTTACTGAAAAGCGAAAAGCACCATAAATACTCGGTAACTCGGTATTAGTCACAATAATTTATTAAACTATATCCTAAATCAAACGGTAAACTTCTTGAAGGAATTTATTACAGAGTATATATTTTTCACAAATGATTAGGTTCTCACATGAGTGGTATCAATTTTTATTGATTGCAATCTTTTTCCGTAACGCTTAGTTAACTGGTTAAGAAAGATTTAAAAAAAAATAGATCATGTGCCCATTGTCTAGAGCTAAATTTTTAGAAAAAGTGAGGCCGATTCAAACTTTTTGGAAGTATATGTTTCTCACATGTCACGTGTCAATAGACATTACTACAAGATAGAGATGCACATTTGGTTTTTTTTTTTTTTTTTTTTTTTTTTTTTTTTTTTTTTTTTGAAATACAAACCGGTTTCGGTTTTAGTCAAATAGTCAAAAACCAGTTTTGTGTAAAACTCGTCCGGCTTGAAACCGGTTTTGGAAGAGAAAATGCAAGAGTACAAGATGATATATACCAATTTGCAAAAGAGATAGGAATTATGGCGCCATAATCTATTTGCATCCTTGGCATCCAAATATAGTAATGAGGCTAAAGAGGATGTTTGAGAGATTGCTTATTTTTTCTGCTTTTGCTTAAAAAGTAAGTATTTATAAGTTGCTTAAAATAGTACTTATAGAAGCAGCGGTTGGATTTGCTTATTTTGTAAAAGATGTAAAATACTCAAAAAATTAGTAATTTGATAAAAATATTCAATCATATGTATTTATTTAAATTTTAGGGTGCGTTTGGTATACGTTAATCAAAATGAAAAAAATACTTTCATTTCAAATGTAGTTGTTTGTTTTAGATCTTGAATCTTCAAATATAGATATCATAACAAATATAAGAGTATACCCCAAGCCTTACTAATGTAGTTGTTTGTTTTAATGGGTGGAATTAGATATCTATCAATAGTCCCCCAGGCATATATTTGCACAGATTCTTGGCGTTTTCATTAACTTTGACCAATCAAAGCTTGGATACCCAACCTTTTGATATTAAACCAAACAATAATATTCGAATTGGTACTTTAGATTATTCTTATTCTATTCTACCCTATTATCAAATTCATACAAATAATAATTCTAATTAGCAAACCAAACGCACCCTTAGGTTGAATTTAATAGTAAAAGCTAATTTTAGTTTAAATGTCAAATAAGAAAAATATGAAATAAGCACATCCTTATCTGTTTATGAAAACTGCTTTTCTGCTTAAAAATAAGCAGAAAAGAATGTAGTATTTTGATATCAATACTGCTTTTCTTCTTTAGAAAAAGCATAAAAGTAAAAAAAAAAAAAAAAATAAGTGATGCCAAACACCCACTAAGCTCTATCTTACATAGATATATCACGAAAAGAATAAAATGTTACACAAATACACTAATTTTCAGAACAACATTTTAGGCCACCTGATTACGCTTGCATAACGTGATGGTGGTCAAATAGTCATTAATGTCCTTGAGGTGTCCGAGTTGGTAAAGATGTTTGTAAGTCTTGTTATCAAGGGCGGGATATCACTAGTTCAAAGTTTGTTTGGTGCAAACAAATTTGAAGTGACCACGCTAACCTCACAAAAACGATAGGTTAGCCTGTTTTAAGTATGTGTAACGATGTTTTGAACCTCATAGATAGACCATTCAAAAACCGTAACTATGAAAAAACAAACTCAATCATTTGTATACCTTGCTAATCATAAAACTTTTAGAAATTTATCTAAACTACTTGTAATGAAGGAAAATCACTCTCCCCATTAAATAACTTGTTTGTTAAAAAATTCTATTAGTCATGTTTAATTAAGAGACGACTTAATGCAGATATTCTTAGTTTTATTACTTAATATTTTCAGTCATCTTTCTTTATTAAGTCATATTGTCATAAACAAACACTTTTCATATGATTTAATGGATTTTTTTTTCCATTTTAAGTTAATTAAGTCGAATTCAAACACCACTTTAGGACAATTTAAAACATAATATTAAGCAATACAACTATACACATATGTTGTACAATTCATTTATACATCAAGATATACTAGCAGGGTACCCGCGCGTTGCAGCGGCGGGTACCCTAAAATAAAAATTTTCGATGAATAATGTATTTTAGTTTATTATGTTCTTTTTAACAATAAATTTACGGATATCAAGAATTTCATATAGCCCGTGCCCGTTCGGGCACGAACCCGTTGGCCCGTGTCTGCTCGGCCTAGAGCCCGTTTGGTCCGTGCCCGTTCGGGCTAAAGCCCATTTGGCCCGTTGCCCGTTCGGGTTTGAATATTTGTATAATGTGCTTTATTATTTGTAGTAGTGAAATTTAATGCAGGAATTGTGTTTAATTTTGTTGTACAATATGCTTGATAATTTGTATTTCTTATCTAATGGGTGTTTTAATAACTGTATTAATTGTATTTATTGACCAGTTAAATAATTAACTACATTAAATAACATTAATGTGGTGTTTCGTTGTACACTATGCTTCTTGTCTTGTACGTCTGAAAATTATGTGCATTAAAGTGTTGTACACTATATTTTTTTTCTTGTAAGTAGTAGTCATTAATAGCATTGACCACTTTAATAGCATTAATGTTGTAAGTCTGAAAATTACATAATGCTTATTTTGTTGTACACTATGCTTATTTTTGTTGTAAATCTGAAAATTGGTTGCAGCCATTGTACATTATGCTTAAATGATTGTAATTTTTGGTGAAGGGGTGTTTTTAATGGCATTAATATTGTTTGATAGAATTTTGGTATTAAAATGACAGCACGCTTTATTTTGTTGTACAATATGCTTACTTTGTTGGAATTATGAAAATTAGATGCATTAAAGTGTTGTAAATCATGCTTAATTTCTTATACGTCTTAAAATTAAGAGTGAAGTGCATTTGTGCATAAGTAGTATAGATATTTAACACTTTCAATTAATGTAATCAATAAAACACCTCTCAATGCAAAAATACAATCAATAAACCATATAATACAAATCAAACAAGCTATTAGAATAAATTTTTAAATACTCTCCTCAAACACACTAAACATTATGACGTATAGTCTGGTATCGGGTCATAAACCCGACTACAGCCCGATACTTTCAGGCCTGGTACGAACTGGGCCAATATTAATACATGTTTGGGCTCACGAAAGCCCAAGCCCATATCTATTTACGGAATAGATATCCGATATCTTCTAAAACAAGAAGATAATCATTCCCAACCGACTTAGGCGGGATACGCCGAAGGTTGGGGAATACGGAACCAACAAGGATTTCGTGCGTATATAAAGGGAATCATATCCCTCGTTTAAGGTACGATCTCATAACCCTAAAACTCCTTAAACCCTAAACCGATTACTCACTCTCACGCCGGAGGATAATCGTGGGAGACAATCCCACGGTAAGCCTAACGGTGTTTCTTGTCTCTTATTGCGCAGGTCTCAAGCAGCAATTCTCAATTGGTACGAGAACCGGAGCTCCAAATCAGGAACGTCCAACTTTTGTATCAACAAGTGGCGCCATCCGTGGGACCCTACACTAAGAATCGACACTAGAATGACAAAACACGGCAATCAGCGATCGCAGTCAGATCTTATGGGGAAGAAGTCGCAGAGTGGACTAACCCCTAAGCAGACCTCTGGGACAACCAGCGCTGCTAAAAATAAGGGGTCAGGTCAAGACTTGATCTTCCCTCAGGTAGAACCGCACTCGGGAATAACCCAAGTCACTACAACCACCACGAGTGGAGTAGACCCACTGCGCACTCGGGAACAACCCGTCTTTACTACTCCCTTTCAATCGGTGCTAGAAACTGACTTGACAAAGGTACCAGAGGCACCAGGTCGGGATAAGAACGCAGCGGTAGAAACAAACGCACTCATTCTCGAGGGAGTCGCGCCAGAATTAGCACCAGAAGCTTTCGTATCCCAAAACTACGAAGCATTGGCTGCCCTCATGCAAGAGGAAGAGAAGAATAGATCAGGGCGGAACCTGAAAGCCCGACTCAATTTCGATTCGGAACACGATACTTCTCCACTGCGCCACCAGAAGGAAAAGCGCAGAGGAAGCGGTCATAAACCCCCTGTATTCAACAGAATCGGGAGGAGGATCGAGGGTGATGAGACATCCCACTCGCAACACTTGAGTGACAGTGATAGAGAAGAACGGCGTACCAGTGTCTACGCCAGACTGGGTAGCCGTAGAGTACATGATAGACTGGGGCGAAAGTATTCCCCAAGTGAAAGCCCTTCAGATCCAGACTATGAGTCAGATTCTGAGGAAGGCCGGCGCAAGCGCCGTAAGAAGGTAAATTCATCTTCTGACAACTCCTCGGACAACGAGGATAGTGATACAGGGCATTGGAAATCCAGAAGCAGACGCGATAGCCAAGAGGAAGACATGTCTCTCCCATGGCGCCGTCAGAAAGTGGATGCGTTCACCAGACGCATTAGTGATTTCTCTGAGAACAAGAAAAGGCGCATGCCTGCAAATGTTAAAACCTATGATGGGACAGGTGATCCTGACGATCACCTAAAATTTTTTGAATCAGCCGCGACCATCGAAAACTGGCCACAACCAGTTTGGTGCCACATGTTTAATTCCACACTGGTGGGAAGCGCGCGGAACTGGTTCAACAAACTCCCACGAAGGAGCGTGAATGGTTTTGAAGAGTTGAGAAAGGCGTTCCGCCTAAATTTTACTCAACGCAAAAAGTGTGCTAAAAATCCTGTCGAACTCGCCAGGGTAAAACAGAACCAGGGAGAATCCACGAGCGCGTTCATGGAACGCTTTAAAGACGAATGCATGCAGGTTAAAGCATGCCCGGAAGTCTTAAAGATCTCGGGCTTCATGAATGGGATTAATAACCCAGAACTCATCAAGAGGTTAAACGACAAGATCCCTGAGACCTTTGATGAACTCATGAAGCGCTCTCGGTCTTTTGTCCAGGGAGAGGCCGCTGCAGCGGATAGCAAAAAGAACTATTCGAGTTACCGGTCACAGGAACAACCTGGGAGACAATCCAACGACCGAGGTAATAACCGTAATAGAAGCTATCGCAACCAGAGGAGCGGAAGAGACAGAGATAATGACAGGTATACTCCCCTGATCAAAACACCAAAGGAAATACTCGCAGCGGAAGGTGCGAACTTCCCAAGACCACCGCAGATGCGTACACCAGAAGATCGGCGCACTGGGAATGGATACTGTGACTACCATGCGCAAAAGGGTCATACCACTAACGAGTGTGTCCAGCTGCGCCAACTCATCGACAAGATGGTCAAGGGGGGCAGGCTGGACCACTTAGTTAAAAACATTAAAGAGGGAAGAGATAAGCAAAAGAATGAAAGCAAGAAGGAGACACCCAAAGATAAGGCCGACACAATCTATATGATACAGACGTGGCAACGAACCACCAGACAGAAGGTCAGCCAAGAGTTTTCCCGAAGAAGTGAAATCTCTTTCCCTACTTTAACTGCGGATAACGCAGCATCAGAGCCCCTCACCATTGAAATTAGTGCGGGTGGTCACGACATACACCGCATGTACATCGATGGTGGGGCATCGGCAAATATTATGTATGAGCATTGATTTAAAAGACTACGACCTGAAATACGTAGTCAGTTAAATCTGGTCAACACCGCACTCACCGGTTTCACAGGTGAGAAGATATGGCCTATGGGCCAACTACGATTGCTAGTCAGCGTTGGCAACGCAGAGCACTCTACGACAACCTGGATGGATTTCATGGTGATCAAATCCCCTTCATCATATAATGGCATTATTGGGAGACCCGGGATATCAGCCATGCGCGCGGTGCCGTCAACAGCGCACGGGATGCTTAAATTCCCAGTTGAAGGGGGCATTGTCACTCTTTACAATGCCACGGTGCCAAACAGAGAATGTAACACGGTTACATGCGAAATGGAACCAATCCCGAAGCAGTGCGCGGCCAAAATCCCCAACTTTAAGGTCGCAATTCACCCAGAATATCCAGAGGAGATAACCATTGGAGGGTCATTGTCGGACAACGGCAAAGCGGCTGTGTGCGCGCTCCTACAAAAGAACGTGGATATTTTCGCATGGGAGCCCAAACACATGACTGGAGTACCACGCTCGATCACAGAGAATAAACTTAGAATCCGACAAGGATACTTACCGATACGCCAGAAGAAGCGTGGCCAAGCTCCAGAGAGGGCGCAGGCAATTCTGGCAGAGGTACAGAAATTAGTTAAAGCGGGAATTATGCGTGAAGTCTATTACCACGACTGGCTTTCTAATCCAGTAATGGTCAAAAAAAGCGACGGTAGCTGGCGAATGTGTGTAGACTTCACCGACCTTAATAAAGCATGCCCACAGGACTGCTATCCATTACCAGAGATAGATTGGAAAATAGAGTCCTTGTGTGGATACCCGTTGAAGTGTTTTCTCGACGCGTACAAGGGATATCACCAGATACAAATGGCTCAAGAAGACGAGGAAAAGACAGCGTTCCACACAAGCCAAGGCGTTTACTGTTACACAAAAATGCCGTTTGGCTTGAAGAATGCGGGTGCCACCTATCAGCGGTTGGTAGACAATGCCTTCGAAAAACAGGTGGGCCGCAACCTGGAAGTCTATGTGGATGACCTGGTCATTAAAAGCCATACTGAAAAGGAACTGGTGCGCGACATAGAAGAAACATTCAAAACTCTACGCGAGATTGACATGAAGCTAAATCCTAAGAAATGCACCTTCGGCGCTACCGAAGGCATGTTCTTAGGGTACTTGATAGAACCTGATGGCATAAAACCTTGTCCAGAAAAGACAAAGGCGGTAATAGAACTTCCCTCACCACGCACGCTGAAGGAAGTCCAATCCCTCAATGGAAAACTGGCCGGCCTCAACAGGTTCCTATCTAAATCAGCAGAAAAGTCATTGCCTCTTTTCAAAACACTCAAGAAGTGTATAAAAAAGGGTGACTTTCGGTGGAAACGGAGGCGGAAGAAGCCTTCACCACACTCAAACAGCACCTAGCAACGCTCCCAACACTCGTGGCACCCCGACCAGGGGAAGAGCTGATCATGTATTTATCAGCAACTCATGGAGCAGTCAGCGCAGTGCTACTAACAGATAGGGACTCGGTGCAAACCCCTATCTATTTTGTTAGCAAAGCTCTCAAGAAGACGGAGATGAACTATAGTGCCATGGAAAAATTGGTCTTGGCATTAGTGTTTGCCGCCAAGCGACT